>CM064551.1:34714011-34871511 GCA_032716605.1 Paralithodes platypus
TATCCTCCGGCAAATTGTGGGGTTGAGTGTATTGAATGTATTGATTTATTTTATTGTATTTTACTTTATTTTGTTTTTATTGGGGATGGCCGACTTGAGACAGAGCCCGAACAGGGACAAGACAACATACGACGACAACACAACAAAAATACTTCAATATTTCAACCTACAACCACAAAGTAATACAACCTAATGCACCTTCCAAATACCTACAGTGGCCTTTTAAACTTCCAGTACTGTGGACAATTATAATCAGTTTAGGAAGGATTTGTGGAACTCAGAAAGTTAACGGAGACAGACCTTACTACTTTGATTCCAAGAGGTCCTTCCTGATCTTAAACAAAAATGCCTAATAATAGCCAAAATGAAAGGAAAAATTGCGTCATCATCTGCGAGGGTTAAAAATGAAAAATCCCAAAGTAGCTTGCTATAATTAATGTAACGTATATACAGCTTTCTACAACTGTCTGTAATCCGCTATGGCACCTGAATCCACTATAACAACAACACCGCTCTACAACCAGTTTCCAACATCCTACAACCCATATAGGCTATACCGGTACTCATTTTCTCAAACACACAGGATTTACGAACTCATATCACTACAGCCACAAGTCACTCTACCCCATCTACACCCAATAACGAATACGGCATCCCACCTTCAAGTTAATGTACTCTTTTGCTTTAAGGGGAGTCACCTGCTTTTTTTCTCTCCTTTTCTCTTTTCTCTGGCTTGTATTTATTCGGCCCCATTAAGCCTACTGTTTTAAGAATTTTATCGCCATCCAGGAGTCGATTTTTTCCTGGCGAGCGATAGCGAGATAGCGTTGTATGGATAAATCCGGCTTCGCCGAAGATATTTGTCTATTGAAAAATTTAAAAATTTAACCTGCTGTCAAAACATAATAACAAATATGCTGGCTCGCTACCGCTCGTCAGGAAAGAAATCGACACCGGGATGGGGATCAGTCTTAAAACAGTAGGCTGAATGGGGCCGAATGGATACAAGCCAGAGACAGGGAGAGAGAGAAAGAAAAAACCCAACGAGGTGGGCCCCTTTAGGAAGGTATTATGGAAGTCAGAGGGTTAATTGAGATTAGAGTTTACCATCTTGATTCCGGGAGGGCCTTCCAAACCTGAATAAGAATAATTTGAAACTTTTTTTTGTTTCGTCAAATGCTTAAAACTAGCCACGATATTGAACGAAGGATGGTTATAGGTTGGCTTTTATGTGTACATGTCTATAAACTTACGGTAAAAGATTATTTGTTTTCGCCTATTTATACAGAACAGAGTATAGTCCCTGGTGCTAGATATCGATCGATCCCATCCTCCTTCCACGAAAATAGTTTGGGTAGCGATTTTTGAGGAACAAGATTAGCTTTAGTATCTACCTATAATCAAAGACACGCCAAGTTATCATTCCCAAAGTCAGCACCCAAAAAAGGGTTATATTTGTTTGTGTGATTTTTTGACTTGCTAAATGTTACCCGATTTTTTTTTTTCATTTTTCACTATTTTGCAATTTAATCCCTCCATTAAATCTTTCTTCTCAAACATTGAGTCCTTCTTCCATTAACTTATTTGGAAAACTAAACCCACATATATAAAATAGCTTTTAAGGGGGGAGGGTTCATTTTTTTGGCCGATTATTTCATACATTAAATATTTTTTTAGTGTCCTCCCTAGACCTCCATCAAACTTAAAAACACATCCATTAGGTCCCCCTTCTAAATTAATTTGTACATTTTTCGGTAGAAAAATACCCCGGCTGAAGGCCGATTCTTCCAAAATTACAGGCTCGCTATCGTTCGCCAGGACAAAAAATCGACACCTAAATAGCACGAAAGGTTTAAATTTTGACAAAGAAATGGGGCGAAAGGTCTTAAAATCGACAAACTAATGGGGCAAGCATATTTAAATCTGAAAACTAATGGGTCTAAGCATGAGGGAGAAGGAGATCTAGAAAAACTAACCATCTCCCCTTAATGTAAAATACGACCGTTTCAATTCCCCTTGAGCTCCCTCCAAAGCTAAAATTGAGCCGAAGCTGCTGTCTCTACATCAAAAAACATCAACAACTGTTTTCGCTATGTGAAGCCAGTTCCAGTTATGTATTCACGGCACTGAACCGTTCCTTTATTATCCTACAGGTCTTCCTCACTATCCGATGCCCCAATTTACAATATTATGTGTTTGTGTTTATGTTTTGGCTGGTCCGAGAACGCATTCCCATTTACACCATTAATTTTAGGGTTTGCTATATGATTTGTCTATTTAAGATCGGGTTTTCAGGAACGTATTAACGTATTATTAGTATTTAAAGCGATTGTGTTATTAGTGCAGTGACTTAAGGGACTTGTAAAGAGATCATGGAGTGATTATGGTTTACCTTGAATATAAATAAACCTGCAAATTAACTTGGCAGTTCATTATTTTTTCCTAGTTTATTTATTTATTGATATGTATGGTTTTCAATTTCCTAGGATGCTCCACATCTCACCACTAATGGTCAACATATTCATTCGGGTGACCGGTCAACTCAACCAGTAGACCATTCAACCAGTAGCTCTCAACCAGTACCAAATCAACCAATACGGTTAGGTTACGTCAGGTTAGGTTAGGTTAGTACTATATTTTGGCACTGGTTTGGTTCTTGGTTGATTTGGCACTGGTTGAGAGCTACTGGTTGAAATGACCTGGAACCATTAATTCGCAATCAAACTTTCGGGAGGGTGATTTACTGCCAAGTTGATATGAACCCACTATAGCTTACAGGGATCGTGGCAGTCGTGGTGATGATGATGATGGTGGTGGTGTGTGACATTTACTGAGGTGTCAACGGGAATAAAAAGTGGTTGTAAAAGTTGTGTGGTGGTGGTGATGACAGTGCAGATATTAGTAGAAATAGTGGTAGGCAAGGTGTGGGTGGACACATTATGAGATAGGCAGGTAGAAAAGATTAGCATAGATCCAAAGAGTGCCGCATATACTACACGAACAAACGGATGAGTGTGGACACACACACACACACACACACACACACACACACACACACACACACACACACACACACACACACACACACACACACACACACACACAACACACACACCACACACACCACACACACACACCACACACACACACACACACACACACACACACACACACACACACACACACACACACACACACACACACACACACACATCTCCACCTCCACCATCTGTGTCCCATTCTTCCCACATACTGTACGTGGAAAATCGCAGAAGGTTTAGTACCGATAGTCATAAAGTTCAGTGATAGGAAAGGATGGGACTGCTATATTCCCCAGATGAAAAATCGGGGCGCTATGGGCTCGTTGCAATTTGCTTAGTTATCACATTGAGGATCGCGGCTCTCATACAAACTTCTACGGCAAGTAAGAGAGTCGAGACATGAGGGTCATCTATTTAGATATCATGAGAGCCCTCAATGTCGAACTGTAAAAGGTGCCAGATGAACCCATCCTGGCAGGGGAACGTTTCACCCCTTCGAATAGTCTGCCGCACCAGAATACAATCATCAATGAGGGGTGTCGCCCCTTTTCGGTGCCGCTACAAGCGTGCAAACACAACATAGGTGAACAAAGGTACATACCACACACCTACGGTATACATAAAAACACGCAAATATCCCCACCCACATGCGCACATGCATCTCTCTCTCTCTCTCTCTCTCTCTCTCTCTCTCTCTCTCTCTGAAATGTGATGAATTGCAAAGCGAACCCGCCACCAGCTGTTATCAATTGCACGTATGAACACCTGTAAAACGCAGCTTATCTATTTTGCCTGAGAGCTTTCATATCCTTATATTCGCACCGCCCCAACGGGAAATTTGAGATAGGATGTAAATTGTATATACAGTTTAGCGAAGGGGGGAGGGGGGGGCGGGTGTATATACTGTAGTGTTATTGGATAGGGTAGGAGCTGGCGAGGTAATGGAATGGTTTGGAGACGGCTAGGCGATAGTGAAGAGTTGGATTAAATGAAACTATGAATTGGGATAAAAATTATAAGAAAGTCGGCTAAGAAATGGGGTAAGTGAATAGAAAGCGGAAATATTTTAGAATTAAAAGTGAGACATGTGGATCAATGTGGCAAGGTTAGATACAAAAGAGAAGATGATATAACATATAGGATGAACAGATAGAAAATGGAAATGTTGGATGAAAAGTGGTAAATGAAAGTACAATTTGGCAAAGACAAAAATGGTAAAAATAAGCAAAGCATTGACAAAAATTAGTGATCAAAAGCAAAGTTGAGTAAAAAGTAGCACAGTTGAAAAGGAAAGTAAGGATTATGTAAAAAGGGATAGGCATAGCCGAGATAAGATGCACATATTTTGGATTAAATGGGAAGCCGGATAGTTATGTGCATCGCAATAAAAACTCTGTTATTAAAAATAAATTCCTTTATAAGAATTGTAAAATAGTTGATGTATTTAGTAAACGGTTGGTAGTATAATGGTAAAAAAAATACGTTGGCAGGGTGATGGTATGGCAGAGAGTTGATAGGGCTCTATGATAAGGGAAAGTAAAAGATTGATAAGGTATGGTAAGGTAAGGGGTTGATAGGGCTATGGTAAGCTAAGGTAAGGGGTTGATAGGGCTATGGTAAGGTAAGGGGTAAAAAGGTCTATGGTACGGTAAGGAGTTGATAGGGCTATGGTAAGGTAAGGGGTTGATACGGCTATGGTAAGGTAAGGTAAGAGGTGGATAGGGCTATGGTAAGGTAAGGGGTTGATAGGACTATGGAAAGGTAAGGGGTTGATAGGACTATGGTAAGGTAAGGGGTTGATAGGGCTATGGTAAGGTAAGGGGTTGATAGGACTATGGTAAGGTAAGGTAAGGGGTTAATAGGGCTATGGTAAGGTAAGGTAAGGGGTTGATAGGGCTATCGTAAGGTAAGGGGTTGATAGGACTATGGTAAGGTAAGGTATGGGGTTGATAGGGTTATGGTAAGGTAAGGTAAGGGGTTGATAGGTCTATGGTAAGGTAAAGGGTTGATAGGACTATGGTAAGGTAAGGGGTTGATAGGGCTATGGTAAGGTAAGGGGTTGATAGGACTATGGTAAGGTAAGGGGTTGATAGGGTTATGGTAAGGTAAGGTAAGGGGTTGATAGGTCTATGGTAAGGTAAGGGGTTGATAGGTCTATGGTAAGGTAAGGGGTTGATAGGGTATGGTAAGGTAAGGGGTTGATAGGTCTATGGTAAGGTAAGGGGTTGATAGGACTATGGTAAGGTAAGGTAAGGGGTTGATAGGGCTATGGTAAGGTAAGGTAAGGGGTTGATAGGGCTATGGTAAGGCAAGGGGTTGATAGGACTATGGTAAGGCAAGGGGTTGATAGGACTATGGTAAGGTAGAGTAAGGGGTTGATAGGGCTATGGTAAGGTAAGGTAAGGGGTTGATAGGGCTATGGTAAGGTAAGGTAAAGGGTTGATAGGTCTATGGTAAGGTAAGGTAAGGGGTGGATAGGGCTATGGTAGGGTAAAGGGTTGATAGGTCTATGGTAATGTAAGGGGTTGATAGGACTCTGGTAAGGTAAGGGGTTGATAGGGCTATGGTAAGGTAAGGGGTTGATAGGGCTATGGTAAGGTAAGGTAAGGGGTTGATAGGACTATGGTAAGGTAAGGGGTTGATAGGGCTGTGGTAAGGTAAGGGGTTGATAGGACTATGGCAAAGTAAGGTAAGGGGTTGATAGGGCTATGGTAAGGTAAGGTAAGGGGTTGCTAGGGCTATGGTAAGGTAAGGTAAGGGGTTGATAGGCCTATGGTAAGGTAAGGTAAGGGGTTGATAGGGCTATGGTAAGGTAAGGGGTTCATAGGACTATGGTAAGGTAAGGTAAGGGGTTGATAGGGCTATGGTAAGGTAAGGTAAGGGGTTGATAGGGCTATGGTAAGGTAAGGTAAGGGGTTGATAGGGCTAAGGTAAGGTAAGGTAAGGGGTTGATAGGACTATGGTAAGGTAAGGGGTTGATCGGGCTATGGTAAGGTAAGGTAAGGGGTTGATAGGACTATGGTAAGGTAAGGGGTTGATAGGGCTATGGTAAGGTAAGGGGTTGATAGGGCTATGGTAAGGTAAGGGGTTGATAGGGCTATGGTAAGGTAAGGGGTTGATAGGGCTATGGTAAGGTAAGGGGTTGATAGGACTATGGTAAGGTAAGGTAAGGGGTTGATAGGGCTATGGTAAGGTAAGGTAAGGGGTTGATAGGGCTATGGTAAGGTAAGGTAAGGGGTTGATAGGGCTATGGTAAGGTAAGGTAAGGGGTTGATAGGACTATGGTAAGGTAAGGTAAGGGGTTGATAGGGTATGGTAAGGTAAGGTAAGGGGTTGATAGGGCTATGGTAAGGTAAGGGGTTGATAGGGCTATGGTAAGGTAAGGGGTTGCTAGGTCTATGGTAAGGTAAGGGGTTGATAGGACTATGGTAAGGTAAGGGGTTGATAGGGCTATGGTAAGGTAAGGTAAGGGGTAAAAAGGTCTATGGTAAGGTAAGGGGTTGATAGGGCTATGGTAAGGTAAGGGGTTGATAGGGTTATGGTAAGGTAAGGGGTTGATAGGGCTATGGTAAGGTAAGGGGTTGATAGGGCTATGGTAAGGTAAGGGGTTGATAGGACTATGGTAAGGTAAGGTAAGGGGTTGATAGGGCTATGGTAAGGTAAGGGGTGGATAGGGCTATGGTAAGGTAAGGGGTTGTTAGGACTATGGTAAGGTAAGGGGTTGATAGGACTATGGTAAGGTAAGGTAAGGGGTTGATAGGGCTATGGTAAGGTAAGGTAAGGGGTTGATAGGACTATGGTAAGGTAAGGGGTTGATGGGGCTATGGTAAGTTAAGGTAAGGGGTAAAAAGGTCTATGGTAAGGTAAGGGGTTGATAGGGCTATGGTAAGGTAAGGGGTTGATAGGGCTATGGTAAGGTAAGGGGTTGATAGGGCTATGGTAAGATAAGGGGTTGATAGGACTATGGTAAGGTAAGGTAAGGGGTTGATAGGGCTATGGTAAGGTAAGGGGTTGATAGGGCTACATGGTAAGGTAAGGGGTTGATAGGGCTATGGTAAGGTAAGGTAAGGGGTTGATAGGACTATGGTAAGGTAAGGTAAGGGGTTGATAGGGTATGTTAAGGTAACGTGTTGATAGGCCTATGGTACGGTAAGCGTTTGATAGGACTATGGTAGATAAGGGGTTGATAGGGACTATGGTAAGGTAAGGTAAGGGGTTGATAGGGCTATGGTAAGGTAAGGTAAGGGGTTGATAGGGCTATGGTAAGGTAAGGGGTTGATAGGGTTTGGATAGGGCTAGTAAGGTAAGGGTTGTGATAGGGCTATGGTAAGGTAAGGGGTTGATAGGGCTATGGTAAGGTAAGGGGTTGATAGGGCTATGGTAAGGTAAGGTAAGGGGTTGATAGGGCTATGGTAAGGTAAGGTAAGGGGTTGATAGGACTATGGTAAGGTAAGGGGTTGATAGGGTATGGTAAAGTAAGGTAAGGGGTTGATAGGGCTATGGTAAGGTAAATTAAGGGGTTGATAGGGTATGGTAAGGTAAGGTAAGGGGTTGATAGGGTATGGTAAGGTAAGGTAAGGGGTTGATAGGGCTATGGTAAGGTAAGGTAAGGGGTTGATAGGGCTATGGTAAGGTAAGGGGTTGATAGGGCTATGGTAAGGTAAGGTAAGGGGTTGATAGGGCTATGGTAAGGTAAGGTAAGGGTTTGATAGGGCTATGGTAAGGTAAGGGGTTGATAGGGCTATGGTAAGGTAAGGGGTTGATAGGGCTATGGTAAGGTAAGGGGTTGATAGGGCTATGGTAAGGTAAGGGGTTGATAGGGCTATGGTAAGGTAAGGGGTTGATAGGGCTATGGTAAGGTAAGGTAAATGGTGGATAGGGCTATGGTAAGGTAAGGGGTTGATAGGACTATGGTAAGATAAGGGGTTGATAGGACTATGGTAAGGTAAGGTAAGGGGTTGATAGGGCTATGGTAAGGTAAGGGGTTGATAGGGCTATGGTAAGGTAAGGTAAGGGGTGGATAGGGCTATGGTAAGGTAAGGGGTTGATAGGACTATGGTAAGGTAAGGTAAGGGGTTGATAGGGCTACGGTAAGGTAAGGTAAGGGGTTGATAGGACTATGGTAAGGTAAGGTAAGGGGTTGATAGGGTATGGTAAGGTAAGGGGTTGATAGGGCTATGGTAAGGTAAGGGGTTGATAAGACTATGGTAAGATAAGGGGTTGATAGGACTATGGTAAGGTAAGGTAAGGGGTTGATAGGGCTATGGTAAGGTAAGGGGTTGATAGGGCTATAGTAAGGTAAGGTAAGGGGTTGATAGGGCTATGGTAAGGTAAGGGGATGATAGGGCTATGGTAAGGTAAGGGGTTGATAGGGCTATGTTAAGGTAAGGTAAGGGGTTGATAGGGCTAAGGTAAGGTAAGGGTTGATATAGGGCTATGGTAAGGTAAGGTAAGGGGTTGATAGGACTATGGTAAGGTAAGGTAAGGGGTTGATAGGGCTATGGTAAGGTAAGGTAAGGGGTTGATAGGACTATGGTAAGGTAAGGTAAGGGGTTGATAGGGTATGGTAAGGTAAGGGGTTGATAGGGCTATGGTAAGGTAAGGGGTTGATAGGGCTATGGAGTAGGGGTTGATAGGGCTATGGTAAGGTAAGGGGTTGATAGGGCTATGGTAAGGTAAGGTAAATGGTGGATAGGGCTATGGTAAGGTAAGGGGTTGATAGGACTATGGTAAGATAAGGGGTTGATAGGACTATGGTAAGGTAAGGTAAGGGGTTGATAGGGCTATGGTAAGGTAAGGGGTTGATAGGGCTATGGTAAGGTAAGGTAAGGGGTGGATAGGGCTATGGTAAGGTAAGGGGTTGATAGGACTATGGTAAGGTAAGGTAAGGGGTTGATAGGGCTACGGTAAGGTAAGGTAAGGGGTTGATAGGACTATGGTAAGGTAAGGTAAGGGGTTGATACGGTATGGTAAGGTAAGGGTTGATAGGGCTATGGTAAGGTAAGGGGTGGGTGATATAGGACTATGGTAAGATAAGGGGTTGATAGGACTATGGTAAGGTAAGGTAAGGGGTTGATAGGGCTATGGTAAGGTAAGGGGTTGATAGGGCTATAGGTTAGTAAGGGTAAGGTAAGGGGTTGATAGGGCTATGGTAAGGTAAGTAAGGGGTTGATAGGACTATGGTAAGGTAAGGGGGTTGATAGGGTATGGTAAGGTAAGGTAAGGGGTTGATAGGGCTATGGTAAGGTAAGGTAAGGGGTTGGTAGGGCTATGGTAAGGTAAGGGGTGGATAGGGCTATGGTAAGGTAAGGGGTTGATAGGGCTATGGTAAGGTAAGGTAAGGGGTTGATAGGGCTATGGTAAGGTAAGGGGTTGATAGGACTATGGTAAGGTAAGGTAAGGGGTTGATAGGGCTATGGTAAGGTAAGGTAAGGGGTTGATAGGACTATGGTAAGGTAAGGTAAGGGGTTGATAGGGTATGGTAAGGTAAGGTAAGGGGTTGATAGGGCTATGGTAAGGTAAGGGGTTGATAGGGCTATGGTAAGGTAAGGGGTTGATAGGCCTATGGTAAGGTAAAGTAAGGGGTTGATAGGGCTATGGTAAGGTAAAGTAAGGGGTTGATAGGGCTATGGTAAGGTAAGGGGTTGATAGAACTATGGTAAGGTAAGGTAAGGGGTTGATAGGGCTACGGTAAGGTAAGGTAAGGGGTTGATAGGACTATGGTAAGGTAAGGTAAGGGGTTGATAGGGTATGGTAAGGTAAGGGGTTGATAGGGCTATGGTAAGGTAAGGGGTTGATAAGACTATGGTAAGATAAGGGGTTGATAGGACTATGGTAAGGTAAGGTAAGGGGTTGATAGGGCTATGGTAAGGTAAGGGGTTGATAGGGCTATAGTAAGGTAAGGTAAGGGGTTGATAGGGCTATGGTAAGGTAAGGTAAGGGGTTGATAGGACTATGGTAAGGTAAGGTAAGGGGTTGATAGGGTATGGTAAGGTAAGGTAAGGGGTTGATAGGGCTATGGTAAGGTAAGGTAAGGGGTTGATAGGGCTATGGTAAGGTAAGGGGTTGATAGGGCTATGGTAAGGTAAGGGGTTGATAGGGCTAAGGTAAGGTAAGGGGTTGATAGGGCTATGGTAAGGTAAGGGGTTGATAGGACTATGGTAAGGTAAGGTAAGGGGTTGATAGGGCTATGGTAAGGTAAGGTAAGGGGTTGATAGGACTATGGTAAGGTAAGGTAAGGGGTTGATAGGGTATGGTAAGGTAAGGTAAGGGGTTGATAGGGCTATGGTAAGGTAAGGGGTTGATAGGGCTATGGTAAGGTAAGGGGTTGATAGGCCTATGGTAAGGTAAAGTAAGGGGTTGATAGGGCTATGGTAAGGTAAAGTAAGGGGTTGATAGGGCTATGGTAAGGTAAGGGGTTGATAGAACTATGGTAAGGTAAGGTAAGAGGTTGATAGAACTATGGTAAGGTAAGGTAAGGGGTTGATAGGGCTATGGTAAGGTAAGGTAAGGGGTTGATAGGACTATGGTAAGGTAAGGTAAGGGGTTGATAGGGTATGGTAAGGTAAGGTAAGGGGTTGATAGGACTATGGTAAGGTAAGGTAAGGGGTTGATAGGGCTATGGTAAGGTAAGGGGTGGATAGGGCTATGGTAAGGTAAGGGGTTGTTAGGACTATGGTAAGGTAAGGGGTTGATAGGACTATGGTAAGGTAAGGTAAGGGGTTGATAGGGCTATGGTAAGGTAAGGTAAGGGGTTGATAGGGCTATGGTAAGGTAAGGTAAGGGGTTGATAGGGCTATGGTAAGGTAAGGTAAGGGGTTGATAGGACTATGGTAAGGTAAGGTAAGGGGTTGATAGGGTATGGTAAGGTAAGGTAAGGGGTTGATAGGGCTATGGTAAGGTAAGGTAAGGGGTTGATAGGGCTATGGTAAGGTAAGGGGTTGATAGGTCTATGGTAAGGTAAGGGGTTGATAGGGCTATGGTAAGTTAAGGTAAGGGGTAAAAAGGTCTATGGTAAGGTAAGCGGTTGATAGGGCTATGGTAAGGTAAGGGGTTGATAGGGCTATGGTAAGGTAAGGGGTTGATAGGGCTATGGTAAGATAAGGGGTTGATAGGACTATGGTAAGGTAAGGTAAGGGGTTGATAGGGCTATGGTAAGGTAAGGGGTTGATAGGGCTATGGTAAGGTAAGGGGTTGATAGGGCTATGGTAAGGTAAGGTAAGGGGTTGATAGGACTATGGTAAGGTAAGGTAAGGGGTTGATAGGGTATGGTAAGGTAAGGTAAGGGGTTGATAGGGCTATGGTAAGGTAAGGGGTTGATAGGACTATGGTAAGATAAGGGGTTGATAGGACTATGGTAAGGTAAGGTAAGGGGTTGATAGGGCTATGGTAAGGTAAGGGGTTGATAGGGCTATAGTAAGGTAAGGTAAGGGGTTGATAGGGCTATGGTAAGGTAAGGGGTTGATAGGGCTATGGTAAGGTAAGGGGTTGATAGGGCTATGGTAAGGTAAGGTAAGGGGTTGATAGGGCTATGGTAAGGTAAAGTAAGGGGTTGATAGGGCTATGGTAAGGTAAGGGGTTGATAGGACTATGGTAAGGTAAGGTAAGGGGTTGATAGGGCTATGGTAAGGTAAGGTAAGGGGTTGATAGGGTATGGTAAGGTAAGGTAAGGGATTGATAGGGCTATGGTAAGGTAAATTAAGGGGTTGATAGGGTATGGTAAGGTAAGGTAAGGGGTTGATAGGGTATGGTAAGGTAAGGTAAGGGGTTGATAGGGCTAAGGTAAGGTAAGGGGTTGATAGGGCTATGGTAAGGTAAGGGGTTGATAGGGCTATGGTAAGGTAAGGTAAGGGGTTGATAGGGCTATGGTAAGGTAAGGTAAGGGGTTGATAGGGCTATGGTAAGGTAAGGGGTTGATAGGACTATGGTAAGATAAGGGGTTGATAGGACTATGGTAAGGTAAGGTAAGGGGTTGATAGGGCTATGGTAAGGTAAGGGGTTGATAGGGCTATGGTAAGGTAAGGTAAGGGGTTGATAGGGCTATGGTAAGGTAAGGGGTTGATAGGGCTATGGTAAGGTAAGGGGTTGATAGGCTATGGTAAGGTAAGGTAAGGGGTTGATAGGGCTATGGAAAGGTAAAGGGTGGATAGGGGTATGGTAAGGTAAGGGGTTGATAGGACTATGGTAAGGTAAGGTAAGGGGTTGATAGGGCTATGGTAAGGTAAGGTAAGGGGTTGATAGGGCTATGGTAAGGTAAGGTAAGGGATTGATAGGGCTATGGTAAGGTAAATTAAGGGGTTGATAGGGTATGGTAAGGTAAGGTAAGGGGTTGATAGGGTATGGTAAGGTAAGGTAAGGGGTTGATAGGGCTATGGTAAGGTAAGGGGTTGATAGGGCTATGGTAAGGTAAGGGGTTGATAGGGCTATGGTAAGGTAAGGTAAGGGGTTGATAGGGCTATGGTAAGGTAAGGGGTTGATAGGGCTATGGTAAGGTAAGGGGTTGATAGGGCTATGGTAAGGTAAGGGGTTGATAGGGCTATGGTAAGGTAAGGGGTTGATAGGGCTATGGTAAGGTAAGGGGTTGATAGGGCTATGGTAAGGTAAGGGGTTGATAGGGCTATGGTAAGGTAAGGTAAAGGGTGGATAGGGCTATGGTAAGGTAAGGGGTTGATAGGACTATGGTAAGATAAGGGGTTGATAGGACTATGGTAATGTAAGGGGTTGATAGGGCTATGGTAAGGTAAGGTAAGGGGTTGATAGGGCTATGGTAAGGTAAGGGGTTGATAGGGCTATGGTAAGGTAAGGTAAGGGGTTGATAGGGCTATGGTAAGGTAAGGGGTTGATAGGGCTATGGTAAGGTAAGGGGTTGATAGGGCTATGTTAAGGTAAGGTAAGGGGTTGATAGGGCTAAGGTAAGGTAAGGGGTTGATAGGGCTATGGTAAGGTAAGGGGTTGATAGGACTATGGTAAGGTAAGGTAAGGGGTTGATAGGGCTATGGTAAGGTAAGGTAAGGGGTTGATAGGACTATGGTAAGGTAAGGTAAGGGGTTGATAGGGTATGGTAAGGTAAGGGGTTGATAGGCCTATGGTAAGGTAAAGTAAGGGGTTGATAGGGCTATGGTAAGGTAAAGTAAGGGGTTGATAGGGCTATGGTAAGGTAAGGGGTTGATAGAACTATGGTAAGGTAAGGTAAGGGGTTGATAGAACTATGGTAAGGTAAGGTAAGGGGTTGATAGGGCTATGGTAAGGTAAGGTAAGGGGTTGATAGGGTATGGTAAGGTAAGGTAAGGGGTTGATAGGGTATGGTAAGGTAAGGTAAGGGGTTGATAGGGCTATGGTAAGGTAAGGTAAGGGGTTGGTAGGGCTATGGTAAGGTAAGGTAAGGGGTTGATAGGGCCATGGTAAGGTAAGGTAAGGGGTGGATAGGGCTATGGTAAGGTAAGGGGTTGATAGGACTATGGTAAGGTAAGGGGTTGATAGGGCTATGGTAAGGTAAGGGGTTGATAGGGCTATGGTAAGGTAAGGTAAGGGGTTGATAGGGCTATGGTAAGGTAAGGGGTTGATAGGGCTATGGTAAGGTAAGCTAGGGGGTTGATAGGGATATGGTAAGGTAAGGGGTTGATAGGGCTAAGGTAAGGTAAGGGGTTGATAGGACTATGGTAAGGTAAGGGGTTGATAGGGCTATGGTAAGGTAAGGTAAGGGGTTGATAGGTCTATGGTAAGGTAAGGGGTTGATAGGACTATGGTAAGGTAAGGTAAGGGGTTGATAGGGCTATGGTAAGGTAAGGGGTTGATAGGGCTATGGTAAGGTAAGGGGTTGATAGGCCTATGGTAAGGTAAAGTAAGGGGTTGATAGGGCTATGGTAAGGTAAAGTAAGGGGTTGATAGGGCTATGGTAAGGTAAGGGGTTGATAGAACTATGGTAAGGTAAGGTAAGGGGTTGATAGAACTATGGTAAGGTAAGGTAAGGGGTTGATAGGGCTATGGTAAGGTAAGGTAAGGGGTTGATAGGACTATGGTAAGGTAAGGTAAGGGGTTGATAGGGTATGGTAAGGTAAGGTAAGGGGTTGATAGGGCTATGGTAAGGTAAGGTAAGGGGTTGGTAGGGTAAGGTAAGGGGTTGATAGGGTATGGTAAGGTAAGGGGTTGATAGGGCTATGGTAAGGTAAGGTAAGGGGTTGATAGGGCTATGGTAAGGTAAGGGGTTGATAGGGCTATGGTAAGGTAAGGGGTTGATAGGGCTATGGTAAGGTAAGGTAAGGGGTTTGATAGGGCTATGGTAAGGTAAGGGGTTGATAGGGCTATGGTAAGGTAAGGGGTTGATAGGGCTATGGTAAGGTAAGGGGTTGATAGGGCTATGGTAAGGTAAGGTAAGGGGTTGATAGGTCTATGGTAAGGTAAGGTAAGGGGTTGATAGGGCTATGGTAAGGTAAGGTAAGGGGTTGATAGGGCTATGGTAAGGTAAGGTAAGGGGTTGATAGGGCTATGGTAAGGTAAGGTAAGGGGTGGATAGGGCTATGGTAAGGTAAGGGGTTGATAGGACTATGGTAAGGTAAGGGGTTGATAGGGCTATGGTAAGGTAAGGGGTTGATAGGACTATGGTAAGGTAAGGTAAGGGGTTGATAGGGCTATGGTAAGGTAAGGGGTTGATAGGGCTATGGTAAGGTAAGCTAGGGGGTTGATAGGGATATGGTAAGGTAAGGGGTTGATAGGGCTAAGGTAAGGTAAGGGGTTGATAGGACTATGGTAAGGTAAGGGGTTGATAGGGCTATGGTAAGGTAAGGTAAGGGGTTGATAGGTCTATGGTAAGGTAAGGGGTTGATAGGACTATGGTAAGGTAAGGTAAGGGGTTGATAGGGCTATAGTAAGGTAAGGTAAGGGGTTGATAGGGCTATGGTAAGGTAAGAGGTTGATAGGACTATGGTAAGGTAAGGTAAGGGGTTGATAGGGCTATGGTAAGGTAAGGTAAGGGGTTGATAGGACTATGGTAAGGTAAGGGGTTGATAGGGCTATGGTAAGGTAAGGTAAGGGGTTAATAGGGCTATGGTAAGGTAAGGCAAGGGGTTGATAGGGATATGGTAAGGAAAGGGCTTGATAGGGCTATAGTAACGTAAGGTAAGGGGTTGATATGGCCATGGAAAGGTAAGGGGTTGATAGGGCTATGGAAAGATCAGGTAAGGGGTTGATAGGTCTATGACTATGGTAAGGTAAGGTAAGGGGTTGATAGGGCTATGGTAAGGTAAGGGGTTGATAGGTCTATGACGATGGTAAGGTAAGGTAAGGGGTTGATAGGACTATGGTAAGGTAAGGGGTTGATAGGACTATGGTAAGGTAAGGGGTTGATAGGGCTGTGGTAAGGTAAGGGGTTGATAGGGCTATGGTAAGATAAGGGGTTGATAGGGCTATGGTAAGGTAAGGGGTTGATAGGACTATGGTAAGGTAAGGTAAGGGGTTGATAGGGCTATGGTAAGTTAAGGGGTTGATAGGGCTATGGTAAGGTAAGGTAAGGGGTTGATAGGACTATGTTAAGGTAAGGTAAGGGGTTGATAGGGCTATGGTAAGGTAAGGTAAGGGGTTGATAGGGCTATGGTAAGGTAAGGTAAGGGGTTGATATGGCTATGGTAAGGTAAGAGGTTGATAGGGCTATGGTAAGGTAAGGGATTGATAGGGCTATGGTAAGTTAAGGGGTTGATAGGGCTATGGTAAGGTAAGGTAAGGGGTTGATAGGATTATGGTAAGGTAAGGAGTTGATAGGGCTATGGTAAGGTAAGGTAAGGGGTTGATAGGGCTATGGTAAGGTAAGGTAAGGGGTTGATAGGACTATGGTAAGTTAAGGGGGTGATAGGACTATGGTAAGGTAAGGTAAGGGGATGGTATGGCTATGGTAAGGTAAGGGGTTGATAGGGCTACGGTAAGGTAAGGTAAGGGGTTGATAGGGCTATGGTAAAGTAAGGTAAGGGGTTGATAGTTATATGGTAAGGTAAGGTAAGGTAAGGGGTTGATAGGGTTATGGTAAGATAAGGGGTTGATAGGGCTATGGTAAGGTAAGGTAAGGGGTTGATAGGGCTATGGTAAGGTAAGGGGTTGATAGGGCTAAGGTAAGGGGTTGATAGGGCTATAGTAAGGTAAGGGGTTGATAGGGCTATGGTAAGGTAAGGGGTTGATAGGGCTATGGTAAGGTAAGGTAAGGGGTTGATAGGGCTATGGTAAGGTAAGGTAAGAGGTTGCTAAGACTAAGGTAAGGTAAGGGGTTGATCAGGCTATGGTAAGGTAAGGGGTTGATAGGGCTATGGTAAAGTAAGGGGTTGATAGGGCTATGGAAAGGTAAGGGGTTGATAGGTCTATGGTAAAGTAAGGTAAGGGGTTGATAGGGCTATATTAAGGTAAGATAAGGGGTTGATAGGGCTATGGTAAGGTAAGTTAAGGGGTTGATAGGTCTATGGTAAGGTAAGGTAAGGGGTTGATAGGGCTATGGTAAGGTAAGGTAAGGGGTTGATAGGGCTATGGTAAGGTAAGGGATTGATAGGGCTATGGTAAGGTAAGGCGTTGATAGGACTATGGTAAGGTAAGGTAAGGGGTTGATAGGGCTATGGTAAGGTAAGGGGTTGATAGGTCTATGGTAAGGTAAGGGGTTGATAGGCATATGGTAAGGTAAGGGGTTGATACGACTATGGTAAGGTAAGGGGTTGATAGGTCTATGGTAAGGTAAGGGGTTGATAGGACTATGGTAAGGTAAGGGGTTGATAGGACTATGGTAAGGTAAGGTAAAGGGTTGATAGGACTATGGTAAGGTAAGGGGTTGATAGGACTATGGTAAGGTAAGGTAAGGGGTTGATATGGCTATGGTAAGGTAAGGGGTTGATAGGACTATGGTAAGGTAAGGGGTTGATAGGGCTATGGTAAGGTAAGGGGTTGATAGGGCTATGGTAAGGTAAGGTAAGGGGTTGATAGGGCTATGGTAAGGTAAGGGGTTGATAGGGCTATGGTAAGGTAAGATAAGGGGTTGATAGGACTATGGTAAGGTAAGGGGTTGATAGGACTATGGTAAGGTAAGGGTAATGGGTTGATAGGGCTATGGTAAGGTAAGGTAAGGGGTTGATAGGGCTATGGTAAGGTAAGGTAAGGGGTTGATAGGGTTATGGTAAGGTAAGGTAAGGGGTTGATAGGGCTATGGTAAGGTAAGGGGTTGATAGGGCTATGGTAAGGTAAGATAAGGGGTTGATAGGACTATGGTAAGGTAAGGGGTTGATAGGACTATGGTAAGGTAAGGTAAGGGTAATGGGTTGATAGGGCTATGGTAAGGTAAGGTAAGGGGTTGATAGGGCTATGGTAAGGTAAGGTAAGGGGTTGATAGGGTTATGGTAAGGTAAGGTAAGGGGTTGATAGGGCTATGGTAAGGTAAGGGGTTGATAGGGCTATGGTAAGGTAAGGGGTTGATAGTTATATGGTAAGGTAAGGTAAGGGGTTGATAGGGTTATGGTAAGGTAAGGGGTTGATAGGGCTATGGTAAGGTAAGGGGTTGATAGGACTATGGTAAGGTAAGGGGTTGATAGGGCTATGGTAAGGTAAGGTAAGGGGTTGATAGGGCTAAGCTAAGGTAAGGGGTTGATAGGGCTATGGTAAGGTAAGAGGTTGATAGGGCTATGGTAAGGTAAGAGGTTGATAGGGTTATGGTAAGGTAAGGTAAGGGGTTGATAGGGCTATGGTAAGGTAAGGGGTTGATAGGGCTATGGTAAGGTAAGGGGTTGATAGGGTATGGTAAGGTAAAGGGTTGATAGGGGTATGGTAAGGTAAGGGGGTGATAGGGCTATGGTGAGGAAAGGGTTGATAGGGCTATAGTAACGTAAGGTAAGGGGTTGATAGGGCTATGGAAAGATCAGGTAAGGGGTTGATAGGTCTATGACTATGGTAAGGTAAGGTAAGGGGTTGATAGGGCTATGGTAAGGTAAGGGGTTGACAGGTCTATGACTATGGTAAAGTAAGGGGTTGGTAGGTCTATGACTATGGTAAGGTAAGGTAAGGGGTTGATAGGATTATGGTAAGGTAAGGGTTTGATAGGGCTATGGTAAGGTAAGGGGTTGATAGGATTATGGTAAGGTAAGGGTTTGATAGGGCTATGGTAAGGTAAGGGGTTGATAGGGCTGTGGTAAGGTAAGGGGTTGATAGGGCTGTGGTAAGGTAAGGGGCTGATAGGGTTATGGTAAGGTAAGGGGTTGATAGGGCTATGGTAAGGTAAGGTAAGGGGTTGATAGTGCTATGGTAAAGTAAGGGGTTGATAGGGCTATGGTAAGGTAAGGTAAGGGGTTGATAGGGTTATGGTAAGGTAAGGTAAGAGGTTGATAGGCCTATGGTAAGTTAAGGTGTTGATAGGGCTATGGTAAGGTAAGGTAAGGGATTGAGAGTTATATGGTAAGGTAAGGTAAGGGGTTGATAGGGTTATGGTAAGGTAAGGGGTTGATAGGGCTATGGTAAGGTAAGGGGTTGATAGGTCTATGGTAAGGTAAGGGGTTGATAGGACTATGGTAAGGTAAGGGGTTGATAGGACTATGGTAAGGTAAGGTAAAGGGTTGATAGGACTATGGTAAGGTAAGGGGTTGATAGGACTATGGTAAGGTAAGGTAAGGGGTTGATATGGCTATGGTAAGGTAAGGGGTTGATAGGACTATGGTAAGGTAAGGGGTTGATAGGGCTATGGTAAGGTAAGGGGTTGATAGGGCTATGGTAAGGTAAGGTAAGGGGTTGATAGGGCTATGGTAAGGTAAGGGGTTGATAGGGCTATGGTAAGGTAAGATAAGGGGTTGATAGGACTATGGTAAGGTAAGGTAAGGGGTTGATAGGACTATGGTAAGGTAAGGGTAATGGGTTGATAGGGCTATGGTAAGGTAAGGTAAGGGGTTGATAGGGCTATGGTAAGGTAAGGTAAGGGGTTGATAGGGTTATGGTAAGCTAAGGTAAGCGTGTGATAGGGCTATGGTAAGGTAAGGGGTTGATAGGGCTATGGTAAGGTAAGATAAGGGGTTGATAGGACTATGGTAAGGTAAGGGGTTGATAGGACTATGGTAAGGTAAGGGTAATGGGTTGATAGGGCTATGGTAAGGTAAGGTAAGGGGTTGATAGGGCTATGGTAAGGTAAGGTAAGGGGTTGATAGGGTTATGGTAAGGTAAGGTAAGGGGTTGATAGGGCTATGGTAAGGTAAGGGGTTGATAGGGCTATGGTAAGGTAAGGGGTTGATAGTTATATGGTAAGGTAAGGTAAGGGGTTGATAGGGTTATGGTAAGGTAAGGGGTTGATAGGGCTATGGTAAGGTAAGGGGTTGATAGGACTATGGTAAGGTAAGGGGTTGATAGGGCTATGGTAAGGTAAGGTAAGGGGTTGATAGGGCTAAGCTAAGGTAAGGGGTTGATAGGGCTATGGTAAGGTAAGAGGTTGATAGGGCTATGGTAAGGTAAGAGGTTGATAGGGTTATGGTAAGGTAAGGTAAGGGGTTGATAGGGCTATGGTAAGGTAAGGGGTTGATAGGGCTATGGTAAGGTAAGGGGTTGATAGGGTATGGTATGGTAAGGTAAAGGGTTGATAGGGGTATGGTAAGGTAAGGGGGTGATAGGGCTATGGTGAGGAAAGGGTTGATAGGGCTATAGTAACGTAAGGTAAGGGGTTGATAGGGCTATGGAAAGATCAGGTAAGGGGTTGATAGGTCTATGACTATGGTAAGGTAAGGGGTTGATAGGGCTATGGTAAGGTAAGGGGTTGATAGGTCTATGACTATGGTAAAGTAAGGGGTTGGTAGGTCTATGACTATGGTAAGGTAAGGTAAGGGGTTGATAGGATTATGGTAAGGTAAGGTAAGGGTTTGATAGGGCTATGGTAAGGTAAGGGGTTGATAGGATTATGGTAAGGTAAGGGTTTGATAGGGCTATGGTAAGGTAAGGGGTTGATATGGCTATGGTAAGGTAAGGGGTTGATAGGGCTGTGGTAAGGTAAGGGGTTGATAGGGCTGTGGTAAGGTAAGGGGCTGATAGGGTTATGGTAAGGTAAGGGGTTGATAGGGCTATGGTAAGGTAAGGTAAGGGGTTGATAGTGCTATGGTAAAGTAAGGGGTTGATAGGGCTATGGTAAGGTAAGGTAAGGGGTTGATAGGGTTATGGTAAGGTAAGGTAAGAGGTTGATAGGCCTATGGTAAGTTAAGGTGTTGATAGGGCTATGGTAAGGTAAGGTAAGGGATTGAGAGTTATATGGTAAGGTAAGGTAAGGGGTTGATAGGGTTATGGTAAGGTAAGGGGTTGATAGGGCTATGGTAAGGTAAGGGGTTGATAGGGCTATGGTAAGGTAAGGGGTTGATAGGACTATGGTAAGGTAAGGGGTTGATAGGGCTATGGTAAGGTAAGGTAAGGGGTTGATAGGGTTATGGTAAGGTAAGGGGTTGATAGGGCTATGGTAAGGTAAGGGGTTGATAGGGCGATGGTAAGGTAAGAGGTTGATAGAGCTATGGTAAGGTAAGGTAAGGGGTTGATAGGGCTATGGTAAGGTAAGGGGTTGATAGGGCTATGGTAAGGTAAGGGGTTGATAGGGTATGGTAAGGTAAAGGGTTGATAGGGCTATGGTAAGGTAAGGTAAGGGGTTGATAGGGCTATGGTAAGGTAAGGTAAGGGGTTGATAGGGCTATGGTAAGGTAAGCTAAGGGGTTGATAGGGCTATGGTATGGTAAAGTAAGGGGTTGATAGGGCTATGGTAAGGTAAGGTAAGGGGTTGCTAAGACTAAGGTAAGGTAAGGGGTTGATAAGGCTATGGTAAGGTAAGGGGTTGATAGGGCTATGGTAAAGTAAGGGGTTGATAGGGCTATGGTAAGGTAAGGGGTTGATAGGTCTATGGTAAAGTAAGGTAAGGGGTTAATAGGGCTATATTAAGGTAAGATAAGGGGTTGATAGGGCTATGGTAAGGTAAGGTAAGGGGTTGATAGGTCTATTGTAAGGTAAGGTAAGGGGTTGATAGGGCTATGGTAAGGTAAGGTAAGGGGTTGATAGGGCTATGGTAAGGTAAGGGATTGATAGGGCTATGGTAAGGTAAGGGGTTGATAGGACTATGGTAAGGTAAGGGGTTGATAGGGCTATGGTAAGGTAAGGTAAGGGGTTGATAGGTCTATGGTAAGGTAAGAGGTTGATAGGCCTATGGTAAGGTAAGGGGTTGATAGGACTATGGTAAGGTAAGGGGTTGATAGGACTATGGTAAGGTAAGGGGTTGATAGGTCTATGGTAAGGTAAGGTAAGGGCTTAATAGGACTATGGTAAGGTAAGAGGTTGATAGGACTATGGTAAGGTAAGGGGTTGATAGGACTATGGTAAGGTAAGGGGTTGATAGGACTATGGTAAGGTAAGGAAAGGGGTTGATAGGGCTATGGTAAGGTAAGGTAAGGGGTTGATAGGACTATGGTAAGGTAAGGGGTTGATAGGGCTATGGTAAGGTAAGGGGTTGATAGGACTATGGTAAGGTAAGGTAAGGGGTTGATAGGGCTATGGTAAGGTAAGGTAAGGGGTTGATAGGGCTATGGTAAGGTAAGGTAAGGGGTTGATAGGGCTATGGTTAGGTAAGGTAAGGGGTTGATAGGACTATGGTAAGGTAAGGGGTTGATAGGAGTATGGTAAGGTAAGGTAAGGGGTTGTAAGGTAAGGGGTTGATAGGCTATGGTAAGGTAAGGTTGATAGGGTTATGGTAAGGTAAGGGATTATGGTAAGGTAAGGTAAGGGGTTGATAGGGCTATGGTAAGGTAAGGGGTTGATAGGGCTATGGTAAGGTAAGGTAAGGGGTTGATAGTTATAAGGTAAGGTAAGGGGTTGATAGGGTTATGGTAAGGTAAGGGGTTGATAGGGCTATGGTAAGGTAAGGTAAGGGGTTGATAGGGCTATGGTAAGGTAAAGGTAAGGGGTTGATAGGGCTATGGTAAGGTAAGGGGATAGGGCTAGGTAAGGGGTTGATAGGGCTATGGTAAGGTAAGAGGTTGATAGGGCTATGGTAAGGTAAGGTAAGGGGTTGATAGGGCTATGGTAAGGTAAGGTAAGGGGTTGATAGGGCTATGGTAAGGTAAGAGGTTGATAGGGTATGGTAAGGTAAAGTGTTGATAGGGCTATGGTAAGGTAAGGGGTTGATAGGGCTATGGTGAGGAAAGGGTTGATAGGGCTATAGTAACGTAAGGTAAGGGGTTGATAGGGCTATGGAAAGATCAGGTAAGAGGTTGATAGGTCTATGACTATGGTAAGGTAAGGTAAGGGGTTGATAGTGCTATGGTAAGGTAAGGTGTTGATAGGTCTATGACTATGGTAAGGTAAGGGGTTGATAGGTCTATGACTATGGTAAGGTAAGGTAAGGGGTTGATAGGATTATGGTAAGGTAAGGTATGGGATTGATAGGGCTATGGTAAGGTAAGGGGTTGATAGGGCTATGGTAAGGTAAGTTGTTGATAGGGCTGTGGTAAGGTAAGGGGTTGATAGGGTTATGGTACGGTAAGGGGTTGATAGGGCTATGGTAAGGTAAGGTAAGGGGTTGATAGTGCTATGGTAGGGTAAAGGGTTGATAGGGCTATGGTAAGGTAAGGTAAGGGGTTGATAGGGCTAAGGTAAGGTAAGAGGTTGATAGGGCTATGGTAAGGTAAGGTAAGGGGTTGATAGGGCTATGGTAAGGTAAGGTAAGGGGTTGATAGGGGTATGGTAAGGTAAGGTAAGGGGTTGATAGGGCTATGGTAAGGTAAGGTAAGAGGATGATAGGACTATGGTAAGGTAAGGGGTTGATAGGGCTATGGTAAGGTAAGGTAAGGGGTTGATAGGGCTATGGTAAGGTAAGGTAAGGGGTTGATAGGGCTATGGTAAGGTAAGGGGTTGATAGGACTATGGTAAGGTAAGGTAAGGGGTTGATAGGGCTATGGTAAGGTAAGGGGTTCATAGGGCTATGGTAAGGTAAGGGGTTGATAGGGTTTGGTAAGGTAAGGTAAGGGGTTGATAGGGCTATGGTAAGGTAAGGTAAGGGGTTGAGAGGGATATGGTAAGGTAAGGGGTTGATAGGGCTATAGTAACGTAAGGTAAGGGGTTGATAGGGCTATGGTAAGGTAAGGGGTTGATAGGGCTATGGAAAGATCAGGTAAGGGGTTGATAGGTCTATGACTATGGTAAGGTAAGGTAAGGGGTTGATAGGGCTATGGTAAGGTAAGGGGTTGATAGGTCTATGACTATGGTAAGGTAAGGTAAGGGGTTGATAGGACTATGGTACAAAGTACAAAGGAGTACAAAGGAAATCAAGCAACAACAGATCTAGTGACCCTTCTAGGCTGCTTGTCCTCCAAAACACTGAGGATCAAGTGTCCAAACAGTGGTTTAGAGTGGGTAAGGGAACATTGGAAAGGGAACTACTGCCCTGCCACTAACGTGGCAGGACTAGGAAGTTAGTAGGGGACATATGGGTTAGTAACTGAGGGGAGGATAAAATAAAGTTATTCATTTACAAACGCAGTCAGTCGCGGGTTTGATGCGAGATATTTGTCTAGCCGGAATTTAAATGAATCAACGGTGCTGCAGTCTATAACATCTCGGGGAAGCCCATTCCACAAGTTGACAACTCGATTGAAGAAGAAATTCTTAGATTCGTGTGAGTTAAAAGATTTACCAATAATTTTGAAACCGTTTCCCCCGCATATAATTAGATTGGTCGATAGTGAAGTACTTACTACAGTTCATATTGTCGATGCCTTTGATGATTTTGAACACTTGAATTAAGTCACCTCTTAATCTGCGCTGGGTTAAAGGAAATAGATTTAATTCTCTAAGACGCTCTTCGTATGGTTTGTTCTTTAGGCTAGGTATCATTTTGGTAACTCTACGTTGAACTCGTTCTAGCTTGTTTATGTCTTTTTGGTAATAAGGGCACCAGCATTGAACGCAGTATTCCAGAAGAGGGCGGACTAAGGAATTGTAAAGGGTTAGGATTACGTCTTTGGATTTATGCTCAAATGATCTGCCTATAAAGCCAATTGTTTTGTTTGCCTTCTTAACAACTTCTGAACATTGTTGACTCGGTTTTAGGTTACTCGATATTGTTAATTCTCTAATGTTAATTATTGGCTTTACCATAGATATTGGTAAGGTAAGGTAAGGGGTTGATAGGGCTATGGTAAGGTAAGGGGTTGATAGGACTATGGTAAGGTAAGGGGTTGATAGGGCTGTGGTAAGGTAAGGGATTGATAGGGCTATGGTAAGGTAAGGGGTTGATAGGACAATGGTAAGGTAAGGGGTTGATAGGGCTATGGTAAGTTAGGGTTGATAGAGCTATGGTAAGGTAAGGTAAGGGGTTGATAGAGCTATGGTAAGGTAAGGGGTTGATACGACTATGGTAAGGTAGGGTAAGGGGTTGATAGGGCTATGGTAAGGTAAGGGGTTGATAGGGCTATGGTAAGGTAAGGTAAGAGGTTGATAGGGCTATGGTAAGGTAAGGTAAGAGGTTGATAGGGCTATGGTAAGGTAAGGGGTTGATAGGGCTATGGTAAGGTAAGGTAAGGGGTTGATAGGACTATGGTAAGGTAAGGTAAGGGGTTGATAGGGCTATGGTAAGATAAGGTAAGGGATTGATAGGGCTATGGTAAGGTAAGGTAAGGGGTTGATAGGACTATGGTAAGGCAAGGGGTTGATAGGACTATGGTAAGGGAAGGTAAGGGGTTGATAGGGCTATGGTAAGGTAAGGGGTTGATAGGGCTATGGTAAGGTAAGGTAAGGGGTTGATAGGACTATGGTAAGGTAAGGTAAGGGGTTGATAGGTCTATGGTAAGGTAAGGTAAGGGGTTGATAGGGCTATGGTAAGGTAAGGTAAGGGGTTGATAGGTCTATGGTAAGGTAAGGTAAGAGGTTAATAGGACTATGGTAAGGTAAGGGGTTGATAGGACTATGGTAAGGTAAGGGGTTGATAGGTCTATGGTAAGGTAAGGTAAGGGGTTGATAGGACTATGGTAAGGTAAGGGTTTGATAGGACTATGGTAAGGTAAGGGTTTGATAGGACTATGGTAAGGTAAGGTAAGGGGTTGATGGCTATGGTAAGGCAAGGGGTTGATAGGGTTATGGTAAGGTAAGGGGTTGATAGGGCTATGGTAAGGTAACGTAAGGGGTTGATAGGGCTATAGTAAGGTAAGGGGTTGATAGGATTATGGTAAGGTAAGGTAAGGGGTTGATAGGGCTATGGTAAGGTAAGGTAAGGGGTCGACAGGGCTATGGTAAGGTAAGGTAAGGGGTTGATAGGTCTATGGTAAGGTAAGGGGTTGATAGGGCTATGGTAAGGTAAGGTAAGGGGTTGATTGGTCTATGGTAAGTTAGGGTAAGAAGTTGATAGGGCTATGGTAAGTTAAGGGGTTGATAGGGCTATGGTAAGGTAAGGGGTTGATAGGTCTATGGTAAGGTAAGGGGTTGATAGGGCTATGGTAAGGTAAGGTAAGGGGTTGATAGGTCTATGGTAAGTTAAGGTAAGAGGTTGATAGGGCTATGGTAAGTTAAGGGGTTGATAGGGCTAAGGTAAGGTAAGGGGTTGATAGGGCTATGGTAAGGTAAGGCAAGGGGTTGATAGGGCTATGGTAAGGTAAGGTAAGGGGTTGATAGGGCTATGGTAAGGTAAGGTAAGGGGTTGATAGGGCTATGGTAAGGTAAGGGGTTGATAGGTCTATGGTAAGGTAAGGGGTTGATAGGGCTATGGTAAGGTAAGGTAAGAGGTTGATAGGGCTATGGTAAGGTAAGGGGTTGATAGGGCTATGGTAAGGTAAGGTAAGGGGTTGATAGGGCTATGGTAAGGTAAGGTAAGGGGTTGATAGGGCTATGGTAAGGTAAGTGGTTGATAGGGCTATGGTAAGGTAAGGGGTTGATAGGGCTATGGTAAGTGAAGGGGTTGATATGTCTATGGTAAGGTAAGGGGTTGATAGGGCTATGGTAAGGTAAGGGGTTCATAGGCCTATGACTATGGTAAGGTAAGGGGTTGATAGGTCGATGACTATGGTAAGGTAAGGGTTTGATAGGGCTATGGTATGGTAAGGGGTTGATAGGGCTATGGTAAGGTAAGGGGTTGATAGGCCTGTGGTAAGGGAAGGGGTTGATAGGGTTATGGTAAGGTAAGGGGTTGATAGGGTTATGGTAAGGTAAGGGGTTGATAGTGCTATGGTAGGGTAAAGGGTTGATAGGGCTATGGTAAGGTAAGGTAAGGGGTTGATAGGGCTAAGGTAAGGTAAGGGTTTGATAGGGCTATGGTAAGGTAAGGTAAGGGGTTGATAGGGCTATGGTAAGGTAAGGTAAGGGGTTGATAGGGCTAAGATAAGGTAAGGGGTTGATAGGGCTATGGTAAGGGGTTGATAGGGCTATGGTAAGGTAAGGGGTTGATAGGGCTATGGTAAGGTAAGGGGTTGATAGGGCTATGGTAAGGTAAGGGGTTAATAGGGCTATGGTAAGGTAAGGTAAGGGGTTGATAGGGCTATGGTAAGGTAAGGTAAGGGGTTGATAGGGCTATGGTAAGGTATGGGGTTGATAGGACTATGGTAAGGTAAGGGGTTGATAGGGCTATGGTAAGGTAAGGGGTTGATAGGGCTATGGTAAGGTAAAGGGTTGATAGGGCTATGGTAAGGTAAGGTAAGGCGTTGATAGGGCTATGGTAAGGTAAGGAATTGATATCTAACAGGGATATGGTAAGGTAAGGAATTGATATCTAACAGGGATATGGTAAGGTAAGGGGTTGATAGGGGTATAGTAACGTAAGGTAAGGGGTTGATATGGCTATGGAAAGATCAGGTAAGAGGTTGATAGGGCTATGGTAAGGTAAGGGGTTGATAGGGCTATGGTAAGGTAAGGGGTTGATAGGGCTAAGGTAAGGTAAGGGGTTGATAGGGCTATGGTAAGGTAAGGTAAGGGGTTGATAGGACTATGGTAAGGTAAGGGGTTGATAGGGCTATGGTAAGGTAAGATAAGAGGTTGATAGGACTATGGTAAGGAAAGGGGTTGATAGGGCTATGGTAAGGTAAGGGGTTGATAGGGCTATGGTAAGGTAAGGTAAGGGGTTGATAGGGCTATGGTAAGGTAAGGGGTTGATAGGACTATGGTAAGGTAAGGGGTTGATAGGGCTATGGTAAGGTAAGGTAAGGGGTTGATAGGGCTATGGTAAGGTAAGGGGTTGATAGGGATATGGTAAGGTAAGGGGTTGATAGGGCTATAGTAACGTAAGGTAAGGGGTTGATAGGGCTATGGTAAGTTAAGGGGTTGATAGGGCTATGGAAAGATCAGGTAAGGGGTTGATAGGTCTATGACTATGGTAAGGTAAGGTAAGGGGTTGATAGGGCTATGGTAAGGTAAGGGGTTGATGGGTCTATGACTATGGTAAGGTAAGGTAAGGGGTTGATAGGACAATGGTAAGGTAAGGTAAGGGGTTGATAGGGCTATGGTAAGGTAAGGTAAGGGGTTGATAGGGCTATGGTAAGGTAAGGGGTTGATAGGACTATGGTAAGGTAAGGGGTTGATAGGACTATGGTAAGGTAAGGTAAGGGGTTGATAGGTTTATGGTATGGTAAGGTAAGAGGTTGATAGGGCTATGGTAAGGTAAGGTAAGAGGTTGATAGGGCTATCGTAAGTTAAGGTAAGGGGTTGATAGGTCTATAGTAAGAGGTTGATAGGGCTATGGTAAGGTAAGGTAAGAGGTTGATAGGGCTATGGTAAGGTTAGGTAAGGGGTTGATAGGGCTATGGTAAGGTAAGGGGTTGATGGGGCTATGGTAAGGTAAGGGGTTGATAGGGCTATGGAAAGATCAGGTAAGGGGTTGATAGGGCTACCATTAGGTTAAGGAATATTGTAGTAATACTATTTATCAATTTAATCAACTGATGGTGGGCTTACGCTTTTGTGACAACTTGAAAAGGTTAACCCCATGAGTACCAGCAACTTGTGTTATCTTTTATTCTAGCTATATTTAGACGATATTATGCAGCTTAGGAAGGATATGTGGTAGTTACAAGGATTGGTTGAGATAGTTTGAAGCCTTATTATTGCTAGAGGTTTTTCCTAATCTGAATAGGCCTACAATCGTCTTATAGATGCCACAATATATAATGAAAAAGACGTCACCGGTTCTGTATGAGTTAAGTGGAAGAAAACAAAATAAGTAACTAATGAATGTGGCTAATGAACGAGAGTTAGTGTTACATTACAGAAGGATTGGACTGAGGGTGGCGAATAATTGAAGTGGTTGATGATGGTATGTTCCGTGGTTGATGATGGTAGGCTGGATACTGTGGGACCAATTGAAGTGGTTGATGATGGTATGTTCCGTGATTGATGATGGTAGGCTGGATACTATGGGACCAATTGAAGTGGTTGATGATGGTATGTTCCGTGGTTGATGATGGTAGGCTGGATACTATGGGACCAATTGAAGTGGTTGATGATATGTTCCGTGGTTGATGATGGTAGGCTGGATACTATGGGACCAATTGAAGTGGTTGATGATATGTTTCTTGGTTGATGATGGTAGGCTGAAAGCTATGGGACCAATTGAAGTGGTTGATGAGGTTATCTTTCTTAGTTGATAGTGGTAGGCTAAATGCTATGAGACAAATTGAAGTGGTTCATAATTATAATGTCTTTCTTGGTTGATAATGCTAGGCTGAATACTATGGGACAAATTTAAGTGGTTGATAGTATGTTTCGTGGTTGTTGTTGTTGTTGTTGTTCCCAAGACTGTCTGGCCGAGCAGTCCCGAGTCCGGTTGACCAAAGCCGCGCCAGGTGCTCGGGTCCCCGAAGGGGCCAGGGTGAGATGAAATCTATCTCTGAGAGGGCAGCGGAGGAGGGGATCATCAGCCCACAGGCTTGCACACTCGGACCAATGCCCCCACCGTCCGCAGCCCTCTTGCAGCGCCACCTAATTGGGTGATCTCGCCAGCACGTAGAACGAAAAGTAGTACAGTAACAGAGAGACAGAAACGGCTAAGGTAGGGTAGAGGATGCCAAACCTCACTCTAGATAGGTCCAGCCCTCACCCATGTTTCGTGGTTGATGAAGTTAGGTTAAATACTATAGGACAAATTGGCGTGGTTGATTATGGTATGTTTCGTGGTTGATGAGGTTAGGTTAAATGGTATGGGACAAACTGAAGTGATTGGTAGACGAACCGAAGAGTAATATGGAACAGACACTGGTGGGGCTGGTGACGGTACAGGCTATTATCGAAGGGCCTGGTGATGGAAGGTTATCGTTACGTGACAAATTGGTGTGGTGGGTGGTGGTGATGGTGATGATGGCCCGGGGTTGATTTGCTACAGTCTGAAGTGATGATAGAGGAGAGTGGGTGCTGTGAAACAAACTGAAAGGGGCTGCTGATGATGATAATGGATAGGACATAGGTTATAAGATTTAGTAGCTGTCGATGGAGTACGAAATGGTAGGTTACAAATTGGTCGGTTAGTCTTATATTCAAATCAAGTTGTGTTGTTGTTGTTGTTGTTGTTGTTACCCAGGCTGCCTGGCCGAACAGCCCCAAGGTCCCGAGCAAGGCCAAGGCCATAGAGCGCCCCCACAAAACCCTCCCTGCTTACCACTAACAAAACCCAGGTGACCGAAGCCACTCTAAGGCAGGGAGCTGAGGAGGGCGCGGAAACGCCCGGGAAACCAAAGCCCCACCCAAGGCCCTGTGCCCCTCAGCAATTATGAAGGGAAAGTTGAGGGGCAAGGGAAAAATGTGACGCTTTGGCTCCCAATCTGCCAACTTTTAGGTTGGCAGTAGGGAGGTCGATCCACGGAAAAGACGCCGTCACTTGAGATCTAGAAGATATATAAGTAAAAGGAACAGTCCGAGTAAGCTATGGGTATGGCAGAGATCGCTCAGCTCTCACTCTGATAGACCAGCCCATCACCACATGACTAGAACCCAATCCTCTCAGCATCAGCTAGGAAAGGCCCTAGAAAGCCGCCTTTGGCGGGGGGATAGCTCCCCTACTTCCGCCAAGTCGTGTTGTTAAATGGCATGATCAGTGTATAAAACTGGATCTAATTTCCTCAGTCAGATTAAGGATATATTTTTGTATTTAGTCTTTCTATTGTTAATCTATTGTATTATTATATGGCACTGGAGGATCCTTTAACTCATACAGTACCGGTGCCGTCCTTGTAACTTTATTCTGGCTGCTATTAGACGAATGTATTCAGGTTAAAAAGAGTTTCTAGCAACTAACAGGCTTCCAACTACCTCATTTAGCCATTTTTATTACCACATCCTTCTTAAACTGCACAAATCGTCTAATTATAGCTATAATACAAACATTAAGTGTAGCTTGTACAGAGGAGGCTAAATATCTTAGAAGTAGCCAGCAAAAACACGTATGACTGAAGCTGTTTGAAGTTAATCTTTATGGTACTTAATTTAATATGGTCCCGTCCCAGGAATATTGGGATATACAATGCACACTGGTATACTTGTTCAATACAAAGATATGTTGCAAACTGAAATGGATGATTTGGGAGATTGTGGAGAATGTATTGAATTTGATATACTGTTCGTTTATGTTAATTGAATTTGACTACTTGGGAATATAATATATACATAACAAGTTAAGGTGGCATGTTGTTAACCAGTTATACTCAAATGCGGAGAAAAAGATCTTGTAGGTGATGCGTGGTGTGTTATTATTTTGAACAGTTACTGAAGTTGAGGAGTTAACAATATGAGACTGACGATAGGTAATGAGTTGAATATTGCAAGACTGGGTATATTGGATAGTTATGTCTGAAGATTGAATATAGTTTGTTGTATGACAATGACATTGATGAGCGAGGATTTCACCTTTAGTGGCCTAAATCAAAGTAAAATTGTGCAAAGGTAGTTGAGACAGAATGATTAGTGTATTGCAAATATAACTTTTCTTAAAAGATTAATGTGTACTTTCAAAGGATTAATATAGTGGATGCTAGACATCTCAACACCATGCCATCTCACCACACAAACAAGACGAGTCACCTCAACACCATGCCATCTCATGACCAGACCTTTTCTTCACCAGTCGGTTTCATCATCATACCAGCTCAATACCAAGCCAATTCAATACCAAGGCATCTCAATACCACACGTTGCCACATCTACTGTCCTGTACAGAGATCACGGATACCCTCTCCCCCCCTCTCCCTCTCTCTCTCATCTATGCAGTAAAGATAGGGATACAAATTGCTCTCTACCCACTGTACTACAGGTAAAGGTTTTCGTTAATTTTGACACACATCAGGCCTACACGTATTATATATACACTATGAAATATATACAGTATATAATATATATCTCTATATATATATATATATATATATATATATATATATATATATATATATATATATATACATACATACAGTATATATATCTATCTATCTATTGCCCGACGCCGTGATTCCCGAAGGGGTGGCCACAAACGACCCGCCTCCATGCACCTCTGTCCCCAGTCAGTGTGTTTTATATTTCAAATATATTTAGACGGCTTTGTACTGCTTAGGAAGGGTCATGTTAGCTAAGGTTCATTGAGATGGTTTGTAGCACTATAACTGATAGACGTCCGTCCTAATTTGAATAAGATCGCATAATAGTTAGTAAAATAAAATAATGCGACCGAACTATTTCATTCGGTACCGTATATTAAATAATTTAAGCTATGATAGGGGGTTTACGGTCTATTCACCTACAAGTCTTTTCGCCCACACTAGAAATTTGTTAGCCCAAACAATGAAGTTCATTAGCCCACACCTTGAAGTCTTTTCGCCCACACTTTGAAGTTTGTTAGCCTCCCACACTCTAAACTGGCTTCTAAAGGATGCACATGTTTTGTATTATGTTGACGACAAAATGTTGTCCATTCATAATAAAATAATGCCATAAATAATTTGTGTTCTCATTTCCGGACTTAACCTAGTTTAAATATCTTCAGATTAATTGGTTAACTTTTCATCATATTCATATTACTAACTCTGTGTAATGTTGAGGCTAAGCATTTTGTTTTAATCCAAATTGTCTGGCCCATTCAGTATACATAAGACTTCCACAGAGAGAGAGAGAGAGAGAGAGAGAGAGAGAGAAAGTATGTATAGCTCATATTCAAGGAGAAAATTATAAAAAAATATATAACAATATTGGTGAAGCATTGTACAACTAGGACTGTCCTGTGTTTTAGTGTGTGAGGAGACTAATGACGTGACCGATTAGAAGGATTAGAGTAGGAGGAGAAGGTATAATAATGATATAGGAGGGGAGGTGTGGTAGAGTGGTCATGCCACTGGATTGGTAATCCAATGGACCCGGGTTCAAATCCCGAGATGTCAATGGGGAGTTATTACTGGGATTGAATTTGTGCTGTACCTAGTATCAGTGCATTACCACAAAGCCCACCGAAATGCCAAAAAAAAATACCCTCATTGTTCCCTGATTAAATAACACTGTATGAAAATTCCCATATTCAAAATATGTTACAGGGGGACAATGCCTAGTGACTTCACTGCTCAATAGGTGGCGTTCTGAGAGTGAGGGTCTGAGTCTGGAGGGTGAGACGGGGAAGCACTTGAGCGAAGCAACCGGCCGCTTCAGAGATGGAGCTGCTTCGAGCCATGATGGATGCTTCACATGTCTCACTCCCCAGACTGGAACAAGACCTCACGAGCTTCACCGTGTTGAGCGGTGGAATGTACAGGCTCTCCGCCTATGCCCGAGAGGGAGTAATTGGAATATAGAAAAAAAACAAAAAATCGGTCACCTTTCCCCGGCCACTTTTCTGGGCAACTATATTCTGGAATATCTAATGTTAACTTTGGAAGCTTCTATATATATGTTATTTTTAGAATGTAGATCATGGTCATTATATCATTCAAACTCAGTATAGTTGTCAATTATATACATAATAGTTCCTCATAGTGCTGCCACACACATAACTGTCGATCGAAAATTTCCGGAAATAGCCTGTACCTGTGCACTGATTCCTGTATACATTTTATGTCAAATACTCTAACCTCAAAAGTCCTACATAATTATTATCGATCGTAATTTATTTAAATACTCTCAAGAACATTGCTTATTCACTTTTTTTTTGGATGTGAATGCTCAGTAATTTTTCAATTTATGCATTTTAGTTATCACAGTCATTTTCGTTATGTGTTGACCAGTTGACAAGCAATGTTTGTGAAATGTTTCACTCTTCTATCAGTATTACAACAATTATATAGTGTTCTTCAGAGCACTCTCAGTGCATACCCCCTCTCCTGCGGCGAGTGTGAGGCACCCGCCGTTCAACACAGTCCCACTCCTATTCTGCCCAGTTCTCCAATAGCAAATGTTCTCGGTCTTTCTTCTACTCAACAAACTCTCTCCCTTAATTAATCTTTCCTTCATACTATGACTTAGACTGCTTTATATTCCGTGTGTCCAGGCATTATGACCCCAATGACCATTGAATTTGGCTCTGTCATTCTTTTGGCTTTGGGGGAGACACTCGTTACAGGCAGCCTGCCGTTTTTCTCCTCCATACACACATAAGAAAAAATATTTATTGAAACGTTTTGCTGTCTTCCCAGTTGTATAAAATAACATGAGTTGAAAAGTATACATCTACAATACATATACCGATATTAGAAACACGAAATTAATGATATACAACAATTCACATGAAATAATTATATGACAGGACAACTTATCAAAAAAAAAAAAAAATCATACTACAGTATGAAAAACAAAAAAAGGGGAGGGGAGGTGAGGGGAAAAGCTACAGTGTAGGTTAGGAAGGAGGTGTAGAAGTGAGAAGGGGAGGAGAGGTAAGATGTTGGGAGAGGAGGAAGGAAGGGAGGGAGGGGGGAGAGGGAGGAAGGGAGGGAGGAAGGGAGGAGAGGAAGGAAGGGAGGGAGGAGAGGAAGGAAGGAAGGGGGAAGGAGAGGAAGGAAGGAAGGAAGGGGGAAGGAGAGGAAGGAAGGAAGGAAGGGGGAAGGAGAGGAAGGAAGGAAGGGGGAAGGAGAGGAAGGAAGGAAGGAAGGAAGGAAGGAAGGAAGGGGGCAGGGAGGAAGGAAGAGGGAAGGAAGGAAGGAGGAAGGAGAGGAAGGGAGGGAAGGAGAGGAAGGGGGGAAGGAGAGGAAGGGGGAAGGAGAGGAAGGAAGGAAGGGGGAAGGAGAGGCAGGAAGGATGGGGGAAGGAGAGGAAGGAAGGGAGGGAGGGAGGAGAGGAAGGAAGGGAGGGAGGAGAGGAAGGAAGGGAGGGAGGAGAGGAAGGAAGGGAGGGAGGAGAGGAAGGAAGGAAGGAGAGGAAGGAAGGAAGGGGGAAGGAGAGGAAGGAAGAAAGGGGGTTAGGAGAGGAAGGAAGGAAGGGGGAAGGAGAGGAAGGAAGGAAGGGGGAAGGAGAGGAAGGAAGGAAGGGGGAAGGAGAGGAAGGAAGGAAGGAAGGGGGAAGGAGAGGAAGGAAGGAAGGGGGAAGGAGAGGAAGGAAGGAAGGAAGGAAGGAAGGGGGAAGGAAGGAAGGAAGGAAGGGGGAAGGAGAGGAAGGAAGGAAGGGAGAAGGAGAGGAAAGGGGAAGGAAGGAAGGGGGAAGGAGAGGAAGGAAGGAAAGAAAGAAGGAGGAATATTGAGAGGAAGGAAGGAAAGAAGGGGAAAGGAGAGGAAGGGAGGAAGGAAGGGAGAGGAAGGAAGGAGGGAAGGAGAGGAAGGGAAGGGGAGGGAAGGAGAGGAAGGGGAGGGAAGGAGAGGAAGGGGAGGGAAGGAGAGGAAGGGGAGGGAAGGAGAGGAAGGAAGGAAGGGGGAAGGAGAGGAAGGAAGGGGGAAGGAGAGGAAGGAAGGAAGGAAGGCGGAAGGAGAGGAAGGAAGGAAGGCGGAAGGAGAGGAAGGAATGAAGGAAGGAGGAAAGAGAGGAAGGAAGGAAGGAAGGAAGGGGGGAAAGAGGAAGGAAGGATGGAAGGGGGAAGGAGAGGAAGGGGGAAGGCGAGGAAGGGGGAAGGAGAGGAAGGGGGAAGGAGAGGAAGGGGGAAGGAAAGGAAGGGAGGAGAGTACAAAGTACAAAGGAGTACAAAGGAAATCAAGCAACAACAGATCCAGTGACCCTTCTAGGTCGCTTGTCCTCCAAAACACTGAGGATCAAGTGTCCAAACAGTGGGTTAGAGTGGGTAAGGGAACATTGGAAAGGGAATTACTGCCCTGGAACTAATGTCCGTGGCAGGATTAGGAAGTTAGTAGGGGACAGATGGGTTAGTAACTGAGGGGGGGATAAAATAAAGTTATTCATTTACAAACGCAGTCAGTCGCGGGTTTGATGCGAGATATTTGTCTAGGCGGAGTTTAAATGAATCAACAGTGATGCAGTCTATAACGTTTCGGGGAAGCCCATTCCACAAGTTAACAACTCGATTGAAGAAGACATTCTTAGATTAGTGCGAGTTAAAAGATTTACCAATAATTTTGCAACCGTTTCCCCGCGTGTAATTAGATTGGTCGATAGTGAAGTACGGCACTTACTACAGTCCATATTGTCGATGCCTTTGATGATTTTGAACACTTGAATTAAGTCACCTCTTAATCTGCGCTGGGTTAAAGAAAATAGATTTAATTCTCTAAGACGCTCTTCAGGCTAGGTATCATTTTGGTAACTCTACATTGAACTCGTTCTAGCTTGTTTTATATCTTTTTGGTAATAAGGGCACCAGGATTGAACGCAGTATTCCAGAAGAGGGCGGACTAAGGAATTGTAAAGGGTTAGGATAACTTCTTTGGATTTATGCTCAAATGACCTGCATATAAAGCCAATTATTTTGTGTGCCTTCTTAACAACTTCTGAACATTGTTGACTCGGTTTTAGGTTACTCGATATTGTTACTCCCAGATCGGTTTCTCTGTTTACATTCTTAAGCTGAGTGCCATTCATCGAATAGTTTGCTTTCTCATTTAGGTATCCGATATATAGTACTTTACATTTATCCGCATTGAAACTCATTTGCCAAATTTGGGCCCAACATGACAAATTTATCTAGATTGTGTTGCATATCGTCAACTTGTTCTTTTGAGAGTACGCTATTTGCAATTTTTGTATCATCAGCAAATTTTGAGATGTACAGGTGAGACCCTCATCTATGTCGTTGATGTAAATTAGAAAGAGAATTGGACCTAGTACCGATCCCTGGGGTACCCCGCTACTTACATTGGTCCATTTAGATGCCTTACCGTTTATGACTACTCTTTGCTTTCTCTCATTTTCTATCCATTTCAACACACCGTCTTGTATTCCATGCGCTTTTAGTTTTAGCAGTAAACATTTGTGGGGAACTTTGTCAAAGGCCTTTTGAAAATCAAGGTATATAATATCTACAGCTTTACTCTCATCGTAGAGGCTGAGGATATCGTGGAAGAAGTCCAAGAGGTTTGTTAAACAGGAACGTTTTTTACGAAAGCCGTGTTGAGTATCTTTAAGTATGTTATTTTCCTCTAAGTGATTTACGAGTCTGTCTCGTATGACCGTTTCTAGCATTTTACATACAACTGAGGTTAAGCTAATTGGACGATAGTTACTGGGTAGGGATTTGCTACCTTTTTTTAATATCAGTGTTACGTTGGCTAGCTTCCACTGATCAGGCATAGTTCCAGACTGCAAGGATTATTGAATAGTAATGTCAGTGGTTTGGAGAGCTCATCCTTAGCTTCCTTTAGAACTCTAGGCGAGATTGTATCAGGTCCAGGCGTTTTATTTACCTTGAGTTTATCTAAACAATTCAATACTTCTCTCTCTGTAACGGTGATATTGCTTAGAACATCTGAATTATCAATCTGAATCGGCGATGGTGTAGGGATATCACTGAGGTCTTCTGTTGTAAAAACTGATGCAAAGCAGGTATTGAGGGCATTACTTATTTGTACTTCATCTTTGGTGTATTCTCCATTTTCATCGACTAACGGTCCAACAGTTGAAGTAACTACTTTTTTCTTTCTGATATAACTATAGAATTATTTTGGGTTTGTTTTACTTTGATTCGCAATATGCAACTCTAAGGTCTTTTTACTTTGCTTAATTAACTTTTTGGCTTTGCGTCGTAGCTCTACAAATTTCACCTGTTCTTCATCATTTTGTGAGGATTTTAATCTATCATTAGCAATTTTTTTAGCAAGCAGGCAGTTTGAAATATCTTTATTCCACCATTTGGGCTTATTATTATGGCCTGGACGCCGTATTTTCGATGGTATGAAGTCTTGCACTGCTTTTAGGTAAGTGGCTTCGAATAACTTCCAAGATGTATTTATGTCGTTATTGTTAATTAAAAAGCTCCAGTCAGTTTCTTTAAACATAGCTCTAAGTTTATGGAAGTTTGCTTTCTTGAAATTAGGGACTTTTTCGATGCTACTATTTGGTTCGTTACTAGTAAACTTTAAAGTGAAAGTTATCGTACGATGGTCGCTGTTACTGAATTCATCACCAACATTCAAATTCTCTATTAATTCTTCTTTTGTTGCAAGTACAATGTCAAGAACGTTATTACCACGGGTCGGCGTTCGAACAAATTGATTAAAGCGAAACTCTCTTGCAAGTTCGTATACAAGTCATGTCCGGAGTGTGAAGTAAGAGTATCGCCCCACTTGGTCACAGGTAAATTAAAGTCGCCAAAAATTACGGTATTTTGTGAGTTACTTACATCTGCAATTTGTTCGTAAATTTCTCGGTCAGTTTGCACTGATTGAGCTGGAGGTCTGTATATTAACGCAAGTATTATTTTTGTACCTTTATTATTCTTTATTAGCACAAAAGATGTGTCGACGTTCACAATTTGAGGTTTTGACAAGAGGGTAGGGTTAAGACTTTCTTTGATATAAAGTAAAATGCCACCTCCATTTCGATTTATTCAGCTTTTCTCAAACATTACATAACCGGGACGTGAATACTCTGCTAAAAAGTCTCTATCTTCTGTATTGAGCCAAGATTCTGTTATGCCAATCACATCATAATTTTCTGTAAACACTAGCTCCTCTAAATCTGAAAATTTATTGCGTATGCTACGAGCGTTTGCATAGAAAACCTTTAAATTTGTTATTTTAGAACTCACGGAACGCTCTTTAATAATATGTTTGGTTCTTGTCGATCTACATTTATGTTCATGGCTGTCCTCGGTCCTCGCTGTCTTCGGTCCTTATCGCTGGTGGTCCTCGGTTGCCTCTGTTTTTTGCTTGGCGTTGGATGATTTATGTCACTGAGAGGAAGGAAGGAAGGGGGAAGGAGAGGAAGGAAGGAAGGAAGGGGGGAGGAGAGAAAGGAAGGAAGGGGGGAAGAGAGGAAGGAAGGAAGGAGAGGAAGGAAGGAAGGAAGGGGGAGGAGAGGAAGGAAGGAAGGAAGGGGGAGGAGGAAGGAAGGAAGGAAGGGGGTAGGAGAGGAAGGAAGGGGGGAAGAGACGAAGGAAGGGGGGAAGAGAGGAAGGAAGGAAGGAGAGGAAGGAAGTAAGGGGGGAGGAGAGGAAGGAAGGAAGGGGGGAAGAGAGGAAGGAAGGAAGGGGATGGAGAGGAAGGAAGGGGAAGGAGAGGAAGGAAGGGGGAAGGAGTGGAAGGAAGGAAGGGGGAAGGAGAGGAAGGAAGGAGGGGGGGGAAGAGAGGAAGGAGAGGAAGGAAGGAAGGGGGAAGGAGAGGAAGGAAGGAAGGTGGAAGGAGAGGAAGGAAGAAAGGGGGTAAGAGAGGAAGGAAGGAAGGGGGTAAGAGAGGAAGAGAGGAAGAAAGGAAGGGGGAAGGAGAGGCAGTAAGGGGGGAGGAGAGGCATGAAGGGAGGAGGAGAAGCAGAGGGGCGGAAAGGGAGGAAGGGGCGGAAAGGGAGGGAGGGGCAGAGTAGAGAAAGGAAGAGGGAGTGGGAGGGAGGTGAGATAGAAGGGAGGACAGGAGGGGGAGTAGGGAAGGGGAGAGGAGAGAAAGAAGGGAGGGGGGAGAGCCAGGAAGAGGGAGTAATAGAGGGAAAGTGGGAGGGAGGTGAGGTAGGGGAGTAGGAAATGCAGGAGGGGAGGAGCGGCAAGAAAATGTTAAAACCCTACACTTCAAAACCAAGCAAGATCGAAATGACGCCCACGATGACATAATAAACCATTAACAATTATTTATACGGGCACAAATAAATCACACATAACGATGCCTTCACGAACTTACCTAGAGGTATACGGAAAGCAAAGTAGGGAGAGTCCATTGTCACGTAGTCTCCCTCAATCTCTCCCCCACTGGCGATGTAGATATCACGACTCTATTAACACTCTTCTAACGATTTCGGACATCTCCAATCCTTCCCAGTCTTCATAATTTAGCAAGAACGCACACAATACCGCGAGTAACACACACTAATAACACATTATCCGCACAAAACCGCGAGAAAACACGAGAACAATACAGTATCCATGCAGAGGCCGGCGAAGATGGACGGTGTGGCTGGCCGAGTGAGCTGTGTGAAGGTGGGGGGGAGAGGAGAGGGAGTGAGGGATGCCAACATTACAGTACTATATACCATCTAATGACTAACTCCGTACCAGGACTGTAAATGATCTAATTAAACAACAATATTACAGAAGAGTACACTAATATAATATATATTTTGCATCTTAAACGTGTCTGTGATATCGTATATATACAAATTATGCACTAGGTATTATAGGAGTGAATTACGAGAATGTTGGCACCCCTGTTCAGCTGGGCATGCACACAACAACAACCAAGCTTATGTTACTCTCTCATCCTTTAAAGGCCATGGGATAGAGCTCTTTAACCAGTAAAGGACCTATTACACAAACATAGGAACCTTTCACCAAATTTAAATGTTCCTTCTTTGTATATTTGTTGTATTAAATGTATTGCGAAATAATAAGACTTAAATATATAACTCGGCACCTGCAGCCTAGCCAGATGCGGCTTTCGTTTCCATCTACACTAGTCACTTTTCACAATCCTTCATTTACGAGCTTGAAATACTCCGCATGATGACCTATATGACCAAAGCTTGACCGATTGATAACGAAACTCAGTGGTGGTTGGGAAAATGGGTCGGGAAACGTAAGAGAAAACGAAATACACTTTTACGTTGATGGATAAACTAAGATAATTGGTAAAAACATACATACTCTTATACTGTAGTGTGCTTGATTGACTACCTGCAAGATTAACCCCTTTAACACGATGATGCCCATGTTATCTATTCGTTTTTAAGATGTGTTATGCAGTTTACGAAGGACCTGTGCTACTCGGAGGGTTTATTAAGTTTGCATTTACCCCTTTGAGTCCAAGAGGTAGATTATAAGCTACAGAAAATCGTCCAATGGTAACCAGAATATGATTGAAACTACGTCATCAGACTGAAGGGGTTAAGATGAAGGGGGGGGGGGGGGGAAGTGTTCTGGACCCTCTTCTCCCTCATAATTAGTCCCATTTGAGATTTTAAGACATTCGCCCAAAGTTTGTTGACGATTTTAAGACCTTTCAGTGACATTTATATATTGATTTTGTTCCTGCCGAGCGATAGCCAGCCTTCAATTTAGGTGGGCGGCCGGCCCATTTGTGTACCGAAAACAAACACACACAATAATAATAAATAAATAAAATCTCCCTTGAAGAAGACACTTGTGGAAATACCAAGCTTAGACTTTTTGTCCAGATTACCTTTGTTTATTCTTGTTATTATTGTGTGTGAATTTATGTTTTGTCTGTGTGTGTTCGTTGTTTTATGTTGTGTTTTGTGTTTTCCCTGTTCTTGCTCTGTCTTGAGGCGGCCACCCCTAAGAAAAGAAAAAAAAATATAATTAAATAAAAGATAAAAATAGGAAAAGTGGTGATTGGGCCTGAGCATATACTGTAGATACATAGATAGCTTATTATGTGAGACTAATGGGACGGTAATTGGATGCTATTGATTTATCACCTTTTTTTGAAGATCGTAACTAAATTTGCAATCTTCCAAGCTTCTGGAACTAAACCGGTTTCTAAGGACTTGTTTAATAGAAATGTTAATGGGTAACTTAACTCATCTCTGCATTCTTTTAATACTCTAGCATATACCTCATCCGGACCAGGCGATTTCTGAGGTTTCAGTCTGTCAATTTCCTTAAGCACATCATTTCTACTTATAGTAACCGTACTTAACCTATTTTCTATACTATCCTATATACCTTACGGACTTGTGGAAACTGTGCCAAATTTTCATTAGTAAAAACGGAAAGAAATTGATTATTTAATGTACTTCACATTTCTAAGTCATTTTCTGTAATTTCTCCTATCGAAGTTTTAAGGGGACCAATTACATCTCTAACCTTGGATTTATATAGTTGGTAAAAATCTTTAGGATTGTTTTTTGAGTCATTTGCATATAGTCATTTGCTATATTGCATATAGCATATAGTATCCATGTGTCAGTAATTTCCTTAAATATGTTAGCATTCCCCTCCAAATTTACCTTGATGAATGCAAGCAAAACCCTTTATAAGCTCCTTCATGACAAGTACAGTATCTATAATTTTGTTTATTCTTTTTTGGACTGTTTCAGGGGAATTACAATCAATCATATACTGTATAATTTAGTCATCAGTAGAACTAAGTAGATATTAGAACTCATCTCACTTGGCTAAATTACTCGACTCGTCGATTAGGCCAGGTGAAGGTATCGAGAGATAATGGACACCCAGATCGATGTATATGATGCTAGCAACAACAAAAAATAAAAAATCACTTCATATAATGTTGACTATCGGATTTCAATGTATTACATACCGGTATGTCCACGTTAAACTCTTAACCTCCTATTTCTGTATTGTTATTAACTACAATAAACTACTTTAAGAGCCTGTTCATAATCAAAGACATTTACTAGATTGCCTTGTTTCCTTACAAGTTACAACTGTAATGTACACATTCTTATACAGTGCATCTAACTCGAACTTCAAACTTTTCTGACTATTAAGCGATTTGAAGTTGACTGTAAATAACAACAAAATGGGTTGGAAAGTATACATCTACAATACATATACCGATATTAGAAACACGAAATTAATGATATACAACAATTCATATGAAATAATCATATGACAGGACAACCCCTCACAATTGTTTTCTTTCCTGCTACAGATTAATACAACTTGAAAGACAGCAAAACGTTTCAATAAGTATTTTGTCTTATGTGTGTATGGAAGAGACAAACGGCAGGCTGACTGTAACAAGTGTCTCCCCCAAAGCCAAAAGAATGACAGAGCCAAATTCAATGGTCGTTGGGGCCATAATGCCTGGACACACGGAATATAAAGCAGTTTAAGTCATAGTATGAAAGAAATATTAATTAAGGGAGAGAGTTTGTTGAGCAGAAGAAAGGCCGAGAAAATTTGCTAATTCTTGGGTTGGAGAGCTGGACAGAATAGAAGTGGGACTGTGTTGAACGGCGGTTGCCTCACACTCGCCGCAGGAGAGGGGGTATGCAATGAGAGTGCTTTGAAGAATACTGATTGTTGTAATACTGATAGAAGAGTGAAACATTTCACAAACTTTGCTTGTCAACTGGTCAACGCACAACGAAAATGACTGTGATAACTAAAATGCATAAATTGAAAAATTACTGAGCATTCAAATCCAAAAAAAGAGAATAAGCAATGTTCTTGTTAGTATTTAAATAAATTAAGATAGATAATAATTATGTAGGACTTTTGAAGTTAGAGTAGTTGACATAAAATGTATACAGGAATCAGTGCACAGGTACCGGTACAGTCTATTTCCGGAAATTTTCGATCGACAGTTATGTGTGTGGCAGCACTATGAGGAACTAGTATGTATATAATTGACAACTATACTGAGTTTGAATGATATAATTACCATGATCTACATTCTAATAATAACATATATTTAGAAGCTTCCAAAATTAACATTAGATATTCCAGAATATAGTTGCCCAGAAAAGTGGCCGGGGAAAGGTGAACGAGTTAATCCTATATCATTAGTATACCTTCTCCTCCTACTCTAATCCTTATAATCGGTCACGTCATTAGTCTCCTCACACACTAAAACACAGGATATTCCTAGTTGTACAATGCTTCACTAGTATTGTTCTATATTTTTTTATGATCTCTCTCTCTCTCTCTCTCTCTCTCTCTCTCTCTCTCTCTCTCTCTCTCTCTCTCTCTCTCTCTCTCTCTCTCTCTCTCTGTCTCTCTCTCTCTCTCTCTCTCTCTCTCTCTCTCTCTCTCTCTCTCTCTCTCTCTCTCTCTCTCTCTCTCTCTCTCTCTCTCTCTCTCTCTCTCTCTCTCTCTCTCTTCTCTCTCTCTCTCTCTCTCTCTCTCTCTCTCTCTCTCTCTCTCTCTCTCTCTCTCTCTCTCTCTCTCTCTCTCTCTCTCTCTCTCTCTCTCTCTCTCTCTCTCTTATGAATGGGCCAGACAATGTGGATTAAAACAAAATGCTTAGCTTCAACATTACAGTGTTAGTAATATGAATATGATGAAAAGTTAACCAATTAATCTGAAGATATTTAAACTAGGTTAAGTCCGGAAATGAGAGCACACAAATTATTCATGGAATTATTTTATAATGAATGGACAACATTTTGTCGTCAACATAATACAAAACATGTGCATCCTTTAGAAGCCAGTTTAGAGTGTGGGAGGCTAACAAACTTCAAAGTGTGGGTGACAAGACTTCAAGGTGTGGGCTAATTAACTTCATTGTTTGGGCGAACAAATTCCTAGTGTGGGCGAAAAGACTTGTAGGTGAATAGACCGTAAACCCCTATCATAGCTTAAATTATTTAATATACGGTACCGAATGAAATAGTTCGGTCGCATTATTTTATTTTACTAACTATTATGCGATCTTATTCAAATTAGGAAGGAAGTCTATCAGTTATAGTGCTACAAACCATCTCAATGAACCTTAGCTAACATTACCCTTCCTAAGCAGTACGGTACAAAGCCGTCTAAATATATTTGAAATTTAAAACACTGACTGGGGACAGAGGTGCATGGAGGCGGTTTGTTTGTGCCACCCCTTCGGGGATCACGGCGTCGGGCAATAGATAGATAGATATACTGTGTATATATATATAGTATATTATATCATTCATAGTGTATAATTATATAATAAGTGTAGGCCTGATGAGTGTCAAAATTAACGAAAACCTTTACCTGTAGTGGGTAGAGAGCAATTTTTATCCCTATCTTTACTGCATAGATGAGAGAGAGAGAGAGAGGGTATCCGTGATCTCTGTACAGGACAGTAGATGTGGCAACGTGTGGTATTGAGATGCCTTGGTATTGAATTGGCTTGGTATTGAGCTGGTATGGTGATGAAACCGACTGGTGAAGAAAAGGTCTGGTCATGAGATGGCATGGTGTTGAGGTGACTCGTCTTGTGTGTGTGGTGAGATGGCATGGTGTTCAGGTGACTCGTCTTGTTTGTGTGGTGAGATGGCATGGTGTTGAGATGTCCTGATACCAATATAGTAATGCGATTAGTAAGTTATATAAATGTTTAATTTTGGGGCATAAATTCATTAAAGAAAAGCCTCTGGTTGAATATGGAAAATACGTAATGTGCTATTTGAAGAAGGTTTTCCTACTGTTCTCATTGCTAAAGAGTTTTTTGGGGACTTTTTAAAAGGCTAAAATCCTCAGTTCTTCATTCCACTTTACTTTTGTATATACAGTATATCATTATATGCATATAATCTTGAAGGAGTTCAGATATATTTGGTCTTGGGCTCTTGTTTGTCTTTCTGTATGCATCTTTTCTCTTTTTACTTGCTGAAGTTTAATCTCTTGTAAACCATTTGGTTGAGGTGAGCCTAATTTTGTAAAGTTTAGTGGGAACGAATGCAGTGTCGATGATCGTTCCATAAACTGTTCATTGAATGAGCACCAAATAGCAATTATCCTACATACGGTACTCATCCTCAAGTCTAGTCTGGGGTATGCTTCCTAGACGACCAAAACAATCCTATATAGAGAGTTACCTAGATTAAGGGCTACACCTAAATATTCATGATCTGACCTGATCTTGCAATCAATTGTATTAAGGAAAGTCTCATACATCACCATTCCACCTTTTCTTGTATTATTCTGTATTTGAAAATAATAACACAATCACATATTATTGTGAATCCAGAAGTACTATGCTATCAACAGGATCCGAAGTTTGGAGAGTTATTCCTAAAATGACCTGGCACTCAATAATAGAAAAAGGAAGACAGAGCGGAAGAAGTAGGAAGAAAGGGAAGAGAGGGAAGGAAGTAAGGATGAAAGGCTAGGCAGAGGGAGGAGGGTTGTTCTGTGGTGTCACCCCCTGTCTGATGTTACCTACCACTGACCACACGTAACTATACCTTCAACACCACCCCTGCCACCATCACTGCCACCACCCCTACCACCATCACTGACACCACCCCTGCAACCAAACTTCCAACACCGGTGCCACCATCACTGACACCATACCTCCAACACCACCCCTGCCACCATTAAGGACACCATCCCTGCCACCATACCTCAAACACCACCCCTGCCACCATCACTGACACCACCCCTGCCACGATCACCGATACCATCCCTGCCACCATACCTCCAACACTACCCCTGCCACCATCACTGACACCACCCGCCACCATCACTGACACCACCCCTGCCACCATACCTCCAACACCACCCCTACCACCATCACTGACACCACCCCTGCCACCATACCTCAAACACCACCCGTGCCACCATACCTCCAACACCACCCCTGCCACCATCACTGACACCACCCCTGCCACCATACCTTCAACACCACCCCTGCCACCATCACTGACACCACCCCTGCCACCATACCTCCAACACCACCCCTACCAACATCACTTACACCACCATACCTCCAACACCACCCCTGCCACTATACCTCCAACACCACCCCTGCCACCATCACTGACACCACCCCTGCCACCATACCTCAAACACCACCCCTACCACCATCACCGACACCACCCCTGCCATACCTTCAACACCACCCCTACCACCATCACTGACACCACCCCTGCCACCATCACCGACACCACCCCTGCCACCATCACCGACACCACCCCTGCCATACCTTCAACACCACCCCTGCCATACCTTCAACACCACCCCTGCCATACCTTCAACACCACCCCTGCCACCATCACCGACACCACCCCTGCCATACCTTCAACGCCACCCCTACTACCATCACTGACACCACCCCTGCCACCATCACCGGCACCACCCCTGCCATACCTTCAACACCACCCCTGCCATACCTTCAACACCACCCTTGCCATACCTTCAACACCACCCCTGCCACCATCACCGACACCACCCCTGCCATACCTTCAACGCCACCCCTACTACCATCACTGACACCACCCTTGCCACCATCACTGACACCACCCCTGCCACAATCACTGACACCACCCTGCAATACCTCCGACACCACACCTGACACCACCCTGCCTTACAGCACTGCAGTAAGTCTAAAGTGTGAATGAATTAAGTAGTGATACAAGACAGATTGGCAAACCGGAGCAATGTTGTTTCAAGACTAAGTTAAGTGTGAGAGGGTGTACAGGAAAATGTGCATGAAGTTTAATTGTTTTGGTCATTTAATCACTTCCAGGTGCATAAGGGAAACTATGGAGTATACCTTTAACTTTGTATATGTAATAATAATTACTAAAAGCAAGGTAATTAGCTTTAAGGCTGGATATGAAAAGTTTCTCAATTGCCAGCCTGTTACACGACTCAAACCATAATCAACTACTTAATTTACGTATGGAAATTATATGATACACAAAACACAAGCGCAATATAATAAACCAATCAGTGTATGAAGCTGTTATTTACCTTTAACAAACTGCTAAACTCTACCACTAAGCTGCTCCATCCACCTGTGATATAACAAAACACAACATTCCAGCATCACCAATCACTTCCGGATAATAAAGATCACGTGTACATTCCCGCTAATAAGTCATGTCTCAGCTGCCATTACGTTTGGCTCGCTCTGTGCTGTATTAATGCCTGTCAGATGTTTAATAGGGTGGGTAAGTGTAGGAACATGGTTGTATATCTCACCCAAATGGAAGAAATCATGTGTAAATATTGCTGATACCAGTTATTGATCAAAACATAATTAGTGCCGAGACATCACTTATTAGCCCGACTGTACCCACCCGCAGTAAACCGTTCCACTCTGTCACACACATAGCGCCAAGTCTCTACCATAAACACCAACCACCAAAAAACAGTTTATAAGCAGTATTAACCCTTTCATTACCGAGGTCTTTTCATTATGTTCTGGCAATTATTAGACGACTTTATTTAGCTTAGGAATGGCATGCACTAATTAAAAGGATTCCAAGTATCCCAATTCATTATCTTAACCAACACACGTCATTCTTTAGTTGTATAAAATCGTCTAAATATAGCTGATATAAGAGAATAAAACATCCACGGTAGTGAAAGGGGTTAAGCAAACAAATAAGAAGTTCAAGTCGGTTTACAAATCTATAGTATATCTTCCATAAACGCATTACACATTCGTCAAACCTTTTATTTATTTGTGTATTACATGCCTTTCTATATCAAACAAGCGAAACATCCCCAACCATTCAATTTACACAGAAATAACAAAAATTCAATCGACGCTCAAAACCAAACCTTCCCAAGCGCCTCCAATAAAATATACGCCGTACCCTTCCAGCGTTCCAACATCGCTCCGGTATATAAAATATCTACAACCCTTCAGTTTGGTACACCCAACACTACATCACAACACCATCACCAACCATTCCTTTTTAACATTATTTCATCCGACGGTCAGGGGGTTATTATGATATTGAGTTTACTATCGGAAGCTTTGATTGTTTTTGTCATTTTCGAGCAATGTATGTTTAGTTTGCCTCCTACACTAAAAAGAAAACGCGTCCCTAGACTCCGGTCAAGCAAAAAAAAATAAAAAAATAAACAAAACAATAAAACGCCCCTATCCACCACCATCACCAACCACGTCAGCATATAAAACAATAATACACCTACAATAAACCGTTTCAGACTGTCACACCAAATTCTAATCTCTATCTTCATCGCCATTGCATCTGATTTACAAAACAATAACATATCTTTTACGAACCCACAACATTTTCACAGACCCACATCCATAATCTGATACGTATTTTGGGACACAATACATCTCAAACCACTCCATTTACTAAAACAACAACTACTTTTCCACAGAATTAAGCCTATCAACCCCCTCTACCCCTCTTGCCCCAATAAACCCTTGATTTTTTTTTTTTTTTTTTTTTTCTATATTCCAACTACTCCCTCTCGGGCATAGGCTGAGAGCCTGTACATTCCACCGCTCAACACGGTGAAGCCCGTGAGGTCTTGTTCCAGCCTGGGGAGTGAGACATGTGAAGCATCCATCATGGCTCAAGCAGCTCCATCTCTGAAGCGGCTGGTTGCTTCGCTCAAGTGCTTCACCGTCTCACCCTAACTCAGACCTCACTCTCAGAACGCCACCTATTGAGCAGTGAACTCACTAGGCATTGTCCCCCTGTAACATATTTTGAATATGGGAATATTCATACAGTGTTATTTAATCAGGGAACAATGAGGGTATTTTTTTGGCATTTCGGTGGGCTTTGTGGTAATGCAATGATACTAGGTACAGCACAAATTCAATCCCAATAATATCTTCCCATTGACATATCGGGATTTGAACCCGGGTCCATTGGATTACCAATCCAGTGGCATGACCACTCCACCACACCTCCCCTATAACGCGTGACACTTAATAAATTACGAAACTTGAACAATTACTCTATTAAGAAAGCATACCCCTCCATCACCATCAATGTGCGACATACCTGGTGACAAAGTATACGCAAAACATCACCAACAGTAATATATATTCTAAAATCGCCAAATACACATACAATAAACCGTTTCAGACAGTCAAATCAAAATAATACACCTTCCACAAACGTTCCCCCACTTCTACGTTTGATGTGTGATATACCTGGCTATACAAATAACAAAACTCTACCAGACACTCAGTTTATGGCGCAATAACATCCACACGTCATCACCCCCCTCCCGCCCCTCCACCATCAATCTGTGACATACCTGGTGACAACACAACATAAAACCTCGCTAACCACTCAATTTACAACGCAATACCACATCCGCACATAAACACCAACTCCCCCTCCCTAACATCAATCTGTATCACACACCTGGCAACACAAAACAAACTCAAAACAAAACCAGCCACTCAATTGACGACGCAATAGCATCTACACATTAAAACACCTCCCCTCCCCCATCAACCAGTATCACACCTGTCAACACAAAGCAAACACAAACACACAAAACAAAACCAGCCACTCAATTTACACCACAATATCATCTACACATCATGATACCTTCCCCGCTTTGCCCCCGCCCCCTGGCCCCATCCCTCCACCATCAATCTGTATCATAACTGGCAACACAAAAACAAAACAAAACCAGCCACTCAATTGAATACACAATAGCATCTACATATCATCACACACCTCCCCCCCCCCCCCCCCGCTACCTCCCCTCCCTCCACCATCAATCTGTGACATACCTTGCGTTCCGTGGGTGACACTTGTAGCGCCGCCTCCGCCCCCCACACACCGCAGGAATGTGACGGTGACGGGCCGCTAGCAGATCTGTCCTCACATAGACGGCCCTGTAAGAAGAGCCGGCGGTCACACTTGGAACCAGAGTCACACACACCCACACCTGTAGCAGAGCATGGTATCCGCTGCACTTTATAATGATTTTTTCAGGGATTAGTCATTTATTTTTCGTCATTTATGTTAGTCATATGTTTCAGTCATATGTTTCAGTCATATGTTTCAGTCATATATGTTTTGTCATATATTTCCGTCATATACTTCAGTCATATATTTTTGTCATATATTTTCGGCATTTATTTTCGTCATATAGGCTACAGTATTTTCGGCAATTATTTTCGTCATTAATTTTCGCACTTTATTAACGGCATTTATTTTCGAAATTGAGTTTCGTAATATATTTTCCAGAGATTCGGCATTTATTCGGGTATAATATTACTATTCACGGTAATAAGCAACACACTGTAATATTGGAGGTGAAAATCAATAAGTAACACTTCATTTTAGTGAATTGTTGACTCCGATTGATTAAAATATATACTGAAGTGAAAACTATTACAATAATATTATCACACTCGCCATGGCAGAAATTTGAGAATGTAATAGCGCACAACTTTGGTCAAAATATTAACGGAGGTGACCCGTTTTGTTTCCCTCCTTTTTATCTCTTTCTCTGGCTTGTATTCATTCGGCCCCATTCAGCCTACTATTTTAAGACTTTTATCCCCATTCAGGTGTCTATTACTTTCTGCTCGAGTTATCACGAGTTAACACTCGTGGTAACTCGGAATCACACTCGTGAATGTGTGAATCGTGCTTAATGGGTCACAGTAGCTACAGAACGGATGTTGGGTATTATATGATATAACGCGTGATACTAAACAAATGAAAACACTTTAATAAGGTTCCAGGTCATCTCAACCAGTAGACCATTTCAACCAGTAGCTCTCGACCAGTGCCATATTAACCCAGACCAACCAAACCAGTGCCAAAATATTGTACTAACCTAACCTAACCGTATTGGTTGATTTGGTACTGGTTGAGAGCTACTGCTTGAAATGGTCTACTGGTTGAGTTGACCGGTCACCCTTTAATAATTAATGCATTCAGGGGGGTCACCTGTTTTTTTTTTCTCTTTCTCTCCTTTTATCTCTTTCTCTGGCTTGTATCAATTCGGCCCCATTCAGCCAACTGTTTGAAGACGTTTATCCCCATTCAGGTGTGGATTTTTTCCTGGCGAGCGATAGCAAGCCAGCATTGTATGGAGAAATCCGGCTTCGCCGGAGATATTTTTCTATCGAAAACTTTACCTTAGCTTGCTGTAAAAAGAAAATATATATATGTGGCTTTTGTTTTTGTTTTTTTGGTCTATTAAATACTTTATTCATATATTTTTTAGTTTCCTCCCTAGACCTCCATCAAGCTTAGAAAAAACACCCCCTTGATAACCCTTCAAGATAAATGTGTACATTTTTCGGTGGTCATATCCCGGCCGAATGCCGGTTTCTCTTAAAATTACAGGATCGCTATCGCTCGCCAGGAAAAAATCGACACCTAAATATCACGAAAGGTCTTAAATTTGACAACGAAATGGGGCGAAAGGTGTTAAAATCTCCAAACTAATGGGCCGAACGTCTTGAAATTTCAAAACTAATGGGGCTAAACATGGAGAAAAAGGTCCAGAAATACCAAGGATCCCCCCCCCCCCCCCTTTTAAAAGAATAGCAGCCCGAAAAGTTGAAAACGCACATTTTTCATTTTACGATCTAGTGGAAAAGGATGATGGTACACTGATACCACAGAAACTAGCCCAGGTGGTTAAGAGCCGGAGATTTGCTGCAGATCCTTTCTGGACGTCAGCTAACTAACTATCACGGCGCCAATTGGGTAAAATACAGACTACACACACATCCACAGCCATTCCAACGATACATAAACACTTAACATGTATTTCACGCAATATATACATTCCCAGTTAAGGAGGCGCGATAATAATGAGCTTAGCTCGCATTGCGTGGATTCCCCTTGACGAACAAGTGAGTGAAAAAGTGAGTGAATAACACACACACACACGTTTCGAACCAATAGTGACGACTGTCAAGTGTCATGTATGATGATTATCGTGCTCTTATTATTCAACGCAATCAAATATTGATAGTATAAAATAGATATTTACGTTTTTTTAAATCCTTCCATATATAGGCCTATAGTGACGCCCTATACGGATACGAAAATATTGCCCCATAGGTTTTAAGAAATTAAGATTCGGACGGAACACTACCAAACCACCCAATGAATACACTGGTTTTCGGCGTGTGTAGATTACCGGTATTATAAAAATGCGCATGTAAATTATCTCTCATAAATATGCATAGTCTTTAGTTACTGTATGTGGTTCAGTAGAAGCCATTAGAATAGCATCCTTAGGGTAATTATAATGACCATATATTTTAACAAGATTCGACTTAAATACATAGAACTAAATTAGTTATATATACATAATCATCCACATAAGGCCACGTTGTTCAAACACACATAAGAAAAGATTAGATTATCTTATTTTGTAGAAAATAAAGATATTTTAAATTAAATGTAGAAATGAGAATATGTAATAGGGAAAATATATGAAGTAAAACAAAACAATTATACAAATTTAGAATAACGCCCAATTGCCGTATAAATTATATGTTAACTGTCCTGTCCTGTATGATTTTGAACCCAGGTTAATTGCGCATTTAGAATATCTATGCTACTGTTAGACAAATGCACGCCCTAAATAATGTTTGAAAGATAACCAACACACGCACAGACGAAAACCTATGCAATAACTGGATGATTCGAAAGTGTCTCGTTTGTTTTTTAATGTCATAAAACGTATGGGGATATTCATTCGTGTCTCTGTTGAAATGTCAATATTGGAGGACATACAATTTACACTTATGCACACGTATATACATACAACACTAATACACACTTTTATAGACAGGTGCACACATACATATACATGCGCCTATACAACGTGTACCAGGTATATACCATGTATTTAGAGATATCGCGATTTCTGGTATACATACAGTACTTAAAAACGTTTACACACACTTCTTCCAACATGAATTATATATACTACTAGCAGGGGTACCCGGCGTTGCCCGGGTAATCACCATAATCACCATCACTACTACCACCACTACTACTACCATAATCACCTTCATCAATCACTACTACCACAATCATCACAATACTACTACTACCATAATCACCGGCCTCGACCTGCCTGTGCCTCATTAAACGGCGACCTCGATTTCGGCCGCTAAATGACCTCCGATTTTGGATCTGACCTCATCCGTACCCCCATTTTTTGGGGGCTGCGAACAACTTTCGTTCCATACACCTTTTCGATCGGAGGCCTCCTTCTGCCCCAAACGGCCATTTTCTTTTAAACCAAAAGCGATTTTTCCGATTTCGCGCCCATTTTCTCCGTCCCTTTCACCCTGGGATATTCTATTTTTTCACTAAAACCTTCCTAGGGACCCCCTTACTATGCATACCAAGTATGAACGCTCTAGCTTAAAAAATGTGGCCATGCATAAGAACAGACACACAGACACACAGACACACACAGACAATCGAAAACATTATATAGATATACAAATACATGCATAATAACGAGAACAAAAATATATGAACGGAAATACATATTAGCGTGAAGATATTCAAACATGAGTATTTACACATTTAAATCCTGTATATAAACGCATATTCATACACATATGCCTTAAGGCATAATCGACATAAGTGCACACATACAGTACATACGTGGTACACATACAGTACAAACATTACATTACATTACAAACATGCACTGTGTGGTAGTGGTTAGAATGATGATGGTGTGTGTGTGTGTGTGTGTGTGTGTGTGTGTGTGTGTGTGTGTGTGTGTGTGTGTGTGTGTGTGTGTGTGTGTGTGCGTGTGTGTGTGTGTCAGCAACTAACATGTGCTATATTAATGATTGATTACTCCACTGTAAGGCCATCTGTATATAGAATACACACATTATGTGCTCTAGTGTATGTGTGTACGAGTGTAAGGTAAGCATTTCTGAATGTACTGTATGATAAATGCGTATGTGTATGAATTATAGTATGCGTATGTGTATGAATTATAGTATGCGTATGTGTGTATGAATTATAGTATGCGTATGTCTGTATGAATTATAGTATGCGTATGTGTATGAATTATAGTATGCGTATGTGTGTATGAATTATAGTATGCGTATGTGTGTATGAATTATAGTATGCGTATGTGTATGAATTATAGTATGCGTATGTGTATGAATTATAGTATGCATATGTGTGTATGAATTATAGTATGCGTATGTGTGTATGAATTATAGTATGCGTATGTGTGTATGAATTATAGTATGCGTATGTGTGTATGAATTATAGTATGCATATGTGTGTATGAATTATAGTATGCGTATGTGTGTATGAATTATAGTATGCGTATGTGTGTATGAATTATAGTATGCGTATGTGTGTATGAATTATAGTATGCGTATGTGTATGAATTATAGTATGCGTATGTGTGTATGAATTATAGTATGCGTATGTGTGTATGAATTATAGTATGCGTATGTGTGTATGAATTATAGTATGCGTATGTGTGTATGAATTATAGTATGCGTATGTGTGTATGAATTATAGTATGCATATGTGTGTATGAATTATAGTATGCGTATGTGTATGAATTATAGTATGCGTATGTGTGTATGAATTATAGTATGCGTATGTGTGTATGAATTATAGTATGCGTATGTGTGTATGAATTATAGTATGCGTATGTGTGTATGAATTATAGTATGCGTATGTGTGTATGAATTATAGTATGCGTATGTGTGTATGAATTATAGTATGCGTATGTGTGTATGAATTATAGTATGCGTATGTGTGTATGAATTATAGTATGCGGATAATAATTTATGTATGTATGAATGGGTGGACATGTGTGACTTATTGTATGTTATGCGATTTTTCTTCTTTTTTGTTATTGTTGCCTGTGTATGAAAGAGACAAAGGGCAAAGCTGCTTGCAACAAGTGTCCCCCCAAAAGGTTGAAAGAGTGACAGAGCCAAATTCAAGGTATGTTAGGTGTTGGAAAGAAGTTTGGTGTGCTTGTTAAGTGTAGTTAAATGAATAGGTGTAGGGTGTTTGTGAGAGTTAGCTGGATTACTGTCTGGATGAGGCACAAATAGAAACAGTGGGGGAAGCCAAGCAAATGGAGCAGAAGTTCCAGTAATTCCTTATCATATGCCTATGTTCCCTCCCCTGCTCGATTGGTGCCTAGTCTCCCAAATATTATGAATCAAATTATGTGGATATTATTATATAAGTATGGTTGAGAGGGTGTGAGCGTGTTTGGGTCTGACTGTGTGACTGAGAATAAGTGCTTGTGGGTGTACATGTGTGTATGTGCGTTACTATGCATAATTAATATGATCTGAATTGTCTTCTTTTTACTCGTCTCACTCATGCACGAAAGCACATCAAACACGCACATACCTCGTCTGTCTCTCTACACACTTACTGTAATGGCCGATACATTAATACTGAACTGGCCATGATCTTATACTTTACTTTTGTCCTGTAAAAAAAAAACACACACACACACACACACACACACACACACACACACACACACACACACACACACACACACACACACACACACACACACACACACACACACACACACACACACACACACACACACACACACACATACCACACACACACACACACACACACACACACACACACACACACACACACACACACACACACACACACACACACACACACACACACACACACACACACACACACACACACACACACACACACACACACACACACACACCGTAGCCTAGTAGGTAGAGCTCTCGTCTCACACACGAGGGGTCGGGGGTTCAATCCCCGGCCGGGCGGAGACAAATTGAGTTTGTCTCCTTTCACGTGTTAGCCTCAGTTCACCTAGCTGTAAATAGGTACCTGGAAAAAGTGGACGACGTTGTGACGTCCCATCTGGGGTTGGCAAAAATGGTACAAGGCGAGCTGGGCATCATATGGTTCACCTAAGCTGATGGCTACCTAAGCCTTCGGGCGAGACGGTACCGTCTATAGTGAGAATGGTACCATACAGATCCACCCTAAGCCTTCGTTTCCGATGTCGCCAATTGGCTAAATACAGACTACACACACATCCACAGCCATTCCAACAGTACATAAAACACTTAACATGCATTTCACGCAATACATTCCCAGTTAAGGAGGCGCGATAATAATGAGCTTAGCTCGCATTGCGTGGATTCCCCTTGACGAACAAGTAACTGAGTAACACACACACACACAGTTACTATACACAGACCCAATACACACTCAACTACACACAAACACACACAGTTACCCATACACTGACACGCAACACACATTCAAATACACCGTCACACACAGTTACCCATAACACAGACACGCAATACACATTCAACTACAGTCACAAACGGTCACACACACGCATCACACACAGTTACCCACACACAGACACGCAATATACACTCAACTACACGGTCTCACACACACACAGGTCAGGATAGAAGGGTGAGAAACAGCCATCGTACTCTATAATTTACTGGAGTTTTATGACGGATAAGGGAATGGGTGTACTGTCGTTGATCAGGATTTGTACTGCTGTTGTTACTCTTGTTGTTGCTGATGGGGGAAGTGACGTTATTTGTCCTGTAATGTTTGTACTACTTTATACTACAAGCAGCCTCGAAAAGATTCTACAAGCGGCCTCGAAAGAATCAATAGATCTGTTGTTGCTTGTTTTCCTTTGTACTCCTTTTGTTTTAGTGTTATTATTTGCAAGTTTCCGTGACAAATGTTGTTCATGTTACTATTGCAATGTTGCTGCTGTAGTACTATTGTTAATGTTTTGAGTGTTGGTAATGCTGACTTCGTGAAATTGTGGTCATGCCATTGTTTCAATTGTAGTTTGTTAATGTTAATTATTATTATTATCATCATTATTATTATTATCATCATTATTATTATCATTATTATATATTTATTAATTTGTATTATCGGTTTCGGTGTCACTCTTGTTTCTTAAATATTTTCATAGTTATTATTTGGCCCTGTTATTTGTGGCTATTTTTCTTTGGGTGTTATTAGTGTTGGTGGTGGTATTGATATTCTTAAAGTTTCCTTTTGTTTTCATTACCATTTTTGTTTTGCTTATGTTTGTTTATAGTGCATATTATTATGGCTCTTGATTTTGATAGCAGTAATTGTGTTTATATGCTGCTATAGTTTTATTTTTATTTTTTTAGTTTTATAAATTATCATCATTAATTTTGTTTGAGTGTTTTATAAATTACTATATATTTTTTTTTTTTTTTTACACTGGCTCCAACAGAACCACTATAAGGACTATTGGTAACCTATTATACATCAAATAGACGATGAAATCTGAATATAGAATGTGTCTCAGGGCCTTTTTGTACTTTATTCTGGTCTCTGAATTACATTAGCTGTTTTACGTAGCTTACGAAAATGAATCTGGAGAATGTCAATGTCAGCATTTTAATAACCCGTTATATTCAACTTTGGAAAGATCTCCCGTATTCATTCTCGTCCTACCTACCATACTGTATATATTTGTATGTACAGTATATATGTATGTATTATACTCTGGCACTAACCCCAGTTTTTCTTTTTTATCTGTTTTTGTTTTTTTATGTATTATTATATATTTTTTTTATTTTTTTTATTTTTTTTTTGGGGGGGGGCCGATTCGAGACAGATATAGCTACTTTCCAAATGCACTCTTGCTTCCTACACTCTCATCTTTCGTTCCGTAATCGTGACCATCTCGACCGCTTGCTTGTACGTATTGTCATTGACGCTATAATTGAATCTTTGAAACTTTAAGGGGATAGTGGTTATATTTGGGTCTATATATTTATATTCATAAATTGTGTAGTTTCCTCGCTAGACCTTCATCAAGCTTAAATATTCACTCCCTTCAAGATAAATTTGTACATTTTTTCGATAGAAAAATTTCCCGGCCGAAGGCTGTTTCTCTCAACATTTCAGGCTCGCTATTGCTCGCCTGGAACGCATAGACACTTAATGGCACGAAAGGTTTTAAAATCGACAAGCTAATGGGGCGAACGTCTTAAAATCTGAAAAATAAGGATAAGGGGGACCAGAAAAACGACCCAGCTCCTCTGAAAGCCAAGTTCTGTAGCATGCTGAATATAATAACGCATGATAATATCTATACTTGGTTTATTTTCATCTGGCGGTAAATTGTCCGGTCCTTATCTATATTACTCGACTTTAACGAAAATTTTATAGCGAAATAGGTTGTTCATTATGAGGACTTTACATTAAGAGAGTAAAGAGATGTAGTAGTTTCATAATTTTTCCCTTCAGGTTCGATAAATCAGTTGCAAAGGGATTGTATTTACCGTCACCTGAAATTAACCCGACTATAGTTTGCATTTGATCCAGTTTCAAATGACAGTCACCTTTTATTGTTCACGACTGTACACTTGGGAACACGTGGACTTTCAAGGTTATTAATTATGCGATAAAAAACAACAATTATTGTATTTTGAAATGAGAATTTGCGATCACTTAATGTAATACAAGCGACATGCCTAAAGCAATATAAACATGTTTGCATAATGAAAGGGTTCGTAGGGTTACAGGAGTGACAATACCATATCTTAAGGGGAGATGGCCCGTTTTTTTGGTCTATTAGTTCATATAATCCTTTAGTTCTTAGTTCCCTCGCTAGACCTCCATCAAGCTTAGAAAAACACTCCCTAGACCCCGCATCAAGATCAATTTGTAAATTTTTCGGTAGAAAAATATCCCGGCCGAAGGCCGGTTCCTCTTCAATTTTCAGTCTCTCTATCGCTCGCCAGGAAAAAATCTACACCTAAATGGCACGAAAGGTCTTAAAATTGACAACGAAATGAGGTGAAAGATGTTAAAATCGCCAAGCTAGTGGGAGGAACGTCTCATAATCTCAATATAAATAGAGCTTAACACCAGGGAGAAAAGGGACCAGAAAAAAGACGCGTCTTCCCTTAAATCACTCTTTCCCTGATCTCTGCATATTTATTCATGTTGCTATCGTATCTTTCCTTATGGCATAATTTTAAACGAATTTACTCACTAGAAATCACCTTTATAATCAAGGGGCTAAAACTGTGTGTTAAAGTAATTCATTTAGTATCGACATGCTATGTTATATTATATTATGGTAAATGCTAACGAATTCACATTGTGTATAAAATAATTATCTTGAGCAAGGACACATTCTCCTCTTTTATAGCTCCCCTTACTCTCTGAGAGAGAGAGAGAGAGAGAGAGAGAGAGAGAGAGAGAGAAAGAGAAAGAGAAAGAGAAAGAGAGAGAGAGAGAGAGAGAGAGAGAGAGAGAGAGTGTGTGTGTGTGTGTGTGGACGAGCGGTTGTGTGTTTATTGGTACAAATCTCTGGATATTTGTAGGTTTACAGGTACATGAGGTTTGGGGCGACAGTTAATTGGTACACACCTCTTTAAAATACGTTGAAATGGAGTGTTTTCGGTTAGGTTAGGTTAGGTTAGGTTAGGTTAGGTTAAGTTAGGTTAGGTTAGTGTAATTTAAGTTTAAAAATCGAAAAATGTACTCGTAAGCATGCACCAAATTGATATGTACCGATAAACGCCAACCGCTCGGGTGTGTGTGTGTGTATTTACCTAATTGTATTTACCTAATTGTAATTTTACAGGAGTGAGCCTAAGCTCGTGATGTCCCGCCTTCCAAACTCATATCATATTTTACTTTGAATTGGCTTATACTCTTGGCACACACTACCTTTTCTGAGAGTGAATTTCACTTTCCTACGCTTCTACAAGGAAAGGCAAATTTTCTCACATCCTTCTTGCAAGGCTTGACCACCAGTTTGAATGCATGGCCTCTCGTTCTTCCTTTTGATGGTATGATGAAGTCTTCCCGGTCAATCCAGTCAATCTTGTTAACACATTTGTACATCGTGATCATATCTCCGCGTTCTCTTCGATCTTGCAATGTAGTAAGGCCTATCTTTTCCAGTCGTTCTTCATAGCTGCACCCTCTCAATTCTGGAACTAATCTTGTTGCTGAACTTGCTGAACTTTGAACTTTTTCCAGTTTATCTATGTGCTTTTTCAGATGTGGACTCTATACAACTGTTGCATATTCTAATGTGGGTCTTATAAAGGTAACTATTAGTTTTTTAATCATATCCAAATCCACGTATGAAAAGGCAACCCTAACATTGGCTAGCAGTCCATAAGCGTTTCTCACTTTCTCGTTTATGTGATTTTCAGGTGATAGTTTGGGATTTATTATTACCCCCAAATCTCTTTCCTTGAAGGTTTAAGCTCTTCTTCACCCATTTTATATCTTCCATGCGGCCTTCTTTGACTTTCACCCATCTCCATGACATGACACTTCTCTGCATTAAAATCCATTTGCCAAATTTTACTCCACTCGAAAATACTCGTGACATCCTGCTGCAGAGCCACGCAAGAATCTTGATCTCTTATTTGTCTAAGTAACTTTGCATCATCAGCAAACAGGTTAACATAACTTTCCGAGCTGATGTTACCTGGCATATCATTAATATACAGTAGGAACATGATCGGTGCTAAAACAGCGCCCTGCGGTACCCCGCTCGTAACCTCTTTCCAACTTGAAAATTGTCCTCTGACTACTGTTCTCATCTTTGTTCCAACAAGAAAATCCTTCATCCACTTAAGGAGTGATCTTCCAATTCCGCCTTTCATTTCCAGCTTCCATAATAGCCGTTGATGTGGAACACGATCAAAAGCCTTTTTAAAATCTAAATAGATGCAATCCACCCAGCCCTCTCTCTCTTGCACTATTTCATTAACTCTATCATAGAAACTTAATAAATTAGTCACACATGACCTACCTGATCTAAAACCAAATTTCTTACTTGATGATAAACTATTTTTTTCTAAGTGTTCTACCCATCTCTTTCTAATCTAATGATTCCGGTGCTATTCCTCCCTCTCCGCCCTCCTCTCTCTTACTTATGCCTAATATCCTAATCTCTTCTAAAGATGTACTTTCTACCCTCTCTGGGCTTAACACTAATAAGGCGTACGGTCCGGACGGTGTTCCTCCTGTTGTTCTCAAAAACTGTGCTTCCGTGCTGACTCCCTGCCTAGGCAAACTCTTTCGTCTCTGTCTATCCTCTAACGTCTTCCCTTCATGCTGGAAGTTTGCTCACATTCAACCTGTCCCAGAGAAGGGTGACCGCTCTCAACCCTCCAACTATCGTCCAATTGCTCTTATCTCTTGTCTTTCTAAAGTTTTTGAAACTATTCTTGCTTCCAAATTTCTTAAGCATTTCTCTTCTCATAATCTACTCTCAGATCGCCAGTATGGCTTCCTTAAGGGTCGCTCTACTGGTGATCTTCTTTCATATCTTACTAACTCTTGGTCATCCTCCTTTCGGGACTTCGGTGAGACTTTTTCTATTGCACTAGACATATCGAAAGCCTTCGATAGAGTCTGGCATAAATCTTTAATTTCTAAACTACCCTCCTTCGGTTTCTATCCCTCCATCTGTGCCTTTGTCTCTAATTTCCTTTCCGGCCGTTCCATAGCCGCGGTTGTGGACGGCCATTGTTCACTTCCTCACTCTATAAACTCCGGTGTTCCTCAGGGCTCTGTCCTATCTCCTATTCTCTTTCTAATTTTTATAAATGATCTCCTTAACTGTACCTTAATTCCCATCCATTCATACGCAGACGACTCAACCTTGCACTACTCCATTAGTTTTTCAGAACGCCCCAGCCAGCAATCCCTCAACGACAAACGTAATGAAGCCATAGAACTCTTAAATTCTGATCTAAATACTATTTCCAATTGGGGCAGAGAAAACCTTGTTAACTTTAATGCTTCCAAAAACCCAATTTCTCCATCTATCTACCCGTCAGGATCTCCCAGCGGACTATCCCTTATTCTTCAACAATACAAAAATCAACCCTTCATCTTCTCTCAATATTCTTGGTGTCTCTTTTTCTTCTGCTCTCATTTGGAAGGACCATATTACCAGTCTTGCTAAGGCAGCCTCTCAGAAGCTGGGTGTGCTCAACCGCCTTAGGGGGTTCTTTTCCCCTGCACAGCTCCTTGCTCTGTACAGGGGCATAGTGCGCCCTTGTATTGAGTATTGTTCACATGTGTGGGGAGGTTCCTCTCACACTGCTCTCCTAGACAAAGTTGAAAGGAAGGCCTTTCGTATCATTAACTCCCGTCCACTCACCAACTCTCTGCAATCTCTCTCTCTCCGCCGCAATGTTGCATCTCTCTCGCTATTCTATCGCTACATAATCAGTGTTCCTCAGAGCTATCCCAGTGCATACCACCTCCTTTACGTAGGGCACGTGGTACCCGTCTTGCAACTCAATCCCACCCCTACTCTGTGCAACTCTCCAACCCAAGAGTGAAACGTTACTCTCAAACTTTCTTCCACTCAACAGCTGAGCTCTGGAACTCTCTCCCAGAATCAGTCTTTCCCTCTTCCTATGACTTAAATTGCTTCAAACTCCGTGTGTCCAGGCATTTTGGCTCGAACGTCCCTTGATTTTGGCCCTGTCACTCTTTCAACTATGGGGGAGGCACTCGCTATAGGCAGTTATGCCTTTTGCCTCCCTCAATCACATAGAAAAAAAAAAAAAAAAAAAAAAAATCAACTTCTCTAAGACCTTGCACACTACACTCGTGAGGGACACTGGTCGGTAATTTAGAAGATCATCTCTATTTCCTTTCTTGAACAAGGGGACGATGTTTGCTGTTTTCCATATGGAGGGTAACTTTCCTTCTCTTAACGATTGTTCAAATATGATGTTGAGTGGCTGGCTTAATTCCTCCGCGCATTCCTTCAAAACCCAGCATGAAACTTCATCTGGTCCCATCGCCTTCCTTTGATCTAAATTTATCAGCAACTCTCTAACTTCTTCTTTCTTGATAACTATATCATCCATTCCAGTTTCCTTTACTCTATTGTCTTTATCTTCTACGAATCCATTTTCTTTAACAACAACTGACTGAAACTTTGCATTTAATACTTCACTTATTGCTTGTTCATGTTCATAAACTTCACCATCCACAACAACTCTCTGTATTTTATCTTTCACTTTTAGTTTCCTTCTAATATAGCTGTAAAAAAGATTAGGTTCTTTATCACTTCTGTTTATTATATCTTTTTCATAATTTTCTTCCTCTTTTCTTCGTACTTGGGTATACCCATTTCTTGCCTGCTTGTATTTGTGATATGCTTGTTTTGTGTTATGTCTCCTATATCTATTCCATAACAGATCTCGCTTCTCTTTGGCTAGTCTACATCTCTCGTTAAACCATTCTCTCTTTCCCCTTCTCTGATTTCCCTTTTCTTTGGGTATATTTCTCGATACTCCCTCGTTATACACCTCGATAAAATAGTTATAATGCTTATTGTGAAAAACCTGTTATCCTCCGACAAATTGTGGGGTTGAGTGAATGAAGGGAGGGGGGGGGGGGGACAGTGAATGAAGGAGGATACATGTTTTTCATAATAAGTGTTGCTAGCCCCAAACGCGCGAGCAACTGTGGCTTTCAACCATCCGACACATCCCCTTTTATTTATGTGCATCACACATGTTAAATACAAATAAAGTTTGTTTTGTTTTACCCTACTGTGGAAAGACTACGGATACACTACTCCTGCCCGGGCCTCACACAGTGGCATAACCCAGTCCAGTCGAACTGAGCTCATGACGCTGGTGGCATTGCCCCGGAGGATAGCCATCCCTAGTCTTTGCTTGAGCCAGAGAGTTTCCCGGGGTTCTCCTGAAACTTCTCTGATTTTACGGCCTATTTCATTCACCATCTTGCTGTTCTACATCACGTTCCTCTAACTCTTGTTGCCAATTTATTTGCCTAAAAAATTGCCTCAGTTGCTCATAATTACCCCTTGCAAAATTTAGTCTGTCTTGTTTGTGCTCTTCCCTCTCCTTGGTGATGTTATAATTAACAATAAACCGGAAACTCAATAGAGTATGGTCACTTTTATCGAGTGGAGGCATGTACTCCAAACTCACAATTTAATTATCTGTTCTAGTAAAGATTAGATCTAAAATCGACGGTATGTCCTCTCCTCTCACTCTGATTGGTTCATGAACGTGCTGATGCATGAAAAATTCCATCATTAAGTTCAGTAATCTACTACTCCAGGTATGATTCTCCCCTCTAGTTTCCATGTTTAGCCAGTCAATATCTTTAGAATTAAAATCCCCCACTAACAATACTCTATCATGCCTTCTTTCAGATTGTTGTAGTAACATATCTAAATTTTGTAGGCCTATGGTTTTATCTGTTTGTTCTTCATAATCATCCTTATGCAAAGCACTGGTTAGTGGTGGCATATAAACATTACGGATTAGCAAATGTTCTTCACCTAGCGTAATTTTAATGGCTATTGTTTCGTGTTTGTCTATGTCAATTACTTCCTCTTCCCCGTGTGTGTGTGTGTGTGTGTGTGTGTGTGTGTGTGTGTGTGTGTGTGTGTGTGTGTGTGTGTGTGTGTGTGTGTGTGTGTGTGTGTGTGTGTGTGTGTGTGTGTGTGTGTGTGTGTGTGTGTGGTGTGTGTGTGTGTGTGTGTTTGTGTGTGTTTGTGTTTGTGTGTGTGTGTGTTGTTGTGTGTGTGTGTGTGTGTGTGTGTGTGTGTGTGTGTGTGTGTGTGTGTGTGTGTGTGTGTGTGTGTGTGTGTGTGTGTGTGTGTGTGTGTGTGTGTGTGTGTGTGTGTGTGTGTGTGTGTGTGTGTGTGTGTGTGTGTGTGTGTGTGTGTGTGTGTGTGTGTGTGTGTGTGTGTGTGTGTGTGTGTGTGTGTGGTGTGTGTGTGTGTGTGTGTGTGTGTGTGTGTGTTGTGTGTGTGTGTGTGTGTGGGTGTGTGTCTGTGTGTGTGTGGTGTGTGTGTGTGTGTGTGTGTGTGTGTGTGTGTGTGTGTGTGTGTGTGTGTGTGTGTGTGTGTGTGTGTGTGTGTGTGTTTGTGTCTGTGTGTGTGGGTGTGGTGTGTGTGGGTGTGGGTGTGTGTGTGTGTGTGTGTGTGTGTGTGTGTGTGTGTGTGTGTGGGTGTGTGTGTGTGTGTGTGTGTGTGTGTGTGTGTGTGTGTGTGTGTGTGTGTGTGTGTGTGTGTGTGTGTGTGTGTGTGTGTGTGTGTGTGTGTGTGTGTGTGTGTGTGTGTGTGTGTGGTGTGTGTGTGTGTGTGTGTGTGTGTGTGTGTGTGTGTGTGTGTGTGTGTGTGTGTGTGTGTGTGTGTGTGTGTGTGTGGGTGTGTGTGTGTGTGTGTGTGTGTGTGTGTGTGTGTGTGGGTGTGTGTGTGTGTGTGTGTGTGTGTGTGTGTGTGTGTGTGTGTGTGTGTGTGTGTGTGTGTGTGTGTGTGTGTGTGTGTGTGTGTGTGTGTGTGTGGTGTGTGTGTGTGTGTGTGTGTGTGTGTGTGTGTGGTGTTAGCCACCCTCGAGGTGATAAAATAATTGACTCACCGACCCGACTTCTTCCACAAAGTATCCATGCCAAATCTAACAGACATTAAATTTACCACAAATGATATAGTAAATGCTATAAAGGAAATTGGTATCAATGCAGCAGCAGGCCCGGATCAATTCCCGGCCGCACTTCTCAAGAATTGCGCAGCAGACCTTAGTGCTCCTCTACAGATTTTTTATAGAAACTCTCTCGACTCTGGAATTATACCACAACAATTAAAATGTGCTAAAATTACACCAGTCCACAAAGGGGGTTCGAGGGGTGAAGCAAAAAATGATAGACCTATTGCTTTAACTTCGCATGTCATCAAAATCCTCGAAAAGCTAATAGTTAAAAATATGTCCATATACCTTTAAGAAAACAACATAATAAACAAGGACCAGCATGGGTTTCGGGAGCGCCACTCGTGCCTCTCGCAACTGTTAGCTCACCATGACAAAATTATAGAAGGGCTAGAAAATAAAAATGCTATCGACGTGGTCTACCTTGATTTTGCAAAAGCATTTGACAAGGTAGACCACGGCATACTCTTCCACAAGATACGAGGCTCAGGAATCTCAGGAAAACTTGGGGTGTGGCTGCACTGTTTCCTCACTGACAGGGAACAAGCTGTAGCGGTTGGTGGTGCAGTGTCCAAGCCATCCATCGTCACTAGTGGGGTGCCACAAGGGTCAGTTCTTGGACCTATACTTTTCTTGCTGCACATATCAGACATAAATAAACATGTCCTGCATTAGTCGGTCGCCTCCTTTGCTGATGACACTCGTGTATTAAGGGAAGTGTCTTCTACAACAGATGCTGATTTACTTCAGGCAGATCTCGCTACAATTTACTCATGGGCAGAGCAAAACAAAATGTCCTTTAACAATAACAAATTTGAACACATGAACTACAGTGCAGACCGAAATATGAATATCCACACATACACAGCAGATGACGGCTCTTGCATTGATACAAATGATTACGTAAAAGATCTTGGTATTACACTCAGTCAAGATGGTACATTTGGAATGCATATAACCAATGTGGCAAAGAATGCTCGTAACCAAGCTGGATGGATCCTACGAACCTTCCGAACATGTGACATGATCCCCATGCTGACGCTCTACAAGTCACTGGTCATTCCACTGTTGGAATATTGCTGTCAGCTATGGAGCCCATGGAAGGTGGGAGAGAAGCAATTACTCGAAGCAGTTCAACGCTCATTCACCAATAAAATCTCTGCCGTCCAACACCTAGACTACTGGGGGAGGTTGGAAACTCTCAAGCTTTTCTCATTAGAAAGACGCAGCGACAGATATGCCATTTTTTTTTTTTTTTTTAAAGACCTCCGTCTACGTATTGTGAAAAACCTGTTATCCTCCGGCAAATTGTGGGGTTGAGTGAGTGAAGGGGGGGACAGTGAATGAAGGAGGATACATGTTTTTCATAATACGTGTTGCTAGCCACAAACGCGCGAGCAACTGTGGCTTTCAACCATCCGAAACATCCCCTTTTATTTATGTGCATCACACATGTTACATACAAATTAAGTTTATGTTTTGTTTTACCCTACTGTGGAAAGACTACGGATACACCACTCCTGCCCGGGCCTCACACAGTGGGGTCCAGTCCAGTCGAACTGAGCTCATGACGCTGGTGGCATTGCCCCGGAGGATAGCCATCCCGTCTTTGCTTGAGCCAGAGGGTTTCCCGGGGTTCTCCTGAAACTTCTCTGATTTTACGGCCTATTTCATTCACCATCTTAAGGGTGGTAGGGCCGAAGACTCCTGAAGTTTTGAATGCCAGGGGCTCGAACTGATGATTTCTGGCGATGGCTTGATATTTTTCTCGCTTTTTATTTTCTGCTATACGGGCGGCTTCACCTGCTTCGTCGGCGTTTCTGGCGATGTTGGTTGTGGAGAAAGTGTCAACACATGTGGCATCCCACACGAGGCACCGGCCATTCTTGTAAGGGAAAGTGGTCATCCCATCTGGCCGTTTGCCGTCTTCTCTGTGAAGTCCATGTGGTTTGAGGATTGATGCACGGTTAGCACTCTGCAGGGCCCGTTTTATGACATCATTTAGTGCAGAGTGTCTTGGCAGGCGGCCTGCGTTGTAATTACATGACAAGGCATGGTGACCTTGAGCATCCATCCACCCACCACACTTGCAAGTGTGGGTGACAAACTGCCGCACCCACTCTGAGCGCGATGGCAACCCGGAGTGCTTCAGCATCCAAGTGAGTTCCAAGAGGTGGGATGGGGATGGCGTGTAACCACAAGCCATCTTATATGTCTACAAAATATTGATTGGCATCACAACCAACAACCTTAATATAGGTTTTCACATCCATCAACGACTGGGCCGTCTCTGCCACATACAGCGGGTACACCCCAGAGCAGCCACCAGAGTTTAGACGCTCAAGGAGAACGCCTTTGCGACACGAGGACCTCTTCTCTTTAACACCCTACCCTGATATCTGCGTGACTCAACTGAACCAAGTCTCGAGAAATTTAAAAATCAACTGGACAAATTTCTCTAGACACTACCTGATTAACCCAAACTGCCCCACTACCACCTCCGCGTCGCTAGCAACAGCATCATGGACCAGCTGGTGCAGAGACGGGCAGATGGAATGTACTAGTGGTGGCGCATCAGCGTGACCACGGGCGGACAACACTGCCTGCAACTACTACCTACAGGTGTGTGTGTGTGTGTGTGTGTGTGTGTGTGTGTGTGTGTGTGTGTGTGTGTGTGTGTGTGGTAATACTAATATACTACTACTAGTAATAATAATAATATAAATAATTATAATAATAATATTGTAAAATCTGTATCTGTTTGTGTGTGCGTGTGTGTTGACAATGGCTTAGTATTACAAGGATCCATCAGCCGCAACAAAGCTTACATCGTAGACTAGCACCCATTTATTCTCCCCCACCCCTTGTCTCCTTCACTACATTGTCTCCAGAACAACAACACCCCTCACCACTACCCTCACACTACTCCACTTCCATCCATCTCTCCACAATTACCCACCTCACCTCCACCCCTCTCCACAATTCTCCCCCACTGTACAATTACCCTCCCCCCTCCTCCCCCACCATCCCTCTCCACCTCACCTAATCCCACCACCCACCAGAACTCACCCACCTAATCAGCTCTCTCGCTCTCGCTCGCCCTCTCTCTCTTTCTCTCTGTCCCACTTTTTTAGCAATACCCTTGACGGATGTAAATTCACTGGGTTTACGCACGATCAAAACATAAAAAAAGCGCCATTCCTAAACATCCCAACCGCACCGCTCCCCATAAGGTCGATTCCCCCATAGATTAACCCCAACAACACCTCCCCTACAGCCCCGTGCCCTTCGTCACTATTATGCACCCCGGTACACAGTCCTACCACCTTCAATTTGCCTAAGGAAAACACGTAAAAAAAGGAGGGAGACGCGAGACACCCCACAATCCGATTCTTATTATATTTTTTCCCCCGGTCATCTGTCTTAATTTGCACCGGGGTAACCGCGACCCTCACACGGGACCAATGGTAAACTAATATTCTCTCCTGGCTTGTTTTGTGTGGGGCGAAGGGGGGGGGGGGGGGGGGGGCAGCGGTGGGGCAATTTGGGAGGCGCAGTAGGGGGGGGGGGGGGGGCGGTTGAGTAGTTGATTGGAGTAATAGATGGGTGAATACAATTTGAGCTAGGAAAAGAGCAAACAATGTCGGAATCATAGTTGTGTGAGGATAGGGGTAATAGATGGGTGAATACAATTTGAACTAGGAAAAGAGCAAACCATATCGGAATCATAGTGGAGTGCGGATAGGGGTAGGTTTGGTCACTTTGGTGAATATAATTTGAGCTAGGAAATGAGCAAACAAGTCGGATTCGTAATTGACCACTTGCGAGTTTCGTTCTATAAGGAAGTTGGAGCTGTAGACATCGATATTTAGCAGAATAACCAGCTATATTACGGTTTTAGTACATTTATAAACACAACGTCATAACCAAATTTAACACCCTATCTATTCATCAGAAACCTACATAATATATTTGTGTTTATCAGCGATGTTTACAGGCCGAACTTCCTTATAGCCTGAAACTCGCCAGTGGCCAATTGAGAGTAGATAAGGGTAATAAGGGAGTGAAAGTCAACCCTTTCAAGAACAAGGAGTAATTTTATAATGGGCTTTTGCTGACACTGCATTTAATTTCTTTTCATCTGACGATAAATTGAACCCTTTAGCAACTAATTTCTAGGATATTTAGTGGACAAATATGAAACTACTATGTCTCTGCATCCTATTAAGACCAAGTTGATATAATTAACACTATATTTCCCTACGAAACCTATACACAAAAAAACGAGAAATATTTATGGGAACTTTGCAATTTACCGCCAGTTGAAAAGAAACCGAATATAGACGCTTCCATACAACATAGAAGCTGTAGCAATCATCACAGAAAATATATCCCAATTAAGGGGAGGCAGTTGTTTTTTCGAGTCCTCCTCCCTCATGTTTAGCCCTATTAGTTATGAGATTACAGACATTCGCCCCATTAGTTTGGCAATTTTCAGACCTTTTGCCCCATTTCTTTGCCAATATTAAGACCTTTCGTGCCATTTAGGTGTCTATTTTGTTCCTGGCGAGCGATAGCGAGCCTGTATTTGAAGAGGAATCGGCCATAGGCCGGGAAATTTTTCTACCGAAAAATGTACAAATTTATATCGAATTGGGGTCTTGTGGGTGTTTTTCAAGCTTGATAGAGGTTCAGAGAGCAAACTAAACCCCTTCCTTAAACCATTGAGCCGAACTAGTAAATTATGCTGCACAATACCGTCTGAGCTCCCTTAACTCCTATACCGTCTGAGCTCCCTTAACTCCTATACCGTCTGAGCTCCCTTAACTCCTATACCGTCTGAGCTCCCTTAACTCCTATACCGTCTGAGCTCCCTTAACTCCTATACCGTCTGAGCTCCCTTAACTCCTATACCGTCTGAGCTCCCTTAACTCCTATACCGTCTGAGCTCCCTTAACTCCTATACCGTCTGAGCTCCCTTAACTCCTATAGACCAAAGTCAAAACGAAATTATAAAATGTGCCCTGGTGTACTGCAATGGTTAAGGGGAGGTTCAGGTTTTGTCTGGACCCCCTTTTCCCTCGTGTTGATCCCCATTAGTTTTCAGATTTCATGACGTTCGCCCCATTAGTTTGGCGATTTTAACACCTTTCGTTGTCAATTTTAAGAACTTTTGTGCCATTTATGTGTCGATTTGTTTTTCCTGGTGAGCGATAGCGAGCCTGTATTTTAACAGAAACCAGCCTTCGGCCGAGACATATTTCTCCCGAAAAATGTACAAATGTATCTTGAAGGGGGTCTTGGGTGTGAATGTTTAAAGCTTGATAAAGGTCTAAGGAGCAAACTAAAATAATAGATAATAATGAACAAAACAGGCCAATAAAATTAAGACATCCCCCCCCCCCCTCCCTTAAGTCCGAAACAGAGCAAATAACGTCTGATTTCCCGAGCGCTCTTTCCATCAGTGTTCAATTAGCCACTATACTATTTGCACCGTTGCGAGGATCTTTTGCATCGATATCGACGACAATACACTGGAGGTAAATGACCGTGGTGGCCTACTTGCTATAAACTTTACTTCTGAGGCTGCCAATCACACCCAAAATTTATCGCATTTCCATTACGGGAGGTGACTTGCTTTTTTTCTCTCCTTTTGGCCCCATTCAGCCTACTGTTTTAAGACGTTTATCCCCATCCAGGTGTCGATTTCTTCCTGGCGAACAATAGCTAGCCAGCATTGTATAGAGAAATCCGGCTTCGCCGGAGATATTTTTCTATCGAAAAATGTACAAATTTAGCCTGCTGTCAAAAACACTTTAAAACATGTTGGTTCGCTACCGCTCGCCACGAAAAAGTCGACACCTCGATGGAGATTAGTCTTAAAACAGTAAGCTGAATGGAAATAACCCAGAGAGAGAGAGAGAGAGAGAGAGAGAGAGAGAGAGAGAGAGAGAGAGAGAGAGAGAGAGAGAGAGAGAGCGAGAGAGGAGAGAGAGAGAGAGAGAGAGAGAGAGAGAGAGAGAGAGAGAGAGAGAGAGAGAGAGAGAGAGAGAGAGAGAGAGAGAGAGAGAGAGAGAGAGAGAGAGAGGAGAGAGAGAGAGAGAGAGAGGAGAGAGAGAGAGAGAGAGAGAGAGAGAGAGAGAGAGAGAGAGAGAGAGAGAGAGAGAGAGAGAGAGAAAAAAAACACACGAGGTGAGCCCCCTTAATTTAATCAGAAGATATCACCTAACACATCTGAACAAAACCATTATAGCCAATCTCTTTAGGTTTATAATATATGTGATGTTCTACCGCAAGTTTATAATAGCGTTGATATTTAAGTCAATGAGGTACAGATCGCCCAATGTATTTGTGTACACTGTCCCACTCATAAGAATGTGTTGCTCCCCTATGATTGTTGTTATGCAATTATAACTGTCTGGATTGATATTGTGTATATAACTTGCTCTGCAATAAATAGTATATATAGTTTTGTAGTAGGTAAATACAAAATTATATTGACAAACTCGCTTCCAGATATATACTTTCCAAATTAGAAATTGGTTAAGTCCACGAATGTTTATGCACGGGCTAGAGACTGTGGTATCCGAGTGTATATTCCATGTATTAAAGGAAAATTATTATGATTGAATTAGATATGTTTTGTTCATGCACTCGTTAAATACTATGGCATATTTTACGGTTTAATAGAAAATTATTCATGTAAATCAAGCTTACCGTTTCCCCTATTTACATAAAATCACGAAATACATACTAAATCATGTGGCCAATTGTATATCACGGCTTTAGGTTCTAAATGTTCTGACGTGATCATGAAATCCTGAACACTTTCTTGCGTGTACCAAAATATGTTAAATTATGAACACGTGTTGGTGGTGTCATGGTTTAGATGCTTATGTTCTAGGTGTGGTGTCACGAGTTCTAATCCCGGGAGGACCATATGCTTTCATTAATTTGTTCAAGTGTATTGTGGTTTGTAAGGGAGGATTAATGTTAAGAACGGGGTGTTTAATATTATAATGAAAAAAAAAACTTAGTAATTTCATACCCTCCTATTAAGAAACTAGGAATCAGGTGTCATGGAGGTACATTTTCCGCCAGGTGAAAGCACAGACTAGAAGTATATGCCAAGTATGACTCCATCAGCTTTTCACAATACTGCGTCAGTGTCAGAATACTACTCCTAATGATGTCCAAATATTCTAATCCACGACTGTACAGAGCTAATCGTACCCCTAGAAATTTACCGATTACTGAACGAGCGAAGGTGAGTTTTTTTTTTGTTTTTTTTTTTTTTTTTTAGCTAGGGGTAGCCAACTGGAGACAGAACCCGAACAGGGTTTATCATGAATGGAAAGTAGAGATTCACAAATAGTTAAGCGACAGGGAAAGTACTGAGGAGAAAGATGAGTAGGGAAAAATGGAGAGGTGGAAATATTGGGGAAAATTAGGTCATGAGGGAATCGAATATGGAAAGAGAGAATGTGTGTGTGTGTGTGTGTGTGTGTGTGTGTGTGTGTGTGTGTGTGTGTGTGTGTGTGTGTGTGTGTGTGTCGATAGAAAAAGAAATTTGGCGACAAATGAAAATGAGATGACTAATGAGGAGAATGGGAAGCTTAATGAGAGAGCAATAAATTGAGAGGGCGAAGGAAAGGTCAAAACTCGGGGTTAAGCCAGTATCACACGAGAGCCTTTTTAGTCAACTTTTTTTTCGATAATCAAAATTTTTATGGCAACATTTTGCACTGGTATCTGAAACTAGACTAATGGTGGATGAATTAAGGTAACCGAAATATTAAAAATGTTAACCTCATAAGCTGCCAGACCAGTGTTGAGGATAAATGTTGAGGGAAAAAGCGCTCGTGTGATACCGACTTTAGGCTGATCGTGAGGGTTCCAGGGTAAGGAAAAGTGAGGGGATGGAAATGACAGGAGGAATGGGAAGGCTTGGGTCGTGAGGGGTGTGGAGGAACGGGGGGTCAAGCCGGGACAAGTCGAGTTTTCAATATATATAATTATATGGTTTAATATGAGAAAGATGAGGAAAGTGGAAAAGTGAAAGAGCGAGGAAAGGCCGTGTACTCGAGAAATAAAAGAGGAAAACAACCGAAAAACACTATATTTGAATGGGGAAGAAAGAAGGAAAGAAAGGTGGGGTGGTAATGAAGATTGAGACAAGCTAGGATAAGTGGAGTTAGGATGATGTTGCTATGTCGACAAATGGAATGGTGGTGACAGGAAAGCGAGATCAAAAAAGATGTAGGGCATATTTAACTCCTCCTGTACCGGTGAAGTCTTTTTAACCCCTTCCTTACCGAGGATGTATTGTGTGTCATGCCAGCTATATTTAATAGATTGTGTGCAGCTTAGGAGGAAACAATGGTAGATAAAATGGATAATCGAGACCGTTTGAATACTTTTAATGGCTACATGTCCTCCCTAAGCTGGATAAATCGTCTAATGCTATCCAGATTATAATGACAAGGACAACTCAGTACTAAAGGGGTTAATTATAATCTAGCAATGATTAGACGATTTCATGCAGGTCAGCAAACATTAATAAGGCTTCAAGCTATCTCAACCAACCCTTGTAACTACCACAGGCCCTTCTTAAGGGGAGAATTCCACCTGGAGGATTTTTTTCTGAACCTCTTTCTCCCTCATGTTTAGCCCCATTGCTTGTGAGATTTAAAGACGCTTGCCCCATTAGTTTGGTGATTTTAAGAACCCTCGCCCCATTTCTGTCAATTTTAAGACCATTCGTGCCATTTAGGTGTCGATTTTTTCCTGGCGAGCGATAGCGAGCCTGTAATTTAAGGGGAACCGGCCTTCGGCCGGGAAATTTTTCTACCGAAAAATGTACAAATTTATCTGGAAAGGGGGTCAAGGGGGAGTAATTTTAAGCTTGATGGAAGCCTAGGGAATCAACTAAAAACCTCCCCTTAAGCTGCATAAGATCTCCTAAATATAGCTAGAATAATATATATATATATATATAACACACGACAATAGTAAATCCGGTGACCCCTTTCTTTATACTATATTTATGGATAACATTAGACGCTTACGTTCGTATTAGGCAAGTCTCATCGCCAACAGCCTTAATGGGAGATGGGTCGTTTTTCTAGATCCCCTTCTCCCTCATGTTTAGCCCCATTAGTTTTCAGATTTTAAGATGTTTGCCCTATTAGTTTGTCGATTTTAAGACCTGTCTCATTGTGTTGCCAATATTAAGACCTTTCGTGCTATTTAAGTGTCGATTTGTTTTTTCCTGGCGAACGACAGTGAGCCTGTAATTTTGGAAGAACCGGTCTTCGGCAGGGACATTTTTATACCAATTTTTTTACAAATTAATGTATAAGAAGGATCTAATGGATGTTTGTTTATGTTTGATGGAGGTCTAGGGAGGAAACTAGAAAATTTATTAATAAATGAAAACAAAAATCGACAAAAAAGTTACCCACCCTTAAAACTACCTCAATTAACTCTTATAGTACAATTTTGCCGTCTGCTATTCTGGCGAACACTAGACGAATTTCCTATGCTCAGGAAATGCCGCACACAGTCAGTCAAAGATTAAGGGGAGATGGGTCGTTTTTCTGGTCACCCTTCTTCCTCATGTTTAGCCCAATTAGTTTTCAGATTTTAAGACGTTCGGCCCATTAGTTTGGCTATTTTAAGATCCTTCGCCCTATTTCTGTGTCAATACTTAGACTGTTTGTGTAATTTAGGTGTCGATTTTTCGTGGCGAGCGATAGCGAGCCTGTAATTTAAGAGGAAAAGGCCATTTTCCTATCGAAAAATGTACAAATTTATCTTGGAGGTCTAGGAAGGAAGCTAATAATAAAAAGCAGCGACGGTAAGGGTTGATGTAAGGGTGAAAGAGACTAGGGTGAAGGTGACGTAGGAAATGAAAGGCTGGAAGAGGTAAGGGTGCGACAGGGAGAGTAACTGAGTAAGAGCGGGGGTAAGGGTGGGGGGGGGTAAGGCTGAGGGTGAGAGGGAGGAGGGTGGGTGAAAGGGATAAGGGTGAAGGTGAGTAAGGGTGGGTATAAGGATGTAAGAGGTAAGGGTGAACACGAAGGGTGGGTTTAAAGGTGAATGGTGAGTAAGAAGGGTGAAAGAGAGTGAGGGTGGTTGGGTAAAAGAGATAAGGGTGAAGGTGAAGCAGGGAGGGAAAGGGTGGGTGTGGGAGTCAATGAGAGTAAAGGTGTAAGAGATAAGGGTGAACGAGGGTGAAGGTGATACAAGGAGGGTGAAGTTGAAACAGGGAGGGTAAGGGTGTAATATGTAAGGGTGAAGGAGAGATAGTGAGGGTGAGACAGGGAGGGTGAGACAGGGAGGGTAAGGGTGTAAGGGTGAAGAAGGGTGAAGGAGAGATAGAGAGGGTGAAGGTGAGACAGGGAGGGTAAGGGTGGAGATGAGACAGGGAGGGTAAGGGTGGAGGTGAGACGGGGAGGGTAAGGGTGGAGGTGAGACGGGGAGGGTAAGGGTGGAGGTGAGACGGGGAAGGAAAGGGTGGAGGCGAGACAGGGAGGGTAAGGGTGGAGGTGAGACAGGGAGGGTAAGGGTGGAGGTGAGACAGGGAGGGTAAGGGTGGAGGTGAGACGGGGAAGGAAAGGGTGGAGGTGAGACAGGGAGGGTAAGGGTGGAGGTGAGACAGGGAGGGTAAGGGTGGAGGTGAGACAGGGAGGGTAAGGGTGGAGGTGAGACAGGGAGGGTAAGGGTGGAGATGAGACAGGGAGGGTAAGGGTGGAGGTGAGACAGGGAGGGTAAGGGTGGAGATGAGACAGGGAGGGTAAGGGTGGAGGTGAGACAGGGAGGGTGAGACAGGGAGGGCAAGGGTGGAGGTGAGACAGGGAGGGTAAGGGTGGAGGTGAAACAGGGAGGGTAAGGGTGGAGGTGAAACAGGGAGGGTAAGGGTGGAGGTGAGACAGGGAGGGTAAGGGTGCAGGTGAGACAGGGAGGGTAAGGGTGGAGGTGAGACAGGGAGGGTAAGGGTGGAAGTGAGACAGGGAGGGTAAGGGTGGAGGTGAGACAGGGAGGGTAAGGGTGGAGGTGATACAGGGAGGGTAAGGGTGGAGGTGAGACAGGGAGGGTAAGGGTGGAGGTGAGACAGGGAGGGTAAGGGTGGAGGTGAGACAGGGAGGGTAAGGGTGGAGGTGAGACAGGGAGGGTAAGGGTGGAGGTGAGACAGGGAGGGTGAAGGTGAGACAGGGAGGGTGAGGGTGGAGGTGAGAGAGGGAGGGTAAGGGTGGAGGTGAGACAGGGAGGGTAAGGGTGGAGGTGAGACAGGGAGGGTAAGGGTGGAGGTGAGACAGGGAGGGTAAGGGTGGAGGTGATACAGGGAGGGTAAGGGTGGAGGTGAGACAGGGAGGGTGAGGGTGGAGGTGAGACAGGGAGGGTGAGGGTGGAGGTGAGACAGGGAGGGTAAGGGTGGAGGTGAGACAGGGAGGGTAAGGGTGCAGGTGAGACAGGGAGGGTAAGGGTGCAGGTGAGATAGGGAGGGTAAGGGTGCAGGTAAGACAGGGAGGGTAAGGGTGGAGGTGAGACAGGGAGGGTAAGGGTGGAGGTGAGACAGGGAGGGTGATGGTGGAGGTGAGACGTGGAGGGAGAGGGTGGAGGTGAGACAGGGAGGGTGAGAGTGAAGGTGAGACAGGGAGGGTGAGGGTGGAGGTGAGACATGAAGGGTAAGGGTGAAGGTGAGACAGGGAGGGTAAGGGTGTATGAGGTAAGAGTGAACAAGGGTGCAAGAGACAAGGGTGAAGGTGAGACAGGGAGGGTAATTAAGGGTGTAAGAGGTAAGGGTAAAGGAGAGACAAGGAGAGTAAGGGTGCAAGAGACAAGGGTGAAGGTGATACAGGGAAGGTAAGGGTGTATAAGAGATAAGGGTGAACAAGGGTGTAAGAGGTAAGGGTGAAGGTGAGACAAGGAGGGTAAGGGTGCAAGAGGTAAGGGTGAAGGTGAGACAGGGAGGGTAAGGGTGTATGAGGTAAGAGTGAACAAGGGTGCAAGAGACAAGGGTGAAGGTGAGACAGGGAGGGTAATTAAGGGTGTAAGAGGTAAGGGTAAAGGAGAGACAAGGAGAGTAAGGGTGCAAGAGGTAAGGGTGAACAAGGGTGAAGGTGATACAGGGAAGGTAAGGGTGTATAAGAGATAAGGGTGAACAATGGTGTAAGAGGTAAGGGTGAAGGTGAGACAAGGAGGGTAAGGGTGCAAGAGGTAAGGGTGAAGGTGAGACAGGGAGGGTAAGGGTGTATGAGGTAAGAGTGAACAAGGGTGCAAGAGACAAGGGTGAAGGTGAGACAGGGAGGGTAATTAAGGGTGTAAGAGGTAAGGGTAAAGGAGAGACAAGGAGAGTAAGGGTGCAAGAGACAAGGGTGAAGGTGATACAGGGAAGGTAAGGGTGTATAAGAGATAAGGGTGAACAAGGGTGTAAGAGGTAAGGGTGAAGGTGAGACAAGGAGGGTAAGGGTGAAGGTGAGACAAGGAGGGTAAGGGTGCAAGAGGTAAGGGTGAAGGTGAGACAGGGAGGGTAAAGGTGTAGGAGGTAAGGGTAAATAAGGGTGTAAGAGGTATGGGTGAAGGTGAGACAGAGGGTAAGGGTGTAAGAGGTAAGGGTGAGCAAGGGTGTAAGAGGTAAGGGTGAACAAGGGTGTAAGAGGTAAGGGTGAAGGTGAGACAAGGAGGGTAAGGGTGAAGGTGAGACAAGGAGGGTAAGGGTGAAGGTGAGACAAGGAGGGTAAGGGTGTAAGAGGTAAGGGTGAACAAGGGTGCAAGAGGTAAGGGTGAAGGTGAGACAGGGAGGGTAAGGGTGTAAGAGGTAAGGGTGAACAAGGGTGCAAGAGGTAAGGGTGAAGGTGAGACAGGGAGGGTAAGGGTGTAAGAGGTAAGGGTGAACAAGGGTGCAAGAGGTAAGGGTGAAGGTGAGACAGGGAGGGTAAAGGTGTAGGAGGTAAGGGTAAATAAGGGTGTAAGGGTGAAGGTGGGACAGGGAGGGTAAGGGTGTAAGAGGTAAGGGTGAAGGTAAGACAAGGAGGGTAAGAGTGTAAGAGGTAAGGGTGAAGGTGAGACAGGGAGGGTAAAGGTGTAGGAGGTAAGGGTAAATAAGGGTGTAAAAGGTAAGGGTGAGGGTGGGACAGGAAGGGTAAGGGTGTAAGAGGTAAGGGTGAAGGTAAGAAAAAGAGGTTAAGGGTGTAAGAGGTAAGGGTGAATGTGAGACAGGGAGGGTAAGGGTGTAAGAGGTAAGGGTGAACAAGGGTGCAAGAGGTAAGGGTGAAGGTGAGACAAGAAGGGTAAGGGTGTAAGAGGTAAGGGTGAAGGTGAGACAAGGAGGGTAAGGGTGTAAGAGGTAAGAGTGAAGGTGAGACAGGGAGGGTAAGGGTGTAAGAGGTAAGGGTGAACAAGGGTGTAAGAGGTAAGGGAGGTTGAAGGTCCCACCATGGTCTCTGCCGTACATGTAATCCCAACACTATAATGGCTGGGTCTGGTAGTTGTCATCCAGGAGGGCGGACTGTCGCGGGCTGCAGGCGGTGGTGCTAGTTAGGTGGTTGTGGTTGTAGTGGTAGGTAGGTATGGTTGTTCCTGTAGGTGTTCTTGTTGTGGTGGTGGCGGTGGTTGACTAAGTGGTGGTGGTGGTTAGTGGTGATTGTTGTGGTTGTAGTGGTAGGTAGATATGGTTGTTTGTGTTGGTGTTCTTGTGGTGGTTGTGATAGATAAGGTTGTTGTTGTTGTTGTTGTTGGAAATGGGGCTAAGAAAATCACTCTTACAAATTCGCGGACCACACTTATTTCTAATTTTGGAAGTAGATCTCTGGAAACGTATACAGTATATTAATACAATATTCTGTACATCAACTTCAAAACTGCATATACTATCGATTGAAAAGCATATCCATCCAAAAATCAATACAGATAGAGATAATTGCATAATGAAAAACATAGGGGTCCACGAATGTTTATGAGTAAGTGTAAGTGTTGGTCGTTGTTGTTGCTAGGGTGGGTGGTTGTAGTTATAGTGGTAGTTCGATATGGTTGTTCTTGTTGTTGCTGCTATGATAGTTGTAGTGGGTGGTTGTAGTTATAGTGGTAGTTCGATATGGTTATTCTTGTTGTTGCTGCTATGATAGTTGTAGTGGGTGGTTGTAGTTATAGTGGTAGTTCGATATGGTTGTTCTTGTTGTTGCTGCTATGATAGTGGTAGTGGGTGGTTGTATTTATAGTGGTAGTTCGATATGGTTGTTCTTGTTGCTGCTATGATAGTGGTAGTGGGTGGTTGTAGTTATAGTGGTAGTTAGATATGGTTGTTGTTGCAATGATAGTGGTAGAGGGCGATTGTAGTTATAGTGGTAGTTAGATATGGTTGTTGTTGCAATGATAGTGGTAGAGGGCGATTGTAGTTATAGTGGTAGTTAGATATGGTTGTTGTTGTTGCTGTGGTAGTGCGTGGTTGTAGTTATAGTGGTAGTTATATATGGTTGTCCTTGTTGCTATATAGTGGTAGTGGGTGGTTGTAGTTATAGTGGTAGCTAGATATGGTTGTTATTGTTGTTGCTGCTATGATAGTGGTAGTGGGTGGTTGTTGTTATAGTGGTAGCTAGATATGGTTGTTATGTTGTTGCTATGATAGTGGTAGTGGGTGGTTGTAGTTACAGTGGTAGTTAGATATGGTTGTTGATACGGTTATGGTTGTGGTTATAGTGGTAGTTTGATATAGTTGTTTGACTTAGTGCTGTTGTAAAGGTGGTCAGGGGGAGGGGGTAATTGGTATTGGTGTTGATAGTGGTGGTAGAAAATGGTTGTTAGAAGTGTGATGGTAGGCTGGTAGTTAGTGTCGAGCGGTGGCAGTGGTAGGCAGCGGTTTGGGGGTTGTATTTTTTGTGATGGGGTGGTTGTACATGTAGGCTAATCCCACTACTCGAATGCCCGTGTCTGGTAGTTGTCTCCTTGTAGGGTTGTCTTGTCGCAGGATGTAGACGATGGTGGTTGTTGAAGTAGTAGTTGTGGTGATGTGGTGATGATGGTTGGTAATGGTTGTGATAGTAGTGGTGGTGTTATATTAGTGGAAGGTGATGATGGTTGGTAATGGTTGTGATAGTAGTGGTGGTGTTATATTAGTGGAAGGTGATGGTAGTTGGACATGGTTGTGATAGTAGTGGTGGTGTTATATTAGTGGAAGGTGATGGTAGTTGGACATGGTTGTGATAGTAGTGGTGGTGTTATATTAGTGGAAGGTGATGATGGTTGGTAATGGTTGTGATAGTAGTGGTGGTGTTATATTAGTGGAAGGTGATGATGGTTGGTAATGGTTGTGATAGTAGTGGTGGTGTTATATTAGTGGAAGGTGATGATGGTTGGTAATGGTTGTGATAGTAGTGGTGGTGTTATATTAGTGGAAGGTGATGATGGTTGGTAATGGTTGTGATAGTAGTGGTGGTGTTATATTAGTGGAAGGTGATGGTAGTTGGAAATGGTTGTGATAGTAGTGGTGGTCTTATATTAGTGGAAGGTGATGGTAGTTGGAAATGGTTGTGATAGTAGTGGTGGTGTTATATTAGTGGAAGGTGATGATGGTTGGTAATGGTTGTGATAGTAGTGGTGGTGTTATATTAGTGGAAGGTGATGATGGTTGGTAATGGTTGTGATAGTAGTGGTGGTGTAATATTAGTGGAAGGTGATGGTAGTTGAAAATGGTTGTGATAGTAGTGGTGGTGTTATATTAGTGGAAGGTGATGGTAGTTGGAAATGGTTGTGATAGTAGTGGTGATGTTATGGTTAGTAGTGCAGAAGCACTTGGTAAACTTTTTTCGCTAGTAGCTTCACAAGGTCACTGAAGAAACACGCGAAACGTTTTAATCAAGGGATCCTCCTTAAATGGTGATTTTAACAGCTTTTTATCATCATCCTACTTTTGTTAACCTTGATCCACTTCAGGATAAAGGCCTCTCCTAACAGTTTCCACGAGAACTGTTCCGATGTTAGCCTGTTCCATCCTACACACTTTCGGATCGCATCCACCCTTTTGGTTCTATGCCTACCCCTTCCTCTAGATCCATCTCTAGTTTTTCATTCTGTCATGTTATAGTCAAATATCTGTTCATGTTTACCCTTCAAGCAGAAAACAAAACTAAATATATTTGTTTTGATCGGGGAGGTAGTAGTTTTTTGGGGGACCCCCATCTTCATGTTTAGCATATTAGTTTTGAAATGTTTAGACGTTCTTTCCGTTTGTTTGGCGAGCTTGAGACCTTTCGTCCCATTTATGTCACTATTAAGACTTTTCGTACCATTTAGGGGTCTATTTTTTCCTGGTAAGCGATAGAGAGCCTGACATTTTAGAAGGAACCGGCCGAACCTACCGATTTTTTTTTTACAAATATATCATGAAAGGGGGTCTAGGGGGCATTTTTTAAAGCATGATGGAGGCCTAGCTAGGAAAGTAAAACATAAATTACTAGATAAATATATAGACCAAAAAAAAAAACAAGCACTACCCCCTTAAATGGTACTTAATTCTAGCCTTTCTTCAACTTCTCAAAGTTCTTTTTCACAACAAAAAGAGGGGTGGTCTACGAAGATACATTGATGTTAATCATGATTCCGGTGGTAAAATATGGTGATAATGGAAGTAATGACTGATAAACAATTGCAATAAAGGGGAGGGGTACTAGAGGTTTTTGTTTTTGTTTTTTTCCTACTGACGACATGCGCTCGGCTATTACTAAGGTTTTGTGGCGAAATATTTTGTAAATTATGTAAAATTGGCATTAATCTGACTCATAGATGTAGAATTGTCATATTGTTATATTAAGTATCGATCAATCAGTTGCCGAGGGATTCAAGTTACCGTCAACTGAAATAAAACTGACTAAAGTAAAACATCCGTGGAATTGTCGGGTGTAGCAGTGACAATGGTGATTGTTTTGGGGCCCATTACCAAGCAGCACTAATGGGCGTGGATGAGTGATGAAAATAATGGTGATGAGTGGGTGGGTGGTGGTGGTGGTGGTGACTGCCATGATTGTCAGTGGCAACAAGGTGGTGATGGGTGGGTGGTGACTGGATGAAACATGAGCTTGCGGTGGTGATGACAGTTTGGCCTTTATTAATGATGGACTGGGTGTGAGTGATGAGGAACCGTCGGTGTTGGTGGTGGCGTGTGGTGTTGGTATGGACATGACTGCAGCCATGGTTGTGGTTGGCGTTGGTGGTGGAGGTGTATGGGTGGTGTATGTGGTGTAGTGGAGGTGTATGAGTGGTGTTGGTATAGTTACATCTGTAGCGATGGTTGTGGTAGGGCCGGTAGGCGTTGGTGGTGGAGGTAAAGGGCTAGTGTTTGTCGTGATGGTATGGTTATACTGTACTTGTACTTGCACACTACTTGTAGTAGTGGTTGTGATAGGCGTCGGTATTTGGTGAGGTAGTGGTGTGGCTATAACTGTAGTAACTTAGTAGTAGTAGTTGGTGTGGTGGAGATCTAGGGGTGGTATTGGTGTGGTTATTACTGATGGTGTTTGTGGTAGGCGTCGGTATTGTTTGTAGTGTTGGTGTGGTTATGAATGTAGTGGGGGAGGTGGTGGCAATGGTAGGCGTCTGAGTTGAAGGTGGTGGTGTTTATTGTGGTGGAGTAGGTAGTAGGAATTGGTAGTGGTGGTTGTGTTGCTTTGAGAGGTGGAAATGCTGGTAGGCGGTGGTGTGGGAATTGATATGCCTTTAAAGAAAGCTAAGAGTGCACCACCCGAGAAAACTAACGTTATCATATCCAATCTCTTAAACATAAAATGAGGACATCCACCAATTGGAAGACTCCAAACCACTGCAGCCTGGGTCCAGACAACAACGGCCTATTAGCTTCTGGGGTTCGCGTGTACTCTATCCCACAACACCACCTACTATCTCAAAACCAAATCGGCAACACTACCTGTTCGGAACAACTATTAGGAAGGCAAGTACCTCCACTGCCAATATTAAGACCTTGCACAGAACATAAGGCAAATAGGGTCCCCAGGTGCTCAATATATAGTCAGCAACATAAACAGTTCCACCAGTACCACTTGACTCCTGGTCAGCACACCAAGCTGTAATGCCAGCACTACTCAGCATCTGACTAGCACCACAAGCTGTATTACCAACACCGCCAATCATCAAGCTGCCCTCTTTTCTTCTCCACAAGGAACTGCAGAACTATTTTCAGGCAACGAAAGTAGTCAGACTGATTCAGTCACCAACGAGCTACAAAAGGGATCGCTACACCCTCTCTTACTGCCAGATCAGTGAGGTTTCCAACACCACCCCCTTCCCCAGCGCTCGAACCATCGGCTCCTATACATAAGGTACTATGCAGCATCTTGGGCACCATCTCTCGCGAGTTATGGTAAATATCTCTGTAGGCCACCGAGCTCATCAAAAGTTCAGTTATTGAAGAATAAATAAATACTCCTAACCAGTATACTAATTAAGTCCAGTGCATGCACTTATTTTAGTTAAGGCTAGTGCTAGGTGATGGTGGTTGTGGTAAGTATTGGTGGTATAGGGGTGGTGTTAGTGGTGTTACTATGGTTATATATGTAGTGGTGTTGTGGTCGGTGTTGGTGGCGGTGGTGCTTGGTGTGGTGGTTGTGATGGGGATACTGGTAAAACTGACAAAAGTGGTGGTGAAGGTGGTGGTAGAAGTGCAGTAGTCAACGGCAGTAGGTTACTGTTTGACAATGGAGGTCAAGAGAGTAGCGCAATATTTGGAGGAAAACGTTGTAATGCATCACCAAAGTATCCTGAAAACAATTGGCGTCATGAGAACAGAATTACTGGGTTTCTACCATAAACGGTTAACCCTTTCAGACTCATATGACGCAGAGGTTGCCAGATTAGCAATAAGAAATAGAGTTCTCTCACTCTTATAATTACCTTTCCAAAATTAGTTTTCTGCCCACAGCTAACTCAAAGACAACTGCAGAGGTTGAAGTAACTAAACTAAAGGTTTCTAAATACCCCTGATGGTAACAAAGGCTTTAAAGTATCCCTAATAGGCTCAAAATTGCGTCATATGTCGGAAGGGGTTAATGGGTTGTTTCCATTGCATATGTTAAAGTAGCCTATTCGTGACAGAACTGTGTAATGCCTCCAAATATTTTCTTTACGGAAGGGTAGACACATGCGAATTCACAATAAACCTTGTGGTAAGGTTACCGTGGGTCACCGATTTGTTTTAAGGGGAGATGGGTCGTTTTTCTAGATCCCCTTTTCCCTCGTGTTTAGCCCCATATTTTTCTTCAGATTTTTAGATGTTTGCCCCATTAGTATGTCGATTTTAAGACATTCCGCCCCAATTCCTTGTCAATATTAAGACCTTTCGCGCTATTTATGTATATTTTTGTCCTGGCGAACGATAGTGAGCCTGTGTTTTTGGAAGAACCGGCCCTATCGAAAATTTACAAATTAATTTAGAAGGGTGATCTAATGGATGTTTTTTTTTAAAGTTTGATGGAGGTTAGGGAGCAAACTAGAATAATAAATGAAAACAAAACAAATAGACCAAAAAGTGAACTATCCCACCCTTAAGTAACTAACTAACGTCGAATGCCATTATTTCTTCGAATAGTCTACGTATACTTTTTGGAGTTTATGTACATACATTAAAAATGCGAAAATATGTTATCCACTAGGATTGAACTTACTAACCCACAAAATCCCTTAAATCACAAACACCATTTATAAGCTATAACATGAAGTCTTAGTTATAGACGAAGAATATGTGTATGATGAAAATGTTAATGTAAAACCAAGAGCTTCCTGGGCTGTCTTGTCCCAAAAGCTTAGTAATGAAAGTGCGCTATAATATTCGAGTTTGTATAAAAGAACACTAATATTGTATGCATTGTAAATTTATCAATTTGAACGCATTATATAAACCTTAATTTGAAATTTATCATAGAACACATTTATAAAATGTATCATATATTTATTCCACAAGCTTGAGAAAAGCGTTCAAAGTCATGTAAAACGTTGATTACACACTAATTATACAAGTTCTATATAATTGTCAATTGTTTATAGTCTACACACAGTTTAAATTGTTGTTGCTCTGGTCAAGGAGTGATTACCGTGTTTATGGTAAAATTACTCGAGAGCTGTTCAAAATGTTTGTGATGGTAGTGATGATTGTGATACATATAAATAGAGGAAGATGATTATAAAGAGGGGTGAATGTTTGCTATAGTAGTGCTAAATAGACATAGTATTGGTGAAGTTGTGTGGCCAAGGGAATATTTCTTTTCTATGTGAATGAGGGAGACAAAAGGCATAACTGCCTACAGCGAGTGCCTCCCCCAGAGTTGAAAGAGTGACAGGGCCAAAATCAAGGGACGTTCGAGCTAAAATGCCTGGACACACTGAGTTTGAAGCAATTTAAGTCATAGGAAGAGGGAAAGACTGATTCTGGGAGAGAGTTCCAAAGCTCAGCAGTTGAATAAAAAAAGTCTGAGAATAGCATTTCACTCTTGGGTTGGAGAGTTGCACAGAGTAGGGATGGGATTGTGTTGCAAGGCGGGTACTACGTACCCTACGTAGAGGAGGTGGTATACACTGGGAAAGCTCCGAGGAACACTGATTATTGTAGTAGCGATAGAATAGCGAGAGAGATGCAACATTGCGGCGAAGAGAGAGAGATTGTAGAGAGTTGGTGAGTGGACGGGAGTTAATGATACGAAAGGCTTTCCTTTCTACTTTGTCTAGGAGTGCGGTGTGAGAGGATCCTCCCCACACATGTGAACAATACTCAATACAAGGACGCACTGTGCCCCTGTACAAAGCAAGAAGCTGTGCAGGGGTAAAGAACCCCTTGAGGCGGTTGAGCACACCCAGCTTCTGGGAGGCTGCCTTAGCGAGACTGGTAATGTGGTCTTTCCAAGTGAGAGCAGAAGAAAAAGAGACACCGAGGACATTGAGAGAAGATGAAGGGTTGATTTTTGTATTGTTGAAGAATAAGGGATAGTCCTCTGGAGGTTCCTGACGGGTAGTAAGATAGATAAATTGAGTTTTGGAATCATTATATGTAACAAGGTTTTCTCTACCCCAATTGGAAATAGTAGCTAGATCAGAAGATAAGCATTTTATGGCTTCATTAAGTTTGCTTTTGAGGGACTGCTGACTGGGGCGTTCTGGAAAACTAATTGAGTGGCGTAAGGTAGAGTCGTCTGCATATGAATGGATGGGATTGGATGTACAGTCGAGAAGATCATTTATGAAAATTAGAAAGAGAATAGGAGATAGGACAGAACCCTGAGGAACACCGGAGTTGATAGGATGAGGAAATGAGCGATGGCCGTCCACAACCGCAGCTATGGAACGGCCGGAAAGGAAATTAGAGATAAAGGCACAGATGGAGGGACAGAAACCGAAGGAGGGCAGTTTGGAAATTAAAGATTTGTGCCAGACTCTATCGAAGGCCTTCGATATGTCTAGTGCAACAGAAAAAGTCTCACCGAAGTCCCGAAAGTTGGATAACCAAGAGTTAGTAAGATATGAAAGAAGATCACCAGTAGAGTGACCCTTAAGGAAGCCATACTGGCGATCTGAGAGCAGATTATGAGAAGAGAAATGCTTAAGAAATTTGGAAGCAAGAATAGTTTCGAAAACTTTAGAGATACAAGAGATGAGAGCAATTGGACGATAGTTGGAGGGTTGAGAGCGGTCACCCTTCTTTGGGACAGGTTGAATGAGAGCAAACTTCCAGCAAGAAGGAAAGACGTTAGAGGAGAGACAGAGACGAAAGAGTTTGCCTAGGCAGGGTGTCAGCACGGGAGCACAGCTTTTAGTTACAATAAACTGCCAAACGATGTCTTACATTGTTGCACAGTTCAGATATTTCAAAGTTATCTAGATTAATATATAGCACTAAAGCCTATGGCAGAAATGGTAGAAAAGGTCCATGGAAGGTACGGAGAATATTATGGAGTAGATAACAAGTTGCTGAAAACGGTGAAGAGCTTGTATGAGGGTACAAGAACAGCAGTGTGTGTGTGGAGGATAAACAGAGCGAATACTTTGATCTGAATGTTCTGAAGCACAGGTGTGTGCTGTCCCCATGGCTGTTCAGTATATATACGGATGGAGTCATGAAGAAAATACAGAGGAATGTTGACGTTGTGGGACCGGCAGAGGGCCGCTCACAGACCGCATTATGGGTGGGGGTTGTGCATGGGGGTTAATGAATAGGAACAGGATCAGGATTAGGGACATAATGACTGGTGATCTTAGTTCTAAGAAAAATCAAGAGTGGGACTATTAACTATAAGAAATGGGAGGTGATTCCACTCCTAGTTTGCGTGGTGAAAATGTGAGTGTCTACATATGTTCGTGCTTGCCTAATAGGTGTGGTATTGTAGGTTGTGACCGTGTTTCTTAAATTGTATACGTGCAGTGTAAAATTATATAATATCTTTGTCCATGTCTAAGTTGTTAGTGATTTTGTATAACATCTTTTGTCTGTGGATGTCTTTTTGTTGAAAGTGGGTCTAGTATAATGTTTTGTTTGAGCAAAGTGACAAATGTACTGTGTCTGCATTCATGTATGATCCATCTTACAGCTTTGTTTTGTAAGGCCTTTAGTTTATTGATACTGTGAGTGTTTGGATCCCAAGCGGTGTCACAGTACTCTAAATGTGGCTGTCAAAGTGTTTTAAATGTTAGAATTTTGATGATTGCATTACACTTTGTGAGATTCCTGTGCAGGAACCACAAGGCCCTGATGCTGCTAATGTGTTTTTTCCACCTATAGTCTGCCGAGATGTGGACTCCAAAATATATGTGAGAGGAAACAGTGTCTAGAAAAGTGCTACAAAGTTGTATGAAAATAGTATGGTTTTGTTAGAACGGGTAAATCAGATATGCTGACACCTGTCAGGTCTAAATGTCTTATTCCACTTGGCTTCCCACTCTTCAAGGGCAGTTAAGTCGTCTGGTAGTCATAGAAAATAATACCTATTAGTAACTGGTAGTTAACTAAGCTATCATCTGCGAAAAGTCTAGTAGTAGAAGTAAGCTATATTGGAACGTCGTTTATGTAACCGTTTAGGGACCCAGGACGGTGCCTTGTGGGACCCCAGTAGCTACAGGCACAGCAGAAGAATGGCAATGGGGTGTTACTTAACCCTCGAAAGCAACAAGTTGGTCACGATTGGTAAAACAAAATCTTAATCCAGTGAAGAAGCGACCCTTAGATGCTATAATAATTTAACTTGGCTAACAATCTTTCGTGGGGAACTTTGTCGAAGGCTAGTGTGTTAGTGGTAGTAGTGGTAGTGGTGGTAGTGGAGATAGTGTGGAGATGGTGAGAATAGTGATAGCACTAGTGGAGGTATTAAGTCTAACCCATAATTGGTCTTTTCAGACCACCCCTGTTTCACCCCACTAGCAGCTGGCGATATTAAAGAAGTTGCATCTCAAGGGTGCTTGATATCCCTATGGTTGTTCAATATCTATATGGATGGAGTCATGAAATAAATTCAAGGAAGAAAAGTGGATGTTGGTGTAGCCTCGATAAGGGAAGGAAATGAGTGGAAGTTGCCTGTACCGCTGTTTGCTGATACAGTTTTGATGAGTGAGAGTTACAAGGTCTGGTAAATATATTTGAAACTGTGTGTGAGAAAAGGAAACTGAAGGTAAATGTGGGGAAGAGTAAGGTTATAGTCTTTGAAAGGGATGCAGTCACAGAGTGTGAGGTTTTTTTTTTTTTTTTTTTTGGGCCAAAACTGATCCCTGGGGAACACCAGCATTTATTGAGTGAAATTGAGAATAAAGGCCATCTACCATTACACGTATTTTTCTGTTATGAAGATAAGAAGAAATTAGTGGAACTAATGATGCAAGGCCGTAGTGTGACATCTTCGACAATAAGGATTGATGCCAGACTCTATCAAATGCCTTTGATATATCCAGTGCTATTGTATGTGTTTCACCATGTTGGTCTGTAGCTTGGTTGATTTGATGCGTAAGAAGGCAAAGAATGTCTGCAGTTGATCGACATCGTCTAAAACCATATTGCCTATCACTGATTAATTTATTATTCTCCAGATGCTTAATTATGTGATTATTTAATATAATTTCAAAAACTTGGTGTGGATCTTAAGTGAGAGGTTGAATGGTCAGGTTATGGAGAATGTCAGCTCATATAATTATTTGGGCAGTGTGATGAGCAAAGGTGGATTATGGAGGATAAAGTGCGGGACAGGGTACAACAGAAGAGGAGGGTTTAGGAACGCTGAAGCAGTGACAAGGAATAGAGTAGTCAGCATGGAAGTAAAAAAGTCATTGCAGGATAGTGTGGTAATCCCGACACTGACGTATGTAAGTGAAGCATGGACGTTGTTGGACAGGCACAAATCAAGAGAGAGAGAGGGGTGGAAATGAGTTACTTGAGAAGGCTTTGCCGGAGAAATTTTTCTATCAAAAAATTTACAAATTTAGCCTGTCAATTTTTTTTTTTTTAATATGATGGCTCGCTACCGCTCGCCAGGAAAAAATAGACACCTGGATGTGGATAAACGTCTTAAAACAGTAGACTGAATGGGGCCGAATGGATACAGCCCAGAGAGAGAGAGGAAGAGAAAGAACAAAAACGAGGTGGGGCCCCTTAAAGAAAAAAACACCTTAAGACGTCGGACGAGGTAGTGTTAATAGGGATGATGGCATTAGTTATGGTAATAGTAAATATGGTAAAGTACGTGGAGATGGTAACGGTTGTGGTAATGGTAAGGATAGTGGTAGTACATGGAACCAGTGGTTGTATTAGTACGGATGGTCGTAGTACGTTGAGATGGTGGTGTTTGTGGTAATATGCACAATTAACTTAAGCTAGGCATCGGATATAAACGAAGAGCGCTTCTCTGAATTGCGTGTAATTAATGCATATACAGTATGTTAGTACAGTACCTTATGATAGGTGATTTTACCCAATAGATCCGTGTTTAAGATAATTGTCTTCCTCGTACGTTCATGAACAATGATTAGTTTCCGAATGAAACTTCTGAATATACTAGACTGGTGGTAGTGGAAATGATGGTGGTGGTAGTGGAGATGATTATAGTGGTAGTGGAGATGATGATGGTGGTAGTGGAGATGATGATGGTGGTAGTGGAGATGATTATAGTGGTAGTGGAGATGATGATGGTGGTAGTGGAGATGGTAGTGGAGATGGTGGTGGTAGTGGAGATGGTAGTGGAGATGGTGATGGTGGTGGTAGTGGAGATGGTAGTGGTGTTGGTAGTTGTGGTGGTAATGGAGAAGGTGGTGGTATTATAAAGGATGCTGGCAGTAGAGGTGGACAGTGGTATTTCCAAGAGAGGACCGGGACGATGTTAGTTGGTTGCAGGCGGTGGTGACAAAGGTTACTAATAATAATGGTGGTAGCCGGGATGGTGGTAGCAGATGGTGGTTGCAGGTAAGTAATGAGCCTTGATTGTACCTCCCTCATCCCTCACCTGCCCATTCTCTTGCTCTTCTTGCTCGCTCTCTCTCTCTTGCTCTCTCTCTCTCTCTCTCTCTCTCTCTCTCTCTCTCTCTCTCTCTCTCTCTCTCTCTCTCTCTCTCTCTCTCTCTCTCTCTCTCTCTCTCTCTCTCTCTCTCTCTCTCTCTCTCTCTCTCTCTCTCTCTCTCTCTCTATTTTAATTTTGTTTTGTTTTAATTTTCGGTTAGGCTATCACCGCTGATAACCTATTTGTGCGTATTTCAACATTTTTGTTTTCGGTTAGGCCTATTTAAGTAAGTGAAGTGACCTGAAGGGAGTGAAGTGTTTTTAAAGTGGATATGGGTTTTTAAAGTGAGTTTACTGTTTTTAAAGTGAGTTAAGTGTTTTTAAGTGAGTGAAGTGATCTGAAGAAAGTGATCGTCACCATGCCTCGTGCCTGTACGAACTGCGCCGGTAGGTTTGGTGCTTCCATGTTTGCTGCTGCCGATCCAAAAGTCTGCCGACTCTGCCAGCAACGAGAGGATTTGACAGCAAAATTGGATGAAGCCCACAACAAGATCAACGCCCTCACCAGGAAGCTGGAATCACTCCAAGAGTTTGTAACACTCAACGTTGGAGTATCACTAACTCCAATTGTTTCAACTCCAGCATCCACCACCGCCCCAACGTCATCTGCCAACAATCCAACACCTGCAGCAGATGCTTCTGACGAACCTGAGCCGACATCAAACCAGGACAGCCGGCCTGTTCACCTTAGTCTCTCGCCCACTCCTCGTGCAAGAAGCCTGCTAGCACGAACAGTACCAACCCCTCGCCCACGTTCTAACCACTCCTCTCCCCGACCTGTACGCAGAGACCCGCCACCACAGGTTTCTGGATTTACACCAGTGAGGAACGGTGCACGGCCAACGCAGAAAAGGTCTCGTCTACCAGTCACAATGTCAAACAGATTTGAGATATTGGTAGAGATGGAAGACGAACCAGAAGAGACCAGACTCGTTAGGGATTCCATCCTACGAGGACAGGTCGAAGAGTTCTGCGACAGAGTCCCAAATCGACGAAAAAGATTTTGCATCCCAGGAGCTGAACTGGACGACATTGTGGACGCCTTCGAAGATACCATAAAAGATGCAAATGAAAATACCCTTTTTGTCATCCATGCTGGTTCAAATGACGTCACGCGCACCAGATCCGAAGAGTTGATGGAGAAATATCGCAAGATGATCCAGCACTACAAAAACAAGTCAAGGAATATAATCATATCAGGCATTCTCCCCAAGATCGACGCACCTGACAAATTCTACGCCAAGGCCTTCAGCACAAATAGCCGACTAAAATATTTGTGTCTGAGGGAAGAAGTTTAATTCATCAACCTCTGGGACAACTTCTACAACCAGCCTACTCTGTTCCGCAAGGATGGCACTCATCTAAACCCTGTGGGTTCAGCACGAATGGGTCGTCTCCTACACGAAGCAGTCCGCAGCCATGGATCAAAAAACGCCATCCGAGAAGAAGCAGCAGTGACATAAATCATCCAACGGCAAGCAAAAAACAAAGGCAACCAAGGACCACCAGCGATAAGGACCGAAGACAGCGAGGACCGAGGACAGCCATGAACATAAATGTAGATCCGACAAGAACCAAAAATATTATTAAAGAGCGTTCCGTGAGTTCTAAAATAAAAAATTTAAAGGTTTTCTATGCAAACGCTCGTAGCATACGCAATAAATTTTCAGATTTAGAGGAGCTAGTGTTTACAGAAAATTATGATGTGATTGGCATAACAGAATCTTGGCTCAATACAGAAGATAGAGACTTTTTAGCAGAGTATTCACTTCCCGGTTATGTAATGTTTGAGAAAAGCCAAATAAATCGAAATGGAGGTGGCGTTTTACTTTATATCAAAGAAAAAGTCTTAACCCTACCCTCTTGTCAAAACCTCAAATTGTGAACGTCGACACATCTTTTGTGCTAATAAAGAATAATAAAGGTACAAAAATAATACTTGCGTTAATATACAGACCTCCAGCTCAATCAGTGCAAACTGACCGAGAAATTTACGAACAAATTGCAGATGTAAGTAACTCACAAGATACCGTAATTTTTGGCGACTTTAATTTACCTGTGACCAAGTGGGGCGATACTCTTACTTCACACTCCGGACATGACTTGTATACGAACTTGCAAGAGAGTTCGCTTTATCAATTTGTTCGAACGCCGACCCGTGGTAATAACGTTCTTGACATTGTACTTGCAACAAAAGAAGAATTAATAGAGAATTTGAATGATGGTGATGAATTCAGTAACAGCGACCATCGTACGATAACTTTCACTTTAAAGTTTACTAGTAACGAACCAAATAGTAGCATCGAAAAAGTCCCTAATTTCAAGAAAGCAAACTTCCATAAACTTAGAGCTATGTTTAAAGAAACTGACTGAAGCTTTTTAATTAACAATAACGACATAAATACATCTTGGAAGTTATTCGAAACCACTTACCTAAAAGCAGTGCAAGACTGCATACCATCGAAAATACGGCGTCCAGGCCATAATAATAAGCCCAAATGGTGGAATAAAGATATTTCAAACTGCCTGCTTGCTAAAAATTTTGATAATGATAGATTAAAATCCTCACAAAATGACGAAGAACGGATGAAATTTGTAGAGCTACGACGCAAAGCCAAAAAGTTAATTAAGCAAAGTAAAAAGACCTTAGAGTTACATATTGCGAATCAAAGTAAAACAAACCCGAAAGAATTCTATAGTTATATCAGAAAGAAAAAAGTAGTTACTTCAACTGTTGGACCGTTAGTCGATGAAAATGGAGAATACACCAAAGACGAAGTACAAATGAGTAATGCCCTCAATACCTTCTTTGCATCAGTTTTTACAACAGAAGACCTCAGTGATATCCCTACACCATCGCCGATTCAGATGTTATAAGCAATATCACCGTTACAGAGAGCGAAGTATTGAATTGTTTAGATAAACTCAAGGTAAATAAAACGCCTGGACCTGATACAATCTCGCCTAGAGTTCTAAAGGAAGCTAAGGATGAGCTCTCCAAACCACTGACATTACTATTCAATAAATCCTTGCAGTCTGGAACTATGCCTGATCAGTGGAAGCTAGCCAACGTAACACCGATATTCAAAAAAGGCAGCAAATCCCTACCCAGTAACTATCGTCCAATTAGCTTAACCTCAGTTGTATGTAAAATGCTAGAAACGGTCATACGAGACAGACTCGTAAATTACTTAGAGGAAAATAACATACTTAAAGATACTCAACACGGCTTTCGTAAAAAAAATCCTGTTTAACAAACCTCTTAGACTTCTTCCACGATATCCTCAACCTCTACGATGAGAGTAAAGCTGTAGATATTATATACCTTGATTTTCAAAAAGCCTTTGACAAAGTTCCCCACAAACGTTTACTGTTAAAACTAAAAGCGCATGGAATACAAGACGGTGTGTTGAAAGGGATAGAAAATTGGCTCAGCGACAGAAAGCAAAGAGTAGTCATAAACGGTAAGGCATCTAAATGGACCAATGTAAGTAGCGGGGTACCGGTACCGCAGGGATCGGTACTAGGTCCAATTCTCTTTCTAGTTTACATCAACGACATAGATGAGGGTCTCACCTATACAATCTCAAAATTTACTGACGATACAAAAATTGCAAATAGCGTACTCTCAAAAGAACAAGTTGACGATATGCAACACACTCTAGATAAATTGTCATGTTGGGCACAAATTTGGCAAATGAGTTTCAATGCGGATAAATGTAAAGTACTACATATCGGATACCTAAATGAGAAAGCAAACTATTCGATGAATGGCACTCAGCTTAAGAATGTAAACTGAGAAACCGATCTGGGAGTAACAATATCGAGTAACCTAAAACCGAGTCAACAATGTTCAGAAGTTGTTAAGAAGGCAAACAAAATAATTGGCTTTATAGGCAGGTCATTTGAGCATAAATCCAAAGAAGTTAACCTAACCATTTACAATTCCTTAGTCCGCCCTCTTCTGGAATACTGCGTTCAATCCTGGTGCCCTTATTACCAAAAAGATATAAACAAGCTAGAACGAGTTCAATGTAGAGTTACCAAAATGATACCTAGCCTAAAGAACAAATCATACGAAGAGCGTCTTAGAGAATTAAATCTATTTCCTTTAACCCAGCGCAGATTAAGAGGAGACTTAATTCAAGTGTTCAAAATCATCAAAGGCATCGACAATATGGACTGTAGTTAGTACTTCACTATCGACCAATCTAATTACACGCGGGGAAACGGTTGCAAAATTATTGGTAAATCTTTTAACTCACACGAATCTAAGAATTTCTTCTTCAATCGAGTTGTCAACTTGTGGAATGGGCTTCCCCGAAACGTTATAGACTGCATCACCGTTGATTCATTTAAACTCCGCCTAGACAAATATCTCGCATCAAACCCGCGACTGACTGCGTTTGTAAATTAATAACTTTATTTTATCCCCCCCTCAGTTACTAACCCATCTGTCCCCTACTAACTTCCTAATCCTGCCACGGACATTAGTTCCAGGGCAGTAATTCCCTTTCCAATGTTCCCTTACCCACTCTAAACCACTGTTTGGACACTTGATCCTCAGTGTTTTGGAGGACAAGCAACCTAGAAGGGTCACTAGATCTGTTGTTGCTTGATTTCCTTTGTACTCCTTTGTTATCTCTCTATCTCTCTATCTATCTAATCTAATCTCTCTCTCTATCTATCTATCTATATATCTAATCTAATCTAATCTAATCTATCTATCTATCTCTCTCTCTTTTAATGATTCTCTCTCTCTCTCGAAATGTTTAGCCTCAATATGAATACAACATGCAACCATGGCTGAAAATTAGAATGGAAAAGTTTCAGCTCTAGTACTTGTGGACACTTTTTCACATATAATATCTGTTCTACTTGGAACAAGCTTCCCACATAAGTTTTAAACAGTTCTTCAGTAGAGCAGTTCAAGAAGAGAGTAGATAGTATTTTGCACACTCTGCAATGAGTGTAATGCACTAAACAGTCTCTCTCCTTCCACTTCGAGTATCTCCCCGGAATGGACCGCAAGCCAGTATATATATATATATATATATATATATATATATATATATATATATATATATATATATACTGTATGCGTGTGTGTGTGTGTGTGTGTGTGTATAAAACGGGTACCGATGTATTATAACTAAATTTCGTTACTCCCTAGTATTTACTCACTATTTAGGCCTATCATCTATCCACCGATATGCATAATATTGGGGGTATTGTAGGCACCAATCAAGAAGGGAAGTACCCAGGGGAGGCCACATACGCGATGATAAGGAGTTGCTATATCTCCGGTTTCATTTGCCTGGCTTCTCCCACTCTTTCTATTTGTGCCTCACATACACACAATAATCCAGCTTACTCTCGCAAACACTTCCCCCTCTCTTTCATTTCACTACACTTAACAATCACACCCCACTTCCTGCCAACACACCTAAATTACTTCTAATGCACCTTGATTTTTGGCTATCTATCACTTTTTCAACCGGATAGGGGGGGGGGGGGAATAGACATGTTATTGGCAGCTTTGCCTTTAGTCTCTTTAATGCACATAAACAAAAATAGCATAGGCAATTGCATGCGTATACAGCTCATTATTCACATCTACAGGTAGTCTATGCAAAGGGAAAATAAACATGATCAACATGTACCAATCAGCATCACTGACTCGTAATTAGAGAATAATTGTAAGATTGCATATATCCAGACACATTATATACTCACACACAGTCATACAAAGCCTGCAATAGCTACATACAGCCATGTTAACAATACCTATTACGATTTAGGATTCCTTGGCCTTCAGATGAGCCCCGGGGTTATCATGAAAACACGGAGCTGCAGACGTTGGAGACATTATAATGACACGGAACCCTAATAGCCGACTGGCGACTGCCGCGGTCGTGGAACTAAGACGTTCATGTGGGTATGACTATTATCTGTTATGGGGCCAGATTCACTAAAGTAGCTAATGACCCTTGTCTTACAATTTGGTTAAATCTAAGACAGTCCGTCTACATAACCCATTGATGCTTAGGTGTCCTATCGGTTTATTATAGCCCATACTTTAATTCCATATAGGTCATCACCAAACATCTATGACGTGCCCGATTCGATTTTGTGTCTTGTTTTCAATGTTTTCATATGCCATGAATGGATCGAATTGTGATTGCTATGGAATACAGAATTATGGGTTGAGGGGGGCTCTGCCCCCTCATCTCCCGTGAATTATTGAAATCAGCATCTATGTTGCCTAATTAGAGTTTTTAACTCACAATTATGGCGCCACCGCTGTCGATAGGGAGAATTATAGGGAGTTTTATTTTGTTGACAGTGCTTATATATATACCGCATAGTGCCAATATAATGCATTTGAGACGGTAATGACAAATACTTGAGGACTCCCCCCGACGTTAACTCGCCCCGAAACGAAGTCGCCCCGCTTGGTGAACTCACCACGCCCCGAACTCGCCCCGTTTATATTCCACTTAGTATGTATATATTTGTTATGGTATAATTTCAATTTCAACCAATATCAAATTAGAGTTCATAAAAAGATTTTTCGGTAAAAATACAGGATAATCTACACTACTACTCCTGGATTACGGGAATCCTGCCTTATGGATATTATTATATATTTTATTTGTTATTGATCCTAAAATAACCAAACCTAGTATCCCTTGCCTACTACCGGCTGATCCCTTGCCTACCAGCTATTATTTAATTATTATTGTTTTTTCATCTCCCTTATAATGCATTTGCGACGGTAATGACATTATATAGATAGCTTAATTCGACTTTGACGATTAGACCTTCATATGACGTTTTGACAGTAAGTGGTAGAGCTGAATGGGGCGAGTTCGCGGGGTGAGTTAGTCGTACATGTGCGGGGCAAGTTGTTTTCGGGGCGACTTCTCCAGTAAACGTAATGTTATATATAGCAATGAAGTATGTGTTATGACAAACTTATTACTAATTAAAATTGTTGGGTCCCTTATCGGGTTAGCCCTAGACTAATACCATTAGGCTACCTACTGTCAACATAAATGCTGATTTTTAATAGGTCACGAGAATGAAAAGGGGCACCCCCCCCCCCCCCCCATTCATCCCATCTTGTACCCACAGCAATTTGTGGACAAATTAGGTTTTGTGCACCACAGCTAGGACTTCGAATTTCGTAGAACTGTTGGTGCCGATTTATCACCTCCTTATTTTCGCCGTGAACACAATTGCCGGTACTTCTTAAGTCCTATTTTAACTAACATCACAACACTCTCCCCGCCACAGACCAGAGTACACTGAACCGCGTGGATCAAATTAAGCCCCTGGTCCAGACTGTATATTCGTGGTTTGGAATACTTGAACACTTATGATGTATGTGGTGACGCAATATAGACTTCATATAACTCGTGTGTCACCGCAGTTCATCACCATCCACTTCAATGGTCATTAACCTTTAAACGGCGAAGCTATGGTATTTGAAAGTGCCCGTCAGGCAAACATATTGAGGCTAAAATAGTCATTATCCGATATATATCGTTATTACTCATTTTCGCGTATTTTAAGTTTAATATGAAGATATTAAAAATCGACATCTAAATTGCACGATAGGTCTTAAAATTTACAACGAAATGGAGCTAAAGGTGTTAACATCGCCAAACTAATGGGCCGAACGTCTTCAAATGTTAAAACTAATGGGGATAAACACTAGGGAGAATTAAGATGGCCATAAAAACCAGTCCATGACCTGACTTGATGTCCTGGAGACATTAGCGCTCGCTCGGTCCTTTTTTACTCGTTGGAAATGCTTAAGGGGGCTTTTTTTCTCTTTTCTCCCTCTCTCTTTGGCTTGTATCCATTCGGCACCATTCAGCCTACTGTTTTAAGTAGTTTACCCCCATCCAGGTGTCGATATTTTCCTAGCGAGTGATAGCGAGCCAGCATATATATATTTTTGTTTTGACAGCAAGCTAAATTTGTACATTTTTCGATAGAAAATTTCTCCGGCGAAGCTGGATTTCTCCATACAATACTGGCTCTCTATCGCTCGCCAGGAAGATATGGACACCTGGATGGCGATAAACGTATTAAAACAGTTGGCTGAATGGGGCCGAATGGATACAAACCAGGGAAAGAGCGAAAAGGAGAGAGAAACCAAAAAAGCTGGTGACCCCCCATACATGAACCTGTATAATTTTAAGTTACTATCACTTTCAAATAGACCGTGAATAGTAGTTTTGTATCGCTGTTTAAAACCGAGTGAATGTCCCTCTCCATATATTTCAAACCATTTATCATCAGGATTAGGCAACTATTGTGTTATTGTATAATATACTGCAATACTCTAAAAAATATGGTTTAGATGCTTATGTTCTGGGTGTGGTGTCCCGAGTTCGAATCCTGGGAGGGATTATTGGACCAAAACTGTCAATAGATACCTTAGAGAGTCGGATATGAACTTATATAGGTTAACCAACATGAGCAGACAAGAAACAATAGACCTAACCACAAGTGAAGACATCCGATTATGTTGAGCTGAATTGAGTCAAAAGGAGTCACTGGCACTGTATAGGTCTTACAAAACAGAAATCAGAGAGTTTGAACATTTTGTAAATGATTAAGCTACAACGGTTTTAATTGGGTGTAGAAGTAACACATTGAAACTAAAACACAGACACCGGTTTGTACAAGAGGACACCTGTTGTGCACTTTGTACAAAACAAGAATCTGAAACTTTGACACATTTCATCATTGAGTGAGACGCTTATTCACAAATAAGGAATCATCTGGACACTTTCAGTGATAACACACTAACAAAAGAAGAAGAAATTGCAAGTATACTTTTACTAAGTGACTCATCGGAAGTAGAAAATAAGAAGAAAACTATTTTCGCAATGTGGAGTAAAAGAAGAGAACTAATGAAGGATATTTATAGAAAAGAGAAGACCAAACTGAAAACAATCAAGTAAGAAGACAGAGGAGCAAGCACAGAAGTTCCCATGTTAGAAGAAACCCTACAAGAAGACCAACATAGAAGACTGAAATGACAGGGTTGCTACAGCCAAATGCAACAGCCAGTTGCAAAATTGCCAGCCTGCAGCTGGGTCCACCAGCCAAACCCATAATCCGGAAACAACGTAGGGACAAGAAAATGCAGGAGCCACCCCTACCGCCCAGAGCTCCTCATTTTCTATGGCACCAAGCAGCAGCTATGAGCATGGGAAACTGTACCAACCAACCACAGCCCTGCTGTCAAACCACAAACCAAACACAGGACAGCATTTCCCCCATCCCCAGATATGCAATATGAGGAAGCCTTGTTTATGCAAGTTGAACACCAGCGACCAGAAGTCTACAGGTATAAATGGACCTGAGCAGGAGTCTCAGTTATGCCGGTCCTGTAGATCCAATAACCTCCAGACAAGAACCACAAATAGGCCAGCAATACACCAGTATGTCTAAGAGTCTGGAGAATGATGCAATCCTTATAAGTAAGATTTCTCTCAGAATAGGATAAATAAATGCTTTGCATGATATAAATATGTTACCTAGTATATAAGTACACCTATAAATATTAACCAGCCATGCATACTATTAGTATTAAGCCTCACAACTTCATCACAACGAATTCACAATACCCCTATTGTCACGAGACTATATAAACGAGAGTCAAGAATTAAGTCAGATATTACTTCAATGATTTAGGAAGAAAGTATGCAAACCTCCACTGCGGTACTGTACTCGGCCTGAAAAGGACAGGACAGCTAACCACAGCAGAAGCTTGCCCCAGCCCTGCCCCCTGCCAGTGAAAGTGCTAGACCTGTGGTGCCCTCTGACGACTGTAACCTGAAGTCCTGCTCGAGTGACACCCTACCCTCCTGAAGTGCTGCTCTACTAACCTACGCTCTACGTCGACCAGCCCTGCTCTCTCACTACCCTCCAATCTTACCCTAAGTGTCTCTGTCTATCTTGAGTTGTGATTATTGTTGTCGAGGTATAGGTTAAAATATGTGAATCGTGTAAGCGTGTGATTATAAGTAGATCTGTGCCCAAGATCTTGTATTTTCGTACATGTTAATCCTTCAGAAACTGATAGTAATTCTTCTCTAAGATCTGTATTCAAGATCCTATATTCAATCCTGTTTAAATATCCTCTAGAACGTCCTACGCATAAGTTATATACTTGTGTTCCTTAATTTATCACACCACGCACTCACAGATTTTCCTAATATATGTATTCCGTTATGTAAGTTACAAGTTGAGGTCGAAGTGTATTTCGTGTCTTGATTCCCCTTCTTAATTCATAACTGATTACCTAGAACCTACGCCCAATTTCATATTTAATCTATCTCGGTATTCCCGTTGTATAGTTTATCATTCCCTAAGTCATATACTTTCCAAGTCCCCAATTTCTCATACGATTACTCAATCGTTGTTGTGATTATTGTATGAACTAGTATTATCGTTCATGCGAGTATTGATGTAGATAATTTTTATTCTTACTGTCTAGGAATTCTAGCATTGCATAGTCTCTTATCTAAATTTTTCATCATCTCGAATACACCACTTATTAAGGTGAATTCTTCGTAAGACTCTATTAACTCTTTCAGATATCTTGTTAATACCCTTCTGAGTATTTTCATAGTACAACTTCGTCTTGTGCGTCACTTTTAACACCTTACGAGCGGCCTAGGCGGTAATTTATATGTACCGCCCAGCGGGGTGTTTTTACCCTAAATAGGGTTGTTTATGTGATCATTTTCATGCCTAAATAAGATCCAGAGCATAAAACAAGTATCTATCCCTAAAAGGGCATAAACAGAGCTTTCCAATGACACCCCAACCATCCTTGTACGACCACTGGTTTTCTTGCAACGATCGCGCAACACGAGTGCAAAAACCATGTAATTAGGTACCGTACTTTCCCTACATAATTCCCTGTGTAGCGAGTGTGAGGGGGGATGGAAGGGTGGTTTTCATTTCAGTTAGCCCACCGCGGTGGTGCGCGACGGTCATAGCCTTACTACGCTCCTCACACCGCTCAGCTCTCTCTCTCTGCAACATTACGTGCTGAAAATGGCACACGACATAAGTTGTGAACCGCCACTTAGTCCAAATTTCTTTCACACGACATAAGTTGTGCGCCGCCAATAAAGGGTTAACATAAGTAATATTTTGTTAATTATTTCCTTACGCTATTACCATTATAAGCGTTTCCAGGATATCTACTAATTAATCGCCTTTGATTAAGACTTTGTCTTTATATCCAGTTAGTAATTATTTTTCTTTAATTCAGTTATAATTATATTAATAACTTTACATCTGAATTCCTCTACCGAGTTCGTAATTATTGCATACGTTCGATTGAAGTGAATATACAGTTCAAATCATAAATTACCTAATTTGAGCTACATACATAGTAAATTGTGAAAATAAATAAGTAATACCTTGCCCCCAGTCATTGTAATATCTCTGAGATTAAGATCATATTTACACAAACCAGAATTGTATTTTCTAACTCCGCAGTAGAGATCTTGACCTGACACGCTAGCTGATTAAAGGTAGAGTTTACCTGAGAGCGTTTACCCAGCTTAAGCGCGCGCGCGCCCCACTCGTACATCTCGATCCCTGCCTGTGTAGTCATGTTACCCCCTCAATTCGTTCATCCTCTTGTTCGAGATTGTACAATTTCTCTTTATTGTGTTTTATTCACGAAAGACACTCGACCCCGCATCATTATTATTATTATTAAGGGTTGACGCTATAGGTCATGTGTTAATTTAATTGCATATTTCCTGTTTTGTTTATTACCAACACTGAATTAACATTGATCACGCCTTGGTCTATTCTGCTAGCATAATTATATTCGCCTATTACCTTATAATTCCCATAATCATTTAGGTAATACTATAGCCTGAATTACCCATATAAACCAAGCCCATAAGTGAAGATAATATTTCTATGCCTTTTAATAAACTTGTGTGTATAATTCTCCTGTGTGTTGTTATTGAGTTCTGTAGTACCTAGTTGAATACTTATTTGTGATATTAAGAACGTGTTCGGGGAGTTCCTGTTGAGTTTATTTACGGTCTATAAGTCCATATCTGGATTCTAGTAAAGATTATATCACGAGCTATAGTTACTATAGCCAAACAAAACAAAGACCAAACAGTGAAAACATACCAAGAAAGAGAAGTACATAGGGGGAACCGTAACAAAGGTTTTGCCCCCGACTTCATCGACTTCGAGGACCATATGCTTTCATTAGTTTATTCAAGTGCATTGGGGTTTGTAATTGATGATTAATGTTAAGAACGGGGTGTTACTTATAAATCTGTAATATTTTTCTGTTGCAGTTACGTGTCGATATAACAGTTGAATTAGAAAAGGTTATATAGGTGTGAATAACTGAAGGCTTCAAATGATCAAACACTGGAAACCTAAACTAGCACATACAGTACGGTACACACTTTTGGACATACCATTGACTTTTCAGACTCCCCGAAGCACTTAAGGTGAGATGGGTCGTTTTTCTAGACCCCCTTCTCCCTCATGTTTAGCCCCATTGGTTTTCAGATTTTATGACGTTTGGCCCATTAGTTTAGCGATTTTAAGACCTTTCGCCCCAATTCTTTGTCAAAATTAAGACTTTTCGTGTCATTTAGGTGTCTATTTTTTCCTGGCGAACAATAGCAAGCCTGTAATTGAAGAGAAACCGGCCTTTGGCCAGGACATTTTTCTGTCGAAAAATATACAAATTAATCTTTAAGGAGATTCATGGTCGGGTGTTTTTTAAGGTTGATGGAGGTCTAGCGAAGACAAAGGAATAATTGAAATAACAGACACACAAAACAAAAAAGGCCCATCTCCCCTTAAGGTGACGTTATATTATATATCTATTTATTATATTTGTTCTATTACTGGTATTCTTACTGGTGAAATTAATAAAAGATAGAATATATTATATTGGTTTTCGTCTGTTCGCTAGACCTCTATTAAGCTTAAAAATACTCCCAAGACCTCCCATCGAGATAAATTTGTAAATTGGTCGCCCTTACAGGCGACCAGGAAACATTGACACCTAGATAGGGCGAAATATCTTACAATCGTCAAACTAATGGGGCGAATGTCTTAAAATCTCATAACTAATTGGACTAAACATGAACATGGGGCGATGGAAAAAAAAAAAAAAATATCCCATTAAATCAACCTCCGAAACGCACACACTAATTACAAAATTAAGAAAAGCTTCGATTCAGCCCGAGATAGCTTCGAAGATTTGAGGACAACAATTATGTCTTTGAGTGTGCATTAGTTTCTTTGTATAACTATTGTAATATATTGTAGTAGAAACATTTTTGAGCTATAAAAGATAAGATTATCTATCTATCTATCTATTGCCTGACGCCGTAATCCCCGAAGGGGTGGCCACGAACGAACCGCCCCCATGCACCTCTGTCCCCAGTCAGTCGACGCCCCTCCCCCCAACCAGCAACGCCTTCGTTCATGTACTTCCTCACTCCATCCTTCCACCTCTCATTCGGTCTACTTCTCCCTCTCTGTCCCTCCACCTCGCTCTCGTACACCCTCTTAGTCATTCTCTCGCTTTCCATACGTTCCATATGGCCGAACCATCTCAAGTTGTTCCTTTTCACACTTTCCAGCACATCTACCTCCACACCATACCTCCTTCTTACTTCCTCACTAGTCTGTCTATCCCTCCATGTAACTCCGCACGCACTCATTAAGTAATTAATTTCCACTGCTGTCACTCTTGGTCTGAGTCTCTCAACCAACGTCCATGCTTCGCTTCCGTAAGTCAGTGTCGGGATTACCACACTGTCATGCAATGACTTCTTCACTTCCATACTGACCACCCTATTTCTTGTTACTGCTTTTAGCGTTCCTACAACCCTCTTCCCCTGTTGTACCCTCTCCCGCACTTCTTCATCCATAGTCCCACCTTTACTCAACACACTGCCCAGATACTTAAAAGAGTTGACGATCTCCATAGCCTGACCGTTCAGCTTCACCTCACACTCTGTGACTTCACCCCTTTCGAAGACCATAACCTTGCTCTTCCCCGCATTTACCTTCAAATTCCGTTTTTCGCACACTGTTCCAAACTCATTTACCAGACCCTGCAACTCCCATTCATTATCACTCATCAGAACTGTATCATCCGCACACAGCAGTATATACAGAAGATTATACGTTGCATTAACACTTTTGTCTTTAACCCATACAGTACCGGAGATGTCTCTTCTTTTGTATTGTGGCAACTTTTAGACAATTTTATTCAGATTAGGAAGGACCTCTAGTAGCAATAATAAAAGTACAAACTATCTCAAGCAACTCTTTTAACTACGGCAGCTCCTTCCTAAGCTGCATAATATCGTCTGAATGTAGCTAGAATAAAAGATAACACATAGCTGGTACTCAAAGGGTTAAGCGTTATTAAAATAAAAAATATATATATAATAAAAAAGGATCGACCTTCCATGAAAAGATATTGTTGGGTTTCACATTTAAAGGGACAGTGTTTGTGTATGAGGGTGTAAGCGAGTGTAACCAAGCGTTGCACATGTGTAAGCTTTAGGAGCGTGTGTGTGTGTGTGTGTGTGTGTGTGTGTGTGTGTGTGTGTAATAATAATAATAATAAACGGTTTATTAAAGAATGGCAGCCTCATGAGCTGAAAATACACATTTTACAATTTAGTGGATGAACATGAGATGTACAGATATGAGGATGGTAAGCTCAGTTTACAAACAAAATAAATAAATACAATAATGATGCATGTGCAGAATACAAATTATCATGAAATAACCATGAGAGTAAGTGATATACAGTACATATACACATTTATTTACTTACTCATATACAGAACGTACGTATATACACGTACGTGCGCACATACATATACATACATATAAATTATAGGAACATAAGAACATGCAGTAAGTGTGCACATGTCCGTATAAACAAACGCTCACGTATGCACTCAAACATACATACATGCAGAAACTGTTTTGGTATGGTCAGGGTAAAGAGTTGAAGGGTAAAGAGGGTGCAGCAATTCAAGTCCGTATATGGTCCGTATGGTCAGGTACAGCCTACTACAATGGGAGGTTAATCCTCGGTAGTGTAGGTGTGTAGGTGTGTGTGTGTGTGTGTGTGTGTGTGTGTGTGTGTGTGTGTGTGTGTGTGACAGAAGGCGAAATATGGAAGAGCTGGGCGTTCTATTGTTAAGGGTGGAAATACATGGATGAAGATACGCGAACACTCAATAATAGATAATGCTTATGCATAGATTTATAATCAGAAGTTGCGCTAGTGAGCAATATGTTCTCGCTCATATGTACGTATATTTACATACATATGTGCATATGACCATATAAATACACGTACAGTACATATATATATTATATACCTTATATTCTCAACCGGGCTCGAGAATATAAGGTATATAATATATATGTACTGTGTGTGTGTGTGTGTGTGTGTGTGTGTGTGTGTGTGTGTGTGTGTGTGTGTGTGTGTGTGTGTGTGTGAACAAATAGCAATACCCTTGTGTGATTATTGAGTCATTAATAAACTACAATTGCTGTAGGTAGGTAATTAAGTTTGACAAACTATCCACATTAGTTCTACCCTGTAAGACACATATCCTGACCTAATATAAACCCTCAACAACAAACTAACCTAAGATATTTAAACATTAAGTAAATAGTCAAAAGATTCGATTAAGTTCGGCATATATTTCAAACTTTAGGATTTTTTTTTTTTTTTTTTTTTTTTTAAAGCTAGCGACAATTCGATTAATTCCCGTCGTAAGGGAGGATTTTAGTATATTTCCTAGACCTCTATCAAGCTTATACAAGACCCACTTCAAGATAAATTTGTAAATTTTTCGATGGAAAGATTTCCCGGCCGAAGGCCGGTTCCTCTTATGTTACAGGCTTGCTATCGCTCGCCAGGAATACATCGTTACCTAAATGGCACGACAGGTCTTGATATTGATAAATAAATGGGACGAAAGGTTTTAAAATCGACAAACTAATGGGGCAGTCATAAAATCTCAAAACTAATTGTGATAAACATGAGGGAGAAGAGGGTAAAACAAGAAAGACATGCCTCCCCTTAAGGCTACGATTCATGTGATTCATGTTCGAGAGTGTAATTATTGAAGGGATTTTCACTGATTCGTTTACATTGGGGATTTATCGACACCTAAACTAGCACGAAAGGTCTTAAAATTGACAACTGAATGGGGTGAAAGGTGTTAACATCATCGAACTAATGGGCCGTTAGGTTATGTAATTAAAGAGTTGCTGGAACTCCTGTTACATTTGCCTGGCTTCCCCCATTGTTTCTATTTGTACCTCACCTACACAAAAAGCAATTCAGCTAACTCACAAACACCTCTTATTCATTTCACTACACTTAACAAGCACACCAGACATATTTCCAAAACATCTAAATTACCTATAATGGGCCTTGATTTTGGCTCTGTCACTCTTTCAACCTTTGGGGGAGACACTTGTTACAGGCAGCTTTGTCTTTTATCTCCTTCATACACAGAAAAGAAAACAAAATAGTTCGCAAAAGCAACGCTTACACTGATTAGAGCTCATATCTACAGCGCATACTTTTCACACAACCCAGGTCAGTATTTAAGAGCCCAGACGGTATCGTGCAGCATAATTCACTGGTTCGGCTCAATGGTTTAAGGAGAGGGTTTAGTTTTCTCTCTACGCCTTTATCAAGCTTTAAAAACAACCCCCAACACCCCCTTTCAAGGTAAATTTGTAAAATTTTCGGTAGAAAAATGTCCCGGCCGAAGGCCAGTTCCTCTTAAAATTTCAGGCTCGCTATCGCTAGCCAGGAAAAAACTTAGGCACCTGAATGGCACAAAAAGTCTTAAAATTGACAACGAAATGGGGCGATAGGTGTTATAATCGCCAAACTAATGGGCCGAACATCTTATAATCTCAAAAGAAATGGGGCTTAACACGTGGGAGAAAGGGGACCAGAAAAACTACCATTTTCCCCTTAAAGTCACTCTATAGTCTGTTTCTTTTCAACTGGCGGTAAATTGCAGAGTTCCCATCAAGATTTCGTAGTGATTTTGAAGATTTTGTAGTGAAATATAGTGCTAATTATAATTATGAACTTGGTCTTAATGTGATGCAGAGACATAGTAGTTTAGTGATAATTATATGAACTTGGTCTTAATGTGATGCAGAGATATAGTAGTTTAGTGATAATTATATGAACTTGGTCTTAATGTGATGCAGAGATATAGTAGTTTCATGATAATTATATGAACTTGGTCTTAATGTGATGCAGAGATATAGTAGTTTCACATTTGTCCAGTAAGTATCAAGAAATTTGCTGCTATAAGAGATTAAATTTACCGCCAGTTGAAATAAGACCGACTATAGTTTATTTCCATGATTGTTAACAACACACCACTAAAGTTTTTTTTAGGTAAGATCCTGTGTAGCGGGTAGGACTGTTTTTAGGTAAGATCCTGTGTAGCGGGTAAGACTGTTTTTAGGTAAGATCCTGTGTAGCGGGTAGGACTGTTTTTAGGTAAGATCCTGTGTAGCGGGTAGGACTGTTTTTAGGTAAGATCCTGTGTAGCGGGTAGGACTGTTTTTAGGTAAGATCCTATGTAGCGGGTAGGACTGTTTTTAGGTAAGATCCTGTGTAGCGGGTAGGACTGTTTTTAGGTAAGATCCTGTGTAGCGGGTAGGACTGTTTTTAGGTAAGATCCTGTGTAGCGGGTAGGACTGTTTTTAGGTAAGATCCTGTGTAGCGGGTAGGACTGTTTTTAGGTAAGATCCTGTGTAGCGGGTAGGACTGTTTTTAGGTAAGATCCTGTGTAGCGGGTAGGACTGTTTTTAGGTAAGATCCTGTGTAGCGGGTAGGACTGTTTTTAGGTAAGATCCTGTGTAGCGGGTAGGACTGTTTTTAGGTAAGATCCTGTGTAGCGGGTAGGACTGTTTTTCAGATGCCTATTTACCAAGGAACAATAAACAACATATTTAACCTAACCTAACCTAACCTAACCAAACCAAACCAAACCAAAACCTAACCTAGTATATTAGTGGACTATTTATGAATGTAAAATGTAAAAAATATATTGTAACATTACCATAGTATTGAGATATAAGTACAGGTCTCCCGCTACACAAGATTATACCGTTTTTTATCATTAACCTTAATTACTAATTATATCAACTATGGGGGGTTGTCTCTTTTTATTGGACTTTTTTCATTATTAGTATTATATATTTTTTTTAGTTTGCTCCCTAGACCTTTGTCAAGCTTAAACAAATCACACCCAATACCCCCCTTCAAGATAAATTTTTTAATTTTTCGGTAGAAACATTTCCTGGCCGAAGGCCGGTTTCTACTAAACTACAGGCTAGCTATCGCTCGCCAGTAAAATATCGACACCTACTGTAAACTGGCACGAAAGGTCTTAAAATTGACAACGAAATTGGCTGAAAGGTGTTAAAATCGTCGAACTAATGGGCCGAACGTCTTATAATATCAAAACTAATGGGGCTAAGCACAAGAGAATAGTGGGTTCAGAAAAGCCATCTACCTCCCCTTAACTCCATTTTGTATATGTTTACACAATTTGTGTACGAGCCTTCTCACACAAATTCAGTTTTCTTTCCTCTACTTATTAAGGGGGGTAACCTGTTTATGTAATTAAATTGTTAACAAATGTTTTACTTTTGTTTTATCTATTTTAGAGTTGTGTAAGGGTGTTTTGATGTGTAATAATAGTAGGAAATGCATATTTACCCGTTAAACAACAATCTAAAAACACGCCCCACACTAGCGAAAAATCTCTTTTTGGCCATAATCGTTTGCCGTGGGATACAGTACTTATTGAAAGTACTTATTGTAATCCTCATATATGTCAACAGTAGGGGACACAACCCTCATTTTCCCCAACACCAGTCGCCGAGGCTACACTCACGGCGGATGTATACAAACCCACCTGCCTCTTGCGATATAAAGGATTTTTTTTCTTTCAGGATCATTAATACATTTGTACGCGCATTTAGACACATATAGGAATGAAATACATGGTATAAGAAACCTATAGGCCACGATAAAATCGTCTGAATTTAATTACATAAACTTGATGGTCCCTTTTTTCTCTTTCTTGGTTGTATCTATTCGGCCTCATTCAGACTACTGTTTTAAGACATTTATCCCTATCCAGGTGTCTATTTTTTCCTGGAGAGCGATAGCGAGCTAGTACTTTATGGAGAAATCCGGCTTTGCCGGAGAAATGTTTGGTAAAAATTGAAGAGACCCCGAACAGCTTTTTCACTAGTTATTTTTTTATTTTCTGTTTTACATTAGCCTAACCTAACAACCTTACTTAACCTATCCTAGTATTATGGGTGGGGGCTGCCGCCTCCACACCCCTGCTGGTTGAACCAAGTGTTAATTAGGTTATATAAATCGAGGGTAAACCTGAATTTTTGGATCGACAGCGATTTCAGTAAGTTTTATTTTGTTTTGTTTAGTTTAATTTTTCCTTCAGATATAGTGTTTTATACTGAAGAGGAGCTGAAATGAGTATTTACCCAGTACCCAACAATCTAAAAACACGCCCCCCACTAGTGGGGAGGTCTATGAAGTTCAGGGAAAATGAGGGTTTAAAAGCGTAAAAAAGACATTAGCCTAACTTAACAACCGTACCTAACCGTACCTAGTATAATGGGTGGGGGCTACCACCCCCACACCCCCGCTGGTTGGGTAACAGTGCAAAAAACACAGTATTATGGGACATCTCTTACTCCGACAACGAGTGGCAGTGAGAGGGCCGAGAGGTTCACAACAATAACATGAGTGCAGCGGCGGACGTAAGTTAAAATAAGAAATAATCGTATGTATTACCCATTAATTTACGGAAGTTTAAACCTATGCGAAAACATCTTAATCTTTATGTTACTTTGCCATCACCCATTAAGATTGCACTGCTAGCTGTGGTGCGTATTTTAGCGTGTTATTTTGTTTCTCCCTAATAATACATTTCAGCTATTAATGACATATATAGCAATGATGCATATGCTCTACCGGGACCTATTAGACCTAAAAAGGTCGATGGGCTAACTGTCGGTCCAAATCATCAATATAACCAAATCGAGGGATAAAAAGGCTGTCCGTGTTCACTTAAATGTTTTCCAAATTTTTCTATCGAAAAATGTACAAAAATATTAGCCAGCTGTCTAACTCATTGTCCAAAATATGTTGGCTCGCTATCGCTCGCCAGGCATAATTCGACACCTGGATGGGGATTAAAGTCTTAAAACAATAGGCTGAATGGATACAACCCAGAGAAGAAAAGCAGGTCGCCCCCCTTAAGTGTGAGCCTCACGCTAGCCTGTTTACAATGGAGACACACCCGGTACATGCGAGGCTTTAATGGTGTACAAGTAAAGTGACATCTGATTGGAATTATTAAGGGGCGATGGGCCGTTTTTCTGGTCCCCTTACTTCCTTATGCTTATCCCCATTAGTTTTGAGATTTCAAGAAGCTTGCACCATTAGTTTGTCGATTTTAAGACCTTTCGTCCCATTTATTTGGCGAGCCTGTAATCATGGAGGAACAGGCCTTCGGCCGTGAAATTTTTCTACCGAAAAATGTACAAATTAATGTAATAGGGGGATCTGATGGATGTTTTTTTAAGTTTGATGGAGGTCTAAGGAGTAAACTAAATACAGTAAAAGAATATATATATATATATATATATATATATATATATATATATAGTAAAACTCGCTAGGAAAATTGAAAAAAAAAATCAATTTTCCTAGCGAGTTTTACTACATAATTTGATCACACGTATTTGTGATTTTACCTCCATATATATATATATATATATATATATATATATATATATATATATATATATATATATATATAGTCTCCCCCCCAAAAAAAATAACCAGTCCCCTTAACTGGCTACGAGACACCCTTCGCAGAGGTCGCCACACAAGCTTAGTTCCCCATGCCAGGCCCAACATTGTACACTGTAGAACAGAAATTATGGCCTTAGATTTTGCAAGACATCCAGCGGCAAGAGTTGTGTCATCGAGCGTATCACCTACCTCTGACCGGGTATATCCTAGTGTTTACTATACCCCTTTGAAAGGACATTAACCTTACCTATCCTAGTATTATGGGTGGGGGCTGTAGCCCCCACACCCACGCTGTTTGACATCAACTTACGTGTTTACACGACGTACGCCCGGTAACAACTCATTCTCATCCAGCTCTGAATCGATATTAAATCAATTATTTACCTAATACCAACGAGGATAGAACCATGAGAAGCAACTGAGCGAGAAGAGTTGATACCTGGAAGAGTAGCCAATTTGCCTTTTCAGATGCCGTATTTTCGTAGTTTGTTATTGTCGAGCTCACGCCGCGTCCCTACACTTGATGACGTTAGTGTTTATCTGCATGTCATCGGCTTATTATCTGCATGTCATCGGCTTATTATCTGCATGTCATCGGCTTATTATCTATATTGATATAATTAAAGACGTCTTGCGCCGCACTAGTCGAAGCAATTTATTAGGGAAAATAGGGACCTATAGACTCCATATTATTGTTCATAATCCGCATGGATTACACCGAAAATGAACACTAAAATAATCAGTCCAAGCCAAGCAAAACATTCCGTCCAATGAATCCTTCGACTTGACCTTGTTTTGAACGATGCGGCGGGCGCGATTCACCCAATAAAAAATGGCGCGAGCGTTACTCACAAAAACGAAATACCGGCAACCTGGTCTTGCCCCCTTACAAATCAACATATATGAGGATGATAATAAGTCAATGGGGGATGAGGGTGGGCAGCGCCCCCCCTCCCTCAACCATCGTGTGTCCAATTTACCCCACAATTTCCCTTACCTACTGTAAAAGCGCGAGTCACCCAATAAATGGCGCCATTTGTCGCCGCATCTTCAGATTAATGAATAATGGGTAAGTTAAGGAAAAAACTCCATTTTAATGTCACGAATTTTCCCATGAATTAGTTTTTGGGGAATCTGCTAGTTTTCATTAATATATAGCTTTTGTAATTAATTACAAACTTCGGGAAAACCGTTTACCCAATTATCCAACGATCTTAAGATACGCCGCCCGATAGTGGGGAGGGCTATGAAGGTCAGGGAAAATGAGGGGTTAAATGCATAAAACGGCGATAATAGCGTATTTGATCAAAACTTGGTTCGTGTTTCAAGGTTTTGGAAAGGCATAAAACCCAAGAATTCGAAAACCCGAGCCAAGTCTTGGCAAAAGTTGGCTCGGATTTTGCGATTTTTTAGAGTACAAAGCGACAGTGACGTTATTTCGATATTTGGGTCGAGTTGTCTTGATTTAGAAACCCATAAAACCCGATTTTTCAAAAACCCGACCCAAGTTTTGGCAAAAGTTGGCTGGGATGTTGCGAGTTTGAAGAGTGGAAAAAAAAAGAGTAACGTAATTTCAAAATTGGGTCAGGTTTTCCAAAATTGCAAACCCATAAAACCCGATTTTTCGAAAACGTAGCGGTTTTGGAAATCATAAATACCCAGTAACCTAGACCTACTACATTGGATACAAGACTAACCCCCACCTAACACCTACAACGTGTCCCTAGGACCTAGTACGTGGGATACAAGACGAACCCTTACCTACCAGGTAATATACTGTATGTTCATAGCCTAGTACTTACTTTATTCCATACCTACCACCTGATCCCTTGTCATAAACTTAACTCAATATTTACGAGACGCACCACAAATAATTTCAAAGTTATTTTCTTATTTTTGGATTGGTTATTTTTATTGTTTATAAACTTTCTATAATAAAACTATTGGTACTTATAACCGAAACTACCACTAATTATTTCTCAATATTTGAAGGCTATTATATAATAAGGATGTTCCAAAGATCCTATTAAAATTTGTTTCAACCTCCGGAGATCCATTTTATGTGCACTATATAAAGCACTGTAAAAATAAAAAATTTCCCTATAATTCACCCTATTGACGGCAGTGAAATTCTTATTAAGCCCTTTACTGTTAAAATAGATGCTGATTTCAATCATTCATGGGGGGGGGGGGTCTCAACCCATCCTGTATCCAAAGGTGTGCAGTTTTCGCATTACCCTCCCAAAAAAAAATGCATACGCAACTCTGCGACCTAGAATTATTCTGCAAATACCATTGAATCTCTTAGGTAAAATTGGTTCATATACAGTATATATACAGATACATATATACTAAATGGTTTTTTTATGCTCACAGCCGGACTTGAACCACCGACAGTCAGAACAACCCCTATTTTAATCCAGTATACCACAGCGTGATAGAGGATACTTGTGTATAGTGGATTAAAGTATGGACACTCGTCCTGACTGTTGGTGGTTCATGTCCGCCTGGAAGTATATATAATTACATTTAAGATCACATTGAATCTTAACCAGTGGAATATTTATCTATAATAAGGTCAGCGAAACACTATTTTGTAGCATTTTGAATATGGTGTAATTCAAATTTAAAATATAAATAAGAAAGAAATAGTGACCATAGTCTGTGACCTTCAACATTCACCTTGACCTTTGAATAACAAAAACACAAAATTTGGACAATCGCTGCATTGACCAACGATACGTAACCCGTTCAGTACAGTTCTGTCGGTTTCATTTCATACTGGATATTAGGACGATTTGATTTAGTTTATGAAGGGCCTCCATAATATTAGCAGGCTTTCAACTATCCTAATTAACAATTTTTACTACCACAGACCCTTCATAAGCTCCACAAAATCGTCTAATTATAGCTAGACTACAATACAAATTACGTCACCGGTACACAAAGGGTTAAACAGTTTAGGAAGAGTTTAAAGACAATTATAAACACTCTTCTTTTGTTCTTTGACCTGGACAGTTAACCTTAAGTATTATATATATATATATATATATATATAATTATATATATATATATATATATATATATATGATTGAAATATACGTCGGTGGGTGGGTGTGGATGTCGGTGGGCGGGTGTGGATGTCGGTGGGTGGGTGAGGATGTTGGTGGGTGGTTGTGGATGTCGGTGGGTGGGTGTGGATGTCGGTGGGTGGGTGTGGATTTCGGTGGGTGGGTGTGGATGTCGGTGGGCAGGTGTGGATGTCGGTGGGCTGGTGTGGATGTCGGTGGGCGGGTGTGGATGTCGGTGGGCGGGTGTGGATGTCGGTGGGTGGGTGTGGATGTTGGTGGGTGGGTGTGGATGTTGGTGGGTGGGTGTGGATGTTGGTGGGTGGGTGTTGATGTCGGTGGGTGGATGTTGGGTGGGTGGGTGTGGATGCCGGTGGGTGGGTGGATGACGGTGGGTGGGTGTGCATGTCGGTGGGTGGGTGTTGATGTCGGTGGGTGGATGTCGGTGGGTGGGTGTGGATGTCGGTGGGTGGGTGTGGATGTCGGTGGGTGGGTGTCGGTGGGTGGGTGGGTGTTGATGGGGGTGGGTGGGTGTGGATGTCGGTGGGTGGGTGGGTGGATGTGGGTGGGTGGGTGTGTGTGGATGTTGGTGGGTGGATGTTGGTGGGTGGGTGTGGATGTCGGTGGGTGGGTGGGTGTGGATGTCGGTGGGTGGGTGGGTGTGGATGTCAGTGGGTGGGTGTGGATGTCGGTGGGCGGGTGTGGATGTCGGTGGGCGGGTGTGGATGTCGGTGGGGATGTCGGTGGGCGGGTGCAGATGTCGGTGGGCGGGTGCGGATGTCGGTGGGCGGGTGCGGATGTCGGTGGGCGGGTGCGGATGTCGGTGGGCGGGTGCGGATGTCGGTGGGCGGGTGAGGATGTCGGTGGGTGGGTGCGAATGTCGGTGGGTGGGTGTGGATGTCGGTGGGTGGGTGGGTGTGGATGTCGGTGGGAGGGTGGGAGGGTTTGGATGGTGGTGGGTGGGTGTGGATGTCGGTGGGTGGGTGTTGATGTCGGTGGGTGGGTGTGGATGTTGGTGGGTGGGTGTGGATGTTGGTGGGCGGGTGCGGATGTCGGTGGGCGGGTGCGGATGTCGGTGGGCGGGTGCGGATGTCGGTGGGTGGGTGCGGATGTCGGTGGGTGGGTGCGGATGTCGGTGGGCGGGTGCGGATGTCGGTGGGCGGGTGCGGATGTCGGTGGGCGGGTGCGGATGTCGGTGGGCGGGTGCGGATGTCGGTGGGCGGGTGCGGATGTCGGTGGGCGGGTGCGGATGTCGGTGGCGGGTGCGGATGTCGGTGGGCGGGTGCGGATGTCGGTGGGCGGGTGCGGATGTCGGTGGGCGGGTGCGGATGTCGGTGGGCGGGTGCGGATGTCGGTGGGCGGGTGCGGATGTCGGTGGGCGGGTGCGGATGTCGGTGGGCGGGTGCGGATGTCGGTGGGCGGGTGCGGATGTCGGTGGGCGGGTGCGGATGTCGGTGGGCGGGTGCGGATGTCGGTGGGCGGGTGCTGATGTCGGTGGGCGGGTGTGGATGTCGGTGGGCGAGTGTGGATGTCGGTGGGAGGGTGTGGATGTCGGTGGGAGGGTGTGGATGGTGGGAGGGTGTGGATGGTGGTGGGTGAGAGGGTGTGGATGGTGGTGGGTGAGAGGGTGTGGATGGTGATGGTGGTGGGTGGGAGGGTGTGGATGGTGGTGGGTGGGAGGGTGTGGATGGTGGTGGGTGGGAGGGTGTGGATGGTGGTGGGTGGGAGGGTGTGGATGGTGGTGGGTGTGGGTGGGTGTAGATGTCGGTGGGAGGGTGTGGATGGTGGTGGGTGGGTGGGAGGGTGTGGTGGATGGTGGTGGATGGGTGGGAGGGTGTGGTGGGGGGTGGGTGGGTGTGGATGATGGTGGGCGGGTGTGGATGCCAGTGGATTGATGTGGATGAGCTTAGGTGGGTACGGATGGGTATGAATGTGACAAATACAAAATCACAAAAAAACATAGAAAGGAAAATGAGTCCAATGCCAGAAGGAAAAAAACATTTAACGCCAGAAATAAACTTCAAAACAACAACCTACCTTGCGGAAGTCAGGGAGGCAGCCAACTCGGAAGTCCAGTCAGCACAGGGCAATCTCACCGCCGCCATCACCACCTACGAAGAACACGGAAGAGTCGAGCCTTAGTCCAGAACGGTCAATTCACTAGTTACTCTGCTACAGTCACGCACACGTACATGGAGAACACACGTAACCTAGTATCCGGGTGACCCACACGCAAGCTAGTATCCAGGTGATGTTGCAAGCCATTAAACGCACACGCAAACAAATAAAGCACACAAATTCTAAGACACACACGAGGCACGGCCCGGGGAAACATGTTAGTGAGAGGAGGAGAGGCAGGGAGGGTGGAGCTTCCGGTCTGCCAACCATTCACGGGAGACGCAATGAAATACACACACATTAGTCTTCACGTGAATTAATATTTTCCATCAGTTAAATATAAACTAATATTACTCTTGTTTTTACTCTCATACGTGGGTACTAAATATGGAACAACGTAGAGGTTATGGTACAAATGACTACGGTAGGTAAGAGGTGACTATCATACGTTCAGTTGGTACCCGTGCTTGCCCGATCATGCGCACATCAACAACCCCACCTTATGTTGCTACTTCATCTAATCTGGGACCGATTTAAATGGATACCGGGCATATAAACTAAACCTACGAACGCTAATTATCGTCTATAGCAAACTTTATACTACATTTAGGTTTTAAAAGAACGATTTCTCAAGGCTAAAAGGGTTAGTATTTAAACTGGCCATTCAATAGGGTAAGCACAGAGAGAATACCAAAAGTGAGATGAGACATACGGCTTATGCAGACGGGACAAGGAATAGTATAATCATATATACAAGAACATTTAAGTAAAATACGCTACGGGTATATACATTAACACATAATAATTATATAGACTTACCCAAATTAATTATACCGAACGCGAGATTATAAACGTAAAATAGCAATACGCTACACTACGGATAAATACAATTACATGTATTGGCTCTAGTGAAAGATGGAGAAAGCGAAAACTGTCTTCGTGGCGCAATGCATACGGTGTTTATTTTCGGTGTGAGCGTCCTGGGTTCGAATCCACGGACTGCCACATGTGTTAAATTTCATTAATCGATTTTAGGAGTAGAGTTGGTTGTTGGATAGAACATAATAATATATAGAAAATGTGGAGGAAAACGTTATTGACAGGGCGACAAGGCATGCAAGCATTTACACATGAGTAGAGTTACGTATTTTTAATTTTATCCCAGCTATATTTAGACAAATGCATGTAGCTTAGGAAGGATATATGGTAGCTATAAGGATTAATCATATTTATCTATTTCACTCCCAACACCAAACACTTCCCAATGAAATTAATGAAAGCATGTGGACCTATAGTCTGCAGCCTGTTAATGTGTAGATGTCCTTCCTAAGCTGAACAAATTCGTCTACTAGCAGCCAGAATATAATAAAAACAATGTCACCGGTACCGTACTGCATGGATTAACTAACAATGTCACCGGTACCGTACTGCATGGATTAACTAACAATGTCACCGGTACCGTACTGCATGGATTAACTAACAATGTCACCGGTACCGTACTGCATGGATTAACTAACAATGTCACCGGTACCGTACTGCATGGATTAACTAACAATGTCACCGGTACCGTACTGCATGGATTAACTAACAAGGTCACCGGTACCGTACTGCATGGATTAACTAACAATGTCACCGGTACCGTACTGCATGGATTAACTAACAATGTCACCGGTACCGTACTGCATGGATTAACTAACAAATCGAAGTAAATGTGATCTAAATGTCTCAAGCAGTTTTCCAAAATAGTTAGACCGTGCGTCCTTACTGTTTCTCTAAAAAAAAAAAAATGTTTTTGGACCTAAGATCATAACTATTGCACAAATTCAAAAAATATTGTTTTAATTACCGTCGCATTCACGCACCGAAGGTTCGTGTGAAGTTTGGTGAAAATCCGTCAAACGGTCTAGGAGTAGTTCTCGGACAGACAGACGGACAGACAGACATTTTGGTTTGCATGTACAGTACCACTATACGGGGGGCGATACCACTCTGCTTACGCAGAGTTGATTATGTATAATAAGGCTGCGAGCCTATTCCCTATAATTATCCAAACGGCAAAATCAAAACGGCATACCCAACTCTGCGATGGGTTACCATCATCACTACTAATACCATCATCAATCACAATCATCACTACTAATACCATCATCAATCACAATCATCACTACTACTGCCATCATCACCATTACTATGATCATCACTACTACAATTACAATCATCAGTACTACTCTCACCATCATCACTACTACTGTCACCATTGTCACTACCAGCTTAATCACTACTATTATCATTGATACAACTATCAACCATCATTACTACTATCATCACCACCATCTTACAATCAGCATTACTACTGTCACCATCATCACTACTACTGCCATCATCACCGTTACTATGATCATCACAACTATTGTCATCATCACTACAACTTTCACCATCATCACTACTACTCACACCATCATCACAGAAAGCCACACAGGGAATAGGTACAGGGTGGGCGGTGAGGCTCCTGAAGGCGGGGGGGGGGGGGGGGGGAACCATTTTTAGGACCTAAGATCATAACTATTGCAAAAATTAAACAAAAAATAATAATTACCGTCGCATTCACGCACCAGAGGTTCGTGTGAAGTTTGGTGAAAATCCGTCAAACGGTCTAGGCGGAGTTCTCAGACGACAGACATTTCGGTTAGCATGTACCACTATACGGGAGGCGATACCACTCTGCTTACGCAGAGTTGATAATTATAATCCATAATAATCCAGATTGTTCACTTAGCTATGTGTTGTATGGAATACTGGATATGTTTGGTTAAACTAGATTTTGATACGACAGGACTGGTTAGGATACGAAGATTAGATTCGTAAAATACTTAGTTGTGTTATGGCTAGATTTTATTTATGTTTTTCAGGTGAAGATATTGAGGGATAATCCTTTACAATGGCACATCCAATCTACTTTCCGAATGATGTTGAGAGGGGAGAGATAATCAAGGTCTGGTGAAAATAGGCTTTGTAATGATTGATTTGGTTAGGAAAAGATAGATTAGAATTGATTTGGTTAGGATGGAGCAGAAAAGGACCCGTATGTTTTAGCTTATTAAGTTTCTTGGATGAATACAGACTATTATAAAGTGTTGAAATCATATTGTATCCAGCAACCATGATCACACCCTACGTTTATTAGTAGTTTAATATACACAGCTGCATTACGGTGTTCTTGGTAATCCCGCATAACAAATAACGAGAGTAAAAGTACTCTACTTGGAAAAACAATCTAGTCTAACTCAACCGCGTAGCCTATCAACCATCAATTCCATATACTAGTATATATTCTAGTATCACCTAACGTTGTCAATACAGTTTTCCATAATTATACGGTGTTTAAATTCAATAGTAGGCTATTGCAATTTGCAACCTTTAAAAACAATGACAATAATTGTTTTGCTTGAGCTATCAAATTTGTATCTAAATAATTTAAATCGCACATACAGTTACTAGCATGATCTTGAATTACTAATAAGTGGAAGTCCAGTCTTTTATTAAGCTAGCTAATAGGCCTAATTGTCTTTAATTTGGAGAATAATGAACATACCGGTAATTTCTTAAAGTCAGTCCCGCGAAGTACTGTATACATGCATCGATACCAACAGGTTACTGCCCAAATAATAGTGAATTTGTGAAGGAAACTTAAGTGATCACAATATAAAAAAGGGGGAATATCACAAAGGGAGAAATAATGGCCTTGATCATGTTAGGCCTATAGCCTATTGGCCAATAGAGGCGCTACGGTCACGGTCGCGGTCGGATAACAAATATTACCATTCAGGCTAGTGCGCCCAAAGTTTATATACATACAAGAAGTTAACTCACCGAAGTAAAATTGGAACCTCCGACATCCAGTGTGACGTCACGCCTGGGACAGTAGCGCTATATTTCATATACAAACCTGAAGAATCTAAGGATGTGTGGCTTTGAAAAGCTGAATAACACGTCTTTCATTGAAGTATACTATATTTAGTTGAGATTTATTATCTTGTGAGCTTTTCACCACTGTAAGGAGTCATTATTATATCATTTTCGGGATAAAATCGTTGTATGAAAATCATAGCCAAGGTCTCTGCATACTGTCTGCATGCAGTTTTGGCCAGTCATCAACTCATCATGCTAACCTATTGTGTTCCATAATGAGGATTATGGTGAATTGTCTTAACAATGGGTTTATGTTGCGATATATTGGTCATGGGAGTGTTTACTGTGTCATAAGATAGTGATATACGCGGAATATAGGCTACGTGGTGGTAGCCAAGAGCGAGAAGGCGGTGCACACTAGGACAGCTGGCTCGTACGATAATTTAAGTATCTTCATTATTATTTTCCCATTAACATTCTCCCACTAACACGTGATTTCCTGAACGTATAAACTTCCTTTAAATGTAGTCACCACAACGTTACCCGGGTACATGCAGTATGATTGTACTGTAGGTACTGCACAATTGAAAAAAGAACAAGAAAACAAAGATACTTTGAAATATGGCAACACCGTTAAGCCACTCGGGAACACTGACACACGAACCCCGTTATTATGACTGACTTTTTCTTTTTCACCACTATCATGAGTACCTAAAAAAAATCCATCTTTTTTCTGGTTTAATTATTAAAACTTTCACCAGCATACAATAATATATAAGAGAGTTCGCTATGACAACTGTGCTTTCGTCTGCGGGGAAAGCATGGCGGCAGCCGCTATGCCCTGACATTTACACCGAATCACGATTCTATTTCGATGTATTTGAAATACTTTGATGATAAAAACTATCCCAACCAACGTAACCAAACCTAATTCAAGACATACAGTAAACATACATCGACATAAACTTGTACTTGGGCGTGAATATAGTAGAAGTATAGAGGCTGCAGGGCATGAGCTTTCGTCTGCATATTTTTATCGAATATATTTACAAAATTAATGACTTGATTGATTTTTGTTCATATTCTACTTGTTCTTAATATAGTGCTTTCTTGAATTTCTAGCCATCAAATATGCAAAGCTTCTACCAGTATGAGTTAACAATGGAAAACAAAGTGGAACGACATTCTCACTTAACTCACTTGTACTACCACAGATCCTTCTTGAATTGCACAAAATCGTCGAAATATAGCTAGAGTATAATTAGCCAGATGTCGCCGGTACTGAAGGGGTTAAAGTAGTACCAGGGCTATAGTAAGAAATTAATAATCTCGTTAAGTACAGTACTGATTGAAGAGTCCGTAGCCATTGATGCTCACGACTGCACAACACCTACACATCTAGTCTAAATAACTAAATTCACTACAGCCTACAAAGTGACGGGTGGTGGAAGAACAGGTAAACTAGGCCCACGTGAAATTATTAACCCATTCAGTACCGGTGACGCCATTTTCATTATATTCTGACAATTATTATACGATTTTATTCAGCTTAGGAAGAACGTCTATCCATAAAAAGGCTAACGTCTACCCATAAAAAGGCTACAGGCTACCAGTATCTCTATTAATACTTTTAACTGCCACATATCCTTCCTAAGCTTCATAAAATCTTATAAATAGGCCTATAGCTGAAATAAAATACAACATATATGTATGTCGCCGGTACATAAGGGATTAAAAGCCATCAGCATGTTACAAAATGTTTACCTAGTAATTATCGTTCAATTAGCTTAACCTCAGTTGTTTGCAACATGCTACAAACACTCATAAGAGACAGACTCTTAAATCACTCAAAGCAAAACCATGTACTCAATTACTCATATATACTCAACATGGGCAAGCAACCTCGAAGGGGTCACTAAATTATTGTTGCTGGACTTCCTTACTAGGCTACTCCTTTGTACAAACATCAGCTACCGGTACTATTGATATAATAGCCTATTGTTTCCTAATTGTCTGCGATAGGTATACAAAGAAATAAGTGCTGATGATTTTGAATAGTGTAGCTTTTGTATAGAAAGTATAAATAAGAAAACAATGGAAAATCAAATAACAAGACAGGTCGGCATTGAATAGGACTTCCGCGCATACTGTCCGTTTCAAAGTCATCATACGTTTCCATTAACTTCTTACCTTCATCTATTGTTGTAGCACCACCTATCGTCTTAAACAACCATAGCGAGTATTTAAAGGCACCGTCAGCAGTGTCGGTAGAGAAATAACGGAGATAAAGCAGGATAATTGGAGAGGCGAACACGAGAGCACAGACAAGATAAACACTACTGATGACGCATTCCTTCCCAGCGAGTAACTGCACTAATAATATATTACACAATTAACTGAAAAATTCGATAGCAGCATGGTTATTGTCCAAAGTCTATATATCACAAGTATTTAAATTAATTACGAGCACAGGCATAATGGATATATTTTAAACTACCAGAAAGTCTTGAAGAATAACGCTCGCTTGACTTGAGAGTACCTGGGCAGGGTCGCGAGGCTGGACAACGCCGACCCCGATATAATGCACTGCCACACTTCCGTCTTTCATACATGTAGTGCAGGGGAAAAATAACCCTAAAATTGTATTGCCATTGAAATATATGGAGATTTATTGTTCATTCGTGAAAAGGTACCTAGTATGTACGTACGTAGTAGTATGTATGTAGGCTATGCATACGTAGATGATCTAGTCTACAATCATCATACTATAGTCTATTCGCTGTAAGTAGGCAAGAAATCGTGGGTAAAATTCTAGTTTCACGTACACAGCGACAAAAGGGAGGCGCCGTTGTAAAGGCATAGCTTCCCGACCAACTATGAAGATCAGGGAAATTGCTGGGTAAAAGACGTAATATAATGATAATAAACTACATTAACGACATTAACCTTACCTAACCTAACCTAGTATTATGTAATAGCTATGGTGCCGCATATGGGGAGATATTTTTTTTTTTTTTTACAGTAGGTATAATTCCTTATAATGCATTTCCGCCGCTTTGGACATATATAGGAATTAAGTATGGTATATGACAACTCTAAAAGTAGCCATAGAAATTTATGAGTATGCTGTGAAAGCGAAACTAGAATTAAACCAAATCGTGACCTCTACACACTGTAACTCAAAAAGAACTAGAGCAAATTGGCTGTACATTTCCACATCTATTCCTTGACTGACTTCCCAAATGGTAGAAATATTAGCTCGGTTACTCTCGTCGTTTTTTGAGTTACAGAGGTTAGAGGTCATGATTTCTCGCCTACTTACAGCGAAGAGACTAGCCTCAGCTATGTGATTATCGAAGGCAATATACATTAGTTTGTGAGCGCATCATCATTATAGGCTAGGTTAAGTTAGTTAATACATGTTAACTAAATTGTCTATTTATGAATTAATATATTAAGAGCGAAGTGGTATGTGCAACATGGATACAAATTGACCGATCATAAGTGCCGTTTGGGTGCAGTACTGATTCAAGTGGGTCCATAGCCATTAATGCTAAGACATAGTCCCTTACACAAATTCGTGGACCCCCTGTGCTTTTCTTTATGCAATTATAACGGCCTTCATTGATTTTTGGATGAAACTCGCTTTTCGATAAGTATATATAGTGTTGTAGTTGAAGTATAGAAAATGACAATCATAAATCGCTTCCAGAGATATAGCCTACTTCCATAATTAGAAATGGATGAGGTGAACGAGTGTTTATGAGTGACTGTACATCAACACGAAGACATCTTCATAACCACCACCATTACTAAGTTGACTATAGCCTTCACAATGACGAGTGGTGGTACAGTAGGCTATATACCAGTCACCAACGCCGCGGTACCAATGGCCGATCTTTCACACGCATCTTGTGTTCTAGTCATATGATAAGTGGCTTAAAATGTGGCATGTTACTTTTTGACCTTTAAACAATTAATGATAATAAATTTAACTAGTTGCTCAACGACGACATCGACGATTAACCAGTAAAACAGTAGAGGTTTCAAATGACAATTATGGGCCCTGGGAAAATTTATGTAGTATCCACATACTAGTTAACTCCTTGTGTACCGGCGACGTCCTTTTAACTTTATTATGGCAACTATTAGACGATTGGTAAATTTCTATAATTGCACCTATACGAGCTAAAAAATATATTATTGTATTTAACAGGAAGGTACGACGAGGTAAGTGATGTGGTGTAGGTGGCAATATGCGGAAATGGATTATAAGGGCATTCCGCCCCCCTCTGACAAAAGTCTATCAATCTAGATGTGACACGGAATTTACATTGTTTCCAGACATTAGCCTAACCTAACAACCTTACCTAACCTAACCTAGTATTATGGGAGGGGGCTGCCGCTCCCACACCCCCGCTGGTTGGGTAAAACAGTAGAAATCCAGTTGGGTGGAGTGAGTAACCGTAGATTTTCGTAAGGGGGTCAGAGGGGGCGGAATGCCCTTATAATCCATTTCCGCATATTGCCACCTATACCACATCACTTACCTCGTCATACCTTCCTGTTAAATACAATAATAATTTGTTTAGCTCGTATAGGTGCAATTATAGACCTATACCCATTAAAATAGGTTAGGATAAGCTATCGTGACCGTGCAAGTAATAGATAGCGCAGGAACCCTACCAAACCTCAGCAATATATGACATAGAAGTGCCAGTCTGCCTATTAACATCCATAATATATTAAATATGATGATGTGTGCATTGGGGAAAACATGGCCAGTGTGTTATAGCTTATAATGGGTAGGCTATACCTTATAAATGAATGTAATATAGTGGTGGCTTATGACATGACCCGTATGTATATCTCAATAATTTGGTAATGTTAATATATTTTTAAATTTTACTTTCATAAATAGTCCACTAATATACTAGGTTAGGTTAGGTTAAGTTTTGGTTAGGTTAGGTTAAAAATATGGTTCACTGTTTCTTAGTAAATAGGCATCTAAAAAACAGTTCTCCCCGCTACACAGGATCTTACCCTGGTGAGTCCTAATGGCTTTACTGTAACTTTATATGCGGAGGTTGTGCGGGGAGATATAGGATTAATGGAGAGGAGAATAATGTTTGGCGAGCCCTTACCTTGCAGCGAGAAATCCCTGAAGAACGCGGTACTCCAATCACTCCAATAGTTAGTTAGGCTAACCTCGGCCAGCACACCAGACACTAAAGCATCATTCCCTGCACCACAACCAACCCAACTACAGCTGCAGGAGCGCCAAAACGAACTATGGTCAATATACAGGAGGCGCTACAATATAGGTAGCAAAATTATAATGGTAGTTTTGGGTTCCTATCATCATATGCTTCATTTCTATATACTTTTTATCCCCGGGAAAAAAAAAAAAAAATCTTTGGATTTTTCATTTATTTTCTTGGGATTTTTTGTTTTGGTCATTAACCTAACCAAAAAACCTAACCTAACCTAACCTAATAGCCCCCAAATACATTTAGGTTAGGTTAGGTTAGGTTTTTTGGTTAGGTTAATAAAAAATAAAATAAAAAAATAAAAAAAAAACATAAAAAACCCAAGATTTTTTGTTTTTTTCCCGGGGATAAAAAGTATATAGAAATGAAGCATATGATGATAGGAACCCAAAACTACCATTATAATTTTGCTACCTATATTGTAGCGCCTCCTGTATATTGACCCGAACTATCAATCTCGGCCAAATCACTTGACCCACCACAGGAACACACAATAACACGGGAGCTCCCTTCAACCTTCACACACGTTGTCCACGCCGTGCCCGCCGACTGACTGCCCACGTGCTAAATTTTTGTTCACTGATGCGAGTTGAATGAAGCTTGTAAACCTAGTAAAACTCCTGTGTATCGATTTTCCCAGAACTATCAGACACGCCAATTCCCATTAGACATCGCTCATAGAGAATAGGTACGCACAACTCGCGCTAAGAAGTCATGACTCAATTTTGTTTAAGGCTCGGACAATTATTATTAAAATAGGGATTCGCACCAAGCCTAAAAAGACTATGTGGCACCAAAAGAAACTTTGTGGAAAAAAAAAAAAACATCGGAGGTGTTGTGGGGCTGGGCGCACTACGGAGTAGAGAAGAAGACTAGGACACACTAATTAAAGAAGCTGAAGGAGACGGGTATGGAGGAGAAACCGCATAAGATGTGGGAACGGCTCGGACAAAAGTCCCCAAATCTGGCTAACGCTGGCAACTCTCCACTGCCCGTCAGAGCCGTCATTTCCTAATTTATAACTATAGGTCGCCGGATATTCCCAATAATTGGCCTACTGACAAAATGAACCTATTTAGGTCTTTTAAATTATATTTATGTTGTTGTTTGAATATATATATAAGTAAAGTTTGTTTTCAATATCTTTATAGAATAATGAAAGTATTTAATTTCCTGACGCTATCTAGCATGTTACACTCCCTGGGCCTGCCGCCTGGAGGCCTGCAAAAAAATGCAAGTCAGTCACTGCCACTATGAGGGAGAGTTTATCTCTTCCGTTCATATATCCACCTTTGTCCTTTACTACATGCCTTTCCATCTTTCGTTCCAATATGGGTGTCCCTATGGGCTATTAAATATGTTATAAGTTAAATTTCATCGTCTGTCTATACAAATTACAAGCTGTTCTTGAGTATTCAAGCTTTATCCCAAAATATACTGGAGACCGCTTTGTTTTTTAAAGGTGGGTGTGCATGCTATTATTTTCCTCCACAATCATTACCGGCAGTGTGCACTATAGCTTTTGGTGCAATATTTTCTGCTACAATGGCTTAATTATTTATATAATGTCCAAAATAGGATATGGGTGACACTTTTCTGGATTCGGAGTTTAAGCGCTCTGATGACGTATGCCCAGGAACACAACAAGCTCTTCTGACAGGTGGAAATGGAGGATAGTGACAGTAGTTCCGATTCGTTTGCCAATACTGAGGGTGATAACCGTGATTATGGCAAAGAACCTCAAGTGATGAATATTGGTGGTGTCCAGGCTTATATGTATGAACCTGTAGGACGAGATCCAGCAGCAGGAGAGGAGGGAGAAGCAGCTGTGATTACCGCCCGCCTTGTTTACACTACTCGGAGCCGCGGCGGACGCTAGCGATCATGTCTCCGTCTATTTTGACTGCATTTGGATACAATAATGAAAGCCCGCCCCTCACGCCTCCATGACTTATTGTCATCATCATATACATTGCCAACAGGGTGCAAATAACAGAAAAAATCGCCGTAAAAATAAACGGGAACTTAAACCGCGGCGATCGATTTTTTTGTTTTTAGCCTAGTTGCTAGTAGTTGAATTTCAGCCAATATATTTTTTTAGCCTAGGTTAGGCCTATATCCATCGACACTGACTGTATAATTTGGGCTAGGCTTAAGTTAGCCCATATTATCACTCTCCTGACTCCTGAAATTGGCAAGCACGTATGGGTGGGAGGGTGGTTTGGGGGATGGTGGGGGGAAGGTAGAAGGGTAATTGACTCGTGTTACAAATATGGAGCCGATTGGTGAGGTAGTTTCGCCACCACGGATTTTCATTTTGTTTATGTGATGATCTACGGATAGGCTGGAAGTGGGTTGTGGTGGGGGGGAAGACAGAAGGGTAGGGGACTTGTCACACAAATATGGAACCAATTGGTGCAGTCGTTTCGCCGCCACATATTTTCCTTTTTTTCCTTTGTGATGGCCTGATGTGGCGACCCATGGTCGGCGAGTGGATTGGGGGAGGGGGTTGGGGTGGTGGTAGCAAGACGCCAGAAGGGTAAGGTGTGGTAGAAATATGAAAGCTATAGGTGCAGTCGTTTCGCTGCTACGATTTTTTTTCGGTGAGTCCGTATATATACGGACCTGGCACTGGGCGTGACAAGACCCCAGTCCGTATAGGCAATCAGCGGGTGCATCTAGCCATACCCATACTCCACTGCACTTTATTGTCAAAGCATTCATCACGAAAATGTCCATTGCATATGAAGCTTGTTTTGGGCTTTGCCTCCCACACTCTGGTTCTTTGTATAAACTTCACCCATTTGTTACAATGGTATGTATCACTTGGAAACTTGTGTAGTGCTATGTTTGATCCAGGGATGTTGCTACACCCGAAAACAGCACACCTATTCACCATTTTTGCTATACTTGCTGATGTTTACTTCCCAAATGTTTGCCTGGGCGTACGTCACATCCTCACGTGAGTACTAGTTGCAAGGGGTCGCAATTCAATATCTAGTTTTGATTTGTTCTCTAATATTGAAGATTAGTTTTGACAAAGGAGTAGTCAGGTTGATTACTGGAGATCTAAACATCTCTTTAAATAATTATAAATTAATTTTAATTTCGGATGCCCCACCACCTTTAAGGCAGACTTGTCCCACTTAGAGAATTAAATATGGAAAACACAATCTGTTATGTTTATTTACGTGATTTATTGACACTCGTGGGTTGAATATTACTTTTAACGGTTGGTTTTAATTTTATGAGATACTTTTCTCCCAGTATTGTTGGCTAAAAAAGTAATAAAAGCATTAAGAGACTTCCTCCACATTTTAATCCTGAATCTAGTGAGCGAAATACTAAGAGTTTCACATTCTTCTTCGGGTTAGTCTCAACTTTCGTATTATTTGGTTTGCTCTCACATAATGAGATAATAGATAAATATATTGTAACAGTACTTATATAGGATATCGTGTTTTTGGTATTTTGTCCTTCAATACAGTTCTCCCCGGTGTGTAATATATGAATATAGTAGAGCCTCAATAGTTGCCAGATAGCACTTTCTGAACAAAAGGTACTGGGAATCGAGTCATGACTTCTTAGCGCGATTGTACACTCACTCATAAAAAGGGTACCCCCCTGAGCAAGAGAGTGATGGCCTTCCCAATTAAGCATTACAAACAAAAACAAAAACTAAGAGAGAGATCTAAGGCCTCACGCTATTGAGTTGTGGTAACACTGGCCCTGAACCATCAACGTCACGAAAAGGAGTGGCGACTGTGAATTGTGTGAGGGAATAGGGAGCTGCTGTGAACGAAGCAATGCTTCACTTCATTTTGAAAGTCGTTTGCTAATCCTCTCCTTTTCGTGACGTCGATGGTTCAGGTCCAGTGTTACCACAACTAAATAACGTGAGGCCTTAGATCTCTCGCTCAGGGGGGTACCCTTCTTTTATCAGTGAGTGTACAGTACACAAAACTTGAACTATCACCCAACATCAATCAAAATACATCGCACTGCTTAAGAGTTCATATTGGGCCAGGATTTATGTCTTGAGACACACATCGCGGTCATCCCTCGAACAGAACAAACCAAACTTAGGCTTATTAGGTAATATAATTATAGATATAAGGCGACGAGTTGATGCTATTTGATTAAGGGGGGGTCACCTGCTTTTTTTCTCTCCTTTTCTATTTCTCTCTTTCTTTGGCTTGCATCCATTCGGCCCCATTCAGCCTACTGTTTTAGGACATTTATCCCCATCCAGGTGTCGATTTTTTCCTGGCGAGCGAAAGCGAGCCAGCATTTTATGGAGAAATCCGGCTTCGCCAGACATTTTTCTAACGAAAAATGTACAAATTTAGCCAGCTGTCTAACCCATTATCCAAAATATGATGGCTCGCTTTCGCTCGCCAGGTATAAATCGAGACCTGGATGGGGATAAACGTCTTAAAACAGTAGGCTGAATGGATACAACTCAGAGAGGGAAAGAAAACACAAAATAAGGTGGGGCCCCTTAAGTTCAGGATAGGTTCGAAAACTTGGGCCATGATTTATGTCCTAGTGTACCGTTGCCCGCATAAGCTATGATCCTCGTCGTGATCTTCTGTATGAAAGTAATATCAGTATGAATGAATCGCGAGTGTGGTTTCTTTTAATGAATCGCGAGTGTGGTTTCTTTTAATTATCCGTAGACTAATCACATGAATCGCGAGTGTGGTCTCTTTTAATGAATCGCGAGTGTGGTTTCTTTTTATGAATCGCGATTTTTCTTTTAATGAATCGCGAGTGTGGTTTCTTTTAATGAATCGCGAGTGTGGTTTCTTTTAATGAATCGCGAGTGTGGTTTCTTTTAATGAATCGCGAGTGTGGTTTCTTTTAATGAATCGCGAGTGTGGTTTCTTTTAATGAATCGCTAGTGTGGTTTCTTTTAATGAATCGCGAGTGTGGTTTCTTTTAATGAATCGCGAGTGTGGTTTCTTTTAATGAATCGCTAGTGTGGTTTCTTTTAATGAATCGCTAGTGTGGTTTCTTTTAATTATCCGTAGACTAATCACATGAATCAACCACTGCATAAGAAACTAGGCTCGTAATTCAATCCTGGGCATTATATTTCCATGCATCAGATCACGGAGCGGAACAGAACTTATGTGGCCAACTGTGCACACCAGACAAACCCTGGGTACATAATGAACCCTCGAACACCAAAATGAACCTCAGAGCCGTAAATATTATGTACACAATTTACTGAGAAGATTCGCTTCAGTTCGAAACAGTCTAAAAAACGACTGTACAATTAATTTCCTAGAGTGTACAGTACTGGGAAATGTTAAGGGAGAGGTAGTCGCTTTTTCTGGACCCCCTTCTCCCTCATGTTTACCATAATAGTTTTCAGATTTTAAGATGTTCGCTCCGTTAGTTTGGCGATTTAGAGACCTTTAGCCTCATTTCTTTGTCAATGTTCAGACCTTTCGTACCATTTAGGTGTCGATTTTTTTCCCCTGGCGAGCGATAGCGAGCCTGTAATTTTAGAAGGAACCAGCCTTTGGTCGTAAGGTAATTTGAGCGTAATTTACCGTGGCTTACCTGTGAGAACCACCAAACCATTATTGCTCCTCCATCAAACACGGTAGTTATCAGCCACCACCCAACCCTACTATCGCATTTGAATTCAAGTTATCTGTCAATGTCAAAATAAAAATATCCAAAAAGTATGTATTTTGTATATTTATACTTGATATTGACATCTAGCTTGAATTTAAATGCGATAGTAGGGTTGGGTGGTGGCTGATAACTACCGTGTTTGATGGAGGAGCAATAATGGTTTGGTGGTTCTCACAGGTAAGCCACGGTAAACTTGTTCGTTTCTTAGTCATTAATGTGACTTGAACCTCATGACACAGGGACAAGTGCCTTATTTCTACACTTTTGGTAATGGACTATATTGACGAAAATTAGGGCACGGTGTGACCAAAGCTGTGTCAAAATATCATACTGATCCAACTGTTTGTTAATAAGTTATTCCCGAAAAAACGATGTAACACGGCCTCTGAAACCCATAGTAAATAGCACGAAAGGTCTTGCCATTGACAAGGAAATGGGGCGGAAGGTTTTAAAATGGACAAACAAATGGGGCAAACATCCTACATTCTGAAAACTAATGGGGCTAAACATGAGGGAGAAGGGGATCTAGAAGAAAAAAACGACCCATCTCCCCTTAAAGAGGTTCGGGTTCTTTACACAGGGTATATAATAACTCGGATCCATCTATCTATCTACCTATTTACTCTGGCCCAATCCCCCTTTTTTTTTGGGGGGGGGGGAGGGGGATTCGAGACAGAGCCCGAATAGGGACAACACAATATAACAATACAATAAGATAATGAACACACACACACAACAAAAAACACACAAATTCACATACATCTAGGTCACATAGATGAATGAAAAACTTCCAGAATATCTTTTCGTTAGTTTATTAAAAAAAAAGTGTCACTGGAGCTATAACAAATAATCGATATCACAGATTCACATACAATGAGAGAAGGAATAAACAATGAAACAATATGCATAATGAAAAAATGTAGAATAATAAAAAAAAATCCTTACCCAAATATATACATAATACAAATAATAATAATAGTATTAAATAACATGAAAAACTCTGGTTCTCATCTTCACCAGTCTGCCTTACGTTTAACACAGGATTATCATAGTGCTTATATACTTCTCTTATTCTCATCTCTTCTCTTCTGTTTGTCGTATGTCTATTTTTTTATTTTATTTCGCTCGCTCTCTCTCTCTCTCTCTCTTCTGAACGTTTCTATTGTAATACGCTTACAGACAAATTTAAGCGCTTGGGGAACTTATTACACCTTTTATTCTGGTTATCATTAGACGATTTTATGCAGCTGAGGAAGGATCTCGGAGTATCAAAGGGGTAAATTGTATCTAAATTATTATCCCCCTGACTTCCCAAATGTCTTCGTAAGCTAATTTTGAATCGTTTAAGGATCGCCAGAATCAAACTTAGTAATGTGTTCTATTATCCTGAATGAGAGAGAGAGAGAGAGAGAGAGAGAGAGAGAGAGAGAGAGAGAGAGAGAGAGAGAGAGAGAGAGAGAGAGAGAGAGAGAGAGAGAGAGAGAGAGAGAGAGATATACAAGATCACTATGCGCATCTTCCCATAAATAAACTCTTTGGAGACCTACAAAAAAAATAAAAATAAAAAATATTATTAATAATAATATTTTTAATAATAATAATAATAATAAAACAATAATAATCATAAAATACATTTCCCAACGTAGCACGAACTTAGCAGATAGAGTTAGTTGTGTGTTCTCCCTACACATCTCGCATGTATGGTACCCTACTTGATGCAGTGTTACGAAACAAGGGTAAAACGAGAAGATAGAAGAAGAAAGAGGAGGAGAAGAAAAAGAAAGAGGAGGAGGAAAACACGAGGAGACTGGGAGAAGACAGGCAGATGGAAGACAAATTAAGAGAAAAAAACGAAGGACAAATCAGGAGGAACGAAGATTGAAGATGGAGACAGGGATGATATGGCGATGAAGAATATGAGGCATAGAACAAGAAACAAGGAAAAGTACTACGAATAGTGATGATGAAATGACATCCACAGAGAGAGAGAGAGAGAGAGAGAGAGAGAGAGAGAGAGAGAGAGAGAGAGAGAGAGAGAATAGGGTTTCCTAAACATCCTACCGAAAGCAAATGATATATATATGTACACACCTACAACATAATTATAATAATATATATTAAGAGAGAAAACGAGTTAAGTACATCAGATGAAACATAAACATACACAATGAAAACGTAGAAAATAACTTGCTACCATGTGTTGGGCGTAGGAGAAAACGGGGGGAGGGGAGGGCTGGGAAAACTCCTCAAAAATTTCCTTCTTTATATACAGTGGCCTAAAAAGAGGAAGAAGGGGACATGGCTGCTTCTGTTCTGTACAAGATTATATACACGGACACGCCTTACCCCTCTCGATCAGACCACGACTCTCGCAGGTCTTAGTTCCAGCTACCTCTAGACGATTTGGCCCAGGTTAGGATGGCTCTCTTTTAGATTCGAAAGGTTCAGCATGTACACTCGACCAAAAAACAATCTTTACACTGGTGAGCTGTAAATAATCTAGTGTGAACGGGATGAATCGGGTGAAACATACGTCTGTGAGGTATTATCATAAGATTTCGACCCACTTCCAGAATGTTTAGAGTTAGTGCAAAGATTGTTTTTTGGTCGAGTGTACTGTATAGGTCGTAGGCCCGAATTCCTGGACAAACCCAATCATTATCGGTGGTGAATTCTATACTTTTACCATATTCCTAGGCAGTCAATATGATATAAGAGTTGTAATTGCAATGAAAGTACTGGTACTGTACTAATGTGCTAGTAATTCCCATTGTAATTAAGGGAGCCCACCTCGCTTTTTGTTCTCTTTCTCTCCCTCTCTCGTTGGCTTGTATCCATTCGGTCCCCATTCAGCCTACTGTTTTAAGACGTTTATCCTCATCCAGGCGTCAATTTTCACCTGGCGAGCGATAGCGAGCCAGCATATTTTGGATTATGTCTTAGACAGCTAAATTAATTTGTACCGAAAAATTTCTCCGGCGAAGCCGGATTTCTCCATACAATGATGGCTCGCGGAAGCTCGCCAGGAAAACATCGATACCTGAATGGGGAGAAACGTCTTAAAACAGTAGGCTGAATGGGGCCAAATGGATAAAACTCAGAGAAAAAGCAAGTCGGTCCCCTTGAGGTCAAAGGCTTGAACAATGCGAAGGTGTTAACTCTCTCATCAAAGGAGGAGAGTCATCCCCTGCCCAAGTTCCGAGATCCTGACTTTAGCCTTCCAGGAGGTTCTTCCAAAGATGAATAAAATCGTCAAGAGGTAGCCGAAGTAATACCTACACAAATCGTTATTTGATTGAAAGGGTTAACTTACACATTACGTCGAAAATATAGCGGCAGCGTAGGTACGGAAAGATCCAGCTTGGGTGTGGACGATTCCGGACAATACAAAATATACACACCTACCTCCAAATATCACTTCCTTAATATCCAGCCATAATCTTCCAGGGGGGAAAAAAAGCACTATAGATGATTTGGATACTCTTGAGTGGAAGCCTTTTCTTATTTACAGTATATACTGTTTTTGTTTTAATATATAATTCTACATACGTGTCCCGATCAGAGATGGATGGAAGATTTGGAAGGAGTTCATAGTACCAGGATTGTTTTGTAATGTGTTGTTTTGATTCAGTGTAATCATGAGTATGTTCCTTTACGGTGCACACAATAAACTATATATATATAAAAGAACCCATGTATCTTAGTTTGCGACTTGAATTACAACAGCAATAACATTTACTCTATGGAAATTAGCCCAAAGCAACACTAACTTCCAGAGAAAACATATACGCAACATTATGCAATCGAATACAAATAATGACAATCTAGCCTAATCGGTTAGATGATTAGAGGCATGATCATGTGTGTGTGTGTATGTGTATGTGTATGTGTGTGTGTGTGTGTGTGTGTGTGTGTGGGGCCCACCTCGTCTTTTCTTTTCTTTCTTTGGGTTGTATTCATTTGGCCCCATTCACCCTACTGTTTTAAGACGTTTATCCTCATCCAGGTGTCGATCTTTTTCCTGGCGAGCGAAAGCGAGCCAGCATATTTTGTATGTTTTTGTCAGCAGGCTAAATTTGTACATTTTTCGATAGAAAAATGTCTCCGGCGAATCCGGATTTCTCCATACAATACTGGCTCGCTATCGCTCGCCAGGAATAAATCGACACCTTGATAAGGGTAAACGTCTTCAAACAGTAGGCTGAATGGGGCCGAATGGATACAAGCCAGAGAAAGATAGAAAAGGAGATTTAAAAAAAGCCGGTCCCCCCCCCCCCCTCAAGACTTCTACTCGTATTCTCTTCCCCAATTCTCAGACGAAGGACACGATCTGTAAAGGTGGCTTACTATTACTTTCATGGGGTTAGTCCGTCCTTCACCTTAGCTGGATCTTTGACTTGCGCTGCCTCAGAAGGGTGGTTGATTTACCCAGTTGACAGGAAAGGGTTGATGATGAATGTACACAGATGAACCACAATACTCGGTCAATCGCTCTCGCTCGGTCCGTTTGGTGGACACGAAACAATACTACCAGATATTGCTTCTCTTTTTTCCGGATCGTCATTTTAACCTTTAAGGGGGCCCACCTCTCTCTCTCTCTCTCTGGGTTGTATCTATTCGGCCCCATTCAGCCTACTGTTTTAAAACGTTTATCCCCATCCAGGTGTCGATTTTTTCCTGGCGAACGGTAGCGAGCCAGCATATTTTTTTAATGTTTTTAACAGCAGGCTAAATTTGTAAATTTTTCGATAGAAAAATTTCTCTGGCGAAGCCGGATTTCTCCATACAATGCTGGCTCGCTATCGCTCGCCAGGAGGAAATCGACACCAGGATGTGGATAAACGTCTTAAAACAGTAGGCTGAATGGGTCCAAATGGATACAAGCCAGAGAAAGAGAGAAAAGGAGAGAAAAAAATCAGGTCACCCCACTTAACGTAGCTAATTGACCACTTGATAGTATCAAGCTATAAGGAAGTTCGGCTTCTAAACATCGATATTAAACACAAATACAGTAATTATGTGGGTTTCTGATAGATGAATTGTATGTTGACTTTGGGTTTATGTGTTTATATAATTACTTAACCGCATTATAGCTGGTTATTCTGCTAAATATCGATGTCTACAACTCCCAACTTCTTATAGAACGAAACTCGCAAGTCGGCAATGTAGAGTCTCGAAGTTAACCTCCTCGGGATACCATGATGCAGTCTATCATCATGTTCTGATTATTATTAGATTTCACAAGTTTAGAAAGGATCTGTGAAGGTCAAAGGATAACTGATTTTACCACTTTGATTCTTTAAGGTCCTTCCTAAGCTACGTGAATTTATCTAGTGTTCGCAAAAAATGAGGAAAAATAGACAGTCATGTTACCAAAAGGGTTAACTAGGATATGCTTAGGAAACATTGGATTAGTTTTAGTGAATTGATATGCCGGAGTCTAAGAAATGGATACCGGTATTGGTCTAAAGCCGGTATCACACGAGCCCTTTTTCCCTCAACACTGGTCTGGCAGCTGATGAGTTCAACATTTATAATGGATCTGTAAACTAAATTCATCTACCATTAGTCTAGTTTCCGATACCAGTGCAAAATATTCCAAACATGTTGATACTCGTATGTCGACTATAAAAACTCTCGTGTGATACTGGCTTAAGATTTCGCGATACCAAACACCGTAGCAAATGATTGAACAAAATGGCTAAGAATAAAAGCATCATATTTAAATTATGGGGGGGGGGGGGGGGGGAAGTGCATCAACCATCCTTCTGGTGTACTTTTTGTTTGTTTGTTTGTTTGTCTAAACCTCAGATACAAATAAGTCGGTATGACATTTATGGACGACATTTATGGAATATAATCATTATTTAAATATAGTTTACTCGCTCACATGACAACACCTCACCTCCAAGAATAGAATCCATGGACAAAAATATGTATATCTTAAGAAGTTACCCATGCCAAGGAGAATACCAGGATCAAAGGGAAAATGAAAATGGCTCAGAATCGAATTAAGGGGGGTGACCTGCTTTTTTTAATTTCTGTCCTTTTCTCTCTTTCTCTGGCTTGTATCCATACGGCCCCATTCAACCAACTATTTTAAGACGTTTATCCCCATCTAGGTGTCGATTTTTCCCTGGCGAGCAATAGCGAGCCAGCATTATATGAAGAAATCCGGCTTCGCCGGACAAATTTTTCTATCGAAAAATGTATAAATTTAGCCTGCTGTCAAACAAACCTAAAAAATATGCTGGCTCGCTACCGCTCACCAGTAAAAAATTGACACCTGGATGGGTATAAACGTCTTAAAACAGTAGGCTGAATGGGGCCACTGGATAAAAGGCAGAGAAAGATAGAAAAGGACAGAACAAAAACAGGTCACCGCCCTTAACCCCTTAAAGTACCGGTGCCGTCCTTTTTAACTCTATTCTGGCTACTAGTACACGATTATATTAAGTTTAAACAGGACCTCCAGCATTGAACAGGCTTCGAACTATCTCGCCTAACCCTATTTTCACCACAGGTCCTTCGTAAACTGCACAACATCGTTCAAATATAGCTAGCATATCATTAAAAGTACGTCGCTGGTACAGAAGGGGTTAAGGGGTGATTTCCACTTAAGGGATTTTTTTCTTTACCCCCTTCTCCCTCATGTTTAGCCCTATTGCTTTTGAGGTTGTAAGACGTTCGCCCCATTAGTTTGGCGATTTTAAGAACTTTCACCCAATTGATGTCACTTTTAAGACCTTTCGTCCCATTTAGGTGTCGATTTTTTCCTGGCGAGCGACAGCGAGCCTGCAATTTAAGAGGAATCGGCCTTCGGCCGGGACATTTTTCTACCGAAAAATTTACAAATTTATCTTAAAAGGGGGTCAAGGGGGTGTAATTTCAAGCTTGATGGAAGTCTAGGAAACACACTAAAAACCTCCCCTTAAAAGCCAGTGTCAACACTCTCCATGTTATCCTTTTCAATCAGAGGGTACCGGTATTTGAAATGCATCCTAGTTACCGTACTTCCGGAGGATACTATTCCAACTATAGTCTGTTTCTATTCAACTGACGGTAAATTGTCATGTCCTCATCATGATTATTCGGCTAGTACGGAGACTTTGTACCGAAGTATGTTGTTATTAATAAATGTTTGGTATTTATATAACCCAGAGACATAGTAGTTTCATATATTTCCGTTAAGGGGGGTGACCTGTTTTTGTTCTATCCTTTTCTATCTTTCTCTGGCTGGTATCCATTTGGCCCCATTCAGCCTACTGTTTTAAGACGTTTATCTTCATCCAGGTATCAATTTTTTACTGGTGAGCGGTAGCGAGCCAGCATATGTTTTTAATTTTGTTTGACAGCAGGCTAAATTTGTAAATTTTTCGATAGAAAAATGTCTCCGGCGAAGCCGGATTTCTCCATACAATGCTGGCTCGCTATCGCTCGCCAGGAATAAATCGAAACCTGGATAAGGATAAATGTCTTAAAACAGTAGGCTGAATGGGGCCGAATGGATACAAGCCAGAGAAAGAGAAAAGTTGAGAACAAAAACAGCTGACTATATTCCCGACTCTTCCTGGACAGACAGACTATCACCTATTCTTGTTACCGGTACTCCTCAGGTGCATCAGCGGGTTGGCTTTACCCTCTTACTATAGTCTATTCGCTGTAAGTAGGCGAACAATCATTACCCCTCTCCTCTGTAACTAAAAAAGGACTAAGGCAAATTGGTTGTACATTTTCACATCTATTCCTTGACTGACTCTTCCCAAATGGTAGAAATATTAGCTCGATTACTATAGTCGTTTTTGAGTTACAGAGGTTAGAGGTCATGATTTCTCGCCTACTTACAGCGAATAGACTATAGGCTTGTTTTAGCTTCTATTGGTCTCTCCGGTGGCGCCTAGATCACCCAGAGTCTTGTGGGTGAGGGATGATATTGTTTGCATTTATAGCTTTCATACACAAGCCGATTTTCCTACTTATCTCACTCCTCCTATTTGATTGATTTCTTGTTTCAAGCTCTACTCCGTCTACTTCACTTTTTTTCTGTTGCGCTGTTTTAATTCAGTTCTTCTAATTCTTCTTCTACCTCCTACTTCACTCACTCCTCCTCCAATAGTTTTTGTTTTAAGCTCTTCTCCGTCTACTTCACTTCCTCTTTCGGTTGCGCTCTTTTCATTCATTTCTTCTCATTTTCTTCTACCTCCTACTTTACTAACTCCCTCCTTGATTTTGTGTTTCACATTCTTCTCCATCTACTTCACTTCCTCTTTCTGTTGCGGTCTTTTCAATAATTGTTTTTGTTTTTATTCTTCTACCTCCTTGTCTTCTTCAATGGCTGGCCGGGAGTATGTTGAGGCGAGGTCAGACCAGATTCATCTCACCTTCGAAGTGTGTGTGTGTGTGTGGAGAAATGAGTATGGGTGATATGGGAATGGGGGGATGGTGGTAGGGTAGAGGTGAGGTGAAGGGACGGGGGTATAAAGGAGGGGTCAGACGGGAGGGGGTAAAAGAGGGGGCATGAGGGGACGGGGGGAGCAGGTTACCAAGCCATGATCTCCGAGCTCTGTTGGTGGTCACTGAAGCCTCCGGGACCTGTGGGGGAAATTTAACAATAATTAGACAAAAGCGCAATATTATACAGTACATAGATAATGTACGAATGAGGTAACAAAGTTAATAACAAATATATAATATATATAGGTAAATAAAGACAAACATACACCAAGTAATTAGTTATTTGTGTCTCATGTTCTGCCATCTACTGTATGTAGGAGTCACGTTAACAAGCAAGATTAATACTGTATTTACTACCGAGTTAATATTATAACCTGACCTTTAAGATGAATTATATATACACAAATATAAAAAAGGTATGCACTTTCATTATAACGGATTTAATAAAATAACTACTTTTCGATGCTGATTATAGCTGTATGTTTTAAGTATAATATATCACACACACACACACACACACACACACACACACACACACACACACACACACACACACACACACACACACACACACACACACACACACACCCAACACACACACAACACACACACACACACACACACACACACACACACACACACACACACACACACACACACACACACACACACACACACACACACACACACACACACTATAGTGTACCAAATAGAGTTGTACTCACCTACATGTACAGAGACCTCATCAGAGGGTGAGGTCATGGGAGGGTGTGGGGGGAAGGCTTCACCCATCATGGCGGCCATGGGGGGCATACCGGGGAACTCGCCCCCCATGGGTCCACCGGGGGGAAGGGGCTGCTCCATACCGGGACCCACTGTAGAAGAAACCACATTCATGATTAGTTTCGTTAAGTTTAGTTCGTTACATCTATTTATATTGGGGTATCCGACTTTCTTCATATATACAGTACATGCATAAATACATAAACTAATATGAATTTTAAACAACAAAGCTTATTTTGTAATTTTTTATAATAGCTATACTGTATAGTTGGATTAACATGTGTAGCGCTTGGTCGATGCCCAAACCTTAGTTACCGTGCAGCTAACGTAATGATTATATTTTACTAATAAATATACTGTGTTTTTAACGCCTGTTGGTTTGTGTATTTTTGTATGGATGGCAACAGTTTTCAAGTTAAAGAGCTGAAAACTTCAGGAATATTAATATGAGCATAGGCACCAACACTAAACCCACTGTGTACATCTACCCTTGGAACACGGGTGGGTGAGACTATAGTTTTACATACAGAATCTACACATGCCAAAGAGCGATAATGGCGTCACTTGCTTGATTGGCTATGTCATAGGCCTGATACATGATGCTATATGCAGAGGTATGTGAATCGCGTCTGGTGGACAGGCAAGGGGGCACAGCTCCTTTCTCCCAGCCCTACTGTGCACAGTACGTCTACTCAAACACAGGTGGGACAGACCATGATTACTCATTTATTTAAGACCAGGAACTGTTAGTATGATATAATTGTACTAACAATATTATCTCATAAACAATATCGTTTATGACTTTATTATGCCATACACAGAAACGGTCTAGTGGTTTTGGTTCCCAACTCTCCCAAATTTACTTTGAATGAGTGGGTTCGAATCATGGTCAGAATACAATGTAAAGTATACTAACTGTGCGGGTATCCCATGGGTTGTTGTGGACCGAAATACCCCGGGAACTGCTGGCCTGGGAAGGGACCACCGTACCCGGGGAAGAACCCATAGGCGTCCTCCATCCCCAGCGGTAGGTCCCGGAGCTTGCGGGGGTTGGCGAAAAGGTGTGCCCGCATCCCCATGGTCGAGAGCTGCTTCATGCGCCGCTCCTTACTACGCTTGTTCTGGAACCACACCTGAGGAAGAGGCAGAGAATGGGTGGTTAGGGATGTGATGGAATGGGAGGGAAGAATTGGTTGTTGGTGATTTGATAGAATGGAAATAATTGGTTGTTAACTCCTTCCGCACCATGACGCCTTTGTACCTCTGATTCTGGCTAAAATTAGATGCTTTTATGCAGTTTAACAAGGACCTATGTTACTAAGAGGGTTTATTGAAATCGTATTTACCCATTTGAGTCGTATAGGTAGTTTACAAACTGAAGAAAATCGTCTAATGGTAACCAGAGTATGATGAAAATTGCGTAATGATCGTGAATGGGTTGATGACGAGTGATTAGTTGGAATAGGAATAGAAGTGAAGACAATAATAGAAAAACACTGACAGATTTAATAATATGCCGAAAACCTTTATGACGAGAAAGTAAGGCGTAATTGATTAGGTACTGTAGAACAGAATTACCTTATATAAAATAAATAAATATAATGTAACTCGACTAAAAATAAAAATAAATTAATATTGGATTAATATTGGTGAATATATAAAACAAAAATTATAACACAAAATCTCAAAACTAATGGGGATAAACATGAGGGAGAAAGAGGTTCGAAAAATATTCTCTTCAGTGAAAAATCTCCCCTTAAGTGGTGACTTTAGACCGTAACTGTACCATCGGGAACCCCAACGACCGGAACCTCCGGCGGGTGCCCCCAAACAAGCAACATCTGTCCGTCTGTCTCCCTCACCAGTGCCCTGAATCCGCACTTTACTTTGTGCAGCCTAGTTCCGGTTAGTAGTACATAGGGCAGCACCGCGTCTCGTTTACTACGCCATCTATTGTACTATACATGCATACGATAGCGCTAGGAGGTTCTTTATGCGTATTCATGTATTGCACTTACATTGATAAAGAACGGGTTGACATAAACTAGACTACTTGTGGGTTGATTGACTACTATAGGTGTCGCCATAGTACTGTATGTTTCAGTGGGCAGAAGTGGGTTGCCTGTGTTGACTGAAGGGCGGCCCGGCTCTCCGCTACGATGACAGCCAAAACAACCGACACCCGAGAGCCGACTAATTCCGGGTTGGAGGGGGGCTAATTACCGACAGCCGACTGGGGGCGCGTGGCAGGGGTGAGGGGAAGGAGGGGGGGGGGGGGAGTGAGAGAGGTGTGGAGGTAAGGTACGAGGGAGGGGGACTGAGGGGAAGGAGGGGGGAGGGTGAGAGGGGAGTGGGAGAAAGGTAAGAGGGAGGGGAGGTAAGGGAGAAAGGGCTGGTGGAGGAGAGGTACGTGGGAGGGGGAGGGGAAGAGAGAAAGGGGTGGACGGGAGTGTAGGTGGAGGGGTTGGTAGAGCAGAAAGAGGTTGGGGAGGATGGCACGGGTGGAGGAATCTAGAAAGAGGTTGGGGAGAATGGGAGGGGAGAGGAGAGGAGAGGAAGGGGGGAACTAGAAAGAGGTTGGGGAGAATGGGAGGGGAGAGGAGAGGAAGGGGGGCACTAGAAAGAGGTTGGGGAGGATGGAAGGGGGAAGGAAAAGGACATGAAGTGAAAGAATGGGAAACGGGATGAGGTAATGTACGGAAGACAGAGAAAGTGGAAAAGGGGAAGAGGGAAAGGAAAGGAGAATATTCAAAGGAGGTGATAAAGGATAAGACAGAGAGAGAGAGAGAGAGAGAGAGAGAGAGAGAGAGAGAGAGAGAGAGAGAGAGAGAGAGAGAGAGAGAGAACAGGAAGTGGGAACAAAGGGGAACGGAAGAGAGGGCCAACTAAGCCAAGGAGCAAAGGTGAGGCAAGGAAAGGAGATGGGAAAGGAACCACAAAATCGGGACAGACTAGAGGGAAGGCAGCAAGCTAAATTTTTAAATTTCTCCGGCGAAGCCGGATTCCTCCATACAATGCTGGCTCGCTATCGCTCGCCAGAAAAAAATCGACATCTGGATGGCTAAACACGTCTTAAAACAGTTGGCTGAATGGGGCCGAATGGATACAAGCCAGGGAAAGAGAGAAAAGGAGACATAAACAAAAGCCGGTGACCCCCCCTTAAGTGTGTCTGTGTGTGGGGGGGAGGGGGAGGTTGAACAAAAAAATCAATCCAATTGTTACCGGTATAGAATGTAGAGCAAATAATAGCACGAGAAGCCAAACAATAACAAAAAGACCGTATGTACACCAGTAATAACACACGAAGACTGCCGTACTCATTTATAACCTTAATCCCTTCGGTACCGGCGGCGTCTTTTCAACTTTATTCTGGCTACTTTTAGACGATTTTATTCAGTTTCAAAAGGGCCTCCAGCAATTAAAAGGCTTCGAACTATCTCACTTAACCCTTTTTACTACCGCAGATTCTTCTTAAACTGCTTAAAATCGTCTAAATATAGCTAGAATATAATTAACAAGATGTCGCCGGCACAGAAGGGGTTAATTAATAGGTAAGAACGACGCGGCACATTGATAAGTTAATGAATATCACAACCACGAGTGCACTGGTAAAATACAAAAAAAAAATAGGGTATTGAAAATAAATGAAAGAGGACAAACAAATAATATAGGCAAGGAAGGATAAGCGAGACGTAAACAAGACTAATAAACCTTGACGTTGACCCGTCGTGGAGTAAACTAGAAACCGCCGGAACCTTTCATCCTGTGCGCCCCCCCCCCCCCCCCCGACACACACACCACACCATAGGTCAGGTCAGAGGGGATGTTGGTGAGGGGTTAAAGAGAACAATTACCAGTTTTCTTAAGAGCGTGTGGTAAGGAGAGTCTATGGTGAGACGGAGAGAGAGAGAGAGAGAGAGAGAGAGAAGAGAGAGAGAGAGAGAGAGAGAGAGAGAGAGAGAGAGAGAGAGAGAGAGAGAGAGAGAGAGAGAGAGAGAGAGAGAGAGAGAGAGAGAGAGATATACAGACAGAGAGAGAGCGAGGCAGGCAGACAGACAGACAGACAGAGTGAGAGAGATAGGGGGGGGGGGTTATGGGGAGAGACATAGGGGTAAGAAATCTGAGGGGTACTGTGACATCATAACCACAGGCTGACCACACCCCGACCCTGCCTGACCCCACCAGCCTCACAGACACACACGTGCATGATCAAAAATATATACAGTATATATCAGTATTTATACACAAAGATAAACATACATAATTATGCATACTTACAGAAACACACGCATACATAACTATACAGACACACGCAATATATATATATATATATATATACGTACATAAACCAACACAAACAATGTTCCTGGCAAATTGTTTAGCACCGGACCGGTCTCTGCAACTATACTGAACGTAGAATACCTAAGGAATTGTATATAACTTTAATTGTATATAACTTTAATTCGGAAGTTACCCTATCAGAACTATCAAGAAAAAAAGAAAGTCGAGAAAAACTGCTATTGTGAATCCGACCTAAGACTACGCTAAACAAAAAATAACGAAGACAAAAGAATACGAGAAAAGGGTCATTTATATAAGGTGTCGAGGGCAGAGCTGGCTATGGGTTTTGTGAAAGTCAGTGGTTGTAGGGCTGTGGTCAGAGGAGGAGCTGGGGTGGAGGAGAAGAGGTGGAGATGCGGTGGTGGTGGAAGGGATTAAGGGAGGAGGTGGAGAAGTGAAAAAGTAGAGGTGAAAAAGTGTGGAAGAGGCAGTGTGAGAAGAGAAAGAGAGTGCTGAGAAGTCAAAGAGAGGAGATGGTGACGATTTTTATCAGTTTCATCAGTTTTATCAGTTTAACTCCAATAGTTACTAGGCTTCGAACTATCTCATTTAGCCCTTTTTACTACCTCATATATTTCTTAAACTGCACAAAATTGTCTTAATACCTAGAATAAAACTAGAAAGACGTCGCCGGTACAGAAGTGTTAGGAGACAGCTGGAATGTAACCAAATTGAATTGGACTAAAAAAGTTAATCTTCATTCCTTGCAACCCCCCCCCCCCCCCCTCACCACCCCTGCTTTCTGTTAAGGGGAGATGGGTCGCTTTTTTGGTCCCCCTTCTTCCTAATTTTTAGCTCTATTAGTTTTGAAATTTTAAGACGTTCAGCCCATTAGTTTGGTGATTTTAACACCTTTCGCCCCATTTCTTTGTCAATATGAAGACTTTTCGTGCCCTTTAGGTGTCAATTTCCTTCCAGGCGAGCGATAGCGAACCTGTAATTGTGGAGGAACTGGCCTTCGGCCGTGACATTTTTCTAACGAAAAATGTACGGTACAAATTAATCTCGAAGGGGGGATCTAATGGATGTTTTTATAAATTTGATGGAGGTCTAGGGAGGAAACTAAGAAATATATGAATAATTGAATTAATAAACCAAAACAAATAAAAAATAAATAAATGGCCATCTCCCCTTAATGTTCATTTGTTGCAACCCCCCCTCCCCCCGCCCCTGCCGTCTGTAAGTGACCGGCCCTGTACAAAATAGTGGTGTCATCAACGCGGATAATAACTGATGGCCACCTTAATGATAGGGGAGGCGAGGGGGGATGGGATGGGAGTGGAGGAGAGGGAGGGAGGAGGATCGTGGGGGGGGGGGGGGGAGAGATGAACAAGTTTAAGGAAATAATGGAAGAGAGATAAAAGTATGAATGAAAGATGGTAATATACAGTATATATGTATATATATATATGTATGTAGCCTATATATGTATGTATATACTGTATATATATATATATATATATATATATATATATATATATATATATATATATATATATATATATATGTATGTGTGTGTGTTTGTATGTGTATGAATCATCGTCATAATAATGCTAAATATATGCTACAATCTCCACCCCATTGCAATGATTAGGCAAACAATGGACAAAGACATAATAAAAACTATAATTTAATGCAAAAATTAATAATAACTGACTAAACCCCGACCCCGACAACAACAACAACAACAACACTAGACAACATAAACAACGTGGCGACCTACAAACAACCAAACAAAACAACAACAACATCACGGACGTCTCTTCCAGTTTTAGCCACGACGACGACGACGACTGGTTGGAACCTAATCTGTCCTACGCCTTCCCAGACACCGACACCTACACCTATGTATGGGGAGGGGGGGAGGAGGGGGTAAAGAAAAGGGATAGGATGGAGAGGATGGAGATAGATGATAATGAAGAGGGATATCAGTAAAATGGGTTCAGATTTTATAGACTCGACATAACAAATACCCATATCGTATATCTAAAATATGTGCTTGTGCGTGTGTATCACACATATACTGTATACACATTATATATATATATATATATATATATATATATATATATATATATATATATATATATATATATATACACACACAGTATATATAAGCGTGTGTGTGTGTGTCATGCAATAGGTGTGTGTAAGCGTAATACACTGTATATGCCCGAACTGTGCCTTTATGTATGTGAACACGTGTCACTGTGTGTGTGTGTGTGTGTGTGTGTGTGTGTGTGTGTGTGTGTGTGTGTGTGTGTGTGTGTGTGTGTGTGTGTATGTGTGTGTGTGTGTGTGTGTGTGTGTGTGTGTGTGTGTGTGTGTGTGTGTGTGTGCGTGTGTGTGTGTGTGTGTGTGTGTGTGTGTGCAGGTGCTCTATATTTGGAGCATCTGTCATGGTAACAGCTGAACAGGTACGAGATGTGCAGGTGTCTCTGTGTACAGCATGTGTGTGTGTGTGTGTGTGATTGTATGTGTGCGTGTGTGATGAAGGGGAAAATATATTATGAGTATAGGTGTGTGTTAGAAATGTGAAATATTAAGGGGACGACTACTTTTTTGGCCTATAAATGCATGCATTCATAAATTCTTAGTTTCCTCACTAGACATCCATCAAACTTAGAAAAACATCCCCTAGAACCCCCTCCCCCCCTCAAGATAAATTTGTAAATTTTTCGGTAGAAAATTTTCCCGGTCGAAGGCCGGTTCCTCATACAATTACAGGCTCGCTATCGCTCGCCAGGACAAAATCGACACCTAAATGCACGATAGGTCTTAAAATGTATATCGAAATGGGACGAAAGGTCATAAAATCGCCAAACAAATGGGCTGAACGTCTAAAAATCTAAACAAAATAATGGGACTAAACACGAGGGAGAAAGGGGATAAAAAAAAAACCGACCGTCTCCCCTTGAAAGCGAACAATAGAAAGTCCAAGAAGTGGGAGATTAGTAATGTTACAGGATGGGATATATGCAAATATGGATATGCAAATATATATATATATATATATATATATATATATATATATATATAATTGACCTGATGAATGTAGAATGGGAGAGAGAGAGAGAGAGAGAGAGAGAGAGAGAGAGAGAGAGAGAGAGAGAGGAAGAGAGAAAAGGAGAAAAAAAGAGAATTGCAGCCAGAGAGAGAGAGAGAGGGAGAGGGATATACTGTATATATATATATATATATATATATAGAGAGAGAGAGAGAGAGAGAATTACAGCCACACATAAAAAACAAACTCGACCCCACCCCAGGTGAATATGTAACTGCTACCTCTCCTCCCAACCCTTTCATATATTTTCCCTTTCATTTCTTTGGAGCGTCCCAGCAGGTCTCTTGACGCGTCCATCTGTGTAATGAGAGGTTGCTTTGTCGCCCCTCCGCTTCCACCTGCCACCTCCACACAGGCCTCCACACAATTGGCTGATATAACCTAACTTTACATTGTTAGATGCACTCGAGTGGTTGGGGCTCATACATTCTTTGTACTGCCTTGTGGGTTTTTTTTTTTTATTTTTTTTTTTTTTTTTATGCTGACCCTTCAATTGATATTGTAACATTGTAGTGTTGGCTATACTGTATATATATATATATATATATATATATATATATATATATATATATATATATATGGTGAGGTATTGTTAATTAAATTGTGGCACAATTATAAAACCTGACGATGGTGATGATAAAGGATTTAAATAGGCACAATAAAATTGCTTCACATACGTGTAAACATAAATTATTTCACAACACATATTAATTATTACAATAATATCAGCATCATAAGAGAGATATTAAGCACAAATTAAACAATGTAGGACTAACCGGACATTTAATAATTGTTGACATACGTGTGTGTGTGTGTGTGTGTGTGCTAACAGGTATTTGAAAGTGTGTGTGTGAGAGAGAGAGAGAGAGAGAGAGAGAGAGAGAGAGAGAGAGAGAGAGAGAGAAATAAAGAGAGAGAGAGAGAGAGAGAGAGAGAGAGATAAAGAGAGAGAGAGAGAGAGAGAGAGAGAGAGAGAGAAATAAAGAGAGAGAGAGAAAGAGAACATTATTCGAAAATCAAACTTAGGAGTTAACCAGCATAACGATAATATAATAAACAGTGGATAATAATATTCATTAGATTCATCCACGACAGGTGTTTTCTCCTTCCACACCTATTAACAATAATCTACTGATCTACTGTACCCTCTTCCGAACAAGTAGGCCAACACTCTTGAATATTAAGGGGGGTGACCTGTTTTTGTTCTGTCCTTTTCTATCTTTCTCTGGCTTGAATCCATTTGGCCCCATTCAGCCTACTGTTTTAAGACGTTTATCCCCATCCAGGTGTCAATGTCTTACTGGTGAGCGGTAGCGAGCCAGCATATTTTTTATTTTTGTTAGACAGCAGGCTAAATTTGTAAATTTTTCGATAGAAAAATTTCTCCGGCGAAGCCGGATTTCTTCATAAAATGATGGCTCGCTATCGCTCGCCAGGAAGAAATCGACACCTAGATGGGGATAAACGTCTTAAAATAGTTGGCTGAATGGGGCCGAATGGATACAAGCCAGAGAAAGAGAGAAAATGACAGAAATAACAAAAAGTGGGTCACCCCCCTTAACCTCTATAACTCACAAACGACTAGATTAATCGGGGATAACATTTCTACCATTTGGCAATTCAGGCAAGCCACGGAATAGGTGTGGACATGTACAGCGCATTTGCTCCAGCCCTGTGTGGAGGTGAGGGGTAGGGTTGGGTGGGGTGTAAGTGTACGTGTGAGTGTGTGGAGGGGGTTGAGGTGAGGGGTAGGGTCGGGAAGTGAAGAGAGGTGTGTGTGTGTGGTGTGTGTATGCGTGTAAGTGTGTGTGTGTATGTATGCGTGTAAGTGTGTGTGTGCGCATGAAGGGTGTGTGGTGTGCGTAGTAGGGATTGAGGGGGGGTGGGGGACAGCTCGCGTGTCCAGACCTCAGTCATTACTCGTGTCAGCTCCTCGACAATTATGTAACTCTGGCATTGCTGTGTGTGTGTATGCGTGTAAGTGTAAGTGTGTGTGTGTATGTGTGTGTGTGTGTGTGTGTGTGTGTATGCGTGTAAGTGTAAGTGTAAGTGTATGTGTATGTGTGTGTGTGTGTGTGTGTGTGTGTATGTGTGTGTGTGTGTGTGTGTGTGTGTGTGTGTGTGAGTGATTGAGTGAGTATGTGTGTTTGTAAGTGTAAGTGTGTGTGTGTGTGTGTGTGTGTGTGTGTGTGAGAGAGGGTTCGTGCGTGCGTGTGTGTGTGTGTGTGTGTGTGTATGTGTGTGTGTGTGTGTGTGTGTGTGTATGTGTGTGTGTATGTGTGTCCAAGCGTGCCTGTACACAAATAAGCGTGAGCAATTTGCCTTTGTGTGGTTGTGGGGGTGATTGAGAGCGTGTGTGCTGGGGGGCAGGTCACTCATCTAGCCTCACTTCTATAAACGTAATCGCTTAAGGGCAGATTTGTGTTCATGTGTTCATATATTTATCTAGTTTATTATTTATTTCTATTTATTAGTTTCCTCCATAGACCTCCATCGAACTTATCAAAAATGTGTGTGTGTGTGTGTGTGTGTGTGTGTGTGTGTGTGTGTGTGTGTGTGTGTGTGTGTGTGTGTGTGTGTGTGCGCGCGCGCGCCAGCAACATTTCTGGGTTGATTTGCACTGCTATCGGAAACTAGACAGAATCAACATGAATCAACATATTGAAATGAATTAAATAGTGTACCTCCTAATCTAAGTGAATGATGTTATGCAAATATTTCATCATTTTACCGGATATTCGAAATGCACAGATACGATGATTGATACCGACGGTATAATTATAGTGTGTATGTGTGAGAGAGAGAGAGAGAGAGAGAGAGAGCGAGAGCGAGAGCGAGAGAGAGAGAGAGAGAGAGAGAGAGAGAGAGAGAGAGAGAGAGAGAGAGAGAGTGTGTGTGTGTGTGTGCGAATGATGTACATACAGTATACAGTACAGTATATATATATATATATATATATATATATACCTGTATTTGTATGTGTGTGCGTGTGTGTATGCGTGGGTGGGCGTGGCGTGACGTCAGGAACTGTCAATCACCCCCTCACGCATACCCCCCCCCTCCCCCCCCCTACTACCCTCTCACGTGTATTCCCTCTCCCCCACCTCACCTCTCTCTAATGTTCCTCCCTCACCCTTCACAGACTAATATCTCTCTCCCTCCCCCTTCCCCTCACCACTTTCTCCAATGTTCCTTCCTCATAAACTATTACATCTCTCACCCCTTCACCCTTACCATGTCTCCCCCTCCCCCTCCCCCTCACCCCGCGTCTCACCCTCACCCCCATACAACTCTCCTTTACTACTACATTATTTATCATTGTAGCACTTTCACTTTGTACAGTTTAGCTTCCCTTTAAGGGGGGTGACCTGTTTTTGTTCTGTCCTTTTCTATCTTTCTCTGGCTTGTATCCATTTGGCCCCATTCAGCCTACTGTTTTAAGACGTTTATCCCCATCCAGGTGTCAATTTTTTACTGGTGAGCGGTAGCGAGCCAGCATATCTTTTATTTTTGTTAGACAGCAGGCTAAATTTGTACATTTTTCGATAGAAATATTTCTCCGGCGAAGCCGGATTTCTTCATATAATGCTGGCTCGCTATCGCTCGCCAGGAAGAAATCGACACCTAGATGGGGATAAACGTCTTAAAATAGTTGGCTGAATGGGGCCGAATGGATACAAGCCAGAGAAAGAGAGAAAAGGACAGAAATAACAAAAAGCAGGTCACCCCCCTTAACAGACCCATCGGCTCCTTTTCACCTGCCGTCCTTTACGTATACTCACGGACAAAAATCCTACCCACTTCCATAGTCTCAAATCCTACCCACTTCCATAGTCTCAAATTAATTTCACCACAACACGTTTAACACCAAAATGCTCCTGAATCACAGTGAACAAACCATGAATATACTGTAGACCTTATTTATGTCTACTAAGAATATATTTATGTCTATTAGGGATATATTTATGTCTATTAGGGATATATTTATGTCTATTAGGGATATATTTATGTCTATTAGGGATATATTTATGTCTATTAGGGATATATTTATGTCTACTAAGGATATATTTATGTCTACTAAGGATATATTTATGTCTACTAAGGATATATTTATGTCTACTAGGGATATATTTATGTCTACTAGGGATATATTTATGTCTACTAAGGATATATTTATGTCTACTAAGGATATATTTATGTCTACTAAGGATATATTTATGTCTACTAAGGATATATTTATGTCTACTAGGGATATATTTATGTCTACTAAGGATATATTTATGTCTACTAAGGATATATTTATGTCTACTAAGGATATATTTATGTCTACTAAGGATATATTTATGTCTACTAGGGATATATTTATGTCTACTAAGGATATATTTATGTCTACTAGGGATATATTTATGTCTACTAAGGATATATTTATGTCTACTAGGGATATATTGTCACGTACAAATATAGAGATAGCGACCTTGTTTATGTCTATTAAGGGGAGATGTCGACTTGAGGGATTTTTTTCTTGACCCCTTTCTCCCTCATGTTTAGCCCCATTGCTTTTGATATTATAAAACGTTTGTCCCATTAGTTTAGCGATTTTAAGAACTTTCACCCCATATTAAGACCTTTCGTGCAATTCAGGTGTCGATTTTATCCTGGCGAGCGATAGCGAGCCTGTAATTTAAGAGGAACCGGCCTTCGGCCGGGAAATTTTTCTACCGAAAAATGTACAAATTTATCTTGAAAGGGGGTCAAGGGGGTGTAATTTTAAGCTTGATGGAGATCTAGGGAACAAACTAAATATATACCTCCCCTTAAGGGAGCCCACCTCGCTTTTTTTCTCTTGCTCTCCCTCTCTCTTTGGCTTGTGTCTAATCGGCCCCATTCAGCCTACTTTTTTAAGATGTTTACCCCCATCCAGGTGTCAATATTTTCCTGAAAAGCGGTAGAGAGCCAGCATATATATATTTTTGCTTGGCAAGCTTAATTTGTAAATTTTTCGATAGAAAAATTTCTCCGGCGAAGCCAGATTTCTCCATACGATGCTGGCTGGCTATCGTTCGCCAGGAAGAAATTGACACCTGGATGGGGATAAACGTCTTAAAACAATTAGCTGAATGGGGCCGAATGGATACAAGCCAGGGAAACAGAGAAAAGGAGAGAAAAAAAAAAAAAAAAAAAACAGTGACCTCCCTTAAGGATATATTTTCACGTATAAATATAGAGATAACCAAGGAGACTTTTTCATTTATAACAAGAGATAATCAGTTTAATTTATGGAGGAAGGGCACGACTATTGACCGTGGCTGTATATCACCGCTACAGACCTATCTTACTGTATGTTAATTTATCCGGTTAATTGTCAAGTTGTTATCGTAGTTCAACCGTTCCAATGTACCGGTATACCTGACAAATTATCGTAGTTCAACCGTTCCAATGTACCGGTACACCTAACAAATTCAACATGTCTGGAACGGTACACTCACATTAAATTCAACATGTCTGGAACGGTACACTCACATTAAATTCAACATGTCTGGAACGGTACACTCACATTAAATTCAACATGTCTGGAACGGTACACTCACATTAAATTCAACATGTCTGGAACGGTACACTCACATTAAATTCAACATGTCTGGAACGGTACACTCACATTAAATTCCCTTACTCTTTTCCTGACAGTTTTACCCAATTTAGCTTTCTAATCTTCAAATCATATCATTCTCAAATTAACACTCCATCACATTTATTAACACTCCATCACATTTATTAACACTCCATCACATTTATTTCTTATTTCTGGTTCGTCTTTCCTCTAGTTTCCGACTGCTTTCTTTAGTCCTAAACTAACTCTTAAGGGGAGATTTCCACTTAAGGGATTTTTTTCTTTACTCCCTTCTCTCATGTTTAGCCCCATTGCTTTTGAGATTTTAAGACGTTCGCCCCATTAGTTTGGCTATTTTAAGAACTTTCACCCAATTTATGTCACTTTTAAGACCTTTCGTCCCATTTAGGTGTCGATTTTTTCCTGGCGAGCGATAGCGAGCCTGCAATTTAAGAGGAATCGGCCTTCGGCCGGAACATTTTTCTATCGAAAAACGTACAAATTTAACTTGATAGGGGTTCAAGGGGGTGTAATTTCAAGCTTGATGGAAGTCTAGGAAACACTAAAAACCATCCCTTAACTCTTTCTCACTCGTACACATAAACACAAACACCTGGATCTATCTCATTTTAACTTCCCTCCCTTCCTCGCCTTCTTAATGTTCTGTCTGTCTGTCTCTCTCTCTCTCACCTATCTCTCTCTCTCTCTCTCTCTCTCTCTCTCTCATACACACAAACATCTGCGTCTCTCTCTCTCTCTCTCTCTCTCTCTCTCTCTCTCTCTCTCTCTCTCTCTCTCACACACAAACCGGTGAAGGCAGATTACGTCGGGAGATAATATTGAGATGATGGACAGGTGCCAGGCGGGATTGAAAGGGAATCAAAATTAAAGTGGATAGTGAATAAACATTAAATCTCCAACGCTAATTATAATTATTACCCGTTACAAAATGATGGCACGAATGAATAATTAGGATAAACTAGAAAGTGTATACGTAAACATGCAGATAACAAATATATACAATAAAGGTTTACTTTTATTATTGTGAATGTGATTTTAAGTGATAAATATAATGAATAATTAGGATACAAGAACAAGTGTATACATCAATTTGCAGACAACAAATATATACAATAAATGATTACCGAAGTAGAATAGTTACTAAATATGCTTTCTAATATCATTAATGTGATTTTAAGTGATACATATAATGAATAATTAGATAAAAGAAAGTGTATACATCAATATTCAGACAAGTACGGTATATACAATAAATGTTTACCCAAGTAGAAAAATAGTTACTAAATATATTTTCTAATATTATGCATGTGATTTTAAGTCATAAATATAATGTAAGTGCGTCATATTTTATTGGATATTAGAAATGTACAGTAGAGATGCTATAAATGAGGGTCACTATAATTATAGCAGTGGTGGCTCTGTTTGTAAATGAGAGAGAGAGAGTGTGAGAGAGAGAGAGTGGGTAAGTGAGTGAGCGAGAGTGAGATAGTGTGAGGGTGAGTGAGTGAGTGAGAGAGAGAGAGTGGGTGAGTGAGTGAGCGAGAGAGAGAGATATAGAGATAGATAGAGAGAGAGAGTGTGTGTGAGAGAGGTAGAGCTTCCAGTCCATATAACAGGCCCATCATATACCTGTGGGCCTCGCTCTAGGCTTGACCACTGCCATAAAGCTGTACAGGCCTCGGTACAGTTGAATACAAAAAGTCAGGTCACAGCCTTTCCTCCCCTGGCACTATAGTAATGTCTGCCAGATCTCGATGAAGGTGCACGGAACTAGAACTATGATAGATTAATCGAGTTTGCTAAGTGGAGGATATTTTGGTTTTCTGTTTTATGGAACCCTTTGCCGAGATAATATAATTATATATAAATTTTTGGTTGACTGTACAGGCATTCTCTCCCTTAACCCCTTTCTCTCCCTTACCCCCTTTCTCTCCCTTAACCCCCCTCTCTCCCTTAACCCCTTTCTCTCCCTTAACCCCTTTCTCTCCCTTAACCCCTTTCTCTCGGCTCCCTCACACTGATCAGTACAGTCACCTTCATAACATCAGCTATATACTGTATATATTCATACAGTCATAAACAAAACAAATAAAAGCTTGCTAATGGAAACAATATTCACGGGCGCTAAAACATATTTTATTGATTTTATCAGAGGCAATCGAAGTTGAAATTAGGAAAGTGACGCAACTTTTGAACGCGACTGTACCTTCTTCCTCGCTGTATTTCCCATCATCACTCTCGCATTATTATTATTAACTATTGCACCACATCTATATTTCTATCTTCCTTATTTCTATCTTTCTTATTTCTATCTTTCTTATTTCTATCTTTTTTATTTCTATCTTTCTTATTTCTATCTTCCTTATTTCTATCTTTCTTATTTCTATCTTTCTTATTTCTATCTTTCTTATTTCTATCTTTCTTATTTCTATCTTTCTTATTTCTATCTTTCTTATTTCTATCTTCCTTATTTCTATCTTCCTTATTTCTATCTTCCTTATTTCTTCCTATCCCATACCCGTCTTTCAACTTCAATTGCAAGTTTCAAGCTACTGTATAAGGAAGTGGGAGTCATAAACATTGTTATAAAATAGAAATACAATAATAATGTAGGTTTTAATGGATAAAAGGGGTGTTGAAGTGGGTTTTGTGTGTTTATGAATCTACGCAAAACTATATTCTAGCTGGTAATTCTGCTAAATATCGATGTCTACAGCTCCAACTTCCTTATAGAACGAATCTCGCAAGTGGTCGATTCCCGGAACAAGTATTTCGCTAGGCTCTATCTTTCAGCTTCAGTAACAAATCTAGTAATGCATATATTTGATACTAATAAATTCGATAACTCTGTTTCTACTTTGTAAGAATTGCACTGCAAATAATTGTCGAGTGTTAGCTTCGCTCCACACGGTAACATGTCTGATTACACTAGTTATAAACTACTCTCAACATCATGGATATTCCAACTTAACAATGACATGCTCCAAGGACTCTTAACCCCTTCTGTACCGGCGATGTTTTTTGTGTTTAATTAATCCAAATTTGGTCGATTTTATGAAGCTTAGGAAGGATATGTGGTAGCTAAAAGGACTAATCGAGATAGTCTGTAGCCTTGTAATTGGTAGACGTCCTTCCTAAGCTGAATTAAATCATCTAATACTTACCAGAATCTAATGAAAAGAACGTCACCGGTACAGAAGGGGTTAACGAACTTAGCAAACAAAGATAAATATATGAGATGTAACCATCCCCTTGGGTATAGGCCGATCCTGGAGTGGACAACACAAA
>CM064551.1:34874011-34876511 GCA_032716605.1 Paralithodes platypus
TTATCTTTACAAAGACAACGCATCCATGCTAAAATGAACACTTAAATACATAAGACATCATTTACTCAATGATAATTTTGAATGTATTTACATACCGGTAATTATTTATAATTATCTTGAAACCCACAATTGTTATTTTATTTCATATGTATTGTGGGAGTCCGATCCATACGTTCATTTCATGATAAACTACTGATGACTGTGATTACCTTGAAGTCATTCGGGGGACTTTTAGAAGACTATTGTTTCTAAAGTAGTATCTGCTATTCATATGACATGGAAACATTTGTTATTCGTATGATTATTTACTGAATTAAAATAAAGAAAGCACTGCAATAAATAAAAATGTCACTTAGTCTTAGATTATGAAATATATAATTTGGGTCATCATATTTTGATTTATATGTAATTATGCCAATGAACTGGTTTTGAATGGTAATTAATGGTCTAATTTTTGCTGTATATATAGAGAGTGAAAGAACCAGAAGTAAAGGTGATTATGTCCGGCTATAAAGGAGTGGAGCAAACAACACCAACACACAAATAAGAGGAACGAAGGGGCGTGTTAAGGGGGCCCACCTAGCTTTGTTTTATCTTTCTCTCCCTCTCTCTTTGGCTTGTATCCAATAGGCCCCATTCAGCCTACTGTTTTAAGACGTTTACCCCAATCCAGGTGTCAATATTTCCTGGCGAGCGGTAGCAAGCCAGTATATACAGTATATACTGTATATATTTTTGTTTTGACAGCAAGCTAAATTTATGAATTTTTCGATAGAAAAATTTCTCCGGCGAAGCCAGATTTCTCTATACAATGCTGGCTCGCTATCGCTCGCCAGGAAGAAATCGACACCTGAATGGGGATTAAACGTCTTAAAACAGTTGGCTGAATGGGGCCGAATGGATATCAGCCAGAGAAAGAGAGAAAAAGAGAGAAAGATAACAAAAGCAGGTGACCCCCTTAAGTTGGAATGGCAGAAGAAGGGTGGGGGGGAGGGGGGAGGGGGTGTTGGAGGTAGTGGAAGGGTACATTATCTCACAGGCCCCTGGGTCACACCGGGAGGCACGCTCGTGACCACCGCTTTCAAGAGCTACTGGAGGAGAGAGAGGGAGAGTTTTTTTTCCTTAAGGGACTTGGAATCCGGGTGGCTCTTATAATTGTGATTAGCATGTTGTCTGGGTGTTGTCAGTGTGGGGAGGGGGGGGGGGGGGGTAGTGTATGTGTGTGTGTGTATCTGGGTGTTGTGTGTGTGTATATCTTGCTGTTGTCAGTGTATGTAGTACAAAGGAGTACAAAGGAAATCAAGCAACAACAGATATAGTGACCCTTCTAGGTTGCTTGTCCTCCAAAACACTGAGGATCAAGTGTCCAAACAGTGGTTTAGAGTGGGTAAGGGAACATTGGAAAGGGAATTACTGCCCTGGAACTAATGTCCGTGGCAGGATAGGAAGTTAGTAGAGGACAGATGGGTTAGTAACTGAGGGGGGGATAAAATAAAGTTATTCATTTACAAACGCAGTCAGTCGCGGGTTTGATGCGAGATATTTGTCTAGGCGAAGTTTAAATGAATCAACGGTGATGCAGTCTATAACGTTTCGGGGAAGCCCATTCCACAAGTTGACAACTCGATTGAAGAAGAAATTCTTAGATACGTGCGAGTTAAAAGATTTACCAATAATTTTGCAACCGTTTCCCCGCGTGTAATTAGATTGGTCGATAGTGAAGTACTTACTACAGTTCATATTGTCGATGCCTTTGATGATTTTGAACACTTGAATTAAGTCACCTCTTAATCTGCGCTAGGTTAAAGGAAATAGATTTAATTCTCTAAGACGCTCTTCGTATGGTTTGTTCTTTAGGCTAGGTATCATTTTGGTAACTCTACGTTGAACTCGTTCTAGCTTGTTTATATCTTTTTGGTAATAAGGGCACCAGGATTGAACGCAGTATTCCAGAAGAGGGCGGACTAAGGAATTGTAAAGGGTTAGGATAACTTCTTTGGATTTATGCTCAAATGACCTGCCTATAAAGCCAATTATTTTGTTTGCCTTCTTAACAACTTCTGAACATTGTTGACTCGGTTTTAGGTTACTCGATATTGTTACTCCCAGATCGGTTTCTCTGTTTACATTCGTTGAGTGCCATTCATCGAATAGTTTGCTTTCTCATTTAGGTATCCGATATGTAGTACTTTACATTTATCCGTATTGAAACTCATTTGCCAAATTTGGGCCCAACATGACAATTTATCTAGAATGTGTTGCATATCGTCAACTTGTTCTTTTGAGAGTACGCTATTTGCAATTTTTGTATCGTCAGCAAATTTTTAGATTGTACAGGTGAGACCCTCATCTATGTCGTTGATGTAAATTAGAAAGAGAATTGGTCCTAGTACCGATCCCTGGGGTACCCCGCTACTTACATTGGTCCATTTAGATGCCTTACCGTTTATGACTACTCTTTGCTTTCTGTTGCCGAGCCAATTTTCTATCCATTTCAACA
>CM064551.1:34881511-34898458 GCA_032716605.1 Paralithodes platypus
ATTATGTGCATTAGTTTGGTACAAAGGGGTTAGTGGTGTGGTCAAGTTTATAAGATCAAAGTGGCTTATGATATAATAACTTACATAAATAAACTGCTATATAAACTATAACTACCATCTCTAAAATAGACTACTGAGTCTTGGCATAAGTCTGTTAAACAGACTATTACTCTCCTCACTGAATTCACTTCTAATCTATTCAGTCTAGTGTGACAATTTGGGAGATACCATACCCGTAGTGCTTACCAGGCCTAATTAAAACTCCTCATAACTTCCGGGTTGTAACACCGGAGACTTTTTCTATCAAAAAATGTACATATTTAGCCTGCTGTCAAACTAAAATAAAAAATATGCTGGCTCGCTACCGCTCACCAGTAAAAAGTTGACACCTGGATGGGGATAAACGTCTTAAAACAGTAGGCTGAATGGGGCCAAATGGATACAAGCCAGAGAAAGATAGAAAAGGACAGAACAAAAACAGGTCACCTCCCCTTAATGAGTGAAATTATTGGATATATAACACCAACTTTAAGCATCAGAGTGATATCAGATTCTCTTTCACAAATGAACACCCGGATCCACACACCTCGTTGGATTTGCAAGACACAACAACCTTAGCACACGTAACGCCTTTCGCTATACGATGTGGCGTTTCCTTCTTTTATTTTGGTTATCATTAGACGCTTGTATGCAGGTTGAGAAGGTCCTCTTGGAGTGTCATAAGCAAAACCTGACTTACTTATATCTGACTCCCAAAGATCCTTTCTAAGCTGGATAACTGTGCTGCATACGAATCAATCTGTGCGTGTGTGTTTGAATGCAATCGAGTAAGTGTGCTTGCGGAGGTGAGTGTGAGTCCGAGTGTTTGAAAGTTAGCGAGCGTGTGTGTATGTGCTAGCTTGAGTACGTGTATGCGTTTGAATGCAATCTACGGTGTGTGTTTGTAAGCGTGCGTGTGTGTATTTGAATGTCCGGTAGAGTGTGTGTGCGTGGTGGTGGTGGTGGTGTGCGTGTGAGCAGCTGTAGGGTTGGGACTATAATACCCCTGGTGTGTCCCTGTCTGGCTCGCTACTGTTGTCCGCTCCTCCTGGGGGCACGGACTTTTTCACCAACCTATATTTACATAGACTTACATAAATACACTGGCCACACAGACCACGCAGATAAAGAAATGCATCGCTGGAAATATCTACAATGCCAGAACAGAAGAGGAGGCGGAGCTCTCACAGGATATCAAAAACTTATGTGGATATGTCGAAGAGGACAAAGAAAAACATTGATTTACAGATTTGCATAAATATTGTACACTGACCAGGTGTAACTTTGACAAACTATACAAATGACTTGAACTGAGCGGAATGAAAATGTGGGTAGAAGGCTCTTGATACATATCAAGTTCAACACACTATACAAATCATCTTAAGTCAGTGGGATAAGACAGTAAGGAATAAGAGGACATACTGTAAATGCCAAATGTCATCAAATCCTCATTGATGCAAGTAGCTATATATTTATTTTTATTATAAAGCCATACAATTGTACCAATACACCTTTTTTAATTGAATTGCATTGGATACAAATACATGTGGAAAAAGGCCCTATATTGACAAACTATACACATGGCCTAACTGAGCGAGATAAAAAAAAAAAAAAAAAAATCACCTTAACCCAGTGGGATAAAAATACATGTGGAAGGCCCCAATATTGCCAAACTATACCCATGACCTAACTCAGTGGTACAAAAAATATGTATGTATGGAAGGCCCCTGAGTGTTAGCCCAGGGCCCCCAGGGAGCCACCCACCCCGACCTTACCTTCCTTCCACTGAAATTGAGGCGTTGGGGATTTGCCCAGGCTCACCCTTGCCTGCCTCCCTTGCGTGTTCTCCCCTCCCACTCACACACTCTCACTCTCTCTCTCACACAGAGATAGCTAGGTCGGTTTTAGTCTCTCTCTCTCTCTCTCTCTCTCTCTCTCTCTCTCTCTCTCTCTCTCTCTCTCTCTCTCTCTCTCTCTCTCTCTCTCTCTCTCTCTCTCTCCTCTCTCTCTCTCTCTCTCTCTATCTCTCTCTCTCTCTCCTCTCTCTCCTCTCTCTCTCTCTCTCTCTCTCTCTCTCTCTCTCTCTCTCTCTCTCTCTCTCTCTCTCTCTCTCCGTAAAGACAGGTAGTGGGACCAGCTGACAGGAGACGGACAGAGACAGAGCTAAATCATGCCCCCTCCAGCACCACCACCACACCGCCGCCAGAACACAGAGACAGACAGAGAGAGACAGATAAAAAAGAGAAGGGTCACTGTTGGGATGTTGATGATGATGATGAGGGTGGACTGCACGCAACATCTACACTACCTACCTACCTCCCTTCCTTCCTATCTATCTACTTACGCACGTACCTCCCTACCTTTTGATCTACCTCACTACTTACCTACCTCCCTTCCTATCTATCTACTTACGCACGTACCTCCCTACCTTTTGATCTACCTCACTACTTACCTACCTCCCTTCCTATCTATCTACTTACGCACGTACCTCCCTACCATTTGATCTACCTCCCTACTTACCTACCTCCCTTCCTATCTATCTACTTACGCACGTACCTCCCTACCTTTTGATCTACCTCACTACTTACCTACCTCCCTTCCTATATATCTACTTACGCACGTACCTCCCTACCTTTTGATCTACCTCACTACTTACCTACCTCCCTTCCTATCTATCTACTTACGCACGTACCTCCCTACCTTTTGATCTACCTCACTACTTACCTACCTCCCTTCCTATCTATCTACTTACGCACGTACCTCCCTACCTTTTGATCTACCTCACTACTTACCTACCTCCCTTCCTATCTATCTACTTACGCACGTACCTCCCTACCTTTTGATCTACCTCACTACTTACCTACCTCCCTTCCTATCTATCTACTTACGCACGTACCTCCCTACCTTTTGATCTACCTCACTACTTACCTACCTCCTTCCTATCTATCTACTTACGCACGTACCTCCCTACCTTTTGATCTACCTCACTACTTACCTACCTCCCTTCCTATCTATCTACTTACGCACGTACCTCCCTACCTTTTGATCTACCTCACTACTTACCTACCTCCCTTTCTATCTATCTACTTACGCACGTACCTCCCTACCTTTTGATCTACCTCACTACTTACCTACCTCCCTTTCTATCTATCTACTTACGCACGTACCTCCCTACCTCTCTATCTACTTCACTACTTACCTCCCTACCTATATCACTACTTACGCACGTACCTATACCTCCTGCCTGACTACTTACCTCCCTCCCATCCAGCCTACACTAACTACCTACCTCCCTTCTTGCCTACATTGCTACTTACCTTCCTCCCTAGCTACATCCCTACTTACGTTTTTACCTAACCATATTACCACATATGTACGTTACGGGTTTTATGTTCTATGTGGACGAAGAAGACAAAAGGCAATGCTGCCTGTAACATGTGTTCCCCTCAGAGTTGAAGGAGTGATAGGCAGCCAAATTCCACCTATAAACATTACTACCAACCATTCCACCTACTTTCCTATCTACCATTCAATTACCTACTCACTCACGTATCTAGTTCCTTACCTACCGAATGATCTTACCTACCTAACTCGCAGAACGAAGTTTTCTGTTTCCTATTCAATGGCTATTTTCTCAAGGAAGTTCTTTAGTAATTTTCTAGTTATTCAGACGTTTGACTTCTTTGCTTGTGTAGATTGACTATTGTAATTAAGAAAACGATGTTGGCAGATATTTATCCTCTCTCTCTCTCTCTCTCTCTCTCTCTCTCTCTCTCTCTCTCTCTCTCTCTCTCTCTCTCTCTCTCTCTCTCTCTCTCTCTCATTGTCGAGTAGTATTAGGACCGGACCACCTAGTAGGCACCGCAAGGTCCATGTGGTCTGAGTGTCTGTGTAACACTGTGTAACTCTCTCTCACACACACAAACACACAGCAAGCATCCCGGATGTTCATTTTTTTTTCCAGAAACGATTTGAAGTTGTCTGAACATGATCTAGTCACTCAAGACACGACACACGTAGCGCCAGATTGAGGGTATATATTCCTGCGGCCTCTCCCATCCATCCCCGGCTCAGTTCGCGTGTTTGTTTACCGCGCCTATTATTGCGGTCACTGAAATAAGGAGGGGGGGGGGGGGTATACTTGGTTCTTCTGGCCCCCTTCTCCCTAATGTTTAGCACCATTGGTTTTCAGAATTTAAGAAATTCGGCCCATTAGTTTGGCGATGTTCAGACCTTTCACCCACTTTCTTTATCAATATTAAGACCATTCGTGCAATTTCGGTGTCGATATTTTTCCTGACGAGCGATAGCAATCCCTTAGTATAGTGGAAAGCAGCATTTTTCTTTATCGTAAAATGTACAAATTAATTTTGAAGTAGTGTTTTTTTTTTCATTTTTTTTTTAACTTGATGGAGGCTTAGGCAGGAAATTAAAAAAAATATGTAAAAGATATATAAATAAGCAAATAAATACGCCCATCCCTCCTTAACCCTATTTAAGGGGGGTGACCTGTTTTTGTTTTGTCCTTTTCTATCTTTCTCTGGCTTGTATCCATTTGGCCCCATTCAGCCTACTGTTTTAAGACGTTTATCCCCATCCAGGTGTCAATTTTTTACTGGTGAGCGGTAGCGAGCCAGCATATTTTTTATTTTTGTTTGACAGCAGGCTAAATTTGTACATTTTTCGATAGAAAAATTTCTCCGGCGAAGCCGGCTTTCTTCATATAATGCTGGCTCGCTATCGCTCGCCAGGAAGAAATCGACACCTAGATGGGGATAAATGTCTTAAAATAGTTGGCTGAATGGGGCCGAATGGATACAAGCCAGAGAAAGAGAGAAAAGGAGAGAAATAACAAAAAGCAGGTCACCCCCCTTAAGCATGGGCAACGTTTAGCCCTTCTAGTACCGGTACCTTTGATGCTATTTAGCCCTTCTAGTACCGGTACCTTTGATGCTATTTAGCCCTTCTAGTACCGGTACCTTTGATGCTATTTAGCCCTTCTAGTACCGGTACCTTTGATGCTATTTAGCCCTTCTAGTACCGGTACCTTTGATGCTATTTAGCCCTTCTAGTACCGGTACCTTTGATGCTATTTAGCCTTCTAGTCCCGGTACCTTTGATGCTGTGTAGCCCCTCTAGTACCGGTACCTTTGATGCTATTTAGCCCTTCTAGTACCGGTAACCTTTGATGCTATTTAGCCCTTCTAGTCCCGGTACCTCTGATGGTATTTAGCAGTTCTAGTGCCGGTACCTTTGATGCTATTTAGCCCTTCTAGTACCGGTACCTTTGATGCTATTTAGCCCTTCTAGTACCGGTACCTTTGATCCTATTTAGCCCTTCTAGTACCGGTACCTTTGATGCTATTTAGCCCTTCTAGTACCGGTACCTTTGATTGTATTTAGCCCTTCTAGTTCCGGTACCTTTGATGCTATTTAGCCCTTCTAGTACCGGTACCTTTGAATGCTATTTAGCCCTTCTAGTACCGGGTACCTTTGATGCTATTTAGCCCTTCTAGTACCGGTACCTTTGATGCTATATACCCCGTCTAGTACCGGTACCTTTGATGCTATTTAGCCCTTCTAGTACCGGTACCTTTGATGCTATTTAGCCCTTCTAGTACCGGTACCTTTGATGCTATTTAGCCCTTCTAGTACCGGTACCTTTGATGCTATTTAGCCATTCTAGTACCGGTACCTTTGATGCTATTTAGCCCTTCTAGTACCGGTACCTTTTGATGCTATTTAGCCCTTCTAGTACCGGTACCTTTGATGCTATTTAGGCCCCTTCTAGTACCGGTACCTTTGATGCTATTAGCCCTTCTAGTACCGGTACCTTTGATGCTATTTAGCCCTTCTAGTACCGGTACCTTTGATGCTATTTAGCCCTTCTAGTAGCGGTACCTTTGATGCTATTTAGCCCTTCTAGTACCGGTACCTTTGATGCTATTTAGCCCTTCTAGTACCGGTACCTTTGATGCTATTTAGCCCTTCTAGTACCGGTACCTTTGATGCTATTTAGCCCTTCTAGTACCGGTACCTTTGATGCTATTTAGCCCTTCTAGTACCGGTACCTTTGATGCTATTTTGCCCTGCTAGTACCGGTACATTTGATGCTATTTAGCCCTTCTAGTACCGGTACCTTTGATGCTATTTAGCCCTTCTAGTACCGGTACCTTTGATGCTATTTAGCCCTTCTAGTACCGGTACCTTTGATGCTATTTAGCCCTTCTAGTACCGGTACCTTTGATGCTATTTAGCCCTTCTAGTACCGGTACCTTTGATGCTATTTAGCCCTTCTAGTACCGGTACCTTTGATGCTATTTCACATAATATTTGAGTTAAAAGTAGCAGATTCTATGCAGCTTAGGAAGGAAATCTAGCAAACCAAGCGGTAAAATCATCCTAAGTATCCCTCAATTCCCACAAATCCTTACTAATGGACTAAAATCGTCTAATAATAACGAGAATCAAATGCCAAACTGGCTCCCGTGATAGAGAAAGGGTAAGAGTATCGAACCCTGGCCGCCATTTATGTGTCATTATAGTTACCAATGAGCGGGATCGATTGCTGGCCATTAAAGGGGGGTGGGGGGGGGGGGGGAGGCTATATATATATACATCAATTTATTTACTATTTATTTATTATCTTTAATATTATTTTATATTATTAACTTATCTATTACGTATTATATCTTAGTTTCATCCCTAGACCTCCATCAAGCTTAAAAAAACATCTCCAAGACCCCCTTTCGAGATAAATTTGTACATTTTTCGGTAGAAAAAAGTACCGGCTGAAGGCCGGCTACTCTAAAATTACAGGCTGGCAATTGCTCGCCAGGAAAAAATCCAGACCTACAGTATTATGATATGAAAGGTGTAAATAAAAATTGACAAATAAATGGGGCGAAAGGTCTTAAAACTGATAAACTAATGGGGCGAACATCTTACAGTCTCATAACCATTGGGGTTAAACATGAAGGAGAAGAAAGACCAGAAAGACCATACACCCCTACACTGTTTCGCGGGTTTGGAGGGGGTATAGGGACGTTGCAGCTGTAGACGTAGACATTGAGCAGTGTTTAGGCCATTATTAACCACAAGTATCTCCATTCTTTCATGTCTTCCTCTCTATCCTCCCCGATTTTCACTTCTATTTTCCTTCTTTCACTTCATTGCCATACTTTGTATTATCATTATTATTATTATCATTAATATTATTATATTATTGTTTCTTAATTTAACTCTCTCCCCTCACATCACCCCCCCCCCCCCTCCCCTCTTCTTATCTGTCGTCACGTGTTGAGTCAAGTGAGGGGAAATGAGAAGAGGGGAAGTGGTGAGAGGGGAGTAGGTAAATGATGGGAGAGAGAGAGAGAGAGAGAGAGAGAGAAGGGGAGTTATACAGATACACAGATCTTGTGGTCCCTACTAGGTGTTCCGGCCTTAATACTACAAGACGGACAGTTATAGTAGAAGAATAGGTCAGCAAAGGAGAGAGAGAGAGAGAGAGAGAGAGAGAGAGAGAGAGAGAGAGAGAGAGAGAGAGAGAGAGAGAGAGACTAGCGTGCCAAGGGTCCAGGTTGATCAGGCCCCCTTCGTGAGTTGCACACTGTCCTTTCAATATCATCCCATCCATCAAGTTTCCTATCTTAACCCCTTCGGTGCCGGCAACGTCCTTTTAACTTTATGTTAGCTCCCAATTAGACCATTATATTCAGCTTCAAAAGAGACTCCAGCAATTTACAGGCTTCGAACTATCTCACTTAACCCTTTATACTACCACAGATCCTTCTCAAACTGCACTAACTCCTCGAAATTTAACCAGAATAAAATCAAAAGACGTCGCCCGTACAGAAAGGAATAATTCTTCGTATTTGCAGACCATTGTTTTCAGACACCATATTCGCGTAATCTACTTCAATACATAATGTCAGTTATTTATGGTCACTTTGATAATGTAAATGTATATGTACGGTAATATTGTAAGTATAATATCAACTTTAATGTATATGTATATGTACGGTAATATTGTAAGTATAATATCAACTTTAATATCCTTTTGGCTAACTTAAGATTTTATTCCGCTAAAAAAAAGTGAAAGTCAAGGGGGTATCAACTACCTCGAATAACTCATAAGTACAAGTATTACTTGTAATTTTATATGCTGCCTAACGCTAGACGCTTATATTTAAACACAGAAAAGAGCTCTCGTGGTCTGTGTTAATGTCACCATCAGCATTAAAACTTTGTGCTTTCCATTGATCTGACCGTGGCCCTCCCTTCCAGTTCCTAATCTGCCATAACATCTTCCTTCCGACCCATCTGTCCCATCCATTTTCATCAGTCTGCCACTTTTCCATCCACACACACACACACACACACACACACACACACACACACACACACACACACACACACACACACACACACACACACACACACACACACACACACACACATACACTCTCTCTCTCTCTCTCTCTCTGCCTGTTGCATCCCTTATAATCTGTCTGTCAATCGTCTATCTGTACTTCCCCATTCCCTCCCTGTCACCACCCTGTTCTATTATCTCCCTTCCTTTCTCCCTGTCTCGTCTCTCCTTCCCTCCCTCCCTCCCTACCAGCCTCCCCTCTCCCTTCCTCCTCCCTCCCCTCCCCCAGCCTGCCTGAGCCACCAGATAATCTTGGCCAAAAGACTTTAGGCAAACATGTGCTCAAAATTCCGTAAAGTTACCAGGGGGGAAGTGATCGGAAAGAGAGAGAGAGAGAGAGAGAGAGAGAGAGAGAGTATTGAGAGAGGGGGACGAGAAGAGGGGAGGAGAGAGCGGAGAGCGAAGGAGCAGGAGAGAGAGATGCAACTAGACACCTATAATTGGGGACACGATTATCTGAAAGTGGCTAATCAAACAAAGATAAGGTAACATATTATGACTGACAGAAGAGCAATACCTAAGTTAATTTCGCATTCCGGAACCTGAATGATAATAAGATCAATGTAATAAAGACAGATGACATATAAAAGGAAAATATATCAGGAAGCTGCGAGAGAAATAAATAATACGAACGTAAGGAAAGGTTAATCGGGAAAAAGTGAAAGACTGAGTTCTTAATTCTGGAGGGGCTAATCTAAAATGAGTGGAACGATTAGAATTATTAAGTGATAGTGCATTAAAGGGAAGAGAAGAGAGAGCAAAGGGAATTATTAGCTTAAAGGAATAAACAGGAAAGGAGAGAGAGAGAGAGAGAGAGAGAGAGAGAGAGAGAGAGAGAGAGAGAGAGAGAGAGTGTGAGAGAGAGAGAGAAGATCGCGTTATTGTATTACTGGATAAGTCGATTACACTAGCGGGGAGACCAGAGGGGAGGTTGTGGTGGCTTTGAGAGAGAGAGAGAGAGAGAGAGAGAGAGAGAGAGAGAGAGAGGGTAGAGGGGTTACGAGAAATGAAAAGAAAACGAATGGATAGGATAGGATAGGATAACAATTAAGACATATAGAAGAATGGAGACAAAATATATATAAGACGCATAACAAAAGAGGGAGAGAAGAGAAACCGAGAGAATGAATACAAAAAACACAAAATAGGCAAAAGAACACACACACACACACAACGTTCAAGTCCATGTGATCGATTTCCAGGGATTTAAATTTTAGTGGGTAAGAAGGGAACCGCCCAAATTTTTTCGTTGATGAAGGAAATGTCAGAGAGAGAGAGAGAGAGAGAGAGATTGAACGGAAGGCAAAATATATCAGAATGAAGTAGACAGAGAGGTTGGTGACAAACACACACACACACCCTCTTTCCCCCCCCCCCCTCTCTCTCTCTCTCACCGGGGTATAGCAATATTATCCGAAATTTGTAAAATATATACCTTATATGGATATTTGATCGTCTTATAACTAACCCTGGGAGAAGAATGGGGGGTAGGGTGGGTTGGGGGAAGGGAAAGGAAGGGAGAGGGGAGGGTGAGAGGGGTAGGGTGGGTTGGGGGAAGGGAGGGGAAGGGAGTGAGGGGAGGGTGAGAGCCAATGTTCCGATGGGAAAGGTGAGGGTGGGGGAGGGAGAGATGGGGTAGGGGGAGAAAGGGAGGGGGGGGGGATGAGTGTGGGGAAGGTGAGGGATGGAGTGGGGGATGAGGGAGAAATACAGTTGGAGACAAATGGGGTGGAGATAGAGACGGGGTGGGGAAGGAAGATGTGGGGTAGGGGAGGGAGAGAGGGGGGGGGAGGAGGGAGGGGGAGGGAGTGATAGGGTAGAGGAGGGAGAGATGGGGGTAGGCGAGGGAGAGATTGGGGGTGGGGGGGAGGGAGAGATGGGGGTGGGGAATGGAGAGAGATGGGGGTGGGGAGAGCTAGAATGGGTGTGGGGTGAGGGGTAGAGAAGGGGCTGTGGGGGAAGGGGTAGAGAAGGGCGTGTGGGAGGGAGGGTATAGAAGGGGGTGTGGAGAAGGGGGGTAGAAGGGGTGGGGGGAGGGGGGGTAGAGGGGGTGTGGGGGAAGGGGGATGAAAGGGGGTGTGGGGGAGGGGGATAGAAGGGGGTGTGGGGAAGGGGGGGTTGAAGGGGCGTGGGGGGAAAGGGGGGGGGGGGGGGGGAGGAGATAGAAGGGGGGGTGGGGGCGGGGGAAAAGGAGGGGTAGAAGGAGTGTGGGGAGAAGGAGTGTGGGGAGGAGATAGAAGTGGTGTGGGGGAAGGCGGTTAAAAGGTGTGTGGGAAAGGGGGGCAGAAGGGGAGTGTGGGGGGGGAGGTAGAAGGGGGCAGAAGGGGGGTGTGGGAGAGGAGGTAGAATGGGGGGAGGAGGTAGAATGGGGTGGGGGGAGGAAGGAGGTAGAATGGGGGTGGGGGGAGGAGGAGGTGGAAGGGGGGGGGGGGAGGAGATAAGGGGTGTGGCGGAGGGGGATGGAAGGGGTGTGGGGGGAGGGGGATGGAAAGGGTGTGGGGGGAGGGGGTAGGGGTGTGTGTGGGGGAGTAACAGTAGCAACCTATCCTATCCTTCAAACCGGTATTGCCAGTCACACAAGGCGCCGCTACCACCACCACTACCAACATTATCCCCACCACCACCACCATTATCCCCACCACTATCATCCCATCTACCACCACCACCACTACCAACATTATCCCCACCACTATCACCCCATCTACCACCACCACTACCAACATTATCCCCACCACTATCACCCCATCTACAACCACCACCAACACTATCACCCCATCTACCACCACCACTAACATTGTCCCCACCACTATCATCCCATCTACAACCACCACCAACATTATCCCCACCACTACCAACATTATCCCCACCACTATCATCCCATCTACCAGCACCGCTACAACATTATTATCTTGCATACAAATACCACCACCACTACCAACATTGTCCCCACCACTATCATCCCATCTACAACTACCACCAACACTTGCTCTTATCTACGCTTTACTACTACAATTACCAACATTATTAGTACCATCACCTGACCTGACCTGATTACTACCATGATATCACCTCCAGCTCATTTACACCTACTAACATTAGTCTACCAACATCACTACCACAATTTAAATGTAGATCAGGATTATTACCACCACGATCACCCAAAAGGTCAAATGTAGATCAGGATTATCACCCAAAAGGTCAAATGTAGATCAGGATTATCACCCAAAAGGTCAAATGTAGATCAGGATTATCACCCCAAAAGGTCAAATGTAGATCAGGATTATCACCCAAAAGGTCAAATGTAGATCAGGATTATCACCCAAAAGGTCAAATGTAGATCAGGATTATCACCCAAAAGGTCAAATGTAGATCAGGATTATCACCCAAAAGGTCAAATGTAGATCAGGATTATTACCACCACTATCACCCAAAAGGTCAAATAGGCTGTAAATTTGTACACGTATTCTCTGGTTCCCAAATGGTATACATATCAGCAATTGGCCAAATCCTTTTAGAGTAAACCCTTTCAGTACCACTGCTGTCCTTTTACATTCATTCTGGCTACTGTTAGACCATTTTATTCAGCTAAAAAAAGGACCTAGAGCAATCAACAGTCTTCGAACTATCTCACTTAACCATATTCTCTACCACAGATCCTTCTTAGGCTGAACAAAATCGTCTAAATATAGCTAGAATATAATTTAAAAGACGTCACCGGTACAGAAAGAGTTAAGAGAAGTTGGCGTAGGGATTTCTAGATTAGTGATAAACTGATAATTACTAGATTAATGGTGAGCTACACGGTGATGGTACACGGATATTTTGACAAAAGTATTGGCATCTTCATACGAATTCAACGATCACAAACTTAATTTGATACCCGATTAAATTACCCTTTCGTGAGGATGCGTTTCTTCCTTATATTCGATTTTATTCAGATTAGGAAGGAATTGTGTAAATCAGAGGGTTAATTAGAATGAAATTTTACCCATCTGATTCCTAGAGGGACGTCCAAACCCGAGTCAAGTTGTGTAATGTCAGTCAAAATAAAGTGAAATAAAGTTAAATAGCGTCCTCGAAAGGGGGTCTAGGGGGTGTTTTTTAAAGCTTGGTGTAGGTCTAGCGAGGAAACTAAAGCATATGTAAGTAAATATATAGATAGACCAAAAACAAGCATTACCCCCTTAATACACCTAGGCTAGCAGTGCGAGATAGGAGTGAACAGGGAACAGGTTGAAGAAGTGATAGAGCAACGTTGATGAGTGATTATGAAGGGACGTAAGAGACGGAGAGGAGAGAGAGGGAGGAGAGATGTAAGAGGGAAGGAGGGAATGGAGATGAAACAAGAAGATGGGATAGCAAGGGGAGTAAAGGTGATATGACAGGGGAGAGAAGACAGAAGGTGAGATGATGGGGAGATGGGAGGAAAGGTGAAATGACAGGGGAGAGAAGACAGACGATGAGGTGATGTGGAAATGGGAGGAAAGGTGATATGACAGGGGAGAGAAGGCAAAAGGTGAGATGATGGGGAGATGGGAGGAAAGGTGAAATGACAGGGGAGAGAAGGCAAAAGGTGAGATGATGGGGAAATGGGAGGAAAGGTGAAATGGCAGGGGAGAGAAGACAGAAGATGAGATGATGGGGAGATGGGAGGAAATGTGAAATGACAGGGGAGAGAAGACAGAAGGTGAGATGATGGGGAGATGGGAGGAAAGGTGAAATGACAGGGGAGAGAAGACAGAAGGTGAGATGATGGGGGAGAGAAGACAGACGATGAGGTGATACATGAGAGGATGGGGAAGAAAGGAGGGAAGGAGATTAGACCAAATAAAAGTGAGGTTAGAGGGAATGGGGGGGGGGGGGATATGAGAAGAGATGAGGAGAGAGAAGTTAAAGTGAGAGGGAAGATAGAAGAAAAGAGGGGGGAGAGGAGGAGGGAAGGGGATTAGACCACATAAAAGTGAGATGAGAGGGAAAGGGGGAGAGATGAGATGAAATAAGAGGAGAGAGAAGATAAAGTGAGAGGGAAGAGGAGAGGGGGAGGTAAACTGTGGGAGCAAGTGGGAGAGGGAAGATAGAAGAAAATAAGAGGGGAGAGGAGAGGGGGAGGTAAAGTGTGGGAGCAAGCGTGAGAGGGGAGGGTGAAGAATGCAGGTGGTGGTGGGGTGATGGGCAGGTAATCTATATAGGCCTACACCCCCCCCCCCCCCTCCCCCCCCCGCCCCCCCCCCCCCCCCACCCCCACCCATCCATAACACTCCACTCATCAGCTGACGTACCGCCTCACGCGAACTACCTACCTCTCTCTCTTTCTCTCTCTTTCTCTCTTTCTCTCCCTCGCTCCTTATATATTTCTCAAGTTCTTCAAACTTACTTTTCTATTTTCTTATTTTGTTTGATGTAATACAATTGAATGGATATCTTAATAATAGTGTTTTACTTTTGGGCCAATAATTCAGTTCTTCCTCTTAACACTCAATTCTATATCATACAATAGGCTATGTTACAATGTTCTCATTACCGGTAAACAAATCCCTTACTTGACACTTATTTGTACTGTACACTCGGATGCCATAGTCTCTAGCCCACTCATAAATATCCGTGGACTTCACCAATCGTTCTCTGTAGATATGGAACGCCCCACATCTCTGGAACGGCGACGGGATTTATGATTATAACTTTCTATACATCAACTATAAAACTCTATAAACTATTGACTGAGAAGCAAGTTTTATCCAAAAATCAGTCCAGATAGTTATAATTGCATAAAGAAAAATATAAGGGTCCACGAATTCTTAGGAGTGGCCTAGAGACGAAAAGGCATTTAAGTGTTCAATGTTAAGAGCGGTCGCGAAACATTTGCACACAGGGTATTCCTATATATTTAATCTGCATTAGTTTTGCATATAAATAAAACACGGCAATTCCCTATGGGAAGTGTTTCGTGACCGTTCTGTAAATTTTTTTTTTTTTTCTATATTCCAACTACTCCCTCTCGCTTTTATCGTATGTGCTAATAGTTTCCATGCAAATATTTTTACTACCGGTTCTTTACAAAATTATATATATCTTTTGTAACTGAATATCCCTGTCTTCTCCTTCCTATTCCCCGCACTCTTAGTTACTTGTCCATATTCTTACAGCCAGTTCTCTCTCAACACCAGTCTACGTTTAATTACCGTAGTATCTGTTTATGCCCTTATCTTTCTTCCTTTATACCCTCTCGTATATAGTTTTCTTTTTCGATCACAATAACAACCAATCACTCATCTACTCTCCCACAGCTTACTTCCCTCAAATCATCTCTTATCTTATAATCACCTATTTATATCTGTAAGCCTAACTCTTTCCCTTCCTGTCTATCCCAAAACAATCACCCTCCCACAATGTTCAGCCCGTGTCAGGCGATCGATTATACGGGCAATCATTTATTTTCGGTGGCTCTCGAAGCATAGTTAATACGATGTCAACCAACTCACAACAATAAACCTACATTCTAGTCCCGATACCAATGCCAAGGATCACAGATATAATGCTAGAGTGACATAGCTCATCGTAAATTGACGGAAAAAAAATGTGCTCGTATGAAACTGCTTTTTGGCGAAATATATCCTATTCCCTCTTCTTCTTCTTCTTCTTCTTCTTCTTCTTCCGCCCTCTCTTACGTGCCTGCTGATCCGATACTGACCTATTTCCGGGAACTGACAGGAAGGCGGGGCGAAAGGGGGATAGCCAGGCACAATAATTAAATAAATAAGTCAATAAATAAACAAAACAGGGGAATTATATACTGGTCAAGGTAATACGAATAACAATAGAACATATGTTTACATTTAGTACAATAATATACATATAGCATTCGTTTAGTAGAGAAAAGTCAAACAACCATATAAGCAATGAAATGAATAATAATAACTCTCTCTCTAATATATATATATATATATATATATATATATATATATATATATATATATATATATAAATAATCACCCTACATAAAATAACACTGTAAGGCTAAGTCATGCGTCAAAGCCAACAAAAGGGGAACAAAAATGGGTTACAGTTCTGACTGACTTTTAAAACAAGTGGTCCAGTAATCGATACAGAAGGGAGGGGGAGGGGGAAATGAGGAGGGAGGGGAGAGGTGAGAGGAGGGAGAGAAGAGGAGATAGGGGGAGGGAGGAAAAGGGAGAATAGGGAGGAAGGGGGAAGGTGGGGGGAGGAGGGGGGGGGGGGGGGTAAAAGCAGTATTGGTGAATTGGTAATGAGTTCACTGGGATCAAAAGAAGGAATGAAATGAGAGAGAGAGAGAGATTCAAATTATTTTACGTCCACAATTTGTGGTTATTCTGTACAGATCACAAATTATATGATAAAAATTTAAATATATTTATAACACCATATAAAATAGACATAAATACGTAAATGTGTATTACCGGTACAGACAAAGTAGTCGTGTTGCGTAAACCAATATTTATAGGTTTTCAGAATGACCTAAACATAAATTAGACAGATTATACAGTATATACAAATAGTTAAGCGCCCCTATTTGTGATAATAATGGGCAGGTTATTTGTGATAATAATGGGCAGGTTATTTCATAATTTAGGTCCCTGTACAGCAATGGGGCTGGCACCCGTGTCTGTTTTGATTCTTGGTAACTGTGTTGGTGGTGTAATGGTTAAGGTGCTTATGTTTTGGGTGTGGTGTCTCGAGTTCGAATTGCGGGAGGACCATATGGTTTCATTAGTATCTTCAAGTATATTGGGGTTTGTAATTGATGATTAATGTTAAGAACGGGGTGCTACTATATATAGATATATATATATCATATATATATAATACGGGTATATATTATATATATATACATATATATATATATACTAGCTATAGTATATATAAGACATATATATATATATATTAATATATATACATATATATAATACTATAGATATATATATATAATATATATATATATATATATACGATATATATATAGATATATATATGGTTGGGTACTATACTTATATTTTGAAATGTGAAAAAATGTCCAAAAATGATATATACATATAGGGGGAAGCATACACTTATATATTATATAATATACCTATATATATATATCTTATAGATATATCGATATTATATATTATATATATATATATAATTATATATATAGGTTATTGGTTGTCTTTGTGATGGTACTCTTAGAGGAACATGTCATTGATCATTAGGGGGAAAGCCATTCAAATATCAAATATATGTTTCTATTATAGTTTTAGCCAATTTAGTTCATTTGTGAGAGTAACGTGGTCATACATTCTAGCTGCGTAATATTTTATTTGTTGAACAAAGAGAGAGAGTGTGTGTGTGTGCGAGTGAGAGAAAGAGTGTGTGTGTGTGTGAGTTAGGAAGAGGGATGCTGGAGACGGAAGTAATGAGAAAGGAAGGCAGGAAGATGAATGAGATTATTCAGATAG
>CM064551.1:34898558-34984799 GCA_032716605.1 Paralithodes platypus
GGGACAGAGGTGCATGGGGGCAGTTCGTTCGTGGCCACCCCTTCGGGGATCACGGCTTCAGGCAATAGATAGATAGATATATATATATATATATATATATATATATATATATATATATATATATAATACAATTATTCTAACCATTGTAAATCAATTAATCTGAGACACGTCTGAAGAGTCAACTGAAGGGAAAAGTATGCAATCGGAGAGCTTATGCCATGCCACACTTGGCCAACATGTTTATCTCCGGTGCCTGAGTCCAGCACGAGTGAACGATGGGTGACACTCTTCGTGACTCTGGCGCAAGGTCACTGTTCCCAATTCACCAAGAGTCAACAAGTCGGTACGTGTTCATCCAGAGTCAGTACTCACGGAGAGTCAACAGAGTCACGAAGTATAACACGAACCCAACACGAGTTTGAGGAAATTTGAAAAATAACGGTCAATTCCAGGGTACGAAAACAAAGAGTCGAGTCACAAGAGTGTAACAAGAGTCACAAGAGTGGCCCCCATTGTGCAGGTGCCCGATTCACCCAAGAGTGTACAAGAGTCAACACGAGTCACAAAGAGTTATGCAGAGTTCAAGAATCAACACGAGTCACGAAGAGTCAACAGGAGTCAACACGTGTGTCCTTCGGACTCGTGACGGGGACAAGAATTTCATTAAGGTTTGAAATTTCTAGGCCATGTCACGAGTCCTCAGGACACTCCCGGATACCAACACGACTTACACAAGTGTAGCAAAGAGTCATTGCCGAATATGAAAATGTCCTCACTCGTGTTGGACTCGGGCACCGAAGTAACCACTTTGGGAGGTCGGAGGTCACGGGGTAAAGAGGTCGTGCGTCCGGAAAATAACTCGAAAATCCAGGATATAACTACAACTACGGAATATCTTGTTGAGTATAAAGTAGATTAGTTCCCCTAGAGGTGGCCTTGAGGTAAAATAAGCCGCAGGTTGGCAATTTGGCGAAATGGCATCGAAACGAACTGGGACTGGGAGAGCGGTGAGAGGAGACACGCTGGTAGAATGTTCCAAATGCGTGACGTGGCATCCACATGTTTTAATGGGCGTAGAGGGTATGACACAGAGGCAGATCAACCAGAGGACTGTGCTGTGTAGGGAATGCATGGAGAGGGAAATAATGGAGTTGAATGGGGGCATGGAAGGTCTGATAGAAAAAAATGCAGAATTGAGTAGGAAACTGGAGGAAAAAAAACGCGTGTGTACATGCACACAAACGGCGGCGGCGGGGCGGCAGCTACAGCCCCAGAGAACCACAAGCCCAGCAACCAATTTCAAACAACTGCAGACCCAGACATACTACAGGGGAAAATAGGGAAGCTGCAGAAGAAAATGATAGTGTAAATGAAGATGAGAGAAACCGAATGGGAGCTAGCCCTATGGCGCACCCCTGTGAGGATGGACCCCACAGACCAGGGCAGTGCACTTAGACAAGAAGTAAATCGCAGGAGAACAGCAAGGGTAATAGTGGGGGACAGCATGATCGGTAAAGTAAGAAAACAGGTGAAGATGGAGGCGGAAGGAAGCAAGAACATGTGCCTGAAAGGAAAGGTATAAAGGATATAATGGAAGAGGCGAAGGAATGCGGGAAACAGCAACAGGAAGGAACCCTAATCATCCAGGGTGGTGGAAACGACCTCATGCAACAGGGAGCTGAGAACACCGTAAGAGAAGTGATTGAGGGAATCAGGATAATTAAGACACACAAAAAGAATCTGCGTGTAGGAGTTATGGGTATACTAAGACGACCCAGAGAAAACATGGCCTATGAATATACCCGAAGAAAAGTAAATAAGAAAATAGCAGAAGAGATATACAAGATGAAAATGGAGCACATGAGGAATGAGGACATAGGAGTGAGCTTCCTAGATCTAGACCAGGAACTCACAGGCAATAGATTCACAGGATGAACCGAGTACATCTAAACAACGAGGGGATAAGACTCCTCGGAAACAGGACCCTGGAATGGTTCCTGGCTAGCGAAAGGTTACACAAGGGGCGCCTTGAAAAAAAGGCCACAGGGATGGGCAAGACCCGGACCATGAAGAAACTCAGGAGGGATCAACAAACGGTAACGAGGAAAAGAGCGAGAACCAGGAACAGAGGAGACCGATATAATGGTAGAAGCCGAAGAAGCAGTACCTGGAGAGGGAGGGGAGAATGTGCCGACGCGCAGGGAAGAAGCTGCCCATAGGGAAGGCCAAGAGGATACAATCCCCGGGAACGAGTAACTAACCCAACTGAGGCCCCAGCCGTGAGAGAGGACGGAGACCCCAGCCTAAGAGAGGACAGGGGGACTCCTGACTCCGGCAATGAGAGTGAGAACTCCCGGGAAATGTGAACCAGGAACCAGCAGGATAGGAACTGCATTAGATTAGGGTGCCTAAATGTGAATGGATGGGGAGTGGGAAAAATGTAAGACATGAGTGAAGTACTGTATGAGGGGGGTATAGATGTGCTCGGTATAACAGAGACAAAGCTACGTGAAAGAGTGGAACTGTACACGGAAAACTACAGAATGACTGGGAAGGGGCGCAGTAAATGGAAGAAAAAGGGTGGAGGTATAGGCCTAATAGTGAGAAAGAACATGGATATAGAGGTTGAAGAGTTAAAAGTCGGCGAATGCGAGATGAGTGAAGACATGATGGCAGCCTACCTGAACTACAAGGCAAAAGGAAAGACTGAAAGGATCCTACTGATTATATGCTGCATGACGGTACAGGGACCGGATGCCAAACGTGATAATGAAAGGAAATATGACCTAATGAGAAGACTGGTAAACGAACATAGACGAGAACAGGTGATCGTAATGGGTGATATGAACGGACACATCGGAATGCTGGGTGAGGAAGTGAACACGAATGGACAACTGCTAAGGGATTTCACCGAGGAGCATGAACTGGAAATATTAAATGAAACCATCGCAGAGGGACGAGTGACATGGGCCGGAAGAGACAATGAATCTGCGATTGATTATATCTTGGTGAATGAGAATGCAAGGAAGAACGTGGAATACATGAGGATAGACGAAGAACGAGGAATGGATGTGACAAGTGACCACAATATGTTGTGGATACTTATACCTGTGGGAGGGAGAGAAAGGAAGCTAGGAAACCAAAGGGTAAGAAATGGAAACTGAAACAAGCGGACTGGGTAAAATTCGGGGAAAACTAGAGCGTGTGAACTGGAGGGATGACGGAGGGGTAGACAGAATTAATGAAAAATTCACCAAGACAGTGAAAGAAGTAGCTGAAAGAAGAGTCGGGAGGAAAAAGAAAGGAAATAATAGGAGACCCCAGAGGAGATGGTGGAACCAAGACATCGAATCCGCCAGAAAAAAAAGAAGACTAAGGAGGTCCAAGGACAACGGTGAGAATGAACGGGTCGCATATGAGGAAGCATGGGAGGAATACAGGAAGCACAAAAGTATAACAGGAGGTTTAATAAGGAAAGCGAGAGTAAAAGCCGACAAGGATGTAGTAGATGAGCTGAAGGCAAGAGACGGTGAGGTCAGTAGAGAATGGTATGACTTCCTAATGGGAGAGCAAGAGAGTGAAAGAGTTAATGTGGAAGTGATAATGGTGAACGGAAGAGAGGTGAGAGGGAAACCGGAGAAAGCTAGGGCAGTAAAAGAATTCTGGGAAAACATAGGGGGTGCGAATGAGGTGGAGGATAGGGGCGAACCCAACCTGATAATAGGAAGAAAGATACCAGTAGATGAAAATATGGATTATGAGATCAGTAGGGAAGAGATAATGAAAGGTGTCAAGAAACTGAAGACTGGTAAAGCCGCAGGAAACGACGAGATCCCATATGAATTCTACAAAGAGGGTGGGAATGGAGTAATTGAAGGCATGTATGGACTTTTTAAGAAAGTGTGGTCAGGAGAGAGGGTACCGTATAAATGGAACGAGAGCCGGGTGACCCTCCTGCACAAAGGGGGTCACAAGAGTAAGAAAGAGCTGAAAAACTACCGACCAATAACGCTAACGGACACAATTTCCAAGGTGTTCTGTGGGGTGCTGAATGAAAGGCTGAAAGGGATCTTTGAAAGGAACAGAGTGATGGGAGAAGAACAGAATGGGTTTCGAGTGGACAGAAGAGGGGAAGATAACATGTTCGTAGTGAGAGAAGTGATAGAGAATACGAAAAAGTCCGGACGGAAGGGATACTTCGCCTTCCTAGACATAGAGAAAGCATATGACAGAGTGAACAGGTACAAGTTGTGTAGGCTGCTTGAAACAGTAGGTGTGAGTGAAAAGATAATAAATATCATAAGAAGTATGTATGAGAATACCAGGGCTAGATACAGTATGGGGGATATAGAGACAGACTGGGTCGAAAACAAGCGGGGAGTTAGACAGGGCTGTGGGCTATCCCCCCTCCTGTTTGGGATGTACACAGAGGAACTAGCTGCAAGAATGAAAGAAGCCGGCAGGGGAACACTAATTGGGAACGAACGTCTGGGTATCTTGCTATATGCAGATGATGTAGTGATCATGAGCGACAACCGAGAGGATCTGCAGAGGATGCTAGATGTGGTGTCCGAATATGGGAATGACCGGAATGTGAGCTTTAGCAGGAAGAAAAGTAAAGTACTAGTAGTGAATGGAGATGAAACGGATGTGGGTGCGACGTGGCTACTTGGGAATAATATTATTACCCAAACAAATGAATACAAGTACCTGGGAATGACAGTGGATGCAAGAGGATGCGAGAAAACAAAAGATGAGAGACTAACAAGAGCGAGCCAGTGGGTGGGAAGACTTGGCAGTGCTGCAAGGTGTAGAGCGAACAAGTATGAAGTAGTGCGAGGAGTATGGAAAAGTATGGCGGTGCCAGGCCTGATGTATGGTCTGGAAACCATCCCGTGGACGGCGAATGACACGGCAAAGCTGGAAGTTGCCCAGAATAGGGTCGGAAGGCTCGCACTGGGAGCGAACAAGTACACTGCAGTAGAAGCCTTGAGAGGTGATGCGGGGTGGAGCTCCTTTGAAGAAAGAATAGACAAAGGAGTCCTACGGTACCGGGTCAGACTGGAAAAAATAAATGGTGATAGATGGGCACGAAAGGTGTTTGAATGGGCTAAGGAGAGCAGTAAGTGGAACAAGATGTGCGACAAAAAGATAGAGAAGTACGGAATGCGTGGTATCATGATGGGGGAAAGTATGGAAATGTGGAGCCATGAGAGATGGAAGAAAGAGATCGGCAAACGGGTACAAAGCGTAGCAAGGGACGAATGGGCAGGGAATATGAGAAACAAGAGTTCACTAGACTGTTACATGTGTAAGCAACAGCCAAGAAGGAAGCCATTCTACGATGGGAGCATCGGAGGTGAACTCCTCTTCAAGGCCCGAACTAAGTCACTTGAGCTGAACAGCAGAACATATAGATGGTCAAATGAAGGCAACAAGGCATGCAAGATATGCGAGAGTGGGGAGGATGAGACTGTGGAGCATATCCTCCTAAAGTGCAGAAAATATGAAGGAGAAAGGCGGGTAATGCTAAGATCCATAGTGCAAGAGATTGGTGCGGAGGAATGGAATGAATGGGGGCTCGACGGAATAGTGATCTACCTGCTTGGCCTGAACGACTTAAACATGTGGAATGAGACCACTGCACGGAGTGTTAAGGACTACCTAGAGGGAGTGTGGAGGAAAAGATCAGCCTCACAATAGTGAGGCTGGGGTGAGAATGCCCACGGGGGAACAATCTTCTTTTATTCTCAACCTGTCCTTTTCCATTATAGTTTATAAGTTTATCCTAGGAGAGAGAGCCGATACTAAGGCCACACCTCGACCAGTCGAGCGTGACTCTCGCACCAAGACCAAGACCGACTCTTGTATGTGTGAACCATGCTTTATCCTCCCTTCGGGACTTTGACGTGACATTTTCAGTTAGTGCTCTCTCCCTCTCTCTCTCTCTCTCTCTCTCTCTCTCTCTCTCTCTCTCTCTCTCTCTCCTACCACTATTATAATAATCAGTGTTCTTCGGAGCTTGCTCAGTGTATACGTACCTTCCCTTTACAGAGAATAGGTGGCACCTGCCTTTCAACACATTTTTACATGTAATCTGATTAATTCTCTAACCTAAGAGTGAACCGATTTTCCCAATCTTTATTCTACTCACCAAGAAAACTATAGAACTCTCTCCCTCAATATATTTTTCCCTCATTCTACGGGTTAAACTAATTCACAATTCTGTATGTCTAGGCATTTTGATTCTAACTTATCTTGATCTGGCTCTCCATCTCTCTTTCAATTTGAAGTGACACTCGTTCCAGACAGTTTTGCCTTTTGCCTCCCTCTTACACATAGAAAAACAAAAGAAGCCCCAGGGCACTGGAGGGACGCGTGTTATGAAATGGTGAAAATTAAGGAACACCCCGTTCTTAACATTAATCCTCCATTACAAACCCCAATGCACTAGAATAAACCAATGCAATCATATGATCAGTGTACAGCTGTATTCAGACACAGGCCTTATGGCAGCGGTTATATAAAATGTAAGAAGAGACAATGAGACATGGCATAACATTAGACAGAATGAACACAATGAGACATGGCATAACATTAGACAGAATGAACACAATGAGACATGGCATAACATTAGACAGAATGAACACTATTATGATAGAGAAGTGCAAATCACTGACCCGGGTTGAATTACTACTACAATCATTCCATTTATCACTAAGATGACTGGGAACAACACACATACCGTCAAATGGGGCAATTGTGGACACCTAGGGCAATTGTGGACACCTAGGGCAATTGTGGACACCTAGGGCAATTGACCACTTGCGAGTTTCGGTCTTTTAGGAAGTTGGAGCTGTAGATCTTGATAATTAACAGAATTATCACCTAAATACATAAAACCCAATTCAACATACTATTTATCCATTAGAAACCTACATTATTATTATATTTGTTTTTATATCGATGTTTATGGCTCCAACTTCCTTATAGCCTGAAACTCGCAAGTGGTCAATTGAGGACAGTTCATTAAAACCTTAGTGATAATTATTCAGGATTTCTGTTTTTTAGCAAAATTATGGCTTAGTGAGTTGCCATAAGTTTGCTAAAGACAGCAATGCTGAATAAGTATAATTGAGGTTTTAAGGGGGTCACCTGTTTTTGTTGTTGTATCTTTCTCTCCTTTTCTCTCTTTCTCTGGCTTGTATCCATTCGGCCCCATTCAGCCAACTATTTTAAGAAGTTTATCCCCATCCAGGTGTCGATTTCTTCCTGGGGAGCGATAGCGAGCCAGCATTGTATGGAGAAATCCGGCTTCGCCGGAGACATTTTTCTATCGAAAAATGTACAAATTTAGCTTGCTGTAAAAAAAACCCACACATATATATATATATGCTGGCTCGCTACCGCTCGCCAAGAAAATGTTGACACCTGGATGGGGGTAAGCGTCTTAAAAATATAGGCTGAATGGGGCCGAATGGATACAAGCCAAAGAGAGAGGGAGAGAAAGAGAAACAAAGCGAGGTGGGCCCTCTTAATGAACTGTCCTCAATTGCCCAACAGTAGGTGTCCACAATTACCCCATTTGACGGCGTATATAATAGTGTGTGTTCGTTGGCTACTTTGGTGTGACTATTCTATATCCAGGCACGTTCGCTGCTGTTCCCCTTCGTGAGCAAAATATACGAGCCAGTCCACTTCTACCCGCTGTGTCCTGGCTTGTGCGTGTGTGTACATCACTGCACAAATGCTGGACGAGGTGTGCCATGATGTCAGAATCGAACCGGAACTTCTGCCTATGGACGGACAGCGCTTGGCCCACAATACTGCAAATACTTCAAATGAAGCAAGAGTGGACGTAAGTGCTCGAGATTTTTGGACGAGGGGACAACGGGCTTTTTTCGACATCAGAATCTTCAACCCAAGAGCACAAACATATCGTGAGCGAGGACACAAGGCGGCATACTTGAGAAACGAAAGTGAGAAAAAACGCGCTTATGAAGAAAGAATTTTGAACAGGGATCAAGGAAGCTTTACTCCTCTGGTCTTCTCATCGTCGGGAGGTATGGGACCTTCTGCAAGTGTCTTCTATGCCAGATTAGCTGAACAAATATCAGAGAAAAAGCGCCAGCATAGAAGCCAAGTCATAACTTGGATGAGATGCCGGCTCTCTTTCTCTCTTCTCAGGTCTGCACTCCTATGTCTCAGGGGTACAAGGTCCTCCCCGCTACAGAGGACAAGAGTGAGAGACTTGGACTTTGAAATGGTCGTGGCGGAGGGACGAATTGGGGATCAACTAGGTTGATTGTAGGGAGGTACTGGTACAATAAGATAAACTACAATGTAACTAGAATAAGATAGACACCACTTTTTAACTGTCACCTTAATAAAAAAAAAAAAAAAAAAATTGTATGTGTGTGTGAGTGTTGTATGTGTGTGTGAGTGTGCTATGTGTGTGGGTGTGTGTGTGTGGGTGTGTGCTCTGCCGTCCTGTCGAGTGTGCATTGTGTGATTTGTATATGTTTCGTGTCTGTAGTACAGCGGATAAAGCAAATATCTTGCACTTTTTGACTAAAGCATCATACTTTCTACATTCATACTAAGACCCAATGGGAGCATTTTAAAGGGTGGAGGGAATCTGTATCTTCATGCTGGTGCCTGTGTCAAACTAGTCTCAAGTGACTCGTCTGGACAAGGGAAAACAAATTATATTCAGACAATGTTTGGCTAATGTTGACCGTTTGACTTATAAAGTCTTCTGTAGTTTATAATCATGCCACAAATCGGTAAGAAATTTTGCCAATTGTCCCTATTTTATTAAACTACAGGATTCAGTAGAAGTCAAACGGTCAACATTAGCCAAACATTGTCTGAATATAATTTGTTTTCCTTGTCCAGACGAGTCATTTGAGACTAGTTTGACATCGCTATCACGGTATACAGTTTGGGGCAAAAATCAGTGTTTCAGAACTCTAATGGAAATTAATTGAAAAGGGGCTGCCACAAGCACCAGCATGAAGATACAGATTCCCTCCACCCTTTAAAATGTTCCCCTTGGGTCTTAGTATGAATGTACAACAAGAGAATTTGACAGTGAAATTAGATGAAGCCTACAACAAGATCAACGTCCTCACCATGAAGCTGGAATCACTCCAAGAGTTTGTAACACTCAACGTTGGAGTACCACAAACTTCAATTGTCACCGCAACTCCAGCAGCCACCAACGCCCCAACGTCAACTGCCAACAATTCAACGCCTGCAGTAGCCATTTCATCTGATGGTTCCGATACTCAAGAAACAAATAGTAACTCTCTTCCCCCTCAAGACAACTTCCGTGTTGTTAGGAACAACGTTTGCCCCAAGACCAGGAAACCCATACCGATTACCGAGTGTCAAAACCGCTTCCAGATACTCGCAGACTCAGATGACGAAGCGGAAATAGAAGAAGTCCGGCTCGTGGGAGACTCGATGATACGTGGTCAGCTCACAGAGTTTTGCGCCAGAGCACCTAAGACCAGGAAGCGTTTTTGTATCCCTGGTGGTGGTGTGGACGACGTAGTTGCTGCAGTTGACGAAGTATCTAAGCTGGCCCCTGCTAATACAATGTACGTCATCCATGTTGGATCCAACGATGTACAGAGAACCCGGTCGGAAGATTTGCTTTTAAAGTACCAGCAGCTGATCAAGTCGTTTAAGGAGAAGTCATCCAGGATCATCGTCTCAGGAATCGTCCCCCGGCTTGGTGTAGAGAGCCGATTTTACAACATAGCCACCAGCACAAATCGTTGTCTAGCAACCTCTGCAGGAAGGAAAACGTGGGATTCGTCGACATCTGGGACAATTTCTACTACGATGACTATTTGTTTTCGGACGATGGAGTTCATCTGAACCAGGTGGGAGCAGCACGTTTTGGGCGTCTTCTCAACGATGCGGTGAAGGATTTTCGGAGAAGAAATCGACTCAGCACAGGACAACCAGGAAGGAGGACCGAAGACAGCGAGGGCGGCAACCTGCGAAGGAATTAAATGCTAATCTGTCAAGAACCGCGAATTTGGATAAAGCTCCACCAACACGACCCAAATTCAAAACCGCCAGGGATAACGACCGAGGACCGATGTCAGCCATGAATGTAAATGTAGATCCGATCAGAACCAAAAATTTGATTAAAGAACGTTCTGTGAGTTCTAAAACCGCAACTTTAAAGGTTTTCTATGCAAACGCTCGTAGCATACGCAATAAATTTTCAGATTTAGAGGAACTAGTGTTTACTGAAAATTATGATGTGATTGGTATAACAGAATCTTGGCTCAATACAGTAGATAGAGACTTTTTAGCAGAGTATTCACTTCCCGGTTATGTAATGTTTGAGAAAAGCCGAATAAATAAAAATGGAGGTGGCGTTTTATTTTATATCAAAGAAAGTCTTAACCCGACCCTCTTGTCAAAACCTCAAATTGTGAACGTCGACACATCTCTTGTGCTAATAAAGAATAATAAAGGTACAAAACTAATACTTGCATTAATATACAGACCTCCAGCTCAATCAGTGCAAACTGACCGAGAAATTTACCAACAAATTGCAGATGTAAGTAACTCACAAGATACCGTATTTTTTGGCGACTTTAATTACCTGTGACCAAGTGGGGCGATACTCTTACTTCACACTCCGGACATGACTTGTATACGAACTTGCAAGAGAGTTCGCTTTATCAATTTGTTCGAACACCGACCCGTGGTAATAACGTTCTTGACATTGTACTTGCAACAAAAGAAGAATTAATAGAGAATTTGAATGTTGGTGATGAATTCAGTAACAGCGACCATCGTACGATAACTTTCACTTTAAACTTTACTAGTAACGAACCAAATAGTAGCATCGAAAAATCCCTAATTTCAAGAAAGCAAACTTTCATAAACTTAGAGCTATGTTTAAAGAAACTGACTGGAGCTTTTTAATTAACAATGACGACATAAATACATCTTGGAAGTTATTCGAAACCACTTACCTAAAAGCAGTGCAAGACTGCATACCATCGAAAATACGGCGTCCAGGCCATAATAATAAGCCCAAATGGTGGAATAAAGATATTTCAAACTGCCTGCTTGCTAAAAAAATTGCTAATGATAGATTAAAATCCTCACAAAATGACGAAGAACGGGTGAAATTTGTAGAGCTACGACGCAAAGCCAAAAAGTTAATTAAGCAAAGTAAAAAGACCCTAGAGTTACATATTGCGAATCAAAGTAAAACAAACCCGAAAGAATTCTATAGTTATATCAGAAAGAAAAAAGTAGTTACTTCAACTGTTGGACCGTTAGTCGATGAAAATGGAGAATACACCAAAGACGAAGTACAAATGAGTAATGCCCTCAATACCTTCTTTGCATCAGTTTTTACAACAGAAGACCTCAGTGATATCCCTACACCATCGCCGATTCAGATTGATAATTCAGATGTTCTAAGCAATATCACCGTTACAGAGAGAGAAGTATTGAATTGTTTAGATAAACTCAAGGTAAATAAAACGCCTGGACCTGATACAATCTCGCCTAGAGTTCTAAAGGAAGCTAAGGATGAGCTCTCCAAACCACTGACATTACTATTCAATAAATCCTTGTAGTCTGGAACTATGCCTGATCAGTGGAAGATAGCCAACGTAACACCGATATTCAAAAAAGGCAGCAAATCCCTACCCAGTAACTATCGTCCAATTAGCTTAACCTCAGTTGTATGTAAAATGCTAGAAACGGTCATAAGAGACAGACTCGTAAATCACTTAGAGGAAAATAACATACTTAAAGATACTCAACACGGCTTTCGTAAAAAACGTTCCTGTTTAACAAACCTCTTAGACTTCTTCCACTATATCCTCAATCTCTACGACGAGAGTAAAGCTGTAGATATTATATACCTTGATTTTCAAAAGGCCTTTGACAAAGTTCCCCACAAACGTTTACTGCTAAAACTAAAAGCGCATGGAATACAAGACGGTGTGTTGAAATGGATAGAAAATTGGCTCAGCGACAGAAAGCAAAGAGTAGTCATAAACGGTAAGGCATCTAAATGGACCAATGTAAGTAGCGGGGTACCCCAGGGATCGGTACTAGGACCAATTCTCTTTCTAATTTACATCAACGACATAAATGAGGGTCTCACCTGTACAATCTCAAAATTTGCTAACGATACAAAAATTGCAAATAGCGTACTCTCAAAAGAACAAGTTGACGATATGCAACACAATCTAGATAAATTGTCACATTGGGCCCAAATTTGGCAAATGAGTTTCAATGCGGATAAATGTAAAGTACTACATATCGGATACCTAAATGAGAAAGCAAACTATTCGATGAATGGCACTCAGCTTAAGGATGTAAACAGAGAAACCGATCTGGGAGTAACAATATCGAGTAACCTAAAACCGAGTCAACAATGTTCAGAAGTTGTTAAGAAGGCAAACAAAATAATGGGCTTTATAGGCAGATCATTTGAGCATAAATCCAAAGACGTAATCCTAACCCTTTACAATTCCTTAGTCCGCCCTCTTCTGGAATACTGCGTTCAATGCTGGTGCCCTTATTACCAAAAAGACATAAACAAGGTAGAATGAGTTCAACGTAGAGTTACCAAAATGATACCTAGCCTAAAGAACAAACCATACGAAGAGCGTCTTAGAGAATTAAATCTATTTCCTTTAACCCAGCGCAGATTAAGAGGTGACTTAATTCAAGTGTTCAAAATCATCAAAGGCATCGACAATATGAACTGTAGTAAGTACTTCACTATCGACCAATCTAATTACACGCGGGGAAACGGTTGCAAAATTATTGGCAAATCTTTTAACTCACACGAATCTAAGAATTTCTTATTCAATCGAGTTGTCAACTTGTGGAATGGGCTTCCCCGAGACGTTATAGACTGCAGCACCGTTGATTCATTTAAATTCCGCCTAGACAAATATCTTGCATCAAACCCGCGACTGACTGCGTTTGTAAATGAATAACTTTATTTTATCCTCCCCTCAGTTACTAACCCATATGTCCCCTACTAACTTCCTAGTCCTGCCACGTTAGTGGCAGGGCAGTAGTTCCCTTTCCAATGTTCCCTTACCCACTCTAAACCACTGTTTGGACACTTGATCCTCAGTGTTTTGGAGGACAAGCATCCTAGAAGGGTCACTAGATCTGTTGTTGCTTGATTTCCTTTGTACTCCTTTGTACTGTAGAAAGTATGATGCTTAAGTCACAAAGTGCATAATTTGGCCAAAAATGAGTCCATATCCTCTGCACTACTGTGTTTACTGTTTGATGTGTGTGTCTGCATGTACTTTGTGTGTCTCTGTGTGATGTGTGTGCGTGTATTTTGTGTGTGTATTATTTTTTCTATGTGGATGAGGGATACAAAAGGCAACACTGCCTGTGACGAGCGTCTCCATGGCTGAAAGAGTGACAGGGCCAAAATCAAGGAATGTTCGAGCCAAAATGGCTGGACACACGGAGTTTGAAGCAATTTAAGTCATAGGATAAAGGAAAGATGTATTCAGGGAGAGAGCTCCAGAGCTCAGCTGTTGAATAGAAGAATGATTGAGAGTATCGTTTCACTCTTGAGTTGCAGAGTTGTACAGAGTATGGGTGGGATTGTGTTGCAAGACGGGTACCCTACGTAGAGGAGTGCCATGGTATACACTGAGAGAGCTCTAAGGAACACTGATTATTGTAGTAGCGATAGAACAGCGAGAGAGATGCAACATTGCGGTGAAGAGAGAGAGATTCCAGAGAGTCGGTGAGTAGATGGGAGTTAATGATCCGAAAGGCTTTCCTTTCTACTCTATCTAGGAGTGCGGTGTGAGAGGAGCCTCCCCACACATGTGACCAATACTCAATACAAGGACGCACTGTGCCCCTGTACAGAGCAAAGAAACTATGCAGGGGTAAAGAACCCCTTGAAGCGGTTGAGCACACCCAGCTTCTGGGAGGCCGCCTTAGTGCATGTGTGTGTGTGTGTGTGTGTGTGTGTGTGTGTGTGTGTGTGTGTGTGTGTGTGTGTGTGTGTTCTGCTGGCTTCATGGCGAGAGTGTGTTGTTTGTGTTTTTGAAAGCCGAAATTACCCTCCCCCCCCCCCCCCCTCCAAGCCGAGATATATATGACAGTCTAATGCACCGTGAATACCTAATGATGGCGTAATAGGTCGATGAGGGGAAGGGGAAGGGGGGACGGGAGGTGGAGGGGGAAGGGGGGACGGGAGGTGGAGGGGGAAGGGGGGACGGGAGGTGGAGGGAACTGGGGAGGAGAGGAGGGTTACGTGGAGGCGTGGGGAAGAGGAAGATGGGGAGGAGGGGGGGGGGGGAAGTGGAGGAGGAGGAGAAGGGGTAAGTGGAGGAGGAGGAGAAGGGGGAAGTTGGAGAGGAGGAGCTGTGGGAGGAGAGGAAGGGAAGTTGGGTAGGAGAGGAAGGGAAGTATGGGGAGGGGAGAGGGAATTTGAGGAGAAGAGGAGGGGGAAGTGAACTACGGAAGGAGAGGAGGGGGAAGGAGAGTTAGGACTTAGGAGAGGAGATGATGGGAGGAAAGAGAGCTGGGGAGGAGGGGAGAGATGAGAAGGGTAAATCTGAGGGAGGATAGTAAGGGAAAGGGTAACTAGGGGAGGAGGCGAGTTGGAAGGGGAGTTTGGGTAGAATAGGAGGGAAGGCTGGGGGAAGAAGGAAGGGGAGCTGGGGAAGGTAGAGCTGGGCCTGAGTTGTGGAGGAGGGGAGGGAGGTAGGGCCGGCACTGGGGGGAAGGAAGGAAGGAGAAGGTTAAGATAAATGCAAAATCGAGCAACAAATGGAAGGGACTAATGATAGGGTTGGGTAGTGGCCGGAGCTCAACACCTGTACACTGTATACCTGTGTGTGTGTGTGTGTGTGTGTGTGTGTATGTGTACGTGTGTGTGTGTGTGTGTGTGTGTGTGTGTGTGTGTGTGTGTGTGTGTGTGTAAGTGTGAGTCGTGTGAGTGTGTGTGAGTATGTGTGAGTCTGTGTGTGTAAGTGTGAGTCTGGGTGTGTGTACTTGTGTGTGCGCGTACTTGTGTGTGTGTGTGTGTACTTGTGTGTGTGTGTGTACTTGTGTGTGTGTACTTGTGTGTGTGTGTGTGTGTGTGTGTGTGTGTGTACGTGTGTGTGTGTGTATTTGTGTGTGTGTATATGGTTACTATAGACGATTTAATTTAATTTATAATCTACTTCTACGAGTCAAATGGGTAAATATGATCTCAGTAAACCCTCTTAATAACATAGGTCCTTCTTAAACTACATAAAATTTTCTAATTTTAGCAAGAATCCAAGGTAAAACGGCGTCATAGTGCTGAAGGGGTTAAGCAAGTACAACACAACTATAAACGTGATACAAAGTGAAAACAGTAGATAATTATAGTCCGTTTATTTTCAACAGACGGTACATTGAAAAGTTTCCATCAAAATGTCTCAGTAATATTGAAGATTTGGAAGTGAAATATGGGGTTCATTATTTTAAATTGTGTTTGTAATTTTGTTTTTATTTTTTCGAACGATGTATTTGTTTTACCCCCTAGACTTAATTAAACGCCTCTCCTATCTTGAAGGAGGGTCTTGGGCGAGTGTTTGTTTAAGCTTGATGGAGGTCTAGGGAGGATACTAAAAATAGAAGAAAAAAAATGCATAAATGAGCATATATATACGATATCAGATAAACAAATTTGCATAAATGCAAAAGGGATTTAAGATTTTGAAAAGAGTACTGATTCGTTGAGAGCGAGAATCTACAAAGTATGTTTTTATATAGTGAAATTAAGGAAGGAAGGGGTGAACAAAGGTGAAGAATGAAAATAATTGAAGTGAAAGACAAATTATTAAAAAGTAGAAACAATTGAAAGATATACCGGGCATACCGTTTTACTACTAGCGTAATAGTTTCCCCCTAAGGCCTAAGCCATCAAACTGAGGTCCACTTGTACCAAATAGGGCAAGGTTAAGGGGACACTGGTTAGTTTTTGGCGTCTAATTATTTATATATTTATTATCTTTTTTAGTTTCCTCCCTAGACCTCCATCAAACTTTAAAAATCATCCATTAGATCTCCCTTCTGGATTACCGTAATTTGTAAAATTTTCGGTAGAAAAATGTCACAGCCGAAGGCTGGCTCTTCCAAAATTAGAGGCTCACTATCACCCGCCAAGAAAACAAATCGACACCTAAATAACACGAAAGGTCTTAATATATATTGACAAAGAAATAGGGGTGACAAATATTTTTTTATATTTATTCTTTCTTTTGTATCGTTGAATTACCTCACAATTTGATTTTAACAGTCTGCAGTTATATAGTTGGTATTGTAAGGCACATGCACATACAGACACATGGAAGAACTATAGAAAACTGTTGAACGAAACTGTTGTTGTTGTTGTTGTTGTTCCCTAAGCTGCCTGGCCGAACAGCCCCGAGTCCCTGAGGAAGGCCATGGCCACGATCGGGCTTTCCCACAGAGCTCTCATTGAGTGTAGATTGTGTTGTTGGCGTAAGTGGTTGTGTGAAATGCAGTCTTCTATGATGTGTTTAATGGTATGGGGTGCTGTGTTACATCCCGGGCAGGCGTCGACAACGGAGTCATCCAGTCTCTTCTGATAGCTCAGGAGAGCTGGATGGTGTCCGCATCTCAGCCTGGCCAGGTGGACTCTGTCCTCGCGAGGTAGGGAGGATTCGGAAGGATGGATTTCGGGAGGTCGTGCATGCAGCTGCGTGTTGTCTGTAAGTGAGTGGATGGATCGGTGAGTGATATGAGTATGGATGTGCTTCTGGAAGTTGGTTGGGGTGGGCAGGGAGGGAGAGAGGACAATAATTGTGTGTGATACCGTGTGCTGGGTGTTGTTTTGATATTTCTTGGTGTCTGTGTCATGTAGTTTAGTGGGTGGTCTTGGTTCGTGGAGGCTGCTGCCAGGAATTGATGCCTCTCATGTCCAGATGGTCTTTGATTTTGAGGATTTTGGTTTCTTGATGTAGGTGATCTGTGGGTGCAGTAGCTGTGCAGCCTGTGATGATGTAATGTAATGAACGAAAACTGTAATAGGAGAAACTAAGTAAGAAAGAAAATAGCATTGAAAGGGGGGACTGAAATAAGTGTTGTATTTTTAAAAAAATGGCTTAGAGAGCAAAAGGGAAAATGTGCCGGATAATAAAACTGCACACTCAAACTTACAACAGAGGATTTTGAACAACAGGGTATGGAGGATGCTCTTGTTGTTTATATAGTTTATTGAAGTGCATGCTGTGCATGCATACATGCATGCCATACATACACAATTTATAAAGACCGAATGGTCTAATAGCGGCGTTCCAGGCAGCTCTGTCCAGAGCTGCATCATTTGTCAGCTTTTAATTTTGAGTTCAGATCGTACGACATGATCCAACGTCTTTCTAGGTCTAACCCTCAGTGCAGCTACCTGCACCTTTTAGCTGACGTCAAATGACTGTCTCCATTTTGATTGCTCGGCTATTATGAAGATTTTGATTACTCGGCTATTATGAAGATTTTGAAGCGAAAAATATATCAATTATGAAAATTTGGTGAATAAGAATTAAGGGTGGTGTAAATTGATAAAGGGCTATTTGGTGAGGGAAGAACGAAAGTTGATGAATCTGGAAGACGATTATCTTTTTAAAAGATAACGAGAATACGATTAGGGAAGAATAACAGATGGTGAAAAAATAAGGAAGGTAATGTAGTACGAGGAAGAGATATATGGTGATGGTGGAAGGGAGCATGATTTAGCCTATCAGGAAGGAGGTAGATAGGAGGAAGGGGGGGGGGGGGGGGGGGTACGATAGAGGAACAGTAAATGGAAGGAAGGTATTTGATAGGCGGGGGGAGGCAGGAGGAAGGAGGGCGTGAGGTGTGATGGAGAGAGCGAGGGTGTGAAGTATGATGGAGAAGGGGACAGAGGGAGGGGTGATGGAGAGGGGGTAGAGGGAGGGTGATGGAGAGGGGGTAGAGGGAGGGTGATGGAGAGGGGGTAGAGGGAGGGTGATGGAGAGGGGTAGAGGTAGAGGGAGAGGGAGAGGTAGAGGGAGGGGGATGAGAGTGATGAGAGGGAGGGGTGGAGAGAGGAGGGGGAGATGGAGGGAGGGTGAGGAGGGAGGGTGATGGAGAGGGGGTAGAGGGGAGGGGGATGGAGATGAGGGAGGGGGATGGAGAGGGGGTAGGGGAGGGGTGATGGAGAGGGGGGTAGAGGGAGGGTGATGGAGAGGGGGGTAGAGGGAGGGGATGGAGAGGGGGGAGAGGGAGGGTGATGGAGGGGGGTAGAGGGAGATGGATGTGATGGAGTAGAGGGGGTGTTGGAGAGGTGGTACTAGAGGGAGGTGATGGAATAAGGGAGGGTGATGGAGAGGGGGGTAGAGGGAGGGTGATGGGATAGAAATAGTAGAGGGATGGAGAGGGGGTAGAGGGAGGTGATGGAGAGGGGGTAGAGGGAGGTGATGGAGAGGGGGTAGAGGGAGGGTGAGGGAGGGGGGTAGAGGGAGGGTGATGGAGAGGGGGTAGAGGGAGGGTGATGGAGAGGGGGTAGAGGGAGGGTGATGGAGAGGGGGGGGGGATAATAATAGTCCCATGACGTGTTTATGACTTGTTGACGGGAAGCAATTTGTCTCATTTTTTGGGCAAACAATTTAAGAGCTCATATCCACGCTCTCGCTCTCTATCTACGTTACTCAAATATCTTGGCTTCAGTTCCACGATACGCCGTTGACTGGGAAATAATACTTTACATCATTAAGTGTTCAGTACAACACATTTAAATATGGAAAAGGGTAATTTTAAATCTAGTGCTTGCACCACATGAGTCTCAACGACAACAAATAGACAATGGAGCAACTTGGTTGAGCCCAAGTACTTTTATCTTCTACTGTACTTCCTATTTCTCAACTTATTCTGCCTCTATCCAAAACTCTCTATTCTCCTACTTTTTATATAGCCATTATCATCATCATAAATGTTATGTTGAATAAAGAATAATGTTCACGAAGTCTTATGTACGCTGTTCATAAATATTTTCTGTATGAAGCTATTTACCATTTACATTGAAGTTGTACAAATTGATAGAGTAATTATAACAATTACTATATTAAACATACTGATTCAGCGTAAGCCAATGGGGATTGAAGGAAAATAATATTCAATGAAAACTTCTTGTATCTATTGATGTTCTCCATTCATGACACATTTATAGCTAACAATAATATTAAATTCGAACTGCTACTGATCAAAGGTGGTTAGAAGGACATTACAGTATGATGAAGTGAACTGAAAGGAGAGTTGCTTTGTGGAGGAGTAAGTAAAGTCGGGGATGTTAAGGGGGTTGCTTTTCTCGATTCCCTTATGTTTAACGCCATTAGTTTTGAGATCTTAAGACGTTCTTTCCATTAGTTTGGCGATTTCAAGATTTTTTACCCCTTTTATATGTCAATATCAGGACCATTCGTACCATTTAGGTGTAGATTTTTTTTATAGCGAGCGATAACGAGTCTGTTATTTAGGAGGAACCGGCCTTCGGCTGGGACCTTTTTCTACCGAAAAATCTACAAATTTATCTCGAATGGGAGTTTAGGGGTGCTTTTTTTAGCTTGATGGAGGTCTAGCGAGGAAACTGAAAACAATGAATAATTATATAAATACACACACACACACACACAAAACAAAAAAACATCCCCCATTAACCGACTTTCTGGTATCACGGGAAAGATGCGAAGAGGTACAATCAAATTGCGATCACCTGAAAATAATCGTAAAGGTATTGGCAAAACAATGCAAGGGATCAAATATATCTTCGTAGAGGTAAGGGAGGAATTCCAGTTGTAATCACTGAGTTTAGCTATAGCTCTGTTTTTATACCCCTTGAGGATTATGACGTGTTTTAGCCATTATTCTGGCTAGCATTCGACGATTTTCTTCAGCTTAGGAGATATCTGGGGGAGCCTTAGCACAATTGAGTTGACTTTGACCCTTACATTCATAAAAACCTTTCCTAGACCTAATAATATCGCTTCATGATGGCCAGAAAACTTTACGCGTTATTGTATATTTAAAGGGTTAATTTTGTCCAACAGTAACCTAAATGTAAGTGAATTTGTCACGATCAATCAAGCAAACTACACGATAAACAATGGTCATAAGATTAAATTCAAGCGTTTTCATTTTCTGGTGTGAAGCATTTCTTCTTCAACCGTGTTGTGAATATTTGGAACAGACTACCTTCGAACGTTATGAACTGTAATACTGTCGAAACCTTGAAGAACCAGCTGTATAAACACATGGGAAATAACCCCCAATTAACAGTTTCTTTCAGAATAACGCGTAATAAAGACAGTGATAACGCATACTGCAATATATATTGATATTCATGCACCTGTTCCCTTTCAGAATTGTAGTAATAGAGTTAGTTTAGATTACAAGTCAATTTCATTTTCTCCATGCCCTATCCGAAATTCCATGTCAGTTTTTTTCAGACTACATGATATTTTCCCAATGGTTCCTTTGCCAACATTAGCTGGAGGGAGTGGGGGGGGGGGGGACTTCTTCTTAGCTATCCTTTTCTCTACCTCGTAGTCAGTAGATAAGTAGTTTAAATATGCAAACTGACCCGTAAGGACCAATAGGTCTGTTGTAGTTTGTACTCCTTTGTTTTCCTTCACCTATTATCTCTCCTCCTCCATGTATTATTTATTCTCCTCCTTCACCTATTATCTCTCCTCCTTCAACTATTCTCTCTCCTCCTCCTTCAACTATTCTCTCTCCTCCGCCTTCACCTATTATCTCTCCTCCTTCACCTATTATCTCTCCTCCTTCACCTATTATCTCTCCTCCTTCACCTATTATCTCTCCTCCTTCACCTATTATCTCTCCTCCTTCAACTATTCTCTCTCCTCCTCCTTCAACTATTCTCTCTCCTCCGCCTTCACCTATTATCTCTCCTCCGCCTTCACCTATTATCTCTCCTCCTTCACCTATTATCTCTCCTCCTTCACCTATTATCTCTCCTCCTTCACCTATTATCTCTCCTCCTTCACCTATTATCTCTCCTCCTCCTTCAACTATTCTCTCACCTCCTCCTTCACCTATTCTCTCTCCTCCTTCACCTATTATCTCTCTCCTCCTTCACCCATTATTTCTTCCTCCTTCACCCATTATTTCTTCCTCCTTCAAATCTCTCTATTTTTTTCTCAAACTAAGCTCTTCTTCACCTTCTCTTAACCCTCCCTCTTCTCCCTCCCACATCTTCCCTTCTCCCTTGTGCTAATAAACAATAATAAAGGTACAAAAATAATACTTGCGTTAATATACAGACCTCCAGCTCAATCAGTGCAAACTGACCGAGAAATTTACCAACAAATTGCAGATGTAAGTAACTCACACGATACCGTAATTTTTGGCGACTTTAATTTACCTGTGACCAAGTGGGGCGATACTCTTACTTCACACTCCGGACATGACTTGTATACGAACTTGCAAGAGAGTTCGCTTTATCAATTTGTTCGAACACCGACCCGTGGTAATAACGTTCTTGACATTGTACTTGCAACAAAAGAAGAATTGATAGAGAATTTGAATGTTGGTGATGAATTCAGTAACAGCGACCATCGTACGATAACTTTCACTTTAAAGTTTACTAGTAACGAACCAAATAGTAGCATCGAAAAAGTCCCTAATTTCAAGAAAGCAAACTTCCATAAACTTAGAGCTATGTTTAAAGAAACTGACTGGAGCTTTTTAATTCACAATAACGACATAAATACATCTTGGAAGTTATTCGAAACCACTTACCTAAAAGCAGTGCAAGACTGCATACCATCGAAAATACGGCGTCCAGGCCATAATAATAAGCCCAAATGGTGGAATAAAGATATTTCAAACTGCCTGCTTGCTAAAAAATTGCTAATGATAGATTAAAATCCTCACAAAATTACGAAGAACGGGTGAAATTTGTAGAGCTACGACGCAAAGCCAAAAAGTTAATTAAGCAGAGTAAAAAGACCTTAGAGTTACATATTGCGAATCAAAGTAAAACAAACCCGAAAGAATTCTATAGTTATATCAGAAAGAAAAAAGTAGTTACTTCAACTGTTGGACCGTTAGTCGATGACAATGGATGACACCAAAGACGAAGTACAAATGAGTAATGCCCTCAATACCTTCTTTGCATCAGTTTTTACAACAGAAGACCTCAGTGATATCCCTACACCATCGCCGATTCAGATTGATAATTCAGATGTTCTAAGCAATATCACCGTTACAGAGAGAGAAGTATTGAATTGTTTAGACAAACTCAAGGTAAATAAAACGCCAGGACCTGATACAATCTCGCCTAGAGTTCTAAAGGAAGCTAAGGATGAGCTCTCCAACCCACTGACATTACTATTCAATAAATCCTTGCAGTCTGGAACTATGCCTGATCAGTGGAAGCTAGCCAACGTAACACCGATATTCAAAAAAGGCAGCAAATCCCTACCCAGTAACTATCGTCCAATTAGCTTAACCTCAGTTGTTTGTAAAATGCTAGAAACGGTCATACGAGACAGACTCATAAATCACTTAGAGGAAAATAACATACTTAAAGATACTCAACACGGCTTTCGTAAAAAACGTTCCTGTTTAACAAACCTCTTAGACTTCTTCCACGATATCCTCAACCTCTACGATGAGAGTAAGCTGTAGATATTATATACCTTGATTTTCAAAAGGCCTTTGACAAAGTTCCCCACAAACGTTTACTGCTAAAACTAAAAGCGCATGGAATACAAGACGGTGTGTTGAAATGGATAGAAAATTGGCTCAGCAACAGAAAGCAAAGGGTAGTCATAAACGGTAAGGCATCTAAATGGACCAATGTAAGTAGCGGGGTACCCCAGGGATCGGTACTAGGACCAATTCTCTTTCTAATTTACATCAACGACATAGATGAGGGTCTCACCTGTACAATCTCAAAATTTGCTGACGATACAAAAATTGCAAATAGCGTACTCTCAAAAGAACAAGTTGACGATATGCAACACAATCTAGATAAATTGTCATGTTGGGCCCAAATTTGGCAAATGAGTTTCAATACGGATAAATGTAAAGTACTACATGTCGGATACCTAAATGAGAAAGCAAACTATTCGATGAATGGCACTCAGCTTAAGAATGTAAACAGAGAAACCGATCTGGGAGTAACAATATCGAGTAACCTAAAACCGAGTCAACAATGTTCAGAAGTTGTTAAGAAGGCAAACAAAATAATTGGCTTTATAGGCAGGTAATTTGAGCATAAATCCAAAGAAGTTATCCTAACCCTTTACAATTCCTTAGTCCGCCCTCTTCTGGAATACTGCGTTCAATCCTGGTGCCCTTATTACCAAAAAGATATAAACAAGCTAGAACGAGTTCAACGTAGAGTTACCAAAATTATACCTAGCCTAAAGAACAAACCATACGAAGAGCGTCTTAGAGAATTAAATCTATTTCCTTTAACCCAGCGCAGATTAAAAGGGGACTTAATTCAAGTGTTCAAAATCATCAAAGGCATCGACAATATGAACTGTATTAAGTACTTCACTATCGACCAATCTAATTACACGCGGGGAAACGGTTGCAAAATTATTGGTAAATCTTTTAACTCGCACGAATCTAAGAATTTCTTCTTCAATCGAGTTGTCAACTTGTGGAATGGGCTTCCCCGAAACGTTATAGACTGCATCACCGTTGATTCATTTAAACTCCGCCTAGACAAATATCTCTCATTAAACCCGCGACTGACTGCGTTTGTAAATTAATAACTTTATTTTATCCCCCCCTCAGTTACTAACCCATCTGTCCTCTAGTAACTCCCTAATCCTGCCACGGACATTAGTTCCAGGGCAGTAATTCCCTTTCCAATGTTCCCTTACCCACTCTAAACCACTGTTTGGACACTTGATCCTCAGTGTTTTGGAGGACAAGCAACCTAGAAGGGTCACTAGACCTGTTGTTGCTTGATTTCCTTTGTACTCCTTTGTACTCCTCCTTCCCCTATTCCCTCTTCTCCTCCTTCACCTATTATCTCCCCTCTTCCTTCACCTATTCTCTCTTCTCCTCCACATCTTCCCTCCCCTTCTCCTCCTTCCCCTATCCCCTCTCAGTACGTTTTATAATTGAAGATCTGCAGTTGCTTTCTGGGGCAGTCCTTTCTTTCCCAAACACTAACTTTCAAGAAACCGCCTAGTAGGAATTAATATGTTGTTGCTTACCATCCTTTGTAATACTTAACAATCCTCCTCATCTCCTTCATCTCCATTAACCTCTCTTTGGTCTCCCTCTTATTCCCTCGTTCCCCACTCTTTCTCTCTACCGTCTCCTCCTCCTCCTCCCTATCCTCCTAATATACTACCCTCGAACATTGTAAACTGTAATACTGTCGAAACATTTAAGAACCATCTGGATAAACACATGGCAAATAACCCCCGATTAACACAGTTTCTTTCAGAATAACGCGCAACGAAATGTCAACGCATACCGCAATGTATATTGATTTTCATACATCTGTTCCCTTTCAGAATTGTAGTAAATAGAGTTAGCTTAGATTACAAATCAACTTCTTTTTTCTCCCTGTCCTGTCCGAATTTCCGTGTCAGTTTTCAATACTGCATGGTATTTTTCCTATCTGTTTCCATGCCAGCATTAGCTGGAGGGAGTGGTGGGTGGGGAGGAGCCTTCTTCTTTGCTATCCTTTCTCTACCTCGTAGTCAGTAGATTAGTAGTTTTAGATATCCAAACTGCCCCGTAAGGACCAATAGGTCTGTTGCAGTTTGTTCTCCTTTGTATTCCTTTGTATTCCTAAACCTCACCTGTCCATTATCTGTCCCTCCCTCTATTGTATCTCTTCCATCTCCCCCCTTCCTCTTTTCCCTCACCTCTTCCTCCTCCTCCTTCTCCTAAACCTCACCTGCCCACTCCATCTGTCCCTCCCTCTATTCCCTCTCCCCCCTTTCCCCTTTCCTATTTTCCCTTCCCTCTTCCTCCTTCTCCTAAACCTCACCTGCCCACTCCATCTGTCCCTCCCTCCCCTTTCCCCTTTCCTATTTTCCCTTCCCTCTTCCTCCTCCTCCTAAACCTCATCTACCCACTCCATCTGTCCCTCCCTCGATTCTCTCTCTTCCTCTTTTCCCTCTACTTCTTCCCCCCTCCCCCCCCCCCCCCCTCTCCTGTCCCTCCCTCGGTTATCTCTCTTCCCTCTCCTCCTTCTCCTTTCCTTTTTCCCTCCACTCCTCCTACGCCTTCTTCCTCCTCCCCTCTCCTGTCCCTCCCTCGATTCTCTCTCTTCCCTCTCACTCTCCTCTTCTATCTTTTCCCTCTACTCCTCCTACCCCTTCACCCCCCCCCCTCCATCAGTCCTTCCCTCCCTCCTGTACACCACCCCCACCTACAGCCCTTCCCTCTCTCCACCACCACTCTTCACAGGCCATCCATCAGAGTACAAGGAAGTACATTACACGGTAGCCTCTCCAGTGTCTCTCATACCTCACGGGCTGGTAATGGCACCTAATAATGTCTTCATCTACCGGGGAATGCCTAGGAGGAGGAGGAGCTGTTGCTTGGCCAATCCTCACCAGACGAACAGTTAAGGAAAGACAGACCGTTTTTCTGGACCCCCTTCTCCCTAATGTTTAGCCCCACTAGTTTTGAGATTTCAAGACGTTGGTTCGGTTAGTTTGGGGATTTTATGACCTTTCACTCCATTTCTTTGTCAATATTAGGACCCTTCTTGTAATTTAGGTGTCGATATTTTCCTGGCGAGCGAAAGAGAGCCTGTAATTTTAGGAGGAATCGGCCTTTGGCCGGAACATTTTTCTACCGAAAAATGTGTACAAATTCATCTTGAAAGGGGGGTCTAGGGAGTGTTTTTCTAAGCTTGATGGAGGTCTAGGGAGGAAACTAAACAAAATATATTAATAAATTAATTAATAGACCAAACATACAGCCACTGTCCCCTTAACAGTGCTATCACACGAGCGCATTTTCCCTCAACATATATCCTCAACACTGGTCTGGCAGCTTATGAGGTCAGCATTTACAATATTTCGGTTCCAGAATTCTTCCATCATCAGTCTAGTTTCCGATACCAGTGCGAACAAAATGTTGATCATCGAATGTGGACTATAAAAGCTCTCGTGTGATACCGGCTTTACCAACATATCGATCTGGGCGTCTATGTTGCTCATTTATGTATATTTTGTATTATTTTTTTAGTTTCTTCCCTAGACCTCCATCAACACAAACCCATTAGATCCCCGTTCTAGATTAATGTGTACATTTTCAGTGGAAAATGTGTCATTATGTATCTTTTTAATAATTTTTTAGTTTCTTCCCTAGACCTCCATCACACTTTAAAAAAACATCCATTAGATCCCCGTTCTAGATTAATTTGTACATTTTCGGTAGAAACATGTCCTGGCCAAAGGCCAGTTCTTCCAAAATTACAGGCTCACTATCGTTCGCCACGGAAAAAATCGACACCTAAATAGCACCAAAGGTCTTAATATTGACAAAGAAATGGGCGAAAGGTCATAAGATCGCCAAAGTAATGGGCTGAACATCTTAAAATATAAAAACTAGTGGGGCTAAGCATGAGGGAAAAGAGGGACTAGAAAAACGGACCATCTCCCCTTAACCAAGTGACATGTGACGGGATTAATTAATCCACCAGGATTTATCTATTGTCTGGAGGTGAATTGGTCGGATTAACACATGGATTTGTATTATTATTATTATTATTATTAGTAGTAGTAGTAGTAGCAGCATTAGTAATATTTGTTTATGAATTATTGTTTTATCTCTCTCTATATATATATATATATTTTTTTTTTAGAGAGAGAGAGAGAGAGAGAGTACAAAGGAGTACAAAGGAAATCAACCAACAACAGGTCTAGTGACCCTTCTAGGCTGCTTGTCCTCCAAAACACTGAGGATCAAGTATCCAAACAGTGGTTTAGAGTGGGTAAGGGAACATTGGAAAGGGAACTACTGCCCTGGAACTAATGTCCGTGGCAGGATTAGGAAGTTAGTAGGGGACAGATGGGTTAGTAACTGAGGGGGCATAAAATAAAGTTATTCATTTACAAACGCAGTCAGTCGCGGGTTTGATGCGAGATATTTGTCTAGGCGGAGTTTAAATTAATCAACGGTGCTGCAGTCTATAACGTCTCGGGGAAGCCCATTCCACAAGTTGACAACTCGATTGAAGAAGAAATTCTTAGATTCGTGTGAGTTAAAAGATTTACCAATAATTTTGCAACAGTTTCCCCGCGTGTAATTAGATTGATCGATAGTGAAGTACTTACTACAGTTCATATTGTCGATGCCTTTGATGATTTTGAACACTTGAATTAAGTCACCTCTTAATCTGCGCTGGGTTAAAGGAAATAGATTTAATTCTCTAAGACGCTCTTCGTATGGTTTGTTCTTTAGGCTAGGTATCATTTTGGTAACTCTACGTTGAACTCGTTCTAGCTTGTTTATATCTTTTTGGTAATAAGGGCACCAGGATTGAACGCAGTATTCCAGAAGAGGCGGACTAAGGAATTGTAAAGGGTTAGGATAACTTAATTGGATTTATGCTCAAATGACCTGCCTATAAAACCAATTATTTTGTTTGCCTTCTTAACAACTTCTGAACATTGTTGACTCGGTTTTAGGTTACTCGATATTGTTACTCCCAGATCGGTTCTCTGTTTACATTCTTAAGCTGAGTGCCATTCATCGAATAGTTGCTTTCTCATTTAGGTATCCGATATGTAGTACTTTACATTTATCCGCATTGAAACTCATTTGCCAAATTTGGGCCCAACATGACAATTTATCTAGATTGTGTTGCATATCGTCAACTTGTTCTTTTGAGAGTACGCTATTTGCAATTTTTGTATCGTCAGCAAATTTTGAGATTGTACAGGTGAGACCCTCATCTATGTCGTTGATGTAAATTAGAAAGAGAATTGGTCCTAGTACCGATCCCTGGGGTACCCCGCTACTTACATTGGTCCATTTAGATGCCTTACCGTTTATGACTACTCTTTGCTTTCTGTCGCTGAGCCAATTTTCTATCCATTTCAACACACCGTCTTGTATTCCATGCGCTTTTAGTTTTAACAGTAAACGTTTGTGGGGAACTTTGTCAAAGGCCTTTTGAAAATCAAGGTATATAATATCTACAGCTTTACTCTCATCGTAGAGGTTGAGGATATCGTGGAAGAAGTCTAAGAGGTTTGTTAAACAGGAACGTTTTTTACGAAAGCCGTGTTGAGTATCTTTAAGTAAGTTATTTGCCTCTAAGTTACTTACGAGTCTGTCTCTTATGACCGTTTCTAGCATTTTACATACAATTGAGGTTAAACTAATTGGACGATAGTTACTGGGTAGGGATTTGCTGCCTTTTTTTAATATCGGTGTTACGTTGGCTAGCTTCCACTGATCAGGCATAGTCCCAGACTGCAAGGATTCATTGAATAGCAATGTCAGTGGTTTGGAGAGCTCATCCTTAGCTTCCTTTAGAACTCTAGGCGAGATTGTATCAGGTCCAGGCGTTTTATTTACCTTGAGTTTATCTAAACAATTCAATACTTCTCTCTCTGTAACGGTGATATTGCTTAGAACATCTGAATTATCAATCTGAATCGGCGATGGTGTAGGGATATCACTGAGGTCTTCGGTTGTAAAAACTGATGCAAAGAAGGTATTGAGGGCATTACTCATTTGTACTTCGTCTTTGGTGTATTCTCCATTTTCATCGACTAACGGTCCAACAGTTGAAGTAACTACTTTTTTCTTTCTGATATAACTATAGAATTCTTTCGGGTTTGTTTTACTTTGATTCGCAACATGTAACTCCAGGGTCTTTTTACTTTGCTTAATTAACTTTTTGGCTTTGCGTCGTAGCTCTACAAATTTCACCCGTTCTTCGTAATTTTGTGAGGATTTTAATCTATCATTAGCAAAAATTTTAGCAAGCAAACAGTCTGAAATATCTTTATTCCACCATTTGGGCTTATCATTATGGCCTGGACGCCGTATTTTCGATGGTATGCAGTCTTGCACTGCCTTCAGGTAAGTGGTTGTGAAACACTCCCAAGATGTATTTATGTCGTTATTGTTAGTCAGAAAGCTCCAGTCAGTTACTTTAAGTTTATGAAAATTTGCTTTCTTGAAATTATGGACTTTCTCAATGCTGCTATTTGATTTGTTACTAGTAAACTTTAAAGTGAAAGTTATCGTACGATGGTCAGTGTTACTGAATTCATCACCAACATTCAAATTCTCTATTAATTCTTCTTTTGTTGAGAGAGAGAGAGAGAGAGAGAGAGAGAGAGAGAGAGAGAGAGTAAAAATAATCATTCAACATTTTTGTATCCCTGGTGGTGGTGTGGACGACGTAGTTGCAGCAGTTGACGAAGTATCAAAGCTGGCCCCTGCTAATACAATGTACGTCATCCACGTTGGATCCAACGATGTACAGCGAACCCGGTCGGAAGATTTGCTTTTAAAGTACCAGCAGCTGATCAAGTCGTTTAAGGAGAAGTCATCAAGGATCATCGTCTCGGGAATCGTCCCCCGGCTCGGTGTATAACATAGCCACCAGCACAAATCGTTGTCTAGCAAACCTCTGCAGGAAGGAGAACGTGGGATTCGTCGACACCTGGGACAATTTCTACTACGATGACTATTTGTTTTCGGACGATGGAGTTCATCTGAACTAGGTGGGAGCAGCACGTTTTGGGCGTCTTCTCAACGATGCGGTGAAGGATTTTCGGAGAAGAAATCGACTCAGCACAGGACAACCAGGAAGGAGGACCGAAGACAGCGAGGACGGCAACCTACAAAGGAATTAAATACTAATCCGTCAAGAACCGCGAATTTGGATAAAGCTCCACCAACACGACCCAAATTCAAAACCGCCAGGGATAACGACCGAGGACCGAGGACAGCCATGAATGTAAATGTAGATCCGACCAGAACCAAAAATTCGATGAAAGAACGTTCTGTGAGTTCTAAAACCGCAACTTTAAAGGTTTTCTATGCAAACGCTCGTAGCATACGCAATAAATTTTCAAATTTAGAGGAACTAGAGTTTACAGAAAATTATGATGTGATTGGCATAACAGAATCTTGGCTCAATACAGAAGATAGAGACTTTTTAGCAGAGTATTCACTTCCCGGTTATGTAATGTTTGAGAACAGCCGAATAAATAAAAATGGAGGTGGCGTTTTATTTTATATCAAAGAAAGTCTTAACCCGACCCTCGTGTCAAAACCTCATATTGTGAACGTTGACACATCTTTTGTGCTAATAAAGAATAATAAAGGTACAAAAATAATACTTGCGTTAATATACAGACCTCCAGCTCAATCAGTGCAAACTGACCGAGAAATTTACGAAAAAATTGCAGATGTAAGTAACTCACAAGATACCGTAATTTTTGGCGACTTAAATTTACCTGTGACCAAGTGGGGCGATACTCTTACTTCACACTCCGGACATGACTTGTATACGAACTTGCAAGAGAGTTCGCTTTATCAATTTGTTCGAACGCCGACCCGTGGTAATAACGTTCTTGATATTGTACTTGCAACAAAAGAAGAATTGATAGAGAATTTGAATGTTGGTGATGAATTCAGTAACAGCGACCATCGTACGATAACTTTCACTTTAAACTTTACTAGTAACGAACCAAATAGTAGCATCGAAAAAGTCCCTAATTTCAAGAAAGCAAACTTTCATAAACTTAGAGCTATGTTTAAAGAAACTGACTGGAGCTTTTTAATTAACAATAACGACATAAATATATCTTGGAAGTTATTCGAAACCACTTACCTAAAAGCAGTGCAAGACTGCATACCATCGAAAATACGGCGTCCAGGCCATAATAATGAGCCCAAATGGTGGAATAAAGATATTTCAAACTGTCTGCTTGCTAAAAAATTTGCTAATGATAGATTAAAATCCTCACAAAATGACGAAGAACGGGTGAAATTTGTAGAGCTACGACGCAAAGCCAAAAAGTTAATTAAGCATAGTATAAAGACCTTAGAGTTACATATTGCGAATCAAAGTAAAACAAACCCGAAATAATTCTATAGTTATATCAGAAAGAATAAAGTAGTTACTTCAACTGTTGGACCGTTAGTCGATGAAAATGGAGAATACACCAAAGACGAAGTACAAATGAGTAATGCCCTCAATACCTTCTTTGCATCAGTTTTTACAACAGAAGACCTCAGTGATATCCCTACACCATCGCCGATTCAGATTGATAATTCAGATGTTCTAAGCAATATCACCGTTACAGAGAGAGAAGTATTGAATTGTTTAGATAAACTCAAGGTAAATAAAACTCCAGGGCCTGATACAATCTCGCTTAGAGTTCTAAAGGAAGCTAAGGATGAGCTCTCCAAACCACTGACATTACTATTCAATAAATCCTTGCAGTCTGGAACTATGCCTGATCAGTGGAAGCTAGCCAACGTAACACCGATATTAAAAAAAGGCAGCAAATCCCTACCCAGTAACTATCGTCCAATTAGTTTAACCTCAGTTGTATGTAAAATGCTAGAAACGGTCATACGAGACAGACTCGTAAATCACTTAGAGGAAAATAACATACTTAAAGATACTCAACGCGGCTTTCGTAAAAAACGTTCCTGTTTAACAAACCTCTTAGACTTCTTCCACGATATCCTCAACCTCTACGATGAGAGTAAAGCTGTAGATATTATATACCTTGATTTTCAAAAGGCCTTTGACAAAGTTCCCCACAAACGTTTACTGCTACAACTAAAAGCGCATGGAATACAAGACGGTGTGTTGAAATGGATAGAAAATTGGCTCAGCAACAGAAAGCAAAGGGTAGTCATAAACGGTAAGGCATCTAAATGGACCAATGTAAGTAGCGGGGTACCCCAGGGATCGGTATTAGGACCAATTCTCTTTCTAATTTACATCAACGACATAGATGAGAGTCTCACCTGTAAAATCTCAAAATTTGCTGACGATACAAAAATTGCAAATAGCGTACTCTCAAAAGAACAAGTTGACGATATGCAACACAATCTAGATAAATTGTCATGTTGGGCCCAAATTTGGCAAATGAGTTTCAATGCGGATAGTAAGTACTACATGTCGGATACCTAAATGAGAAAGCAAACTATTCGATGAATGGCACTCAGCTTAAGAATGTAAACAGAGAAACCGATCTGGGAGTAACAATATCGAGTAACCTAAAACCGAGTCAACAATGTTCAGAAGTTGTTAAGAAGGCAAACAAAATAATTGGCTTTATAGGCAGGTCATTTGAGCATAAATCCAAAGAAGTTATCCTAACCCTTTACAATTCCTTAGTCCGCCCTCTTCTGGAATACTGCGTTCAATCCTGGTGCCCTTATTACCAAAAAGATATAAACAAGCTAGAACGAGTTCAACGTAGAGTTATCAAAATGATACCTAGCCTAAAGAACAAACCATACGAAGAGCGTCTTAGAGAATTAAATCTATTTCCTTTAACCCAGCGCAGATTAAGAGGTGACTTAATTCAAGTGTTCAAAATCATCAAAGGCATCGACAATATGAACTGTAGTAAGTACTTCACTATCGACCAATCTAATTACACGCGGGGAAACGGTTGAAAAATTATTGGTAAATCTTTTAACTCCCACGAATCTAAGAATTTCTTCTTCAATCGAGTTGTCAACTTGTGGAATGGGCTTCCCCGAAACGTTATAGACTGTATCACCGCTGATTCATTTAAACTCCGCCTAGACAAATATCTCTCATCAAACCCGCGACTGACTGCGTTTGTAAATGAATAACTTTATTTTATCCCCCCCCTCAGTTACTAACCCATCTGTCCTCTACTAACTTCCTAATCCTGCCACGGACATTAGTTCCAGGGCAGTAATTCCCTTTCCAATGTTCCCTTACCCACTCTAAACCACTGTTTGGACACTTGATCCTCAGTGTTTTGGAGGACAAGCAACCTAGAAGGGTCACTAGATCTGTTGTTGCTTGATTTCCTTTGTACTCCTTTGTACTCCTTTGATATAATACTCTGACTTAATCCGTTATGGGTGTTAAAAAGCTCCAGACATTATATTGGCATCAGGTTGATATGGCTCGGCAACCGTACGTACAGTCAACTCGTATAATCCGCAGAGTCTCAGAATATTGTTTAAGCTTATTTGAAGCTTAAAAGTTAATGTATAAAAGATATTTACAGTATACAAAGTGGACAAATAATGAATCAAAAAATATATAAGCAATACCGTTTCCTACATTAACCTGAAAACATATAATTGCATAGGCTAACTACAATTTCTGAGACTCCGCGAATTAAGGGGAGGTTTTTAGTTTGATCCCTAGATATCCATCAAGCTTAAGATCACACCCCCTTGAGCCCCTTTCAAGATAATTTTGTACATTTTTCGATAGAAAAATGTCCCGGCTGAAAGCCGGTTCCTCTTAAATTACAGGCTCGCTATCGCTCGCCAGGATAAAATCGACACCTAAATGGCACAAAAGGTCTTAAATTTGACAAAAATGGGTCGAAAGTTATTAAAATCGTCAAAATAATGGGGCGAACGTCTTAAAATTAGAAAAGCAATGAGGCTAAACATGAGGGAGAAAGGAGTCAAGAAAAAAATCCCTCCAGTGGAAATCTCCTCTTAAACGAGTTGACTGTACATGTTCCCAGGCAAGGCATGGGGATTTATGAGGGAAGATACATTTTCGTCGGCACGGGGTAATTTGCTCGTGTTTTTGCGCGAAATATCAATGAGTTATGCATCAATTTACACCAATTTTCTCGGATTGCCAGTGACTGATGCGTTTCCATTTGTAGCAATTTCTGTGTAACTACTTGCGAATTGGACGATTGTGTGAGGTAATATTTATGGTTCTTCACGGAGGCTAATTGCTATCAAAATACAAACTATATTTACGAACCGTTAATTTTTATGATTCTTCACTGAGCTAATTGTGATCAAAATACAAACTATATTTACGAACCGTTAATTTTTAGGATTCTTCACTGAGCTAATTGTGATCAAAATACAAACTATATTTACGAACCGTTAATTTTTAAGATTCTTCACTGAGCTAATTGCTATCAAAATACAAACTATATTTACGAACCGTTAAGAAACTGAGGATCGCAATTTGGTAAACTTGTTTAACACGCGGTGGTGGAACAAAATAGATTAGGCTAACAAAATATGTTTCAAAATGGGTTCAGGTTAATTATGAAAATTATGAGCCAGAACTTATCAAATCAAGAATTAGGCGCACAACAAAACTCAATGTCTATCTAAAGATCTTCCACATGAAAACATTGAAATACATTCTCCAAGTAGATTTTCCTTCTCCTTATATAATAGGAGAAGGTTAAGTTCCTTTCTCACGCCGTGGTGTACTAGATTAAAGCTTGGACACCCGTTCTGAATGTCAGAGGTTCGAGTCCGGCTGGGAGTATATAAAAAAGTAGTAGCTCACGTGTATTTGTGAGATATACTTGATATAGATTATAATGTTTGATGAACTAGAGACATTATTGACTTAGAGTGGTATTTACTGGACAAATCAATGGAAACGAAGTAAAGTAAAAAGCAAAGTAGAGCCACAGTAATACAAAGTAGAACCACAGTAATACAACGTAGAACCACAGTAATACAACGTAGAACCACAGTAATACAAAGTAGAACCACAGTAATACAAAGTAGAACCACAGTAATACAACGTAGAACCACAGTAATACAACGTAGAACCACAGTAATACAACGTAGAACCACAGTAATACAAAGTAGAACCACAGTAATACAAAGTAGAACCACAGTAATACAAAGTAGAACCACAGTAATACAACGTAGAACCACAGTAATACAAAGTAGAACCACAGTAATACAAAGTAGAACCACAGTAATACAAAGTAGAACCACATATAATACAAAGTAGAACCACAGTAATACAAAGTAGAACCACAGTAATACAAAGTAGAACCACAGTAATACAACGTAGAACCACAGTAATACAAAGTAAAACCACAGTAATACAAAGTAGAACCACAGTAATACAAAGTAGAACCACAGTAATACAAAGTAGAACCACAGTAATACAAAGTAGAACCACAGTAATACAAAGTAGAATCACAGTAATACAAAGTAGAACCACAGTAATACAAAGTAGAACCACAGTAATACAAAGTAGAACCACAGTAGACAAAGTAGAACCACAGTAATACAAAGTAGAACCACAGTAATACAAAGTAGAACCACAGTAATACAAAGTAGAACCACAGTAATACAAAGTAGAACCACAGTAACAAAGTAGACACAGTAATATAACCACAGTAATACAAAGTAGAACCACAGTAATACAAAGTAGAACCACAGTAATACAAGTAGAACCACAGGAATACAAAGTAGAACCACAGTAATATAAGTAGAACCACAGTAATACAAAGTAGAACCACAGTAATACAAAGAAACAATAGGTGGCTGTATCTTCAGAAAGTATACAGTTTATTTGTTATTATTTATTTTCTCTCACTCTAACACCAAACACCTCCCAAGAAATTAAGGGGGGTCACCGGCTCTCTTTCCCTGGCTTGTATCCATTCGGCCCCATTCAGCCAACTGTTTTAAGACGTTTATCCCCATCCAGGTGTCGATTTCTTCCTGGCGAGCGATAGCGAGCCAGCATTGTATGGAGATAGCCGGAGACCTTTTTCTATCGAAATTTGTACAAATTTAGCTTGCTGTTGAAACAAAATATATATATATGCTGGCTCGCTACCGCTCGCCAGGAAAATATTGACACCTGGATGGGGGTAAACGTCTTAAAACAGTAGGCTGAATGGGCCGAATGGATACAAGCCAAAGAGAGAGGGAGAGAAAGGAAAAACAAGCGAGGTGGGCTCCCTTAAGGCATATTCTATAACAACTAGCAAAAGTATACTGAGTAACTATTGTCTAGCTATCCCCCCGCCAAAGGCGGCTTTCTAGGGCCTTTCCTAGCTGATGCTGAGATGATTGGGTTCTAGTCATGTGGTGATGGGCTGGTCTATCAGAGTTAGAACTGAGCAATCTCTGCCATACCCATAGCTTACTCTGACTGTTCCTTTTACTTATATATTTTCTAGATCTCAAGTGACGGCGTCTCTAATGTGGATTGACCTCCCAATCTACCAAGATTGGAAGCCAAAGCGTCACATTTTTCCCTTGCCCCTCAACTTTCTCTTCATAATTGCTGAGGGCACAGGGCCCTGGGTGGGGCTTTGGTTTCCGGGCATTTCCGCACCCTCCTCAGCTCCCCGCCATGGAGTGGCTTCGGTCACCCAGGCTGTATTGTGGTCGGCGGGGAGGGTTCTGTGGGGGCGCTCGGTTATGGCCTTGGCCTTGCTCGGGGCCTTGGGGCTGTTCGGCCAGGCAGCTTGGGGAACAACAACAACAACTATTGTTAGAAAGTCGGTAATAACAAATACGATGGCTAATGACAAAGAATTTAAGGGGAGATGGGTCGGTTTGTCTGGCCAACCTTCTCCCTCATGCTTAGCCCCTATAGTTTTTAGATGGTAAAATGTTCAGCCCGTTAGTTTGGCGATATTAAGACCTTTTGCCCCCTTTTCTTTGTCGATATAAAGACGTTTTGTGTCATTTAGGTGTCGATTTTTTTCCTGGCGAGCGATAGCGAGCCTGTATTTTAGGAGGAACCGGCCGCGCCTGAGAAATTTTTCTACCGAAAAATTTACAAATCTATCTTGAAGGGGGATCCTGGGGTTGTTTTTTTAGGTTTTGATGGAGGTCTAGGGAGAAAACAAGACAAATAATAAATACCGGTACAGTCGGGCTAATAAGTCATGTTTCAGCACCAATTATATTTTGATTACTAATTGGTATCAGCAATATCTAAAATTTGATTTATTCGTTTTGAGTGAGATATAAAAGCATGTTCCTACACTTACCCACCCTATTCAACATCTGACAGACATTAATACAGCACAGAGCAAGCAAAACATAATGACAGCTGGGACATGACTTATTAGCGCGACTGTACATGAAAAATATCTACCAAAATCTCCCGTTAGAGCAGAAGCACGATAGATGTGGCCAGATGCTTTAATATTAACCATAAACTACAATGTTGAAGAACTAGAGAACATTAGGAGCGTGAGTGAGTGATGATGACTAAGAGAGTAGACACAGTATATAATAATGTGTGAAAAAAACAAGCGGCGGATTAATAAAAACATGGAAACAAAAGATAATGGTAATGGATGGTTCACTTTTCTTTTTTTTTTCTTTTTTTTCATCTACTCATTATGTTTTCTAGTTTCATCCCTAGACCTCCATCAAACTTTAAAAAAAAAAAACGTCTATTAGATCCCCCTTGTAGATTAATGTTTACATTTTTCGGTAGAAACATGTCCCGGTCCTTCCAAAATTTCAGGCTCACTATCGTTCGCCAGGTAAAAGATCGACACCTAAATAGCACGAAAGGTCTTAATATTAACAATGAAATTAGGCGAAAGGTCTTAAAATCGACAAACTAATGGGGCAAACATCTTAAAAACTGAAAACTAATAGGGTAAACATGAGGGAGAAGGGGGTCTCGAAAAACAACCCATCTCCCCATAATGATACATGAGAAATTTGAAGAAAATTATAATAGTTTTTAAGTTATAATGATGATTAATGATGAGAGGGAAATTATAAACATGCGATAAAAGGCAAAAGGTAATTAGAGACTGTTTTCGAAATTTCTGAGAGACGAAGCAAGATACAAAAAATCATACATTTATTAGAATTAGTGAATAACTAGATAACGCAAGGAACATGAACGGTGATTACTAGAACAACATGTGGTGATGGGCTGGTCTATCAGAGTGAGACCTGAGCGATCTCTGCCATACCCATAGCTTACTCTGACTGTTCCTTTTACTTATATATTTTCTAGATCTCAAGTGACGGCGTCTCTTCCGTGGATTGACCTCCCAATCTACCAAAATTGGAAGCTAAAGCGTCACATTTTTCCTTTGCCACTCAACTTTCTCTTCATAATTGCTGAGGGGCACAGGGCCCTGGGTGGGGCTTTGGTTTCCCGGGCGTTTACGCACCCTCTCAGCTCCCCGCCATGGAGTGGCTTCGGTCACCCAGGCTGTTTGTGGTCGGCAGGGAGGGTTCTGTGGGGGCGCTCGTTTATGGCCTTGGCCTTACTCGGGGCCTTGGGGCTGTTCGGCCAGGCAGCTTGGGGAACAACAACAACTAGAAAAACAGAAATGATGTAATAAGGTTATTTTTCGTTTTCGTTTTAGCACTTTTTGTATTAACACTTTTTTATGACACTTGTATTAGTGTAACAAATTTAAAAGGGATATATATATATATACCGGTTGGCATCAGTTCCCTGTTGTCATAGGGTATATAGGACTTGTGTATGATATGCTATAATATGATTGTAATATTGATGTACTCTATGACAATAAACGTTTTTGAAATATAATCTTTGATATCTAACAAGGCAATACAAAACAAAAATAGAAAAACGCCAGTATTAAACAGTACGATAGAGGAGATTAGTTGCTAAAAATAGTTCACAATTTGGAGTTTGCATAGATCAGGAGAACGTATTTGGACCGAGTGGTGGTTACTGGAAGAACAGAAATGATGAAGCAGGTGATAAAGAGCCAAGATGAATTAAAGGGGCCATTAGAAAGTAGCGAGGCAGAAGGAAGCACAACAGCTGTCTGCCCCCTGGTACTCCCGAAGGTGGGAGGGGTTCAGACGCCAGCAAGGGATTGGAGTTCTCGAAAAGGGGCTCCAGTCCTGACGTTATTCTTGACTTACAGTGTGCTGGCTTAATAATTCAATAAGGTTGATAGTCTCTGAAGTCCTATTAAACCACAGAAAATGCTAGCTTTTCATCAAATGCCGTCTATTGAAATTATGGAGCTTGTGATATACCCCTAGGAATGAAGAGGGTTAAGGGGAGGTTTTTAGTTTGGTCTCTAGATATCCATCAAGCTTAAGATTACACCCCCTTGAGCCCCTTTCAAGATAAATGTGTACATTTTTCGGTAGAAAAATGTCCCGGCTGAAAGCCGGTTCTCTTAAATAACAGGCTCGCTATCGCTCGCCAGGATAAAATCGACACCTAAATGGCACGAAAGGTCTTAAAATTGACAGAAATGGTTCGAAAGTTCTTAAAATCGTCAAAATAATGGGGCGAACGTCTTAAAATTAGAAAGGCAATGGGGCTAAACATGAGAGAGAAAGAAGTCAAGAAAAAAATCCCTCAAGTGGATATCTCCCCTTAAGGAATAAACAAACTAATATTCTAACTTTAATAGGTCCTTTCGAAGTTTAATAATATCATCCAGTAAGTAGCTAGAAATAAAAAGGCCTCTTCTGAGTGAAAGGCTTAATACGACAATCATTGTAGCTTAACTTTTACTAACCTGACCTGATCTTAACTGAATGAACCAAGTTTGACCTCGCCTAATTGTCTTAATACAAGACAATGAGTGCAAGTGATCAACACCATTAAGGTTCGGGAGAATGCGCCCTGCAACTCATATACATTGCCCTTTATCGCTCATTACCTCACTTTATAACTCATATACATTGCCCTATACCACTTTATAACTCATATATACCACTTTATAACTCATATACATTGCCCTATACCACTTTATAACTCCTATATACCACTTTATAACTCATATACATTGCCCTATACCACTTTATAACTCATATACATTGCCCTATACCACTTTATAACTCATATACATTGCCCTATACCACTTTATAACTCATATACATTGCCCTATACCAATCATTATCTCACTTTATAACTCATATAGATTGCCCTATACCACTTTACAACTCCTATATACCACTTTATAACTCATATACATTGCCCTATACCAATCATTACCTCACTTTATAACTCATATACATTGCCCAATACCACTTTATAACTCATATATACCACTTTATAACTCATATACATTGCCCTATACCAATCATTACCTCACTTTATAACTCATATACATTGCCCAATACCACTTTATAACTCATATACATTGCCCTATACCAATCATTACCTCACTTTATAACTCATAAACATTGCCCAATACCACTTTATAACTCCTATACATTGCCCTATACCAATCATTACCTCACTTTATAACTCATATACATTGCCCAATACCACTTTATAACTCATATACATTGCCCTATACCAATCATTACCTCACTTTATAACTCATATACATTGCCCAATACCACTTTATAACTCATATACATTGCCCTATACCAATCATTACCTCACTTTATAACTCATATAGATTGCCCTATACCACTTTATAACTCATGTATACCACTTTATAACTCATATACATTGCCCTATACCAATAATTACCTCACTTTATAACTCATATACATTGCCCTATACCACTTTATAACTCATATATACCACTTTATAACTCATATACATTGCCCTATACCAATCATTACTTCACTTTAGCCTTGAAATCCTCGTCCAAACACCACCTCGCAATTCAGGGTTACCATATAAAGTCCGTTAGATAGTAAATATATACCAGAAAACGCTAGAATAACACCACAATATTCTGAACATCGCTAGAATAATACCACAATATTCTGAACATCGCTAGAATAATACCACAATATTCTGAAAATCGCTAGAAAAACACCACAATATTCTGAACAACGCTAGAATAACACCACAATATTCTGAACAACGCTAGAATAACACCACAATATTCTGAACAACGCTAGAATAATACCACAATATTCTGAACAACGCTAGAATAACACCACAATATTCTGAACAACGCTAGAATAACACCACAATATTATGAACAATGCTAGAATAACACCACAATATTCTGAACAACGCTAGAATAATACCACAATATTCTGAACAACGCTAGAATAATACCACAATATTCTGAACGCTAGAAAAACACCACAATATTCTGAACAATGCTAGAATAATACCACAATATTCTGAACAACGCTAGAATAATACCACAATATTCTGAACAACGCTAGAATAACACCACAATATTCTGAACAACGCTAGAATAACACCACAATATTCTGAACAACGCTAGAATAACCACAATATTCTGAACAATGCTAGAATAATACCACAATATTCTGAACAACGCTAGAATAACACCACAATATTCTGAACGCTAGAATAATACCACAATATTCTGAACAACGCTAGAATAACACCACAATATTCTGAACAACAATAGAATAACACCACAATATTCTTAACAACGCTAGAATAACACCACAATATTCTGAACAACGCTAGAATAATACCACAATATTCTGAACAACGCTAGAATAACACCACAATATTCTGAACAACGCTAGAATAACACCACAATATTCTGAACCCTAGAATAACACCACAATATTCTGAACAACGCTAGAATAACACCACAATATTCTAAACAACGCTAGAATAACACCACAATATTCTGAACAACGCTAGAATAATACCACAATATTCTGAACGCTAGAATAAAACCACAATATTCTGAACAACGCTAGAATAATACCACAATATTCTGAACAACGCTAGAATAATACCACATTATTCTGAACAACGCTAGAATAATACCACAATATTCTGAACAACGCTAGAATAACACCACAATATTCTGAACAACGCTAGAATAACACCACAATATTCTGAACAACGCTAGAATAATACCACAATATTCTGAACAACGCTAGAGTAACACCACAATATTCTGAACAACGCTAGAATAACACCACAATATTCTGAACAATGCTAGAATAACACCACAATATTCTGAACAATGCTAGAATAATACCACAATATTCTGAACACTAGAATAATACCACAATATTCTGAACAACGCTAGAATAACACCACAATATTCTGAACAACGCTAGAATAACACCGCAATATTCTGAACAACGCTAGAATAACACCACAATATTCTGAACAACGCTAGAATAATACCACAATATTCTGAACAACGCTAGAATAATACCCCAATATTCTGAACAACGCTAGAATAACACCACAGTATTCTGAACAACGCTAGAATAACACCACAGTATTCTGAACAACGCTAGAATAACACCACAGTATTCTGAACAATGCTAGAATAACACCATAATATTCTGAACAACGCTAGAATAACACCACAATATTCTGAACGCTAGAATAATACCACAATATTCTGAACAACGCTAGAATAACACCACAATATTCTGAACGCTAGAATAATACCACAATATTCTGAACGCTAGAATAATACCACAATATTCTGAACAATGCTAGAATAACACCACAATATTCTGAACAACGCTAGAATAATACCACAATATTCTGAACAACGCTAGAATAACACCACAATATTCTGAACAACGCTAGAATAATACCACAATATTCTGAACAACCCTAGAATAACACCACAATATTCTGAACAACGCTAGAATAATACCACAATATTCTGAACAACGCTAGAATAACACCACAATATTCTGAACAACGCTAGAATAATACCACAATATTCTGAACAACGCTAGAATAACACCACCATATTCTGAACAACGCTAGAATAACACCACAATATTCTGAACAACGCTAGAATAATACCACAATATTCTGAACAACGCTAGAATAATACCACAATATTCTGAACAACGCTAGAATAACACCACAATATTCTGAACAACACTAGAATAACACCACAATATTCTGAACAACACTAGAATAACACCACAATATTCTGAACAACGCTAGAATAACACCACAATATTCTGAACAACGCTAGAATAATACCACAATATTCTGAACAACGCTAGAATAATACCACAATATTCTGAACAACGCTAGAATAACACCACAATATTCTGAACAACGCTAGAATACCGTAATACCACAATATTCTGAACAACGCTAGAATAATACCACAATATTCTGAACAACGCTAGAATAACACCACAATATTCTGAACAACGCTAGAATAACACCACAATATTCTGAACAACGCTAGAATAATACCACAATATTCTGAACAATGCTAGAATAACCACAATATTCTGAACAACGCTAGAATAACACCACAATATTCTGAAAACGCTAGAATAACACCACAATATTCTGAAAACGCTAGAATAACACCACAATATTCTGAACAACGCTAGAATAACACCACAATATTCTGAACAACGCTAGAATAACACCACAATATTCTGAACAACGCTAGAATAACACCACAATATTCTGAACGCTAGAATAATACCACAATATTCTGAACATCGCTAGAATAACACCACAATATTCTGAACCCTAGAATAATACCACAATATTCTGAACAACGCTAGAATAATACCACAATATTCTGAACAATGCTAGAATAACACCACAATATTCTGAACAACGCTAGAATAACACCACAATATTCTGAACAACGTTAGAATAATACCACAATATTCTGAACAACGCTAGAATAATACCACAATATTCTGAACAACGCTAGAATAATACCACAATATTCTGAACAACGCTAGAATAACACCACAATATTCTGAACAACGCTAGAATAACACCACAATATTCTGAACAACGCTAGATTAACACCACTATATTCTGAACAATGCTAGAATAACACCACAATATTCTGAACAATGCTAGAATAATACCACAATATTCTGAACAACGCTAGAATAACACCTCAATATTCTGAACAACGCTAGAATAATACCACAATATTCTGAACAATGCTAGAATAACACCACAATATTCTGAACAATGCTAGAATAACACCACAATATTCTGAACAAAGCTAGAATAACACCACAATATTCTGAACAACGCTAGAATAATACCACAATATTCTGAACGCTAGAATAATACCACAATATTCTGAACAACGCTAGAATAACACCACAATATTCTGAACAACGTTAGAATAATACCACAATATTCTGAACAACGCTAGAATAACACCACAATATTCTGAACAATGCTAGAATAACACCACAATATTCTGAACAACGCTAGAATAACACCACAATATTCTGAACAACGCTAGAATAACACCACAATATTCTGAACAACGCTAGAATAATACCACAATATTCTGAACAACGCTAGAATAATACCACAATATTCTGAACATCGCTGAAAAATGGCTCAATCTCCAGAATATCGCTGGAATTCATGTCAAACTCGACACCGTATTAGGATGACACTGGGGAATATAAGACGTGCAACTAGGAATTAATTAGAGGTTAAGCCGTTAAGGGGACACTGACCGTTTGTTTGGTCTATTAATTCATTTATTCATACATATTTTTTTAGTGACCTCCATTAAGCTTAGAAAAACACCCCCTAGACCCCACTTCAAGATAAATATGTACATTTTTCGGTAGAGAAATGCCGGTTTCTCTTAAAATTGCAATAATCGACACCTAAATGGCACGAACGGTCTTAAAATTGACAACGAAATGGGGCGAAAGGTCATAAAATCCCAAAACTAATGGAACCAACATCTTCAAATCTCAAAACTAGTGAGGCTAATCATTAGGGAGAAGGGGTCCAGAAAAACGGTCTGCCTCCTCTTAAGGGGACAGTGGCTATTTTGGGGGGTCTATTTATTTATATATTCACTTATATTTAGTTTATTCTCTAGATATAAATCGAACATCCTTTAGATCCCCCTTCGAGATTCATTTGTACATTGTTCGGTAGAAAAATGTCCAGGACGAAGGTCGGTTCCTCCAATATTACAGGCTCTCTAACGCTCGCCAGGAAAAAAAATCGACACCTAAATGGCACGAAAAGTCTAAATATTGACACAAAAATTGGGTGAAAGGTCTTAAAATTGCCAAACTAATGTGCTGAACGTCAACAAATCTGAAAATAAACGGGACTTAACACGAGGGAGAAAGGGGGCCAGAAAACCGACCATGGTACAGTACTACACTGGCTAGCTCCGGTCGCACTACCACCACCACCACCACCTGCCACCACTACCACCTGCCACCACCACCACCCACCACCATACGCCCATACGGTATGGCAGATACCCATAGCTTACTCTGACTGTTCCTTTTACTTTTATATTTTCTAGATCTCTAGTGACGGCGTCTCTTCCGTGGATTTACCTGCCAGTCTACCTAGATTGGAAGCCAAAGCGTCACATTTTTTCCTTTGCCCCTCAACTTTCTCTTCATAATTGCTGAGGGGCACAGGGCTCTGGGTGGGGCTTTGGTTTCCCGGGCGTTTCCGCACCCTCCTCAGCTCCCCGCCATGGAGTGGCTTGGGTCACCCAGGCTTTATTGTGGTCGGCAGTGAGGGTTCTGTGGGGGCGCACGGTTATGGCCTTGGCCTTGCTCGGGGCCTTGGGGCTGTTCGGCCAGGCAGCTTGGGGAACAACAACAACAACAACAACAACAACCACCACCACCACCACCACCTGCCACCACCACCATTAAGGGGAAATGGGGCGCTTTTCTGCTCTCCATTCTTTCTCATGTTTAGCCCCATTAGTTTCCAGATTCTAAGACGTTAGGCCTATTAGTTTGGCGATTTTAACACCTTTAGCTCAATTTCGTTGTCAATGTTAAGACCTATCGTGCCATTTAGTTATCGATATCCTGGCGAGCGATAGCGAGCCTTTAACTATAAGAGGACCCGGCCTTTGGCCGGGAAATTTTTCTACCGAAAAATTTACAAATGTATCTTGAGGAGGGTCTAGGGGGTGTTTTTCTAAGTTTGAGGGAGGTCTAGCGAGGAAACTAAAAACATATATGAATACATGAATTGGTAGACCAAAAACTAGCCACTACCGCCTTACAGCACTTCCTCTCATACACACTTTTCCTCCACCTAGCCCGTGTTGCCTTGATTTGATAGGGCGTACGGTCGGCCTAATAAGTCATGTCTCGGCTGGCGTTATTACTCCTCCCTTTTGACATTTACAAACCCTAGCTTGAACTGAATAAAATCGTCTAATGATCGCCAGAACACTATAGGAGAAAAGCCCGTCCTTATACACCGAAGCTTTTCATTAAGGGGGGTCACCGTTTTTTGTTTTATCTTTCTCTCCTTTTCTCTCGTTCCCTGGCTTGTATCCATTCGGCCCCATTCAGCCAACTGTTTTAAGACTTTTATCCCCAACCAGGTGTCGATTTCTTCCTGGCGAGCAATAGCGAGCCAGCATTGTATGAAGAAATCCGGCTTCGCCGGAGAAATTTTTCTATCGAAAAATGTAAAAATTTAGCTTGTCAAAAATACATATATTCTGGCTCGCTCCCGCTCGCCAAGAAAATAATGACACCTGGATAACGTCTTAAACGTCTTAAAGTAGTAGGCTGAATGGGGCCGAATGGACAAAAGTCAAAGAGAGAGGGAGAGAAAGAAAACAAGAGGCGAGGTGGGCTCCCTTAAGTTAATCAAAGCACTCCGTAAAAGGTTTCAAATGTCGAGATGTACGGTGGCGCTAGTAAGTCATGTCTCAACTGTCATTACGTTTGGCTCACTCTGTGCTGTAATAATGTCTGCCAGATGTCGAATAGGGTGGGTAAGTGTAGGAATAGGTTTGTATACCCCCCTCGAAATGAATGAATTAAGTTTAGATATTGCTGAAACCAATTATGGATCAAAATATACTTGGTTCCGAGACGATCACTTATTTGCCGATCATACAGTCGGCCTAATAAGTGCTGTCTCGGCACCATTACTATGATCATCATCACTACTACAATTACAATCATCACTACTACTGTCACCATTGTCACTACCATCTTAATCACTACTATCATCATTGATATTACAACTATCAACCATCATTAATACTATCATCACCACCATCTTACAATCACCATTACTACTGTCACCATCATCAGTACTACTGCCATCATCACCATTACTATGATCTTCATCATCATAACTATTGTCATCATCACTACAACTTTCACCATCATCACTACTACTCACCATCATCACTAATACTCACACCATCGTCACTACCATCATCACTACTGTCATTATTATCACTACAACTATCAATATTACTTGTCACCATCATCACTACTATTATGACCATAATCACTACTACTAGTACTGTCACCATCATATCTACTACTGTCACCATCATATCTACTGTCATCATCATCAATACAACTACAACCATCATCACTACTGTCATTATTATCACTACAACTATCAATATTACTTGTCACCATCATCACTACTATTATGACCATAATCACTACTACTAGTACTGTCACCATCATATCTACTACTGTCACCATCATATCTACTGTCATCATCATCAATACAACTACAACCATCATCACTACTATTATCACCATCATCACTACTATCACCATCAATCCCACTATTACTACCATCACTTCTAATGCCAACTAAACTAACTTAACCTAGCAAATGGTAGCGAGATGTTTTCGCCCCCATTATTGCTGGGGGGGGGGGGGGGGGAACCATATTTTGGACTTTATTAAAATCATAACTATTGCATACATTCAAAAAATCATTTTTGACTGACCGTCGCATTCACGCACCGAATGTTCGTTAGAAGTCTGTGTGAAAATCCGTCGAACGGTCTAGGAGGAGTTTTCGGAAAGACAGACATACGTCTCACTATTATCATCACATCTGAGACATGTGTATGATGTGTGGCTTTCTGTGATGTGTGTGACCCTACGGGGCAAAACCATTTTTAGGACCTAAGATCATAACTATTGCACAAATTCAAAAAATATTTTTTTAAGTACCGTCTAATTCACGCACCGAAGGTTCGTGTGAAGTTTGGTGAAAATCCGTCAAAGTTTGGTGAAAATCCGTCAAACGGTCTAGGAGGAGTTATCGGTTAGTTTCGGTTAGCATGTACCACTATACGGGGGGCGATACCACTCTGTTTACGCAGAGTTGATAATAATAATAAAGTAGGTGTGCAGTTTTCGCATTACCCCCCCCCCAAAAAAAACAATGCATACGCAACTCTGCGACCTAAAATCATTCTGCAAATAGCATTTGAATCTCTTAGGTAAAATCGGTTCATATACAGTATATATATATACTAAATGTTGTTTTGATGCTCACAGCCGGACTTCAACCACCGACAGTCAGAACAACCCATACTTTAATCCACTATAAGAACATAAGAACATAAGAAAATGGGAGTCTGCAGAAAGCCGATTGGCCTAAGCAAGGCAGATCCCTGTCCCACACAACCCCAATTCATTACAAAGCCCAATTATAGGCTTCACATTCTAATACCCTGAGGATCATCTTACCAAAACGGTTAGAGATTAACGCAGGATTTTGGAGGTCTGCAGAGCGCTGATTGGCCCAACCCGGCTGATCCCCCTTCACACCCAACCCTTCTCGTCCATATGCTTATCCAATTTTATCTTAAAGCTCCCTACAGTTTTAGATCCCACTATAGCACTTGGTAGTCCATTCCACCGTCTACAACTCTGTTACCAAACCAATACTTGCCTATATCTTTTCTGAAACGAAATTTATCTAATTTGAAACCATTGGTACGAGTTCTTTCGGTATCACTGAGTAGTACATTTGCCATGTCCCCTTTGTTAATCCCACTAACCCACTTGAACACCTCTATCATATCCCCTCTAACTCTGGCGTCTCTCTAACGAATGTAAACCTAATTTCTTCAACCTTTCTTCATACGAAAAATTTCTAATATTATGGATAATTTTTGTCATTCTACGCTGTACTCTCTCCAATGATCTATGTCCATTCTGTAATAAGGACACCAAAATTGGACAGCATAATCCATATGGGGTCTCACTAATGACAAGTAAAGTTTTAAGATAACATCAGCAGTTCTGTTACTCACACTCCTAGAGATGAACCCGAGAATCCTGTTTGCCTTATACGAACGCTTATACACTGTTTTCTAGGCTTCAAATCATTGCTAACAAACACACCTAGATCTTTCCTCGCAGTCTGAATTTCTAATTCTAAATTAGCTAGTTTATATTTAACATTTGTTTGCATCTTCCCTATCTTTAATACCTTGCATTTGTCAATGTTAAACTTCATCTGCCAATTTACTGACCATTCATGTAAGGTATCTAGATCCCTTTGGAGGCACTCTATATCGCTATCTGAATCAATTGATCTCCCTATTTAGTATCGTCTGCGAATTTACTTACCTACTAGTTATACCTAAATCTAGGTCATTTATGTATATAAGAAACAACAGGGGACCTAATACCGATCCCTGGGGGACACCACTTTTGACTGCTCCCCATTCTGACTTGGTACCATTTATGCTGACTCTCTGCTTCCTACCAATTAGCCATGACCTAATCCATCCTAACAACGCCCCACCTATTCCATGTGCCTCAACCTTTCTCATCAATCTCTCATGAGGGACTCTGTCGAAAGCTTTACTGAAATCTAAATATATATATACTATAATCTAAATACTATACCACAGCTTGATAGAGAATACTTGTGTATAGTGGATTAAAGTATGGACACTCGTCCTGCCTGTTGGTGGTTCATGTCCGCCTGGAAGTATATATATATACCGGTATATATATAATATATATATATATATATATATATACCGGTATATATAATTACATTTAAGATCACATTGAATCTTAACCATTGGAATATTTATCTATAAGGTCAGCGAAACACTATTTTGTAGCATTTTGAATATGGTGTAATTCAAATTTAAAATATAAATAAAGTAGATGTGCCGTTTTGCCCAAAATCAAAACGGTATACCCAACTCTGCGATGGGTTACCATCATCACTACTAATATCATCACCAATCACAATCACCATCATCACTACTACTGCCATCATCACTACAACTTCCACAATCATCACGACTACTTTTATCATCACCAATACTATGATCATCACTACTACAATTACAATCATCGCTACTACTCTCACCATCATCACTATTACTGTCACCATGGTCACTACCATCTTAATCACTACTATCATCATTGATACAACTATCAACCATCATTACTAATATCATCACCACCATCTTATAATCAACATTACTACTGTTAACATCATCACTACTACTATAACCATCATCATTACTACCGTCACAAATATTACCATCATTTATCCTACTGTCACCATCATCACTACTACTGCCATCATCACCATTACTATGATCTTCATCACCACAACTATTGTCATTATCACTACAACTTTCACCAATCCTCACTACTACTCACTATCATCACTAATGCTCACACCATCGTCACACCAGCATCAATACTGTCATTATTATCACTACTGTCATTATTATCATCATTACTTGTCACCATCATCACTACTATTATGACCATCATTACTACTACTAGTACTGTCACCATCATCACTAATAATACCATCATCAATCACAAACACCATCATCACTACTACAACTGCCACAATCATCACGACTACTGTAATCATCACCATTACTATGATCATCATCACTACTACAATTACAATCATCACTACTACTCTCACCATTGTCACTACCATCTTAATCACGACTATCATCATTGATACTACACCTATCAACCATCATTACTACTATCATCACCACCATCTTACAATAATCATTACTACAGTTAACATCATTACTACTACTATAACCATCATCATTACTACTGTCACAAGTATTACCATCATGTATCCTACTATCACCATCATCACTACTACTGCCATCATCACAACTATTGTCATCACTACAACTTTCACCATCATCACTACTACTCACCATCATCAGATACTCACACCATCGTCACTACCATCATCACTACTGTCATCATTATAACTACAACTATCATCATTACTTGTCACCATCATCACTACTATTATGACCATCATCACTACTACTAGTATTATCACCATCATATATCTACTAATATCACCATCTTATCTACTACTATCATCATGATCAATACAAATACAACCATCATCACTACTATTATCACTACTATCACCATCAATCCCACTATTACTACCATCACTTCTAATGCCAACTAAACTAACTTAACCTAGCAAATGCGGAGCGAGATGTTTTCGCCCCCAGAACGAATGCGTTCTTAGTGTGTGAGCCCCTTCGGGGGTCACACACTAAAAACGCCATCATAGTTTGGGGGGGGGGGGGGGGGGGGGGGGGGGCATTCTGGGAAGGGGGGGCTTGGGGGGTAAATCTATATTTTGGACCTAAAATCATAACTATTGCATAAATTCAAAAAACTTTTTTGACTGACGTTCGCATTCACGCAACAAATGTTTGTGTGAAATTTGGTAAAAATCCGTCCAACGGTCTAGGAGGAGTTCCGAGACAGACGGACGACAACGACGACAGAATTTTTTTTTGTGTGGTACCCACTATATGGGGGGGCGATACCAAACTCTGCTTACGCAGAGTTGATAAGAAAGAAATAGTGACCATAATCTGTGACCTTCAACATTCACCTTGACCTTTGCATAACAAAAACACAAAATTTGGACAATCGTTGCATTGACCAACCAAATTTGCCAGCAAAATTTGGTGACGATAGGTAACCTGTTCAGTACAGTTCTGTCGGTTTCATTTCATACTGGATATTAGGACGATTTGATTTAGTTTATGAAGGGCCTCCACAAAATTAGCAGGCTTTCAACTATCCTAATTAACCATTTTTACTACCACAGATCCTTCGTAAGCTCCACAAAATCGTCTAATTATAGCTAGACTACAATACAAATGACGTCACCGGTACACAAAGGGTTAAACAGTTTAGGAAGGGTTTAAAGACAATTATTAACACTCTTCTTTTGTTCTTTGACCTTGACCGTTAACCTTAAGTACCGGTAATATATATATATATATATATATATATATATATATATATATATGATTGAAATATATGTCGGTGGGTGGGTGTGGATGTCGGTGGGCGGGTGTGGATGTCGGTGGGCGGGTGTGGATGTCGGTGGGCGGGTGTGGATGTCGGTGGGCGGGTGTGGATGTCGGTGGGCGGGTGTGGATGTCGGTGGGTGGGTGTGGATGTCGGTGGGTGGGTGGGTGTGGATGTCGGGGGGTGGGTGTGGATGTCGGAGGGTGGGTGTGGATATTGGTGGGTGGGTGTGGATGTCGGTGGGTGAGTGTGGATGTCGGTGGGTGTGGATGTCGATGGGTGGGTGTGGATGTCGGTGGGCGGGTGCGGAAATCGGTGGGTGGGTGGGGGTGGATGTCGGTGGGTGGGTGGGGGTGGATGTCGGTGGGTGGGTGGGTGTGGATGTTGGTGGGTGGGTAGGTGTGGATGTCAGTGGGTAGGTGTGGATGTCAGTGGGTGGGTGGGTGTGGATGTCGGTGGGTAGGTGGGTGTGGGTGTGGATGTCGGTGAACGGGTGCGGATGTCGGTGGGCGTGGGCGGATGTCGGTGGGCGGGTGTGGATGGTGGTGGGCGGGTGTGGATGGTGGTGGGTGGGTCGGTCGGTGTGGATGGTGGTGGGTGGGTGGGTGTGGATGTCGGTGGGAGGGTGTGGATGGTGGTGGGTGGTGGGTGTGGATGGTGGTGGGTGGGTGTGGATGTCGGTGGGTGGGTGTGGATGGTGGTGGGTGGGTGGGTGTGGATGATGGTGGATGCCAGTGGATTAATGTGGATGAGCTTAGGTGGATACGGATGGGTATGAATGTGACAAATACAAAATCACAAAAAAACATAGAAAGGAAAATGAGTCCAATGCCAGAAAAAAAAACACATTTAACGCCAGAAATAAACTCCAAAACAACAACCTACCTTGCGGAAGTCAGGGAGGCAACCAACTCGGAAGTCCAGTCAGCACAGGGCAATCTCACCGCCGCCATCACCACCTACGAAGAACGGAAGAGTCAAGCCTTAGTCCAGAACGGTCACTTCACTAGTTACTCTGCTACAGTCACGCACACGTACATGGAGAACACACGTAACCTAGTATCCGGATGACCCACACGAAAGCTAGTATCCAGGTGAGGTTGCAAGCCATTAAACGCACACACAAACAAATAAAGCACACAAATTCTAAGACACACACGAGGCACGGCCCGGGGAAACATGCGAGTGAGAGGAGGAGAGGCAGGGAGGGTGGAGCTTCCGGTCTGCCAACCATTCACGGGAGACGCAATGAAATACACACACATTAGTCTTCACGTGAATTAATATTTTCCATCAGTTAAATATAAAACTAATATTACTCTTGTTTTTACTCTCATACGTGGGTACTAAATATGGAACAACGTAGAGGTTATGGTACAAATGACTACGGTAGGTAAGAGGTGACTATCATACGTTCAGTTGGTACCCGTGCTTGCCCGATCATGCGCACATCAACAACCCCACCTTATGTTGCTACTTCATCTAATCTGGGACCGATTTAAATGGATACCGGGCATATAAACTAAACCTACGAACGCTAATTATCGTCTATAGCAAACTTTATACTACATTTAGGTTTTAAAAAAACGATTTCTCAAGGCTAAAAGGGTTAGTATTTAAACTGGCCATTCAATAGGGTAAGCACAGAGAGAATACCAAAAGCGAGATGAGACATACGGCTTATGCAGACGGGACAAGGAATAGTATAATCATATATATTATACTCTGCCAGATGTGGTGACTAAGTACGGTGAGGATTTCAATGTTAATTTCAGTAGCGAAAAGAGTCAAGTGCTTGTGGTGAATGGAGGCGCAGAAGACGAGGATAAAACCTGGTCGCTTGGTGGTAGGACTATAAGGAGAGTAAGGGAATATAAACACCTGGGAATGATAATGGACCAGAAAGGGTGCGATAGAACCAAGAATGCGAGGTTGTCAAGAGCGAATCAGTGGGTGGGAAGACTGGGCAGTGTAGCAAGGACAAGAGCAAATAAGTATGAAGTGGTAAGAGGAGTATGGAAGGGAGTGGCCGTACCGAGCTTGATGTACGGGCTAGAAACCATGAAATGGACGGCGAATGACCTGGCGAAAATGGAGGTGACCCAAAACAAAATTGGTAGAATGGCCCTGGGTGCAAACAAGCTCGCGGCAGTGGAGGCCGTGAGAGGAGAAACAGGGTGGAGCTCTGCCGAAAGAATAGCGAAGGGAACGCTGAGATACACGGTAAGACTAGAAAGAATGGACGAGAACAGATGGGCACGGAAGGTGTATGAATGGACAAAGGAAGAGAGCAAGTGGAATAGGATGTGTGATAAGAAAATAGAGGAGCATGGGATGCGTGGAATAATGATGGGTGAGAGTATGAGAACGTGGAGCTCAGGGAAGTGGAAAAATTAGATAAACACGCGGATCCAAGACAAGGGTAGGGACGAGTGGATGGAAAGAATGAGGCAACAGAGTTCACTAGACTGGTATATGGCAAAGAATAGGAAGTACAGTAGGAGAGGTACAGTGGAACGGGTTGATAGAAGTTATGCAATGGGACCCTCTGCGTATGGTGCTATTCCTGCTAGGTCTAACCACGATAGATAAGTGGAATAACACAACCATTGAGAATGTAAAAGGCTTCCTGGAGAGAATGTGGTTGAAGAGAAGCATATAGTGGTAACCTAGGCAATCTAATTGCCATCCCTGGAGAGAGAGCCGATCCTAAGGCCACACCTTTGATCCGTTCAGGGTGACTCTCACACCAAGACCAAGACCAGAACATATAAGTAAAATACGCTACGGGTATATACATTAACACATATATAGACTTACCTAAATTAATTATACCGAACGCGAGATTATAAACGTAAAATAGCAATACGCTACACTACGGATAAATACAATTACATGTATTGGCTCAAGTGAAAGATGGAGAAAGCGAAAATATATAGAAAATGTGGAGGAAAACGTTATTGACGCTGCGACAAGGCATGCAAGCATTTGCACATGAGTACAGTTACGTCTTTTTAATTTTATCCCAGCTATATTTAGACAAATGCATGTAGCTTAGGAAGGATATATGGTAGCTATAAGGATTAATCATATTTATCTATTTCACTCCCAACACCACACACTTCCAAATGAAATTAATGAAAGCATGTGAACCTATAGTCTGCAGCCTGTTAATGTGTAGATGTCCTTCCTAAGCTGAACAAATACGTCTACTAGCAGCCAGAATATAATAAAAACAATGTCACCGGTACCGTACTGCATGGATTAACTAACAATGTCACCGGTACCGTACTGCATGGATTAACTAACAATGTCACCGGTACCGTACTGCATGGATTAACTAACAATGTCACCGGTACCGTACTGCATGGATTAACTAACAATGTCACCGGTACCGTACTGCATGGATTAACTAACAATGTCACCGGTACCGTACTGCATGGATTAACTAACAATGTCACCGGTACCGTACTGCATGGATTAACTAACAATGTCACCGGTACCGTACTGCATGGATTAACTAACAATGTCACCGGTACCGTACTGCATGGATTAACTAACAATGTCACCGGTACCGTACTGCATGGATTAACTAACAATGTCACCGGTACCGTACTGCATGGATTAACTAACAATGTCACCGGTACCGTACTGCATGGATTAACTAACAATGTCACCGGTACCGTACTGCATGGATTAACTAACAATGTCACCGGTACCGTACTGCATGGATTAACTAAACAATGTCACCGGTACCGTACTGCATGGATTAACTAACAATGTCACCGGTACCGTACTGCATGGATTAACTAACAATGTCACCGGTACCGTACTGCATGGATTAACTAACAATGTCACCGGTACCGTACTGCATGGATTAACTAACAATGTCACCGGTACCGTACTGCATGGATTAACTAACAATGTCACCGGTACCGTACTGCATGGATTAACTAACAATGTCACCGGTACCGTACTGCATGGATTAACTAACAATGTCACCGGTACCGTACTGCATGGATTAACTAACAATGTCACCGGTACCGTACTGCATGGATTAACTAACAATGTCACCGGTACCGTACTGCATGGATTAACTAACAAGGTCACCGGTACCGTACTGCATGGATTAACTAACAATGTCACCGGTACCGTACTGCATGGATTAACTAACAATGTCACCGGTACCGTACTGCATGGATTAACTAACAATGTCACCGGTACCGTACTGCATGGATTAACTAACAATGTCACCGGTACCGTACTGCATGGATAAACTAACAATGTCACCGGTACCGTACTGCATGGATTAACTAACAATGTCACCGGTACCGTACTGCATGGATTAACTAACAATGTTACCGGTACCGTACTGCATGGATTAACTAACAATGTTACCGGTACCGTACTGCATGGATTAACTAACAATGTCACCGGTACCGTACTGCATGGATTAACTAACAATGTCACCGGTACCGTACTGCATGGATTAACTAACAATGTCACCGGTACCGTACTGCATGGATTAACTAACAATGTCACCGGTACCGTACTGCATGGATTAACTAACAATGTCACCGGTACCGTACTGCATGGATTAACTAACAATGTCACCGGTACCGTACTGCATGGATTAACTAACAATGTCACCGGTACCGTACTGCATGGATTAACTAACAATGTCACCGGTACCGTACTGCATGGATTAACTAACAATGTCACCGGTACCGTACTGCATGGATTAACTAACAAGGTCACCGGTACCGTACTGCATGGATTAACTAACAATGTCACCGGTACCGTACTGCATGGATTAACTAACAATGTCACCGGTACCGTACTGCATGGATTAACTAACAATGTCACCGGTACCGTACTGCATGGATTAACTAACAATGTCACCGGTACCGTACTGCATGGATTAACTAACAATGTCACCGGTACCGTACTGCATGGATTAACTAACAATGTCACCGGTACCGTACTGCATGGATTAACTAACAATGTCACCGGTACCGTACTGCATGGATTAACTAACAATGTCACCGGTACCGTACTGCATGGATTAACTAACAATGTCACCGGTACCGTACTGCATGGATTAACTAACAATGTCACCGGTACCGTACTGCATGGATTAACTAACAATGTCACCGCTACCGTACTGCATGGATTAACTAACAATGTCACCGGTACCGTACTGCATGGATTAACTAACAATGTCACCGGTACCGTACTGCATGGATTAACTAACAAGGTCACCGGTACCGTACTGCATGGATTAACTAACAATGTCACCGGTACCGTACTGCATGGATTAACTAACAATGTCACCGGTACCGTACTGCATGGATTAACTAACAATGTCACCGGTACCGTACTGCATGGATTAACTAACAATGTCACCGGTACCGTACTGCATGGATTAACTAACAATGTCACCGGTACCGTACTGCATGGATTAACTAACAATGTCACCGGTACCGTACTGCATGGATTAACTAACAATGTCACCGGTACCGTACTGCATGGATTAACTAACAATGTCACCGGTACCGTACTGCATGGATTAACTAACAATGTCACCGGTACCGTACTGCATGGATTAACTAACAATGTCACCGGTACCGTACTGCATGGATTAACTAACAAATCGAAGTAAATGTGATCTAAATGTCTCAAGCAGTTTTCCAAAATAGTTCGACCGTGCGTCCTTCTGTGTCTCTAACAAAAATGTCTAGAATGTCTTGATCACGATTGTACAGTCACGAGCATAAATACTGCGACATTAACCAGATAACGGCAACACCTTCATCACGAGAAGTTTATACTCGCGAGAGGTTTATACTAAGCTGAATAAAATCGTTTGGCGGTAGCTAGAATTATATATAGAAATCATTGTGAGTTTGAATACAAAGTTTCGCAATACCTTTGGAGACGAAGGGGCGAATATCATCTGGTTGGTGTCGAAGTATTTATGCTCGTGACTGTACCTGTATAAGACAAAATAATAAAGTTATTGATGCCGTTCTTATAACCCCACGTTCTCTTTGATAGTAAAAAGTGAGAGAAAACGGATTGAAGTTCAAGCCTAATGTTTCGAAGCAGTTTCAATCAGTGATTGAACCTGATCCACGGCTTACTAATGGTAATACTTACCCAATATCCAGTGGATTATATTATATATTTACCCTTTGAGTACCAGCGACGTCTTGTTAACATTTATTCTAGCTATATTTAGACGATATTATGCAGCTTAAGAAGGATTTGTGGTAGTTAAAAGGGTTGGTTGAGATTGTTTGAAGCCTTATTATTGCTAGAGATCCTTCCTAAGCTGAATAAAATTGTCTAATCATTGCCAGAATATAATTAAAAGGATGTCACCGGTACTGAACTGGTTAAACCTATAGTATATAGGCTATAACTAAAACACATATTTGTAAAGTATAATGGGGGGGGGGGGGGGGGGCAAATTGGGGGAAAGCTTATAATTTTTTTATAAATTTAGGTTGACCAGGAATTTCGGGGGAGGGAGGGGGAGGTGTTTACTTATTTATACTTAGCTAATTAGGTGCTAATTATAAAGAAATTGTGCGAAAATGGTAGGATAATTAAATCTGCAATGATAATTAAACAAAAACACCATAATAAACCACCCATCTTCGAACGGGCTAATATTAAGGAGAGGCTGATGGAGGACTGTTGAGGTTAAGGGGAGATGGGTCGTTTTTCTGGTCCCCTTTCTCCTTCGTGTTAAGTCCCAGTTGTTTTGGGATTATAAGACGTTCGGCCCATTAGTTTGGCTATTTCAACACCTTTCGCCCCATTTCGTTGTCAATTTTAAGACCTTTCGTGCCATTTAGGTGTCTCTACCGAAAAATTTACACATTTATCTTGAGGGGGGTCTAGGGGGTGTTTTTTAAGCTTGATGGAGGTCTAGATAGAAAACTAAGAAATAAAGGAATAAATGAATTAATAGACAATAAAAAAAATAAAAAAAAAATATAAAAAAAAAACGATCAGTCTCCCCTTAAGTTTATACCTAGCATAAATAATCTAACGCAGTCTAATAAAGAACTGCAGCCTCATAGACTGCAAGGGTTAATTAAGACGCCTCGTAACAGCCAGGCCACGAGAATATTTTCCTCCACCCTCCCTCGACAAGACGTGTTGCTCTGATTTGACACCTTTTATGACGGGCAGCTGGCATATTAATTTTGAAAGAGAAGGAGAGGAAAGTAGAGAAAAAGAGATAAGATAGATTGATAGATTGATAGATAGATAGAGAGATCGAGCGAGAGAGAGAGAGAAATGGGCCTTTTTTTCTTTTTTTTGGTAGAGTTTTCATTTGTTTTATTATTTGTCTAGCTTCCTCCCTAGACCTCCATCAAACTTAAAAAAAAAAAAAAAAAAAAAAACGGGATCCCCCTTTTAAGATAATATATACAACATACAGGTATATGTACATTTTTTCGGTTCCTCCTAAATTACAGGTTCGCTATCGCTTGTCAGGAAAATATATCGCCACCTACAGTAAATGACACGATAAGTCACAATATTGCTAAAGAAAAGGGGCGTGCATCTGGCATATCTAACTCAATTAAGCCGCTGTCACACGAGCGCTTTTTCCGTCAATTTTCCATGAGCAGGTTTTTTCTCGTATTATTTCGGGACATTTTCGCATCGCATTGGTATCCGTAACTAGACTGAATGTAGATTATGTTAGGCGGCTGAATTGTGATAAAGTGTAATTTTTTAAGCTTCCAGACCAGAATTGCCCGTAAAAATTGCTCGAAAAATGGGTTGTGTGGCATGCTTAAGTTCAATTAACCCTTTCTGTACCAGGGACGTCTGTTACATATATTCTAGCCATATTTAGACGATTGTTTGCAGTCTAGGAAGGATCTGTGGTAGTTAAAAGGGTTGATTGAGATAGTTCGAAACCTTATAATTGCTAGAGATCCTTCCTAAACTCAATAAAATCGATTGTTAGTAGCCAGATTAAAATACAAAGGAGGTCGACGGCACAGAAGGGGTTAAAGGGGAGGTAGTTGCTTTTTCTCCCTCATGTTTAGTCCCATTAGATTTGAGATTTTAAGACGTTCGTTCCACTAGTTTGGCGATTTTAAGACCTCTCACCCCATGTCAATTAATAGACTTTTCGTGCCATGTAGGTGTCGATTTGTTTTACCTGGCGAGCGATAGCGAGCCTGTACCGAAAAATTTACAATTTATCTTGAAGGGGGAGTCTAGGGGTGTTTTGTTTAAGCTTGATGGAGAAAATAAATGAATAAATATATATATAACCAAACACAACCACTACCCCCTTAAGGGAGCCCACCTGGCTGTTTTTATCTTTCTCTCCCTCTCTCTTTGGCTTGTATCTATTCGGTCCCATTCAGCCGACTCTCTTAAGACGTTTACCCCCATCCAGGTGTCAATATTCTCCTGGCGAGCGGTAGCGAGCCAGCATATACTGTATATATATATATTTTTGACAGCAAGTTAAATTTGTAAAGTTTTCGATAGAAAAATGTATCCGGCGAAGCCGGATTTGTCCATAAAATGCTGGCTCGCTATCGCTCGCCAGGAAGAAATCGACACCTTAATGGGGATAAACGACTTAAAAACAGTTGACTCAAATGGGGCCGAATAGATACAAGCCAGAGAAAGAGAGAAAATGTGAGAAAGATAAAAAAAAAAAAAAACCGGTGACATCTCGTGTTAGCCTGTTCATAAAGAAGATTTTTCCTCCAGCCTGCTTATACTGGGCTGGATACTTAAGGGGAGGCAGACCGTTTGTCTGGACCCCCTTCTCCCTAATATTTAGCCCCCACTAGTTTTGAGATTATAAGACGTTCGGCCCATTAGTTTGGCAATTTTAACACCTTTCGCCCCCATTTCGTTGTCAATTTTAAGACCTTTCGTGCCATTTAGTTGTCGATTATTTCCTGGCGAGCGAAAGCGAGCCTGCAATTTTGGGACATTGTTAGCCGAAAAAATGTAAACATTTTATCTTGAAGGGGGGTCTAGGGGGTGTTTTTCTAAGCTTGATGGAGGTCTAGGGAGGAAACTGAAAAACATATGAATACATTAATGAATAGACCAAACAAACGGTCAGTCTCCCCTTAACCCTTTCTGTGCCGGCGATATGCGTTATATTTTATTTTCTAGCTGTATTTAGACTATATTATGCAGCTTAGGAAGGATCTGTGGTAGTTAAAAGGGTTGGTTGATATAGTTTGCAGTCTTATTATTGCTAGACGTCCTTCCTAAGCTGAATAACATCGTCTAATAGTTGCCAGAAGAAAGTTAAAAGACGGCACCGGTACTGAACGGGTTAACCCTCTCTGTGCCGGCGACGTGTTTTTTTTTTCTTTTTTCTAGCTACTATTATAATATTTTAGTCAGTTTATATAGGGCCGCCAGCAGTTTATATAGGGCCTCCAGCAATTTATATAGGGCCCCCAGCAATTAATATAGGGCCTCCAGCAGTTTATATAGGGCCTCCAGCAATTAGACATATATAGGGCCTCCAGCAGTTAAGCTTATATAGGGCCTCCAGCAGCTTATATAGGGCCTCCAGCAATTTATATAGGGCCTCCATCAATTAATATAGGGCCTCCAGCAGTTTATATAGGGCCTCCAGCAGTTTATATAGGGCCTCCAGCAATTTATATAGGGCCTCCAGCAGTTTATATAGGGCCTCCAGCAATTTTATATAGGGCCTCCAGCAATTTATAGGGCCCCCAGCAATTAATATAGGGCCTCCAGCAGTTTATATAGGGCCTCCAGCAATTTATATAGGGCCTCCAGCAATTTATATAGGGCCTCCAGCAGTTTATATAGGGCCTCCAGCAATTTATATAGGGCCCCCAGCAATTAATATAGGGCCTCCAGCAGTTTATATAGGGCCTCCAGCAATTTATATAGGGCCTCCAGCAATTTATATAGGGCCTCCAGCAATTTATATAGGGCCTCCAGCAATTAACAGGCTTCGAACTATTACACTTAGCACTTTTGACTACCACAGATCCTTCTAAAACAGCAGAGCATAGTCTAAATATAGCTAGATGGACATTAAGAAGACGTCGCCGGTACAGAAGGGGTTAAAACACTGACAGCATTCATTAATGTTATCTTTATAGGTTTATCGTATCGTAAATGACGTAGTTTTAGTGCGATTGGTGCTAAAAAGAAAACGTGGTATTATAGCTTATGAGGACACCGTTATTAAGGGGGCCCACCTCTTTTTTTATCTCGCTCCCCCTCCCTCTCTCTTTAGTTTGTATCCATTCGGCCCCATTCAGCCTACTGTTTTAAGACGTTTACCCCTATCCAGGTGTCAATATTTTCCTGGCGAGCAGTAGCGAGCCAGCATATAGATAGGGTATATACTGTATATATATATATATATATATATATATATATATATATATATATATTTTTTTTTTTTTTTTTTTTTTTTTATATAGCAAGCTAAACTTGTAAATTTTTCCATAGAAAAATTTCTCCGGCGAAGCCGGATTTCTCCGTACAATGATGGCTCGCTATTGCTCGCCAGGAAGAAATCGACACCTGGATGGAGATAAACGTCTTAAAACAGTTGGTTGAATGGAGCCGAATGGATACAAGCCAGAGAAAAAGAAAGGGGAGAAGAGAAAAAAGAAGGTGACCCCCCCTTAACCCTTGCTGTACCAGCAATGTATTTCTAAATTATATTCTAGCTATATGTAGATGGTTTTGTGCAGCTTAAGAAGGATCTGGGGTAGCTATACGTGTTAATTTAGATAGTTCGAAGCCTGTTAATTGCTGGATTGCCCTTCCTAAACTGAATAAAGATATAGTACAATGAAAAGCAATACTGGATATGGAGTTATGACGACACTGGTACTGGACGGGTGTGTATGAGGAAGTTATGAGGTCGACACTGGTACTGGACGGGTGGGTATGAGGAAGTTATGAGGTCGACACTGGTACTGGACGGGTGGGTATGAGGAAGTTATGAGGTCGACACTGGTACTGGACGGGTGGGTATGAGGAAGTTATGAGGTCGACACTGGTACTGGACGGGTGGGTATGAGGAAGTTATGAGGTCGACACTGGTACTGGACGGGTGGGTATGAGGAAGTTATGAGGTCGACACTGGTACTGGACGGGTGGGTATGAGGAAGTTATGAGGTCGACACTGGTACTGGACGGGTGGGTATGAGGAAGTTATGAGGTCGACACTGGTACTGGACGGGTGGGTATGAGGAAGTTATAAGGACGCCACCGGTACTGGACGGGTGGGTATGAGGAAGTTATGATGTCGACACTGGTACTGGACGGGTGGGTATGAGGAAGTTATGAGGTCGACACTGGTACTGGACGGGTGGGTATGAGGAAGTTATGAGGACGACACTGGTACTGGACGGGTGGGTATGAGGACGTTATGAGGTCGACACTGGTACTGGACGGGTGGGTATGAGGAAGTTATGAGGTCGACACTGGTACTGGACGGGTGGGTATGAGGAAGTTATAAGGTCGACACTGGTACTGGACGGGTGGGTATGAGGAAGTTATGAGGTCGACACTGGTACTGGACGGGTGGGTATGAGGAAGTTATGAGGTCGACACTGGTACTGGACGGGTGGGTATGAGGAAGTTATGAGGTCGACACTGGTACTGGTACTGGACGGATGGGTATGAGGAAGTTATGAGGACGACAACTGGTACTGGACGGGTGGGTATGAGGAAGTTATGAGGTCGACACTGGTACTGGATGAGTGTGGGTATGAGGAAGTTATGAGGTCGACACTGGTACTGGACGGGTGGGTATGAGGAAGTTATGAGGTCGACACTGGTACTGGACAGGTGGGTATAAGGAAGTTATGAGGTCGACACTGGTACCTGGACGGGTGGGTATGAGGAAGTTAGGAGGTCGACACTGGTACTGGACGGGTGGGTATAAGGAAGTTATGAGGTCGACACTGGTACTGGACGGGTGGGTATGAGGAAGCTATGAGGTCGACACTGGCACTGGACGGGTGGGTATGAGGAAGTTATGAGGTCGACACTGGTACTGGACGGGTAGGTATGAGGAAGTTATGAGGTCGACACTGGTACTGGACGGGTGGGGTATGAGGAAGTTATGAGGTCGACACTGGTACTGGAAGGGTGGGTATGAGGAAGTTATGAGGTCGACACTGGTACTGGACAGGTGGGTATGAGGTCGACACTGGTACTGGACGGGTGGGTATGAGGAAGTTATGAGGTCGACACTGGTACTGGACGGGTGGGTATGAGGAAGTTATGAGGTCGACACTGGTACTGGACGGGTAGGTATGAGGAAGTTATGAGGTCGACACTGGTACTGGACGGGTGGGTATGAGGAAGTTATGAGGTCGACACTGGTACTGGACGGGTGGGTATGAGGAAGTTATGAGGTCGACACTGGTACTGGACGGGTGGGTATGAGGAAGTTATGAGGTCGACACTGGTACTGGACGGGTGGGTATGAGGAAGTTATGAGGTCGACACTGGTACTGGACGGGTGGGTATGAGGAAGTTATGAGGTCGACACTGGTACTGGACGGGTGGGTATGAGGAAGTTATGAGGACGACACTGGTACTGGACGGGTGGGTATGAGGAAGTTATAAGGTCGACACTGATACTGGACGGGTGGGTATGAGGAAGTTATGAGGTCGACACTGGTACTGGACGGGTGGGTATGAGGAAGTTATGAGGACAACACTGGTACTGGACGGGTGGGTATGAGGAAGTTATGAGGTCGACACTGGTACTGGACGGGTGGGTATGAGGAAGTTATGAGGTCGACACTGGTACTGGACGGGTGGGTATGAGGAAGTTATGAGGTCGACACTGGTACTGGACGGGTGGGTATGAGGAAGTTATGAGGTTCGACACTGGTACTGGACGGGTGGGTATGAGGAAGTTATAAGGTCGACACTGGTACTGGACGGGTGGGAATGTGGAAGTGATGAGGGCGACACTGGTACTGGACGGGTGGGTATGAGGAAGTTATGAGGTCGACACTGGTACTGGACGGTGGGTATGAGGAAGTTATGAGGTCGACACTGGTACTGGACGGGTGGGTATGAGGAAGTTATGAGGTCGACACTGGTACTGGACGGGTGGGTATGAGGAAGTTATGAGGTCGACACTGGTACTGGACGGGTGGGTATGAGGAAGTTATGAGGTCGACACTGGTACTGGACGGGTGGGTATGAGGAAGTAATGAGGTCGACACTGGTACTGGACGGGTGGGTATGAGGAAGTTATGAGGTCGACACTGGTACTGGACGGGTGGGTATGAGGAAGTAATGAGGTCGACACTGGTACTGGACGGGTGGGTATGAGGAAGTTATGAGGTCGACACTGGTACTGGACTGGGTATGAGGAAGTTATGAGGTCGACACTGGTACTGGACGGGTGGGTATGAGGAAGTTATGAGGTCGTGGGAAAGGAATAAACTCGTAACTTCTGGCATTGTTGAGTTATTATCTTAAGTGCCAATGACATTGATAACATTGTGTTGAGTGTGATCTCCAAGATTGCAGATGACATTAAGGGGAGATTTCCACTTGAGGGATTTTTTTTCTTGACTCCTTTCTCCCTCATGTTTAGCCTCATTGTTTTTCTAATTTTAAGACGTTTGCCCCATTATTTTGACGATTTTAAGAACTTTCAACCCATTTGTCAATTTTAAGACCTTTCGTGCCATTTAGGTGTCGATTTTATCCTGGCGAGCGATAGCGAGCCTGTAATTTAAGAGGAACCAGCTTTCAGCGGGACATTTTCTACCGAAAAATGTACAAATTTATCTTGAAAGGGGCTCAAGGAGGTGTAATCTTAAGCTTGAAGGATATCTAGGGACAAAACTAAAAACCTCCCCTTAAGCTTGAAATGAATATGAAGGACCCAAAAGTGTTTGAACAACTAAGGTGATGCATATTAAGCCAAGCAAACCCCAATTCAGGCTACTCGCTATTGGGAAAGACTCTGAAAGGGAACGACTTGGAAACGGATTTGGCTGTTCTGATTAGCAGTGACCTAAAGTGTTCCATAGCAGTCCAATGAAATGGAGAAAAAAGCTCAGATTTGATTAGACTATATTAAGAGGCAAATTGAATACGTAAATTAGGAAATAATGTTCACAGTCTACAACGCTCTGATACAGCCTCTCCTGGATTATGCTGTTCAATTATTCTGGTCTCCAGCACTTAGGGAAAATATAGACCGCCCTGGAAAGAGTGTAAGCTAGGACTACAAAACTTATTCTATCGATTAGAAGATTGAGCTATGCGGACTGGTTGATAGCTCTTGATCTCTTTCCGTTGGAAACACGCAGATTACGACGTCAACTGATTAGAGTATACAATTCTTAATGAATGTGACGATGCAGATTACCGCAAAATGCTTAGCCTTGATATAAATACAACACGCAACCATGGCTGTCTCTCTCTCTCCTAGGGCCCGTGATAGCAACTCATGAAGCAATTAACACTCGACCACTGTGAGAGAAAATACTGTATCTTAACGGTTATAAATATCATAGAAAACTAATTGCAAGAGAAAGAGAGAGAGAGGGAGAGAGAGAGAATATGAATAATTTACTACTTGCCATTTGCTTCATAATGTACTTTTTTTTTATATATATATATATATTCATTCATTTAATAATCAAGCTTAAAAAAACATCCTCTGGAGCCCCCCCCCCCCCTTCAAGATAAATATGTACATTTGTCGGTAGAAAAAAATCCCGGCCGAAGGCCGGTTCCTCTTAAAATGACAGGCTCGCTTTCGCTCGCCAGGGAAAAATCGACACCTAAATTGCAAGAAAGGTCTACAAACGACAACGAAATGGGGCGAAAGGTGTAAAATCACCAAACTAATAGGCTGAACGTCTTAAAATCTCAAAACTAATGGGGCTAAGCATAAGGGAGAAGGGGTAAAAAAAAAAACACACACACACAAAAAACATCTGCCCCTTTAGCAAACAGAGCCTTAGTCTCAATGTCTATCTATCTATCTATATGCTCAGGCCCAATCCCCATTTTGGGGGTAGCCGACTCAAGACAGAGCAAGAACAGGGAAAACACAAAAACAACATAAAACAATAAATAAACACAGATAAAAAACACAAACTCTCACACATCCAGGTCACCCAGGAGAAGACCCAGAGACCCGGGTTACCAAGGTCGCTCCAGCACTCCCCCGGCCCCTGACCACCCGGAGAGGTTCCGATCTCGGCAGGCAGACATGCAGCGGAGCCAAAGACACAAGCCCTCCCACCACACTTCCAGGCACACCCTTCATATTAATCGTCTCCCCGGGCCAGGCGCCTGATGGACTATTATCCAGTCCAACTTGCGCCCGACCCCTTACTCCAAATGACCAAGTGTTCACTCAACTATTCACAAGCATTCTCCATTCACTCCTGTCCACCACCACTTCCCCTGCCTGATCTATAGTCATTCCTCTATCATCCAAAGCCTTTCTTACACAGTCTCTCCATCTCAATGGGGGTCTTCCTGCCCTTCTATCTCCCCTTGTACCTGACCCACATATTCTCTTTGTAAGCCTTTCATCTCCCATTCGTTCAACATGACCATACCAGCTCAGCACCCTTCTGTCCACTCTGGCTGACAAATGTTCTTGCTGCCCCACTCTCCTACGTATCTCTTCATTCCTCAATCTGTCTCTACGAGTAACTCCACACATACTCCTCAAGCAGCTCATCTCCATCACATCCAGCCCTCTTTTCTCCTTTTTCTTCAGAGCCCATGTCTCAGCCCCATACATCACTGTTGGCACAACAATTCCTTGATACAGTGCACTTTTTACTTTCACTCCGAGATTTCTCGTCTTCCACATACTTCCCATTGCTCCGAAAAAACCTTCCTTCCTTCACACACTCTCTGTTTTACCTCCACTTCCATACCTCCACTCCTGCTTATCGTTCCTCCTAGATATTTAAAACATTCTACTTGTTCCAATATTTCCCCATCCAGCCTCACATCTAGATTCACCCTATGCTCTCCCCTATTACACACCATTACTTTACTTTTATTGACGTTCACCTTCAGTTTCCTCCTTCCACAAACCACACCAAACTCTTTGACTACCCGCTGCAGTTTCTCATCAGAATCCGCCACCAATGCTGTGTCATCAGCGAACAGCAACTGATTCAACTCCCAATCTCTACCATTCTTTCCTACTAAACCCAATCCTCTTCCCATAGTTCTCCTTTTCACCTCCCTCACCACACCATCCATAAAAATATTAAACAGCCATGGTGACATTACACAACCCTGTCTCAATGTAATATCCAATTTATTATAAGTTCCACTAAGGTACAGTCACTAAGGTACAGTCGCGCTAATAAGTGGTGCTCGGCACCGAGTATGTTTTGATCAATAATTGGTATCAGCAATATCTAAGCTTCATTTCTTCATATCGAGTGAAATATACAAACATGTTCCTACACTTACCCACCCTATTCAACATCTGACAGACATTAATACAGCACAGAGCAAGCCAAACGTAATGACAGCTGGGACATGACTTAATTAGCGCCACCGTACATATGTTGGTATTGCACGGGGTGACTGTCAATAGGTGCTTGGTTAACTTACAATAACTCTTTCAGTACGGGGGATGTATTTTTCATTCTCTTCAAGCAATCATTCGAAGATTATATTCAGCTTAGGAAGGACTTTTAGGAATACCAAAGACCTAAGATATATTTCAATTAGCCCATCGATTCCTACAGGTCATTTCAAATCGAATAATATTGTCTACTAAAGATTTCTAGACTAAGATTAAGAAAATGTCATCGCCTACTGAACGGGTTAATATAATAGCAATAACATCTCACATCGTCCGGAAAATAAAAAAACATCTCGGTACGAAATTGCTTTAAGGGGAGATGGGGCATTTTTCTGGACCCCTTTCTCCCTCGTGTTTAGCCTAATTAGTTTTGAGATTTTAAGATGCGCGGCCCATTAGTTTCGCCCCATTTCGTTGTCATTTTTAAGACCTTTCGTGCCATTTAGGTGTCTATTTTTTCCTGACGAGCGATAGCGAGCCTGTAATTTTAAGACGAAACGGCCTTGGGCCGGGACATTTTTCTACCGAAAAATGTACAAATTTATCTTAGAGGAGGGTCTTGGGCAGGTGTTTTTAATAAGCTTGATGAAGGTCTAGGGAGGAAACTAAAATACTAATATAGAGATACATATATGAGCAAATATATACGCCCATCCCCCCTTAAAGAAATATATACGCCCATCCCCCCTTAAAGAAATATATACGCCCATCCCCCCTTAAAGAAATATATACGTACGCCCATCCCCCCTTAAAGAAATATATACGCCCATCCCCCCTTAAAGAAGGTATGAAAGAGATAATTAAATTGTCCATACAAATATTGCCCTCATAAAGGTATATTGGTATTAATAAAAACTATATTTTATAAGGATGGAATGGTAAATCACTATCAATATACCCAATAACTCTGTATTCCTCTATTATACCTTTGATTAAACAATAGACAACCCTCACCTAAAAGTCCACACAACCATTAACAAAATCTGACCAACATCAAGAACATCAGTGAAATTATAAATAAAATAAAATACAATGAAAAAGCAAGCAATAAACAACTAATGTCAACGAAACAAGGATATTTTATGGATTGACCTCTCTACTGCTAACCTTGAAGTTGGCAGACTGTGAGCCAAAGTGTCACATTTTTCCCTTGCCCCTCAACTTTCCCTTCATAATTGTTAAGGGGCACAAGGCTCTGGGTGGGGCTTTGATGTCCCGGGCGTTTCCGCACCCTCCTCAGCCCCTAGCCTGGAAGCGGCTTCGGCCACCTGGACTTTCTTAGTGGTAAAACTGGGAGGGTTCTGTGGGGGCGCACGGTTATGGCCTTGGCCTTGCTCGGGACCTTGGGGCTGTTCGGTCTGACAGCCTGGGGAACAACAACAACGAAACAAAGAAACTCTCAGAACCAATTACAGATATATGGTAGTATTGCAACCACGACAGAATTGGTTATGCCGGGGTCACACGAGGGCATGTATCCGATACTTGGCTCCGAGTCACGGCATCAGATTCAAAGTATACGAAGAAAAAGGTGGACATTCAATCAATGTCAACTTCACGTTGACAATATTTTAAAGTGTGTTGCTCAAAATTAGGAACAAACGCTCTGAAACACGAATTAATTACCCCAAATACTCAAGCCTAAAGTATTGACTGACTGCTTATAATAAGACTGCTACACATTATCCTATAGAGGCACTGTTGGAGTTACAAGAGGTTACTGGTCAAGATATTGGCCCAATAATAGTGAATAGACTATAATACTAAAGAGCATGGAAACTCAAAGACACCATTAGTTAAGGGAGCCCACCTCACTTTTTTGTTTCTCTTTCTCTCCCTTTCTTTGGCTGGTATCCATTCGGCCCCATTCAGCCTACTGTTTCAAGACGTTTACCCCCATCCAGGTGTCAATATTTTCCTGGCGAGCGGTAGCGGGCCAGCATACATATATATTTTTTTTTTGACAGCAAGCTAAATTTGTAAATTTTTCGATAGAAAAATGTCTCCGGCGAAGCCAGATTTCTCCATACAATGATGGCTCGCTATCGCTCGCCAGGAAGAAATCGACACCTGGATGGGGATAAAAGTTTTAAAATAGTTGGCTGAATGGGGCCGAATGGATACAAGACAGGGACAGAGAGAAACATTTTTAAAAAGCAGGTAAGGAGATTCACAGGCCTAACAAACCAATTTGAACTATCAGCTCATTTCTCTCCTAAGGTGTCATAACTGCCTCATGAGCAGGAACACTAGGCGGTCATAACTTGTAATAGCAAGTTAGGGGAAGGTAGCAAGTTTTTCTAGACCCCCTTCTCCCTCATATTTAGCACCATTGGTTTTGAAATTATAAGGCGTTCGTCCCCTTTGTTTGTCAATTTTAAGACACTGTTGCTCCATTTCTTTGTGAATAATTAGACCTTCCGTGCCATTTAGGTGTCGATTATTTTCCTGGCGAGCGATAGCGAGCCTGTAACTTCGTAGAAACCGGCCATCGGCCGGGAAATTTTTCTACCGAAAACTGTACTATCTAATCTCAAAGAGGATTCTCGAGGATGTATTTTATAAGTGTGATGGAGGTTTAGGGAAACCAATAATAAATTTTCAATTATTATCAACTGTTAAGGGGAGATTTCCACTTGAGGGATTTTTTCTGGACCCCTTTCTCCCTCATGTGTAGCCCCATTGATTTTGAGATTTTAAGACGTTAGCCCTAGTAGTTTGAACATTTTAAGACATTTTGCCCCATTTCCGTCAATTTTAAGACCTTTCGTGCCATTAAGGTGTCGATTTTTTCCTGGCGAGCGACAGCGAGCCTGTAATTTAAGAGCAACCGGCCTCCGGCCGGTAAATTGTTCTACTGAAAAATGTACACATTTATCTTGAAGGTGGTCTAGGGGGTGAAATTTTAAGCTTGATGAAAACTTAGGGAACAAACTAAATACCTCCCCTTAAGCCAATTATCATGAGCATTACTTTCTAAATCTGCAATGTGTCTACAGTGAAATAAATAATGGGAAGTATGTGGAAGACGAGAAATCTCGGAGTGAAAGTAAAAAGTGCACTGTATCAAGGAATTGTTGTGCCAACAGTGATGTATGGGGCTGAGACATGGGCTCTGAAGAAAAAGGAGAAAAGAGGGCTGGATGTGATGGAGATGAGCTGCTTGAGGAGTATGTGTGGAGTTACTCGTAGAGACAGATTGAGAAATGAACAGATACGTAGGAGAGTGGGGCAGCAGGAACATTTGTCAGCAAGAGTGGACAGAAGGGTGCTGAGCTGGTATGGTCATGTTGAACGAATGGGAGATGAAAGGCTTACAAAGAGAATATGTGAGTCAGGTACAAGGGGAGATAGAAGGGCAGGAAGACCCCCATTGAGATGGAGAGACTGTGTAAGAAAGGCTTTGGATGATAGAGGAATGACTATAGATCAGGCAGGGGAAGTGGTGGTGGACAGGAGTGAATGGAGAATGCTTGTGAATAGTTGAGTGAACACGTGGTCATTTGGAGTAAGGGGTCGGGCGCAAGTTGGACTAGATAATAGTCCATCAGGCGCCTGGCCCGGGGAGACGATTAATATGTAGGGTGTGCCTGGAAGTGTGGTGGGAGGGCTTGTCGCTTTGGCTCCGCTGCATGTCTGCCTGCCGAGATCGGAACCTCTCCTGGTGGTCAGGGGCCGGGGGAGTGCTGGAGCGACCTTGGTAACCCTGGTCTCTGGGTCTTCTCCTGGGTGACCTGGATGTGTGAGAGTTTGTGTTTTTTATCTGTGTTTAATTTTTGTTTTATGTTGTTTTGTGTTTTCCCTGTTCTTGCTCTGTCTTGAGTCGGCTACCCCCAAAATGGGGATTGGGCCTGAGCATATAGATAGATAGATAGATAGAACTTATGTACATAAGACCTGTATATATATTTATGTATATATATATAACCTAAATCGAAAGCAGAACACTTTAGTAACATAGTTGAGGAATACCACTTTAATTTGCATATCCACTTTCAATTCAATGATAATATTGCTATATGATATTGTGTAATCAAGAGGCCTAGTACCTGGGTCTACTACGTACTTTTGAAACGTTGAGGTTGGTGTATAATAAATATGTTATACAAAATCAAATAAATCTCTCATTCTCTCTCTCTCTCTCTCTCTCTTTCTCTCTCTCTCTCAGGTGGTAAACAAAGTGACCACTGTAGGACCCGGAGTTATTATTTGCTCTTGACTGCAATAAATCCAGGTCCCAGTGTGTCACCTCTCCTCTGACAACCCTATTTTCTCTAGTGAGAGAGAGAGAGAGAAGAGAGAGGAGAGAGAGAGGAGAGAGAGGGAGAGAGAGAGAAGAGAGAGAGGAGAGAGAGACGAGAGAGATGAGAGAGAGAGAGAGAGAGAGAGAGAGAGAGAGAGAGTGAGTTGAGTGAGTGAGTGAGTGAGTGAGAATGAGTTAGATAGAGAGAGAGAGAGTGAGAGTGTGTGAGTGAGAGTGAGAGATGAGTGAGTGAGTGAGTGAGTGAGCGGGAAGAGAGAATGGATAAATAAAAAGCGTAGAGGCGGCGATGAGGAGCCAGGGAGTGGAGAAGGAAGTATTTAAGGGGAGGCAGAGGGGTTTTATCGACCCCCTTCTCCCTTATGTTTAGCCCCATTAGTTTTGAGATGTTAAGGCGTTCCGACCATGAGTTTGGCTATTTTACCACTTTCGTCCCATTTCCTTGTCAATTTTAAGAACTTTCGTGCCATTTAAGTGTCGATTTGTTCCTGGCGAAACGATAGCGAGCTGTATTCTTAAGGGAAAATGTTTTACCGAAAATTTACCTTAAGGGAGGTCTAGGGGGTGTTTTTTAAGCTTGATAGAAGTGTAGCGAGGAAACTAAAAAAAATATATGAATTAATAAATTTATAAACCAAAAAGGCAGTAAACAAGAACGAGATAATTGGAGAACAGGGAAAGATGAATACAAATTAGGACTAGAGTATCAAAGGAATATTTATAGTTGATTTCCTCAAAGTAATACACATAATCGACAAGAATAAATGGGACAATGGGACAATGGGACAATGGGACAAAGGAAACTCAAAAGCAACATTAAGGGGGGATGATTCACTTTTTTGGTCGATTTATTCATGTATTCATATTTGTGTTTCTAGTTTCCTCCCTAGACCTCCCCCTCAACCTGTCAAGAACACCCCCTAGATCCCTCTTCAAGATAGAAAAATGTCCAGTTATTCCAAAATTATAGGCTCACTATCGTTCGCCAGGAAAAATATCGACGCATAAATAGGACGAAAGATCTTAATATTGACAAAGAAATGGGGGCGAAAGGTCATAAAATCGACAAACAAATAGGGCAAACATCTTAAAATCTGAAAACTAATGGGGCAAACCACGAGGGAGAAGGGGGCCAGAAACCCCGCCCATCCCCTCCTTAATACATCACAACGCCATCAACAAACAGGGCCGAGGAGAACACGCAACATTATATGGGTGAATACACTGGAAGAATGGAGGACAAATACGAAACAAGGCGAGAATAATATAATAAATAACACCCCGTTCTTAAGGGGAGACTGACTGTTTGTTTGGTCTATTAATTCATCTATTCATATATTTTTTTAGTTTCCTCCCTAGACCTCCATCAAGCTTAGAAAAACATCCCCTAGACCCCACTTCAAGATAAATTTGTACACTTTTCGGTAGAAAATTTTCCCGGCCCAAGGCCGGTTCCTCTTAAAATTACAGGCTCGCTATCGCTCGCCAGGAAAAAATCGACACCTAAATGGCACGAAAGGTCTTAAAATTGACAACGTTATGGGGGGAAAGGTGTTAAAATCGCCAAACTAATGGGCCGAACGTCTTATAATCTCAAAACTAGTGGGGCTAAATATTAGGGAGAAGGTGGTCCATAAAAACGGTCTGTCTCCCCTTAACATTAATCATCAATTACAAACACCAATGTACTTGAATAAACTAATGAAAGGACATATGGTCCTCCCGGGATTCGAACTCGATACCCGGTTCAGTGTGGTAGAATGATGCGGCTTTGCACACCCATAAATAGAAGTGTAATTTTACGTAGCTTAAGAAGGATCTGTGGTAGTAAAAAGGGTTAAGTGAGATAGTTCGAAGCCTGTTAATTAAATGCTGGAGAGCCTTTTTAGACAATACAATCGTCTAATAGTAGCCAGAATATAATTAAATAGACGTCGCTGGTACAGAAGGGGTTAAGCCGTTCTACTGAAGTAATATCTACAACTTCTTAGAGAACTGTGTTGTATGTAGAAAAGAGAGAGAGAATATGAGAGAGTGGAGGAAGAGAGAGAGAGAGAGAATATGAGAGAGGGAGAGTGAAGGGTAATTATTGCCTATTGGTTGGGTAGCAGTCGATTCCCTCTCCATTCACCTCCCTCAATTGTGTGTGTCTGACTATGTGTGTATATACAGTATATGTATGTGTGTATATGTGTAGGTAGTAGGTGGGAAGATTCAAGCAGGCAGGCTTGACATTACACTATACTGTATGTGTAACTTTAGGACACAAAAACGGGCCTATGGTTTTCGAAGATATCTATGAATATATGGGGGGGGGGGATTTTAGCAGTGCTAGGAGTAGGAAAAGGGCAGGATTTATGTATAAAGGGGAGATGGGCTACTTTTTCTGGACACCCTTCTCCCTCATGCTTAGCCCTTTAGTTTTCAAATTTGAAAACGTTCGGCCCATTAGTTTGGCGATTTTAACACCTTTACCTCCATTTTGTCATCAATTTTAAGATCTATCGTGCCATTTAGGAGTTGATTATTTCCTGGCGAGCGATAGCGAGCTTGTAATTATATGAGGAACCGACCTTCGGCCGGGAAATGTTTCTACCGAAAAATGTACAAATTTATCTTGAGGGGGAGTCCAGGGGGTGTTTTTGCAAGTTTGAGGAAGGTCTAGCGAGGAAGCTAAAAAAATCAATGAATACATGAATTAAGACCAACAAAACAGCCACTGTCTCCTTAAGGGGAGATTTCCACTCGAGGGATTTTTTTCTTGACTCCTTTCTCCCTCATGTTTAGCCCCATTGCCGTTCTAATTTTAAGACGTTCGCCCCATTAATTTGACGATTATAAGAACTTTCGACCCATTTCTGTCAATTTTAAGACCTTTCGTGCCATTTAGATGTCGATTTTATCCTGGCGAGCGATAGCGAGCCTGAAATTTAAGAGGAACCGGCTTTCAGCCGGGACATTTTTCTACCGAAAAATGTACAAATTTATCTTGAAAGGGGCTCAAGGGGGTGTAATCTTAAGCTTGATGGATATCCAGGGACCAAACTAAAAACCTTCCCTTAAGGTGTACATTCATAGTCGTGAGTATTGATTAGAGGAAACCAGTAATCAGACTCATAGGAATATCCATTAATGTGCATAATACTTCGTCAGTATGTCATTATCGTTCATCCATATACTCATGTCCTTTGCTGTACAGTCGCAATCCTTAGCCCTTTATGTAGCGATTCCGTCCTTTTAACTCTATTGTAGCTACTTATTAGTCGATTTTATCCAGTTTAAAAAGGACCTCCAGCAATTAACAGGCTTCGAACGATCTCATTTAACCCTTTATACTACCACAAATCCTTCTTAAGCTGCACAGAATCGTCGAAATATAGCGACCATAACATTAAAAAGACGTCACCGGTACAGTGGGGGTTAGGGGGATTTTTTTTTTTTTTTTTTTTTTTTTTTTTAGCTTACTCCCTAGACCTCATCAAGCTTTTTAAATATCTCCAAGACCCCTTTGAGATAAATTTTTAAATTTTTCGGTAGACAAAATGTCCGGCCAAAGACCGATTCTTCCTAAATTACAGGCTCACTTTCGTTCGCCAGAAAAAAATCGACACATAAATGGAACGAAAGGTATTAACATTGACAAAAATGGGGAGAACTCTCAAAATATCAAAACTAATGGGGCTAAACATCAATATTTGCTGTTAATGTGAATAATGCAGAATGGAATTGAGCATATATATCGTCAAATGTAAACTAACTATTAATAGACAGAGAGAGAGAGAGAGAGAGAGAGAGAGAGAGAGAGAGAGAGAGAGAGAGAGATGTGTGTGTGTGTGTGTGTGTGTGTGTGTGTGTGTGTGTGTGTGTGTGTGTGAAATAATAATATTTATTGTTGGTTTATTATTCACTTGGAGCCGTGATGCTGGAAATCTACAGTGTTTAATATTCTCCTAGGTGTACAGTACATTGCTTATTCTACCTTAACTTCGAGGCCACAAGCGACCTTTGGCGATCGTGATGTGCCTGGGTTCCCACCAGAATACGGTATGTAGAGTTTACTGCACATATTCTATCCCTGAAGATCACAGTAAAATCGGATTTTGGCACCGCAGCACCCATCTTCCCTACCCGCTCCCTCATTCCACCACCTCACCTTCCACCCGATCTTTCCTCCCTCCCTTCCACTGTCCGACTGATAGTATATCACGGTTTTGAAGTAGGTGCGTTGTAATGCATCTAAACCACTTGTTTTATTTGCATTAATATATATATATATATATATATATATATATATATATATATATATATATATATATATGTGTGTATATATATATATATATATATATATATATATATATATATATATATACGCTAGTCGTTGATCATGACATTAATATAAGCTACTAAATTCAATCCAGATATAAATGTGTTCGTATATTATTAAACAATGCATTGATAGGCTGCGCAGGATACATATATCCGACAATTGTGAGAGAGAAAGAGACAGAGAGAGAGAGAGACATATATCCGACAATTGTGAGAGACAGAGAGAGAGAGAGAGGTGGTAGGGGGGGGGGGGGGGGTGAGGCGAGGGAGAAATAGGAGGAGGCAGAAAAGAAGAAAAACATTTTCCGTCTTGTTTAATGATTTGTTCTTTGGAATGATCATCACAGCATAATTCAAAGTATCAGTCAAACTATGTAAAAGGGCAATTATTGTGGGCTGAAACATACAAGTGGTTGGTGGGGTGGAAAGTAGGAGGTGGAGTGAGGGAGGAAAGTAGGAGGTGGAGTGAGGGAGGGAGGAAAGGTAGGGTGGAAGGTAGGAGGTGGAATGAGGGAGGGGGGTTAGGGAGGTGGAAGGGAGGGAGGAAAGGTGGGGTGGAAGGTAGGAGGGGGAGTGAGGGAGGTGGAAGGGAGGGAGGAAAGGTAGGAGGGGGAGTGAGGGTGGGGGGTTCGGCGTTGCCATAATACGGGTTTACAGTGATCTTCATGAACATTATGTGCGGCAAACTGTACATTTTTTATAATATATACGACATAACATTAGCAGATAATCTTCAAGGACACTACATCCGCCGTATTAGAAACAATTTATTAGGGAAAATAGGCACCAATAGATTCGCCATATTTTTCTCCATATAGTTCGCATGGAGGATTTTCGTTATCAACAAATTGAAAAAATATCCATTTCACAGACAAATACACCAAAAATCTAAGTCAAAGCGGGGGTGTGGGGGCGGCAGCCCCCATCTATAATACTAGGATAGGTTAGGTAAGGTTGTTAGGTTAGGCTAATGTCCTTTCCAAGGGGTATAGGCTAGTAAACACTAGGATAGCCTATACCCGGTCAGAGGTAAGAAGAAGAGTCCTGCAGTAGTCTCCTTGAATGCTACCCATTAGTGTAGTGGTTAACCCCTTGAGCACCGTGATATCTTTTTACCTTGGACTCGCTAAAATTAGATGATTGTATGCAGTTAAAGAAGGACCTAAGTTACTAAAGCAGGCGTCACACCATGCCGACTTGAGCCAAGACTGACCACGACCTTTAGTCGTGGTCAGGAATGCCGACCTTCGGCGGAGAGCTTAAGGATTTGGGGGGGTGAGTTTTGGACGGGACGCAGTATGGATGGCCACGCCGCCTGACAGCGACCTGACGGGGTAGAGCGGCGCCCTGAGACCTAGGTCGCCGCTGTAGTGCCAATCTGCGTTGACAACGACCCGACGAACGGCGTCGACAGGAGGTAGGGCGGCGTCAATATGCATTACTGTGCCGATGGACGGCGACCCCTTCAGTATGGACGGCTGATTATTAACTGATTATTTCAGTTAATTCTGTTATTTTATTATTATTATTAATTTAATTATGTATTGAATGTTGTTATTTTTCATTGTTTCTGTAATTAATATACCTAATCTTATATTTTGATGGTTATTGATAATATATTTATTATTTAATTATGTCGTTTATTTATATATTGACCGTTAGGGCATCGTTGGGTCGCCGCAAGCCGCCGCTGATCCCCGCAGGTTGTTATGGTGACGCCGCCTGACGCAGACCTCATTTATGGTGCCGTGTACCGCCGCACTGACGCCTACCTTTTCCCGTCAAGCGCCGTCACACGCCATCAGCCTCCCGTCCCCTTCCCGTCCCATTTTTTTACCTCACTCCACGCCGACTTGATTTTCAATGTTGTGCATGTAGAACTTTTGAGGGGGTATGTGAAGACCCATCCCGACCTGTTTGTTATGTTGGCGACGGCCCATGATGCGCGGCGACGTAGACCAAGACTGTCCACGACCCTTAGGTCGCGGACAGTCTTGGCCTAAAATCGGCTAGGTGTGACGGGTGCTTAGGAGGGTTTATGGAGATCGTAGTTACCCATTTGAGTAGTAGACATAGATTATAAACTAAAGGAAAGCGTCTAATGGTAACCAGAATAAGATGTAAATTATGTCATGGTGGTGTCGAAGGGGTTAATAATATCCAATACATGAAACACACATAGTACACCTGGATATAACATGGATAGATCGTAGCTCCTAACGTGTATGATGTTTAGCGGATAATCTATCATTAAGGGGGTAGTACTCGCTTTTTATGGACTCCCTTCTCCCTCATGTTTAGCATATTAGTTTTAAAGATTTTCGTGCCGTTAGTTTGTCGATTTTAAGACCTTTCGCTATATTTCTTCGTCAAAGCCCTTTCGTGCCATTTAGGTGTCGATTTTTTCTTGGCGAGAGATAGCGAGCCTGTAAGGCCGGGACATTTTTCTACCGAAAAATGTAAAAATTCATCTTGAAAAGGAGGCTTGGGGTGCTATTTTAAGCTTGATGGAGGTCTAGCGAGGAAATCAAAAATAAATAAATTAATAAATACATAGACGAAAAACCAAGCACTACCCCCTTAAATGGTGATGATGACGAACAGCAGTGGACTAACCTCACTCCGGCTTCCTCCACCCCTCTTCCCTACTGCATGCCTGTCCACACGGGAAGGAAAGCGACCCGCCCTTTGTCCCCTCCATATTCACCGCAGCAGTGCACAAGTTCTCCCAGACTTGCCGTAAACATTATAACACAACACTAATAACCCCCAACAAAACACGTCAGTCTGATCCGGCAAGTGTTGCTGGACTGATGACGTTTTACCCCCCTGATCCCTTCCAAAAGTACCACGCCCCCCTGCCGTTCTACACGTAGCCTCCCTATTAAGGGGAGTCACTGTCTTTTTTTTTATCTTGCTCTCCTTTTCTCTCTTTATCTGGCTTGTATCCATTCGGCCCCATTCAGCCTACTGTTTTAAGACGTTTATCCCTATCCAGGTGTTGATTTCTTCCTGGCGAGCGATAGCGAGCCAGCATTGAATGGAGAAATCCGGCATCGCCGGAGAAATTTTTCTATCGGAAATTAAAAAAAAAAATCTATCGAAAACTTTTAAAACATTTTGCTTGCTGTCAAAACAAAAATATATATGCTGGCTCGCTTACGCTCTCCAGGAAAATATTGACATCCGGATGGGGTGTAAACGTCTTAAAACAGTTAGGTTGAATTGGGCCGAATGGATACAGCCAAAGAGAGAGGGAGAGAACGAGAAAAAAAACAAGCGAGGTGGGCTCCCTTAAACCCCTCCACCACCTCTCTTGCTCTCTCTTTATTCCCACCATTCGCTTTCTTTCAGTTACTTTATGTTACTGGTGGTTATCGGTATACCTTGCGCATTATGTAGTAAACTCTAATTGGATATGGTGTCAACGTTTACAAGCCGTTTACTAAACCCAGTAATGAAGACAACTGGCAGTCTTGTTACCAGTACCCCCCCCCCCCCCCCCCCTCCCTTCCTCTTCCTCTCTCCCCCCCCCCCCCCTCCCTTCCTCTCTCCCCCCACCCCCTCCCTTCCTCTCTCTCCGCCATCCCCCCTCCCTTCCTCTCTCTCCCCCACCCCCCTCCCTTCCTCTCTCCACCCCCCCCCCCCCTTCCTCTCTCTCTCCCCCCCTCCCTTCCTCTCTCCCCCCACACCCCCCCTCCCTTCCTCTCTCCCCCACCCCCCTCCCTTCCTCTCTGCCCCCACCCTCCCTCCCTTCCTCTCTGCTCCCGTGCCTCATGTCTCGATTCACCCCCCATCACCCCCCTTTCTTCTACCCCTCCCCTCCCCCATGCTTATAAACATATGAGCTTTCGTAGGCAGTAAAGGCTAATGCAGACGAGCGCATTATCTGGCAACTTTTAGTCGCTAAATTTGATCTAGCAACATACTGAAATAATACAGTAAAAGACTTAAGCAACTCATTTTAAGCTCTTAATTTATTTATATCATATCTGAAATGTTAACGCTAATTTTAAAGTCTATCTATTTATCGTTTTATTGCCAGACGACCAAGATGTCCAATTACGATCATCTCTCTCCCTCTTCGAGTTTACTGAAATATGCTTCATCCGTAACCTATCCATGCGTTGTTTTATGAAATACGAATAAATATTTATAACTCACCAGAATTTTGTTAAGAACCTTTCTGATAGAATAATTTACGGCAAGGGTATCAATATAATGAAATGAAAGCAAGTGGTTTAAATGCTTCCCAACACACCTACTTCATAACCGTGAGATACTATGAGTCGGACAGTGGAAGGGAAGGAAGAGGGTGGGGTGGAAGGCAAGTGGACTGAGGGAGGAGGGTTGGGGAGGTGGGTGCGAACTCTGCCAAATTAAGATTTTACTGGGATGGTGAAAAACAGGACTTGTGTGGCAAACTGCACATACATACTTATTTTTTTTTTTTTTTTAAGATATAAAAACTAATCTCATTTGGAAAATGTCAATTGTATTGCTCTCCACCAACTTATCTGGCAATTTGTTCCACTCGCTTACACCAATGTAGGCGACTCCAAGTTATGTACGGTTATCAAATTCCAAATCAAATGGGGCAAAATGCAATCTCCAAGTATAAAACGTTTGTTTGTATTTAATGTAGTCGGTGAGACTGAATGTGTGTGTGTGTGTGGTGTTTACATGAATGTACGTGTATATGTGCGCGTGTGTTTTAAATCCTGTGCATGCCTGTCCATACTTAAGTGTAGATGGTTCAGATGAAAGTATTGAGGGATAAGCCTTTACAACGGCACCTCGTATATACATTCTACTTTTCCTATTTTTCTGAAGAGTGTAGAGAGGGGAGGAGGGGTGTTGGATAGAGAGGAAGCTATTGGAGTGGCTTAAGGGGAGATATCCACTTGAGGTTTTTTTTCTTGACTCCTTTCTCCCTCATGTTTAGCCCCATTGCTTTTCTAATTTTAAGACGTTCGCCCCCATTATGTTGACGATTTTAATTACTTTCGACCCATTTCTGTCAATTTTAAGACCTTTCGTGCCATGTAAGTGTCGATTTTATCCTGGCGAGCGATAGCGAGCCTGTAATATAAGAGGAACCGGCTTTCAGCCGGGACATTTTTCTACCGAAAAATGTACAAATTTATCTTGAAAGGGGGTCTAGGGAGAGTAATTTGAAGCTTGATGGAAGTCTAGGGAATCAACTAAAAACCTCCCCTTAATATTGTTACGTGTGTTTAGTCTGTATACGTCGTCAGGATGGTTGCATAGGTACGAATATACAGTATGTCTTAAGCCGGTATCACACGAGAGCTTTTATAGTCAACATTCGATAATCAACATTGTGCTGGCAACATTTCTGGAATATTTTGCACTGGTATCGGAAACTAGACTGAAGGTAGATGCATTTAGGTGACAGACAAATATTAAATGTTTACCTTATGAGCTGCCAAACCAGTGTTAAGGATAAATGTTGAGTGAAAAAGCGTTCGTGTGATACCGGCAGGGGAGGTTTCCACTTGAGGGATATTTTTTCTACCTTCCTTCTCCCTCATGTTTAGCCCCATTGTTTTTTGAAATTTTAAGACGTTTGCCCCTTTAGTTTGACGATTTAAGAACTTTCGCCCCATTTATGTCACTTTTAAGACCTTTCGTGCCATTTAGGTGTCGATTTTTCCTGGCGAGCTTTAGCGAGCCTATAATCAAGGAGGAACTGGCCTTCGGCTGGGAAATTTTTATACAGAAAAATGTACCAATTTATCTTGAAAGGGGGTCAATGGGCTGTAATTTCAGGCTTGATGGAAGTCTAGGAAATGCACTAAAAACCTCCCCTTAAGTACACGCACAAACGTCTTCATAAGCCTGTTCAAACTTGTTCGAGCCTATGTATGTATGTATGTATGTATGTATGTATGTATGTATGTATGTATGTTTGGGAGTTCTATTATTACCGTGGAATATAGTTCAATTTACAATGTAATTTATACATAACATATCTCACACTCTAGCATGAGCAATCTTTAAGGGAGCCCACCTCGCTTTTTTTCTCTTTCTCTCCCTCTCTCTTTGGCTTGTATCCATTCGGCCCCATTCAGCCTACTGTTTTAGGACGTTTACCCCCATCCAGGTTTCAATATTTTCCTGGCGAGCGGTAGCAAGCCAGCATATACATATTTTTTTTATTTTGACAGCAAGCTAAATTTGTACATTTTTCGATAGAACAATTTCTCCATACAATGCTGGCTCGCTATCACTCGCCAGGAAAAAATCGACACCTGGATGGGGATAAACGTCTTAAAACAGTTGGCTGAATGGGGCCGAATGGATACAAGCCAGGGAAAGCTTAAATAAAATAATATATATACGTCGGTATCTAACACCACGTCTCCGGGAACCCGTGCACACCGGTTCATATAAAGATTAGCGCAAGATCCAGTAGTAATCCCGTTTTTTCTCCCTCCTCCACCACCACCACCACCACACTCCCACCCACCCTCCCTCTCTTTAAAAGTACAAGGATAAAAAAGGTCGATTTGTTTAATATTGGTCCACTGGATTTTAAGCTGATGATAAAGTCGACGTTTTTCTCTCGTTAAGGAGAGATCTCCACTTGAGGGATTTTTTTCTTGACCCCTTTCTCCCTCATGTTTAGCCCCATTGCTTTTGATATTATAAAACGTTTGCCCGATTAGTTTAGCGATTTTAAGAACTTTCACCCCATATTAAGACCTTTCGTGCAATTCAGGTGTCGATTTTATCATGGCGAGCGATAGCGAGCCTGTAATTTAAGAGGAACCGGCCTTTGGCCGGGAAATTTTTCTACCGTACAAATTTATCTTGAAAGGGGCTCAAGGGGGTGACATTTGTAGATTGCTGGAGGAGTAGGAAACAAACTAAAAACCTCCCCTTAAGGGGGTAGTGTGGGTTTTTCTCTCGTTTTAAGGGGGTTAAGTGATATGTGTTTTCTCCTCGTTAAGGGGGTAGTGTTTGTTTTCTCTCGTGTAAGTGGGGTAGTGTTGTTTTTTCCTCTCGTTAAGGGGGTAGTTGATGTGTTTTTTTTCTCTCGTTAAGGGGGTAGTGATTTGTTTTTCCTCTCCGTTAAGGGGGTAGTGTTTGTTTTTCTCTCGTTAAGGGGTAGTGTTTGTTTTTCCTCTCGTTAAGGGGGTAGTGATTGTTTTTCCTCTCGTTAAGGGGGTAGTGTTTGGTTTATTCCTCTCGTTATAGGGGGGGGGAGTGTTTGTTTTTCTTCTCTCGTTAAGGGGGGTAGTGAATTTGTTTTTCTCTCGTTAAGGGGGTAGTGTTTTGTTTTCGCTCCTCTCGTTAAGGGGTAGTGATTTCTTTTTCTCTCGTTAAGGGGGTAGTGATTGTTGTTCTCCTCGTTAAAGGGTGGTTAGTGATTGTTTTTCTCTCGTTAAGGGGGTCGTGTTTGGTTTTTCCTCTCGTTAAGGGGGTTAGTCCATTGTTTTTTCGGGTAGATGTATTTTATGTATTAATGTATTTTTTTGCGTTTCCTCGCTCAGACCTCCATCAAAGCTTAACAATAACACCCCTTAGAAGCCATTTCAAGACATATTTTGTACTTGTAGTTTTTGGAAAAATTCCTCGGGGCCGATTCCTTTTAAAATTACTGTCTCGCTATCGGTCGCAAGGAAAAAACATCGACACAAAAAGCTCTTAAATATTGACATAAATAAATGGGGTGATTGGTCTTAAAAAAATTGACAAAAGTAACAGAACGAACGTCTTAAAATCTCAAAAACTAATATGCCCCCTAAACATGAGGGGGGAAGGGGTTTCCAGAAAAAAAAAAAGCGACTATCTCCCCCTTGATGCTCTCGTAACTACTGGCTTAATAACAGTAGTTGGCAGTTGGTACAATTTTTTGGGTTTTACCAGAATACCAAAAAACAGGCAAATTTAGCATAAACAAAGACAACAATACATATTTACCCACTACAGAATAATGTTTGAAAAAGGTGAACGGAAGTCTTTTTATATGCAATATATAATATGTAACTTCCTGCGCTAATGCTAGACGTATTATACATGCAGCAAACTACCACTTCCTCAGCTTTTACGGTTGCAGACAAAATTATATTGAAACATTTGGGCGTACGCAATACCTTACGTCGGCATGGATTCCTGTTCAGTTGGTTTAGTTTAAAGAATTTTCGGTTTTGAAGAATTCTTGATGTTTGAACCGTATAAGTTATATCAACTTACAATCTGTAACCAATGAATATTGGGATTAACCTTTTGTTTGGTGTGTGGTGTGTTGGGTGTTCTTAGAGTTCATTTATGCAGTATGGTGTGAATTTGTAACTGGCTTTCGTGTCAGTATATATTGTGGGTACCGGTATCCTCCAGAAATAGTCGTTTTGACCACTTTAAGGGTTGAATGTTTTTTTTTGTTTTTTCTGGTCCCCCTTCTCCCTCATGTTTACCCCCGTTAGTTTTTCAGATTTTAAACGACGTTCGGCCTTATTAGTTTGGCGATATCTTAAAGACCTTTCACCCCCATTTGTTTTTCAAAATTAAGACCTTTCGGGCCATTTAGGTGTCGAATCTTTTCCGGGTGAGCGATAGCGAGCCTGTAATTTTAAGAGAAACAGGCCGTCGGCTCGGGATATTGTTTTCTACACCAAGAAAAATGTACATAATTTTATCTAGAAGGGGGAAAAAAATCTTCGGGATGGCTTTTTTATAAGCTTGATGGAAAACTAAAATACGCATACTAAAAATTATCACTCCATAAATCAAAAGAGATAATCACTCCATAAATAAATATATCACTCCATAAATAAATATATCACTCCAATAAATAAATATATTACTCCATAAATAAATATATCACTCCATAAATACCAATATATCACTCTCATAAATAAATATATCACATCCATAAATAAATATATCACTCCATAAATAAAATTTTAATTTTTTTTTTTTAATCACGGTCCATAAATAAATATATACACTCCATAAATAAATATATATACAATAAATAACCCAAGCATTCCCTAACTGCGTCGTT
>CM064551.1:34989899-35216118 GCA_032716605.1 Paralithodes platypus
ATTTATCACCACTCTCTGTCTTCTGTCTGTAAGCCAATTTTTTATCCAAGAATGAATTTCACCTTTGATACCTATCCTCTCCAGTTTAGCCAATAGTTTTCGGTGAGGCACCTTGTCGAAAGCTTTTTGAAAGTCCAAGAAGATTATATCTAGTGATTTCGTCATGTCGTTATATGTGAATAGTTGTTATAAAATTCAATCAAATTTGTTAGGCATGACTTATTTGATCTAAAGCCGTGTTGACTATTTTTGATTAGGTTGTTTGATTCGAGGTAATCTACTATCTTATCTCTAATGATTTTTTCCATGATTTTTCCTACAATTGAAGTTAGGCTAATTGGTCTGTAATTACTCGCTTTGGCCTTGCTACCCTTCAGAGAGAGAGAGAGAGAGAGAGAGAGAGAGAGAGAGAGAGAGAGAGAGAGAGAGAGAGAGAGAGAGAGAGATTAATTTAAAGAACAATATGATAAATTATAGCACAAGGAACTTTGTTGGAATATATCTCAATCCTGTATAACACAATTAGGTAAATACAATTAGTAAGTACACACACACACACACACACACACACACACACACACACACACACACACACACACACATACCGTCACCAGATACACACATATACTCCCACATACCTAAGCTCACACACACACTCCTGCATATCTACGCTCTCTCTCTCTCTCTCTCACACACATACACACATACACACTGCCACATATCTACGCTCACACACACACACTCCCATATATCTACACACACACACACACACACACACGATACACACACACCAACTTACACACCCAGTTCTGGCTGCCCATGTACGTACAGACTCACCCACACCCACCCACTCACACATCAACACCCACTCACCCACCCACCTACACACTCACCCATACATCAACACCCACTCACCCATCCACCTACACACTCACCCATACATCAAAACCCACTCACCCCTCCACCTACACACCCAAACCAACCAACTCACGCATCCAAACCCACCAACTCACATCTACATCCACGCATCCAAACCCACCCACTTACCCACACCCACGCATCCAAACCCACCCACCCACAGTTCTGGCCGCCCATACACCCACTATTCCTCCTCCACTGAACAATACCCACTAGGATAGTGTCAGTCCACCAATAATGCACAACAATCCAAGCCTCACGCTAGACTCACGCTGTTCTCCGAGGGCTGGGGAGAGGGGAGGGGGGGGGGGGAGACGGCTATTGTCACACTCAGCCTCCTCCATTAAGGGGAGATATCCACTTGAGGGATTTTTTCTGGACCCCTTTCTCCCTCATGTTTAGCCCCATTGCTTTTGATATTTTAAGACATTCGCACCATAATTAAGAACTTTCGCCCCATTATGTAAATTTTAAGACCTTTCATGTAATTTAGGTATCGATGTTTTCCTGGCGAGCGATAGCGAGCCTGTAATTTAAGAGGAACCGGCCTTTGGCCGGAACATTTTTCTATCGAAAAATTTACACATTTATCTTGAAAGGGGGCCTAGAGGGTGTAATTTTAAGCTTGATGGAGGTCTAGGGAACTAACTAAAAACCTCCCCTTAAGGGGGTAGGTGCTATTTATTGGTTTATTCATGTATTTCTCTATTAGTATTGTAGTTTCTTCACCAATTCCTTTATTATTATTTTAGTTTCCTCCCTAGGCCTCCATGAAGCTTAAAACAATATTCGTCAAGATACCCCCTCGAGATTAATTTGAATATTTTTCGGTAGAAAAATGTTATGGCCGAAGGCCGGTTCCTCCAAAATTAGGAAAAAAATCGAAACCTAAATGGCACGAAAGGTCTAAATAATGACAATGGAAAGGTCTTTAGATCGACAAACTAATAAGGCGAACGTCTTAGAATTTCAAAACTAATGGTGCTAAACATAAGGGAGAAGGGGGTCCAGAAAAATAAACTGGCCCCCCCCCCCCCTTAACAACAGTATTATTGCTTTGGACAGTCAAAATTAATAGTTTGCCGGAATCTTGCGGAAACGTAATGGCATGACAACCGGAAATTTGCATTAAATCCGTATTTACGTGAATATATTGGGGAGATTTTAGCCAACGATCGAGCAGGGCAATACCCAGGGGAGGCCTCATGGCATGTGCTACGGAGTTGCTGGAACTCCGGTTTCATATGCCTGGCTCCCTTCCCTGTTTCCGTTTGTGTCTCTCCTACAGAGAGAGTAATCCTGCTAGCTCTCACAAATACCTCCTCCTCCTATTCATTTCATTACACTAAACAAGCACACCATACTTCTTTCCAATACACCAAAACAAATAATTTACAATGGCGACTGTCGCTCTTTCAACTTGGGGGAGATACTTGTTTCAAGCAGCTTTGCCTTTTGTTTCCTTCATAAAAAAAAACTAACGAAGCTTACCAATTACAAAAACCTTTCATGAAAACTACTAATAGTTTTGGTTAGTCATATTTTAAGCGGTTGAAATTGTGGCATGATATTTGGTAATAATGCTGTCAGTTGTATATCCTTCATTGAGTAATAGAGAACTCACTAAAATATAAAATCGCCTGCACAAGTAGTTGGATTATTAAATCATATACAGTCCATTAATTACAGGCTAGGTAGTTCATAGATCTTAACCCTAACCTCTTGTAAATTATTATAGATTATTCAAACTCATATTACTACCACTTGGCAAGAGGTAGCCGGGGACATGGTGTGGAGTTCAACAGCCCATTTGCTCTAGCCCTTTCTGAGTTACAGTGGATAGGGGCCTATCTATAATGAATAGACTACAGTATATGCTAAATTTCGGACAGTGAGCATAATATGAGGTAAAATATTATATTGTGGCCAGTAGGTAAGGAAAACACTTCCCCAGACTTTCTTCAAACTAAACAATATCCATCCAGAACCCCCTCAAACTAATTTTGTATATTAATACATAGCCTACAGTAGATCTGGACTGGACACGAAAATTGAACTTTGCAGTAAGGGACCCAGAATCGGAGAACGAACCCCCAAATGAAACTGCAAAAATGTGATATTTTCGCGGTTTCGAGGTTCAAACTTGGGGGTTCGTTCTCCGATATTGGGTCCCTTACTGCAAAGATCAATTTTCGTGTCCAGTCCAGATCTATTGTAGTCTATGATTAATATAATATTACAGCCTAAAGACGATTTCTTTGAAGTTACAGTCTCGCTATCGCTTGCCCCAGAAAAAAACGACACCTGAATGGGGTGAAGCGTCTTATTATAGCCAAACTAAGTGGCGAAACGTCTTAAAATCCCCAAAGTAATGAAGTGACACAAGGAAGGCCCAACAAGATTTCCCTCGGACCAAATAGAGTTAAATAGAATGCTTCAAATTATTACACTAGCGTATCAGAACAAGGCGGAGTCCCACGAGCGATTTTTCTATCAATTTGTACGAGCGATATTTGTCTGGCAGCTTCAAAATATAAGTGCCATAAGAAATAAACTGCCCAACCTGATTTACTTTCGATCTACTGTAGTTTCCGATTCCAATGTGAAAGAGCCTCAAAATATTACGAGGAAAACTTGCTCATCGAAAATTGCCGGAAAAAGCGCTCGTGTGATACCAGTTTAATCAAATATAACTTGTACCATCTGAACTGAGACGATTGTACTGTATAATACTACCCATGCATCACACGCTTCAACATGACCATTTTTAGAGAACTCGCGGCCACCCACCCACACACACACACCCACCCACCCACCCACAAACACACACACACACACACACACACACACTCATACCCTCAACGTGCTATAACTTCGCAACATTTCCCCATTGCATTGCTCCTGTTGCACATTCATATGCTCAGATACATTCCCAAACTGTCAGTACGGGTATATTCCCTTGCCACACTCAAGCTCCACACCACCCAACTGCCATATTCGACAGTAAGGCTAAATTCCCTTGCCCCACACTACCTCCACACCACCCAACAACTATATTCAACAGTATGGCTATATCCCTCGTGCTACCCTCTACCAACAGATATATTTATCACTGAGGCTACTTTGAGACTTTATTAAGGGAGCCCACCTCGCTTTTTTCTCTTTCTCTCCCTCTCTCTTTGGCTTGTATCCATTTGGCCCCATTCAGCCTATTGTTTTAAAACGCTTACTCCCATCCAGGTGTCAATATTTTCCTGGCGAGCGGTAGCGAGCCAGCATATATATATTTTTCCTTTGAAAACAAGCTAAATTTGTAAATTTTTCGATAGGAAAATGTCTCCGGCAAAGCCGGATGTCTCCATACAATGCTGGCTTGCTATCGCTCGCCAGGAAGAAATCAACACCTGGATAGGGATAAACGTCTTAAAACAGTCGGATGAATGGGACCTAATGGATACAAGCCAGGGAAAGAGAGAACAGGAGAGAAAGACACAAAAAAAACGGTGACCCCCCTTAGGAGCAATATTTGGAGCGGCTCTGCGTTATCTGAAATTTAAAAATGTTATCTGCAAATCAGAGATGGTTAAGGTCTGTGCTCAGAGCTAATCTTCATATAGCCTAGTTGTTGTCCAAAAGTTTCGAGTCCGAGAGAGCATAACTAAGGAGCGAAAGAGCAAACCAAAACCTATATTTTCCGCCGAGTAACCCCCTAGAACTCAACACAGAGATAGTTAAACGTGGCTGGCTGTGACCGTAGAGTTTATTGCCTTTTACGCGCTTTACACGGGTAAGCAAATTCTCTACCTATGCTTTAAGGGGGGTGGCCTACTTTTTGTTCTCTCCTTTTCTGTCTTTCTCTGGCTTGTATTCATTCGGCCCCATTTAGCTTACTGTTTTAAGACGTTTATCCCCATACAGGTGTTGATTTCTTCCTGGCGAGCGATAGCGAGCCAGCATTGTATGGAGAAATCCGGCTTCGTCGGATACATTTTTCTATCATAAAATGTACAAATTTAGCCTGCTGTCAAAAACATTATACAAAATATGCTGGCTAGCTATCGCTCGCCAGGAAAAAAATCGACACCTTGATGGGGATAAACGTAAACAAACAGTAGGCTAAATGGGGCCAAATGTATACAACCCAGAGAGAGAGAGGGAGAGAGGGGAAAAAAAACGAGGTGGGGACCCTTAATTTAATAGTATGGTTTTAGGACCAAGGATTTTAATTTGTGTGTGGCATCCTTTGCTTCGATCATTTAATGTTGTAGGATCAACAAATATATAGTTTCAACCGCATTCTAATTCTAATACTAAGGGAGGATTACTTTTTTTCTGGACCCCCTTCTCCTTCATGTTTAGCTCGATTTGTTACGAGGAGATTTATAGACATTTGCTCCATTAGTTTGGCGATTTTAACACCTGTCGTTCGATTTCCTTAGCAATATCAAGACCTTTTGTGCCACTTAATTATTATTATTTTATTTTTTATTTATTTTTTTGGCGAGCGATAGCGAGCCTGTAATTTTAAGAGGAACCGGCCGGGAAGTTTTCTACCAAAATATGTGCAAATTTATCTTGAAGGGGGGTCTAGGGAGTGCTTTTATCAGATTGTTGGAGGTCTAGCAAGGAAACTAAGAAATCAATGAATATACTGTATATAAGAACGACCAAAAACAGCCATTGTCCCCCTTCAAAATGTTAGTTTGCCAAGAGACCTATTTTTGTATCCGGTTTGAGCGTAGCCTTGTCATTAGTCAAGGAGTGATGGGGGGCCTCGGAAATCTGCATACTGACTAGGTCCGGCCCGAGAGTTACTTCGGGTTACGGAAAATGTAATTAACACTCCATTGGGACTCGCACTCACTCTAGCTAATTCACTCGTGTTACTCAGACTAATTCCGTTCGCTCGTTCTCTTGCTTATGTTTACTCGTTCACTTCTCTACTTTATATTAAGGGGAGGTTTTTAGTGTGTTTCCTAGACTTCCATCAAGCTTGAAATTACACCTCCATGACCCCCTTTCAAGATAAATTTGTACATTTTTCGGTAGAAAAATGTCCCGGCCGAAGGCCGGTTCCTCTTAAATTACAGGCTCGCTATCGCTCGCCAGGAAAAAATCGACACCTAAATGAGACGAAAGGTCTTAAAAGTGACCTAAATGGGGTGAAAGTTCTTAAAATCGCCAAACTAATGGGGCGAACGTCTTAAAATCTCAAAAGCAATGGGGCTAACATGAGGGAGAAAGGGGTAAAGAAAAAATCCCTCAAGTGGAAATCTCCCCTTAACCCTTTCACGCTTATGACGCGATTTTGAGCCTATTAGGGATACATTAAAGCCTCTGTTACCATCAGGGGTATTTAGAAACCTTTAGTTTAGTTACTTCAACCTCTGCAGTTGTCTTTGAGTTAGCTGTGGGCAGAAAACTAATTTTGGAGAGGTAATTATAAGAGTGAGAGAACTCTATTTCTTATTGCTAATCTGGCAACCTCTGCGTCATAAAAGCGTGAAAGAGTTAATTCACTCATGTTCACTGACCCACTTTCACTTAGTCTCTTCATCACTCATTCACTCGTTCATTTCTCACTTATTCGCTCGGTTACATTCATCCTTACTCATTCACTCGTACCCCCTCGTTTACATTAAATGTCTCACTTACCACACAAACATACACACGAAATATACCGATTATTATTATTACTATTATTCTTATTATTAGTATTATTACTAAAATTATATATTATATTTACTTACACACACACACACACACACACACACACACACACACACACACACACACACCAATAAAAACTAATTTGCTTACTCAATTCCTCACACTATCTTGCTGGCTCATACACCCACTCGCTCACACTCACTAGGAAACAAATATTACTGTCATAGAGTGTACTGTACACACATATTAACCCCTTCTGTATCGACGACGTCTTTTTAATGTAACTCTACTGTAGCTATATTTAGACGATTTTGTGCAGTTCAAGAAGGATCCGTGGCAGTAAAAAGGGTTAAGTGAGATAGTTCAAAGCCTGCTAATTGCTGGAGGCCCTTTCCAAACTGAATAAAATCGTCAAATAGTAGCCAGAATACAGATAAAAAGACGTCGCCGGTACAGAAGGGGTTAAGGACGTCGCCGGTACAGAAGGGGTTAAGGACGTCGCCGGTACAGAAGGGGTTAAGGACGGATTGACCCATAAGAGAGAGGTACGGCTAAAGATTCATATCCTGATGGCGGCCTTCGACGCAGTTATGGGGAGAATGGTCGTTTTTCTTCACCCCCTTCTCCCTCGAATTTAGCCCCATTAGTTTGAGATTTTGAGACGTTCGGCCTATTACTTTGGCGATTTTAACACCCTTCGCCCCATTTTTCAATTTTAAGACCTGTTGTGCCATTTAGGTGTTGATTTTTCCTTGGCGAGCGATAGCGAGCCTATAATTTTAAGAGGAAGCGGCCTTCGGCCGGGACATTTTTCTTCCGAAAAATGTACACATTTATCTTGAAAAGGGGTCTAAGGGGCGTTTTTTAAATCTTGATGGAGGTCTAGGGAGGAAACTAATAAAATAATCTAAACATAGATATAATAGCACAAAAATACGCCCATCCCCCCTTAAAGGGGGCGTCACACTAGCGCAGTTGTCGTCCATTTTTGATGAGCAAGTTTAAAAAAATCCATTAGATCCCCCTTCTAGATTAATTTGTACATTTTTCGGTAAAAAAATGTCCCGGCCGAAGGCCGATTCTTCCAACATTACAGGTTCACTATCGTTCGCCAAGGAAACAATCGACACCTAAATAGCACGAAAGGTCTAAATATTGATGAAGAAATGGGGCGAAAGGTCTTAAAATAAAATAAATAATGGGGCAAATATCTTAACATCTGAAAACTAATGGGGCTAAACATGAGGGAGAAAATGGTCCAGAAAAACTGCCCATCCCACTTTAAGTTTGCAGTTCCTTGTTTTTGTGTCCAGGATTAGATTTCCCGTCCAGTGGACTTGAAATACCGCTCGCCTTTTAACCCTTTGATGATCAAGGGACTGGAGTTCTCGGAAAGAGGCTCCGGTCCTGACGCTATTCTTGACTTACAGTGTACGGTGGCGCTAATAAGTCATGTCCCAGCTGTCACTACGTTTGGCTTGTTCTTTGCTTTATTAATGTCTGTCAGATGTTGAATAGGGTGGGTTAGGAACTTGGTTGTATATCTCAATCAAAAAGAAGAAATCATGTGTAAATATTGCTGATACCAATTATTGATCAAAACATAATTGGTACCGGGCCATCACTTATTAGCCCGATGGTACACTCGGATACCATAGTCTCCAGCCCACTCATAAATATTCCTGGACTTCACCTATTTCTAACTATGGAGGTATATCTTTGGAAATGAATTTATGAATATATTTTTCTAAACATCAACAACAGTAGATATAATATTTATTGAAAAACATTTATATTAAAAAATCAATCCAGATAGTTATAATTGCATAAAGAAAAACATAGGGGGTCCAGGAATTTTGATGAGTGGGCTAGAGACTATGGCATCCGAGTGTACCTGGCTTAATAATCTAGAAGGGTTGATAGCCTCTTAGTCCTATTTTAACTAACTTTGATGATTTTGTATTATTATGTGTAATGCCCTCGCAAATATCCCGCAACCACAAAACTACCCGAGTTGACGTCTGGAATAGCATAAAATAGTCGTTGGTGGCGAAGTCTAATGCCCCTTTCCCACTGGTGAGACAAGTCACGATTTTCGTCGCCGAAACCAACAAATTGACACATTCGTGACATGTCTCAACACCTCTCATAAAAAATCGTTTGACTCTCGAGGCCTCTCAGGCCTCGCAAGGGCCCTCGCAGGTCGTCGTCGGTCGTCGCACAATGTTCGCACAGTTCAAAATTTTGGACGAGGACTCACGATGATCGGTTACCCTCGCAAGCATCGTCGAGCATCGCCGAAGGGTTTCTGCGATCATCTGCGACATCGGCGAGACATCGCGGAGGGTTTCGCATAAAAAAAACTTTGCAACGCTGCATGGATGCTCACCAATGCTCTGCTCGCCGATGCTCTCAGATGTTCCGAGAACATCGACGATGCCAAGGAGCACCTTCGGCCGATGCTCTCAGATGTTCCGGGAACATCGACGATGCCAAAGAGCACCTTCGGCAGGTGGGTAAAACAAATTATTAGGCATATAGTGAGATATCATTCACCTACGGTGAAATTCCACATATTGTTATTTTTGTTGTTGTTGTTGATGAAATCTTATAGAATAACCTTTCCTCTTGCCGTTCATGAAAACAAAACAATATAAAAAGCAGTTATTATTGGTGAAAACAGACAGTTAATATTTTGCTGCGGAATGGATTCTATAAGAGCGAAAAACTATCGTTATAGATTTATTTCTATAAAATCCAATAATGATGATAGAATAATCTAAACACCGCCATCATGTTCAGCGGACATATATATATATATTTTTGTTTTGAGAGTAAGCTAAATTTGTATATTTTTCGATAGAAAAATGTCTCCGGCGAAGCCGGATTTCTCCATACAATGCTGGCTCCCTATCGCTCGCCAGGAAGAAATCGACACCTGGATGGGGATAAACGTCTTAAAACAGTAGGTTGAACGGGACCGAACGGATGCAAGGCAAAGAGAGAGGGAGAGAAATATAAAAAAACGAGGAGAGGGAGAGAAAGAGAAAACAACAAACAGCAGGTGGGCTCAATGTTTGCGTTACGGCTTAACAATTGAGCCCACCTCGCTTTTTTTAGTTTACTCTTTCTCTCTCTCTCTCTCCTCGTTTTTTTTGTTATTTCTATTTCTCTCCCTCTCTCTTTGCCTTGTATCCGTTCGGCCCCGTTCAGCCCACTGTTTTAAGACTTTTACCCCCATCCAGGTTTCAATATTTTCCTGGTGAGCGGTAGCGAGCCAACATATATATTTTTTGTTTTGAGAGCAAGCTAAATTTCTACATTATTTGATAGAAAAATGTCTTCAGCGAAGCATTGCCAACCTCCGAATTAAGGGGAGATGGGTCGTTTTTCTGGTCCCCTTTCTTCCTCATGGTTAACCCCATTAGTTTTCATATTTTATGACGTTCGGCCCATTAGTTTGGCGTGATATGCTAATTCCACTCTGCAATTAGCACATTCACTTTACATTCGCTCAGCTGCGCACACCTCGCCGATCTCGCCGACGTATGTGCGATGCCAACGCCGATGATCGACTTCATTGCAAGAATTTGTGCCTTAAATAAATGCCTCGCAGAGGTTCATCGGCGAAACATAGCTCACTTCCCCGATAACATCATCGCCGATGTCGGCGATATCTTCGCCCAGTATAATTTGTCATCTGTTTGAAAAGGTCGAAATCGTGAAGGTCGCAAATTCTTGCGAATTTGACAAAACGAAGGCATCGGCGACGAAAATCGTGACTTGTCTCACCAGTGGGAAAGGGGCATAAGAAACCCACCACGAGACTATCAGCTGGCTCTTTCAAGGAGAACTAAGGTTGCTATTCTATTGTACGTCCGTGGTAGTACAGTGGGTTAGCGCGCCGACCTGGGGGACCTACTGAGGTCACTAACCAGGGTTCGAATCCCGCGCCAGGCATCTCAAAACCTGGGGAGATTTTCGGGAGGGTTAAAATCCCTTCGTACAACCCAGCATTTCATTATGCATAGCTATCATTATAATGCTTTTATATAGTTTAGAAAAGATTTTGAAGAGATATGTGTTAATCAATCACATCACATGTCTAAGGTTCAAACTTTGGCAACTGTACTAGACACTATAGTCTGTTCATTTTAGGTTGGGCAGAAATCGTAACCTATAACCTTATCATAACTCAAAAAGGATACGAGTAATCGAGCTAATATTTCTACCCCATAGGACGGCTTGGCTAGGGAGTAAGTGTGGAAATTGATAGCTCATTTGCTCTAGCCCTTTTTGAGTCACAGAGGTTAGAGATTACGATTTCTGGCCAACCTAGAATGAACGGACTATAGTGCAGGCAATTGACCACTTGCAAGTTTCAGGCTATAAGGAAGTTGGAGCTGTAGACATCGATATTTAGCAGAATTACCAGCTTAAATACGGTCGAAGTACATTTATAAATACACAAAAGCCAATTCAACATACTTTTCATCCATCAGAAACCTATATTATTATTGCATTGCTGATTAATATCGATGTTTATTACTCCAACTTCCTTATAGCCTGAAACTCGCAAGTGGTCAATTGTACAGTCGCGGTCATGAACCCCTTCTGTACTGTCAACATCCTAATCGATATTTTTCTGCTTAGGAAGGATCTCTAGTAGCAATTATAAGGCTTTGAACTATCTCAATCAACCCTTTTAACCACCACATATCCTTTCCAAGCTGCCTAAAACCGTCTAGATATTGCTAGAATTTACTAAATATAGGGCATTGTCTGTGAGTCTGTCTGTCGGTTTGTTCACGAACTACTCCCTCAGTTTTCAAGATGGAGAGCCCATATTTGGCATACATACTAAGGGGGTGTCAGAAGAATAGGTTTTAAGCTCCCCCCCCCCCCCTCCCCAAAACTCCCTCAGTTTTCAAAATGGAGAGCCCATACCTGGCATGCAGAATAGGTTTTAAGCGAATGTATTTGAAATATTCTAGGCTTCAAAATGTATCAGAATTCATGACCGTAATTCTACAGTTGCCCACATAAGATATGTTCCTAGTAGTGATCATATACTGTATATTTGTTCCTAGTAGTGATCATATACTGTATATTTGTTCCTAGTAGTGATCATATACTGTATATTTGTTCCTAGTAGTGATCATATACTGTATATTTGTTCCTAGTAGTGATCATATACTGTATATTTGTTCCTAGTAGTGATCATATACTGTATATTTGTTCCTAGTAGTGATCATATACTGTATATTGTTCCTAGTAGTGATCATATACTGTATATTTGTTCCTAGTAGTGATCATATACTGTATATTTGTTCCTAGTAGTGATCATATACTGTATATTTGTTCCTAGTAGTGATCATATACTGTATATTTGTTCCTAGTAGTGATCATATACTGTATATTTGTTCCTAGTAGTGATCATATACTGTATATTACAGTTAAATTAATATCAATGAATTGCGAGTGTGGTTTCTAATATTTATCATTGCATAGTCAAATGAGTTAACCACTGCATAAAAAACTACACTCATAATTCAATCATGCGTATTATAATTCCATGTATATGATCTCGGAGATGAAGAGAGCTTATGTGGGGGACTGTACAGTAGCGCTAATAAGTCATGGCTCAGCTAACATTGTGTTTGGCTCGCTCTGTGATGTATTAATGTCGGTCAGATGTTTAAAAGGGTGAGTAAGTGTAGAAACAGGTTTGTATATCTCACTCGAAATTAAGAAATCAAGTTAAGATATTGATGATACCAATTATTGATAGAAATATACTTGGTGCCGAAAATCACTTATTTGGCCGGCATTACATATAGGCACAAAGGGACACACATTCATATACACGAGGCGCCAAGCAGGTAAACAAAGCCGGATTGTAGTCTGCCAATACATACTAATATTACGTGCAATTCTCCTGGGCTAAGTTATTCAGGACCGGCCGGGCGAGAGGCAGGTTCACACACACACACGCAGACACACGCACGCAAATGTACGCACGCAAACGCACGCCCACGTTTAAGTATAGGCGCGCGCAGGTATTCACTTTTATGTACAGTCGTGGAAATAAATCGTGGGAGTAGATCCTGGTGGAATTAATATGTCGATATTAACCCTTTAAATACCGGTGCCGTCTTTTTACCATTCTTCTGGCTATTAGACGATTTTACTAATTTTAAAAAGGGCCTCCATCAATTAAGAGTCTTCAAACTGTCTCTCTTAACCCTTTGTGCTACCCCAGATCCTTCTTAAGCTGCACACAATCGTCTAAATAGAGCAAAGATGAAATCAAAATGACATAGCCGGTACAGAAGGGGTTAAGGATACGACGATCTAAGGGGGATAAGGCGCCATAAAGGTTCTGAGTACCAGGTTCATTTGCTCCAAACTGTAGCCTACATGCAAAAAACGCTACACATCAATAATCATGAATACATTTAAGCACAACCACATAACTCCACAATCACATATTTGTTTGTCTATGTGAGTGAGGGACACAACAGGCAGAACTGCCTGTGACGAGTGCCTCCCCCAGAGTTGAAAGAGTGACAGGGCCAAAATAAAGGGACATTCGAGCTAAAATGCCTGGACACACGGAGTTAGAAGCAATTTAAGTCATAGGAAGAGGGAAAGACTGATTCTGGGAGAGTTCCAGAGTTCAGGTGTTGAATAGAAGAAAGACTGAGAATAGCGTTTAACTCTTGGGTTGGAGAGTTGCACAGAGTAGGGGTGGGATTGTGTTGCAAGACGGGTGCTATGTGTTCTACGCAGAGGGTGTGGTATACACCGAGAGAGCTCTGAGGAACACTGGTATGAAACACACGCACCGATAATTACATATATCGAACACACACACACACACACACATCCCTCTTGTGTTACAAGTTAACCACTCCGCTCCCCAACTACTCTTCAGGGTTATCAACACAATGCAAGAGTTGGCCACACACACACACACACACACACACACACACACACACACACACACACACACTCACACACACACACACACACACACACACACACACACACACACACACACACACACACACACACACACACACACACACACACACACACACACACACACACACACACACACACACACACTCACACACACACACTCGTGTAAATGGCTGACCACTCCACACCTCAACTACAGACTCAACAGTACAGTGGGGGAGTTGGCAACACACACACACACACACACACACACACACACACACACACACACACACACACATTAACACACACACTCATCCCCCTCGTGTAAATGGCTCACCACTCCACACATCAAGTACAGAATCAGCAGCACAGTTGGCAACACACACACACACACACACACACCTTATGTAAGAAGCTCTCCACTCATTCACACACTCTCTCTCTCTCACCCCACCTATCTAGCAGGCTTGTCAACACTGTGGAGTAGTTGTCAAGACCTACTCCTTGCCCCTCCCTCCCTCTCTCTCTCCCTCTCCCCTCACCCATCTCTCTTTCTGTCTCTCTCTGTCTCCTACTTTACTATCCTATTTTTCCACTATACACTGTCCCTGTCTAGTAGTATTAAGGCCATACCATCTAGTTGGGACCGCAAGGTCTGTGTGGTCTGAGTATGTGTAACTCTGTGTAACTCTCTCTCTCTCTCTTGTGAACACTGAGGTTCACTCACCCTCACTCAATTTAAGGGGAGGTTTTTAGTTTGGTCCCTAGATATCCATCAAGCTTAAGATTACACCCCCTTGAGCCCCTTTCAAGATAAATTTGTAAATTTTTCTACCGAAAAATGTCCCGGCTGAAAGCCGGTTCCTCTTAAATTACAGGCTGGCTATCGCTCGCCAGCATAAAATCGACACCTAAATGGCACGGGTCTTAAAATTGACAGAAATGGGTTGAAAGTTCTTAAAATTGTCAAAATAATGGGGCTACGTCTTACAATTAGTAAAACAATGAGGCTAAACATGAGGGAGAAAGGAGTCAAGAAAAAAATCCCTCAAGTGAAAATCTCCCCTTAACGACTATCTCCAACATTTTCTCTCTCTCTCTCTCTCTCTCTCTCTCTCTCTCTCTCTCTCTCTCTCTCTCTCTCTCTCTCTCTCTCTCTCTCTCTCTCTCTCTCTCTCTCTCTCTCCTCTCTCTCTCTCTCTCTCTCTCTCTCTCTCTCTCTCTCTCTCTCTCTCTCTCTCTCTCTCTCTCTCTCTCTCTCTCTCTCTCTCTCTCTCGTCAACACAGTGAGGTAGATGTCAAGATGTCAAGACCTCCTCCGCACCCTCGAGCCAGCTGAGGGGACCAGACCTCAACCAATTGTCCCATTATATCGAGTGCTTGCTCATCCGTTCTATATATATATATATATTGGAGGAGGTGGGGCGGTAACAAGCTAGATATAGGGCTGTTATTATAGCTGACCTTTTATATATATCGGTCTAGAAATATAGCTGCTAGTATATATATTTTTCCATTTCTAGCCCACTAAAAATATAGCTAATTTATTTACCTGTCTATATTTAGTGTGCTAGGAATATAGCTAATTAATTTGTATTTAAATTTCTACTGTAGTATAATTTTTGTTGGATGAATTATCTATCTTTCTATATTATCTATCTTTCTATATTATCTATCTTTTTATATTATCTATCTTTCTATAGTATCTATCTTTCTATATTATCTATCTTTCTATATTATCTATCTTTCTATATTATCTATCTTTCTATATTATCTATCTTTTTATATTATCTATCTTTCTATATTATCTATTTTTCTATAGTATCTATCTTTCTATATTATCTATCTTTCTATATTATCTATCTTTCTATATTATCTATCTTTCTATATTATCTATCTTTCTATATTATCTATCTTTCTATATTATCTATCTTTCTATAGTATCTATCTTTCTATATTATCTATCTTTCTATAGTATCTATCTTTCTATAGTATCTATCTTTCTATATTATCTATCTTTCTATAGTATCTATCTTTCTATATTATCTATCTTTCTATATTATCTATCTTTCTATATTATCTATCTTTCTATATTATCTATCTTTCTATATTATCTATCTTTCTATATTCAGCGTTCTAGAAATATGGCTAATTTACTTAACATTCCCCTACTTAGAGACCTAGTTATATGACTATTTGTTTTACTTATCTAATGTTAATGTAATAGATATATATATATGGCTAAATAATCTATCTTTCTACATGCAACGCTCTCGAAATATGCCTAATTTACATACATTTCTATGTTTAATGCACTAGAAATATCGCTGAATTATCTGTTTTTATATCCAATGCACTAGAGATATGGCTAATTTGTCTATTCTTCTATATTCAAAGCTCTAGAAATAAGGCTAATTTGTCTATCTTTCTATATTCACAGCTCTAGAAATATGGCTAATTTATCTATTTTTCTATATTCAATGCTCTAGAAATAAGGCTAATTTGTCTATTCTTCTATATTCAAAGCTCTAGAAATATGGCTAATTTTTCTATCTTTCTATATTCACAGCTCTAGAAATATGGCTAATTTATCTATTTTTCTATATTCAATGCTCTAGAAATAAAGGCTAATTTGTCTATTCTTCTATATTCAATGCTCTAGAAATATGGCTAATTTATCTATCTTTCTATATTTGGAATACGGACTCCAATTTTGGTCGCAATACTATGTAAAAGACATTGAAAAACTAGAGAGAGTGCAACGGAGAGTAACTAAAATGATTTCCCGACTAAGAAACAACCCGTATGAGGAACGACTAAAAGAGTTAAACCTATTTACTTTGACAAACCGCAGAATGAGAGGGGACCTAATCAAATTTTTTAAAATTATCAAAGGCCAGGACAACATGGATGCAAGTAAGTACTTCACACTAAACAACCCAAATTACACAAGAAATAATGGTTACAAAATTGTTGGAAAGGCGTTTCATTCACATGAAGCGAAGCATTTCTTTTTCAACAGTGGTCAACTTGTGGAATAAATTGCCTAGAAGCGTTGTAGAGTGCCATACAGTCCAAACATTCAAATATCGACTTGACAAATATCTTGCCATGAATCCGCGACTGCAATTCGTGGAGCTTCTTATTTTTTGTTTTGTTATACAAAGGAATACAAAGGAAAGCAAGCAACAACATGTGACCATTTTAGTATCTTACATAATTTAGTTTTTCTGACCACAGTCTTTGTGGAGATGAAGACCTTCAGTTGATTTTGTTTAACAAGCAGCCTAGTAAGGACCAATAGGTCTGTTGTTGCTTGCTTTCCTTTGTATAACAACAAAAACATAAGAAGCTCCACGAATTGCATAGAGAAAAACATAGGTGGTCCACGAATTTGCATGAGTGGGCTAGATATTGTGGTATTCGAGTGTACAGTGTCCAGGTTGAGATGGCGTACTGACTGAGTTGCACGCGGTGAACACTCCTCTTGAACACAGACTGCAGAAGGCTCTCTCCCCACCCACCACCTGCTTTGTTTCTTTCTCTATCCTTTTCTCTCTTTCTCTGGCTTGTATCCATTCGACCCCATTCAGCCAACTGTTGTAAGACGTTTATCCCCATCCATGTGTCGATTTCTTCCTGGCGAGCGAAAGCAAGCCAGCATTGTATGGAGAAATCCGGCTTCGACGAAAAATGTACAAATTTAGCTTGCTGTAAAACACATATATATATATATGCTGGCTCGCTACCGCTCGCCAGGAAAATATTGATCCCTGGATGGGGGTAAACGTCTTAAAAAAGTAGGCTGAATGGTACAGAATGGATACAAACCAAAGAGAGAGAGAGGGAGAGAAAGAGAAAAAAGAGAGGTGGGCCCCCCTAAACCATTGAGAGAGGATATTCGTGTTCCCTCAGTCCTTCGTCCATCTCTCCTGATTGGTAGTCACCCTAATGGCTGTCCAGTCCATCACACAATCAGGACACCGGGTGGAACTGATCAACATCTCTCCATTCACCGGGGCAAGAGAGGGAGAGAGAGAGAGAGAGAGAGAGAGAGAGAGAGAGAGAGAGAGAGAGAGAGAGAGAGAGAGAGAGAGAGAGAGAGAGAGAGAGAGAGAGAGAGAGAGAGAGAGAGAGAGAGAGAGAGAGAGAGAGAGAGAGAGAGTATTCTACGGGTACACACCATAAATATCAACGTTATAAGAAAAGGTTAACACAGAGTTTGTTAAGGAGAGGTTTTTAGTTGATTCCCTAGACTTCCATCAAGCTTAAAATTACTCCCCCTTGACCCCCTTTCGAGATAAATTTGTACATTTTCCGGTAGAAAAATGTCCCGGCCCCTTAAATTACAGGCTCGCTCACGCTCGCCAGGAAAACATGGACACCTAAATGGCACGAATGGCACTAGGGGGTGTAATTTTAAGGTTGATGGAGGTCTAGGTAACAAACTAAATACCTGCCCTTAAGGCTGAACTAAATATGTACCCGGGAGGGAGGTGCATCGGGGTTGATTCATTCGTGGCCACCCCTTCGGGGATCATGACGTCTGGCAATAGATATATAGAAGCAACTGAATATAGACAACATAACATTAATAGCAATAGCACAGGGGCAGCTGGAGGATACAGACGCGTTTGGACAGTTTGGACTGATTCCCTTTGGCGTACTTGACATCGTTATTAAGCCGGTATCACACGAGAGCTTTTTTAGTCAACATTCCATGATCAACATTTTTCTGGCAACATTTCTGGACTATTTTGTCCTGGTATTGGAAAATAGACTGATGATAGATGAATTTAGGTACCAGAAATATTATAAATGTTGACCTTAAAAGCTGCCAGACCAGTGTTAAGGATAAATGTTGAGTGAAAAAGCGCTCGTGTGATACCGGCTTTAGTTTGACGATTGAGGGTTCGTGCCTCATTTACCACTTGAGGGACCAATTTCTCCCCCATGTTTAGCTCCATTGCTTTCGATATTTTTAGACGTTCGCCCCATTAGTTTGGCGATTTTAAGAACTCTGGCCACCATTAGAAGACTAGGATGGGATGGGTATATCAAAGTCAGAGGGTTGATTGGGACCGTCTATACCCTTTCGACATGAACACACTTTATGGGGGGTGACCTGTTTTTGTTCGGTCCTTTTCTATCTTTCTCTGGCTTGTATCCATTTGGCCCCATTCAGCCTACTGTTTTAAGACGTTTATCCCCATCCAGGTGTACATTTTTTACTGGTGAGCGGTAGCGAGCCAGCATATATTTTATTTGTATTGACAGCAGGCTAAATTTGTACATTTTTCGATAGAAACATTTCTCCGGCGAAGCCGGATTTTTTCATATAATGCTGGCTCGCTATCGCTCGCCAGGAAGAAATCGACACCTAGATGGGGATAAACGTCTTAAAATAGTTGGCTGAATGGGGCCGAATGGATACAAGCCAGAGAAAGAGAAAAGGACAGAAATAACAAAAAGAAGGTCACCTCCCTTAAGCCCAAGGTAAGGGAAGCGGACGAGGGAGAGGGTTAACCACTTCTTTACCGACTGGGTCTTTGTAACTTAATTTTGGCTACTGGTAGACGATGTTATTCAGTTTCAAAAGGGCCTCCAGCAATTAAAAGGCTTGGAACTATCTCATTCGACCTTCATTAACACCACACATCCTTCTTAAGGGAGCCCACCTCGCCTCTTTTTTTTCTCTTTCTCTCCCTCTCTCTTTGGCTTGTATCCATTCGGCCCCATTCGGCCTACTGTTTTAAGACGTGTAAACCCATCCAGGTGTCAATATTTTCCTGGCGAGCGGTAGCGAGCCAGTATACATATATTTTTGTTTTGACAGCAAGCTAAATTTTTACATTTTTCGATAGAAAAATGTCTCCGGCGAAGCCGGATTTCTCCATACAATGCTGACTCGCTATCGCTCGCCAGGAAGAAATCTACACCTGGATGGGGATAAATGTCTTATTTTTTTTTTTTTTTTTTTTTTGAGACAATGCACGGAGGAAGGAAAAACACAGATAAAACAAAAAAGGTCCATGTGCCTAAAGGCATCCTCCATTCATAAAATGTTTGTAACAACTGGATTTAAACTGTTGTAGATTGTAAGTTTGTGGAAAGCAACTCGAGGGAAGTGAATTCCAAAGAGTAGTAGTTCTGGGGATAAATGAATTTTGATAAGCAGAAGTTCTGCATTGTGGAGGAGAAAGTGTAAATTCATGGGTACTCTCAGCTGCCCTAGTTCTACGGGGAAAGATGTGGAGAGGCGGCACAATTGAAGCAAGTTCCTCGGAACAATTGCTGTGAAAATATTTGTAGAATAATGCAAGGGATGCAACGTTTCTTCGTATGGATAATGTAGGAAGGTCCTTTGTGATTGCAGGGTTATTGATTAATCTAATAGCTTTATTTTGAATTTTGTCCAACTGCCTCAATGCAACCACTCCACTTCCACTCCACAGAGGTGAACAGTAATCCATCTGAGAACGCACATGACTTTTATATATTACGGCCAACTGCTCGTCAGTGAAGAATTCTCGAACTCTGTACAGGAGTCCCAGTTTTTAGAGGCATTCTTAGCAATGCTTCTAAAATAATGTGTCCAGCTCAAGTTAGTAGTTAATGTTACACCGAGAATGTCAATACTAGGGGAAGTGGGAATATTTACACCATTAAAAAATATATGGGAGTCAGTGAGATTCTGTCGGTTATAAAATTGAATGTACTTGGTTTTCTGTGCATTAAAGGAAACTAGATTCTTTTGTCCCCATTCATTAATTATAGAAAGGTCCTGGTTCAGAGAAATTGCAGTGTTTATTTTTGAATTTATAAGATCGGGTTGGGTGAAAGAATTGGTAAATGTGAAGGAACTGTGGAGTGTTGAGTCATCTGCGTAGGAATGTATTGGATTATGAGTGGTAGATATGAGATCAGTTGACTGAATGGGGCCGAATGGATACAAGCCAGGGAAAGAGAGAAAAGGAGAGAAAGATTAAAAAAAAAAGCCGGTGACCCCCTTAAATCATCTAAATATAGCTAGAATCATATTAAAAAGGCGTCGACGGTACAGAAGGGGTTGAGCAAACAGGCCTAATGGTAGTCACCCCTAAGGCCAAGATTTCCCCAGTGGGCTCGGGGTTAGTGTGGGGCCCTATGGTTAGCGGCACTTATCAAGGGCGTGAGGGTCCTGAGGGGGAGGGGGGAGGGGGAGAGGCTGGTTATTTAGGGTGGTAGGAGTTTATAGTTTATACCGCTATATTCCACTCTTTATTACGCTATACAATATATTACATTATAATATATTATGCACATCTCTCTCTCTCTCTCTATATATATATATATATATCATTATTTCTACAAACGGCCTTAACATTTAACCACTTACACAATGTGATGTGTAGGGTTAATAAATAATGAATGATTGCAACTACCGGGAATCGAACTCGGGACCCACCAAGAGGACGACAGTGCTCTACCACTGTACCATCAAGAAGGTTAAAGGTTTAGCACACACTCTTCGTACATATACCTTGTCGATATATAGGAACATGTACTGAGTGTTACACTAAACCCAACCTCACTATATATATATATATATATATATATATATATATATATATATATATTATATATCCAGAATGTCTAGTAGGATTAGGCACTTATTTGTTTAGAGAAAGTACATTTACGTATATAAACTATAAACTGTATGCAGCTTGTTTAGCAATATAATCAATCAAAATCAATCCAGTTCCACACAACCATCGCAGGTAATATAGGTATAATTGAGGGTTAACCCCTTCTGTACCGGTGACGCCTTTTGCATTACACTCTGGCTTTACTTAGACGATCTTATGCAGTTTAAGAAGGATCTGAGGTAGTAAAAAGGGTGAGTGAGATGGTTCGAAGCCTATCAATTGCTAGAATTCCATTTAAGGGGAGATCGACCGTTTTTCTGGTCCACCTTCTTCCTCATATTAGCCCCATTGGTTTTCAGATTATAAGACGTTCGACCCATTATTTTGGCGATTGTAAGACCTTTTGCCTAATTTTGTGTTCAATATTTAGACTTTTCGTGTCATTTGGGTGTTGATATTTTCCTGGCGAGCGATAGCGAGCCTGTAATTTAAGCGGAACCGGCCTTTGGCTGGGACATTTTTCGATCGAAAAATGTACAAATCTATCTTGATGGAGGGTCTTGGGGGGCGGGTATTTTTTAAGCTTGATGGAGGTTTAGCGAGCAAACTAACACTATACTGTAATAGAAACACCCATAAAGGAGCAAATAACAGCGACCCATCAACTGAATATGCCCGTGTAACAGTAGCCAGAATAATGTTAAAAGGACGGTGCCGGTACAGAAGGGGTTAAGGGGAGGTTTTTAGTGTGTTTCCTAGACTTCCATCAAGCTTGAAATTACACCCCCTTGACCCCCTTTCAAGATAAATTTGTACATTTTTCGGTAGAAAAATGTCACGGCCGAAGGCCGAATTCTCCTAAATTACAGGCTCGCTATCGCTCGCCAGGAAAAAATCGACACCTAAATGGCACGAAAGGTCTTAAAAGTGACATAAATGGGGTGAAAGTTCTTAAAATCGCCAAACTAATGGGGCGAACGTCTTAAAATCTCAAAAGCAATGGGACTACACATGAGGGAGAAAGGGGTCCGAAAAAAAATCCCTCAAGTGGATAGCTCCCCTTAAGTCTCTAGTGGGAAAGCCTTTTAACTCCTTGGAGATTATGAGGCGTTTTGACAGTGTTTTCGGGCTAAAAGTAGACTACCGGTATTTTACGCAGCTTAGGAGGGATCTGAAGGACTTGAAAGGTGTAAAGACTATCTCCATTGAAAGGAAAGGTTTTCAGTGTGTTCCTTACAACTCCTTCACACTTTAAATTACACTCAGTAGACCCCCTTTCAAGATTAATTTGTACATTTTTCGGTAGAAAAATGTCCCGGCCGAAGGCCGATTCCTCTTAAATTACAGGCTCGCTATCGCTCGCCAGGAAAAATTGACACTTAAATGACAGGAAAGATCTTAAAAATTACAGAAATGGGGCGAAAGTTCTTAAAATCGACAAACTAATGGGGCGAACGTCTTAAAATCTCAAAAGCAATGGGACTAAACATGAGGGAGAAAGGGGTCCGGAAAAAAATCCTTCAAGTGGATATCTCCCCTTAACCCTCTGACTTTCACATACCCTTACTAATCTGAATAAGAGTGTTTACCCATTTAAGGGGAGATATCCACTTGAGGGACTTTTTTCTTGACCCCTTTCTCCCTCGTGTTTAGCCCCATTGCTTTTGAGATTTTAAGACGTTTGCCCCATTAGTTTGGTGATTTTTAAGAATTTTCGCCCCATTCTGTCAATTTTAAGACCTTTCGTGCCATTTAGGTGTCGATTTTATCCTGGCGAGCGATAGCGAGCCTGTAACTTAAGAGTAATCGGCCTTCGGCCGGGACATTTTTCTACCGAAAAATGTACAAATTTATCTTGAAAGGGGGTCAAGGGGGTGAAATTTTAAGATTGCTGGAGGAGTAGGAAACAAACTAGAAACCTCCCCTTAACTCCTTGGAGATTACGAGGCGTTTTGACTGTCTATTCGGGCTAATAGTTGACTATTGTAAGCAGCTTAGGAGGGATCTGTGGGACGTGGAAGGGTAAAGACTATCTCCATTAACCCTTTGACTTTCACATACCCTTCCTAAACTGAATAAAATCGTCTAATAATTGCCAGAAACGTGTTCGTATGCGTGTTCGTATCCTGATAAGGTTAACCCCTTCTATACCGGCGACGGATCTTTCATTTTATCCTGGCTATATTTAGACGAGTTTGTGCAGCTTTAGGGCGTAGTTCTTGTTTTTATTGGACCCCTTCTCCCTCATGCTTGGCCCCATTAGTTTTGAGATTTTAAGACGTTCAGTTCATTATTTTGGCGATTTTAACACCTTTCGCCCCATTTCGTTGTCAATGTTTAGACCTTTCGTGCCATCTAGGTGTCGATTTTTTCCTGGTGAGCGATAGCGATCCTATAATTTCAAGAGGATCCGGCTGGAACATTTTTCTACTGAAAAAAATATACAAATTTATCTTGAAGGGTCTAGGGGGTGTTTTTCTAAGCTTAAGGGGAGGTTTTTAGTTTGTTTCCTACTCCTCCAGCAATCTTAAAATTTTACCCCTTTGACCCCCTTTCAGGATAAATTTGTACATTTTTCGGTAGAAAAATGTTCCGGCTGAAAGCCGGTTCCTCTTAAATTACAGGCTCGCTATCGCTCGCCAGGATAACATCGACACCTAAATGGCACGAAAGGTCTTAAAATTGACATAAATGGGTTGAAAGTTCTTAAAATCGTCAAAATAATGGGGCAAACGTCTTAAAATTAGAAAAACAATGGGGCTAAACATGAGGGAGAAAGGGGTGAAGAAAAAAGTCCCTCAAGTGGAAATCTCCCCTTAATGGAAGTCTAGAGAAAAAACAAAAAAAACTACATGAATTAATGAATTAACAGACCAAAAAAAATAAATAAAAAAATAAATAAATAAAACAGCCACTGTCCCCTTAACCCTCTCCGACATATGACTCGATTTTGAGCCTATTGGGGATACTTTAAAGCCTTTGTTACCATCAGGGGTATTTAGAAACCTTTTGTTTAGTTACATCAACCTCTGCAGTTGTCTTTGAGTTAGCTGTGGGCAGAAAACTAATTTTGGAGATGTAATTATAAGAGTGAGAGAACTCTATTTCTTATTGCTAATCTGGCAACCTCTGCGTCATAAATGCGTGAAAGGGTTAAGCCCCTTATGTACCGGCGAGGTCTCTTTTAATTGACCTTTGCTACATTTAAACGATTTTATGAAACTTAGGAAGGACAATTGGTAGCGAAAAGGGTTAATTGAGATAGTCTGTGGTTATCTTACGGGTAGACGTCCTTCCTAACGCTGAACAAGATCGTCTAATAGTTTCCAGAACATAATGAAAAGGACGTCATCGGTACTGTAAGGGTTAAAACGGACGTGTGGTAGAGTTAGGGGATATAGTTCGAAGCCTGTTATTTACTGGAGGCCCTTCTTAAACTGAATAACATCGTCTAATAGTAGCCAGCATCAAATACAATCGGACCCATCCATTTTCCTGTCAAATATTCGGCATATTAACCCATTCTGTACCGGCGACGCCTTTATAATTATAGTCTAGCTATATTTAGACGATTTTGCGCTGTTTAGGAAGTATCTGTGGTAGTAAAAACGGTTAAGTGCGATAGTTCGAAGCCTGTTAAAAAAAAAAATCTATGTGAATGAGGGAGACAAAAGGCAGAACTGCCTGCAGCGAATGCCTCCCCCAGAGTTGAAAGAGTGACAGGGCCAAAATCAAGGGACGTTCGAGCCAAAATGCCTAGACACACGGAGCTTGAAGCAATTTAAGTCATAGGAAGAGGGAAAGATTGATTTTGGGAGAGAGTTCCAGAGCTCAGCAGTTGAATAGAAGAAAGTCTGAGAATAGCGTTTCACTCTTGGATTGGAGAGTTGCACTGAGTAGGGGTGGGATTGTGTTGCAAGGCGGGTACTACGCACCCTACGTACAGTAGAGGAGGTGGTATACACTGGGAAAGCTCCGAGGAACACTGATTATTGTAGTAGCGATAGAATAGCGAAAGAGATGCAACAGAGATTGCAAAGAGTTGGTGAGTGGACGGGAGTTAATGATACGAAAGGCTTTCCTTTCTACTTTGTCTAGGAGTGCGGTGTGAGAGGATCCTCCCCACACATGTGAACAATACTCAATACAAGGATGCGCTGTGCCCCTGTACAGAGCAAGAAGCTGCGCAGGGGTAAAGAACCCCTTGAGGCGGTTGAGCACACCCAGCTTCTGGGAGGCTGCCTTAGCGAGACTGATAATATGGTCCTTCCAAGTGAGAGCAGAAGAAAAAGAGACACCAAAAACATTGAGAGAAGATGAAGGGTTGATTTTTGTATTGTTGAAGAATAAGGGATAGTCCTCTGGAGGTTCCTGACGGGTAGATAGATGGATAAATTGAGTCTTGGAAGCATTAAATGCAACAAGGTTTTCTCTACCCCAATTGGAAATAGTAGCTAGATCAGAAGATAAGCATTTTATGGCTTCATTACGTTTGATTTTGAGGGACTGCTGGCTGGGGCGTCCTGGAAAATTAATTGAGTGGTGTAAAGTAGAGTCGTCTGCATATAAATGGATGGGACTGGATGTACATTTGAGAAGATCATTTATGAAAATTAGAAATAGAATAGGAGATAGGACAGAACCCTGAGGAACACCGGAGTTGATAGGATGAGGACATGAGCGATGGCCGTCCATAACCGCAGCTATGGAACAGCCGGAAAGGAAATTTAGAGACAAAGGCACAGATGGAGGGACAGAAACCGAAGGAGGGCAGTTTGGAAATTAAAGATTTGTGACAGGCTCTATCGAAGTCCTTCGATATATCTAGTGCAACAGAAAAAGTCCACCGAAGGTCCCGGTGATAGCAGCCAGAATAAAGTTAAAAGGACGTTTCCGGTACTGAACGGGTTAATTGCTGGAGGCCCTTTTTAAACTGAACAAAAAATCGTCTAATAGTAGCCAGTATCAAATGAAATAGAAGACACCGGTACTGAAGGGGTTAACATTCACACCGACCGGATACAGCCATTTTCCTTTCAAACGTCGGTATATCAAGAGGAGATGGCCCGGTTTTCTAGGCCCCCTTCTCCCTTGTGTTTAGCCCCATGGATTTTCAGATTTGTTTACGTTCGGCCCAATAGTTTGGTGATTTAAAGACTTTTCGGCTAATTTCTTTGTCAATATTAAGACTTTTCGTGCCATTAAGGTGTCGATATTTTTCTGGCGAGCGATAGCGAGCCTGTAATTTAAGAGAAACCGGCCTTCGGCCGTGACATTTTTCTATCGAAAAACGTACAAATTTATCTTGAAGGAGGGTCTTGGTTTTCCTTTTTAAGATTGATGGAGGTCTAGAGAGGAAACTAAAACCATAATATAAAGATACATAAATTATGAAATATATACGCCCATCCCCCCTTAAATATATACGCCCATCCCGCCTTAAATATATACGCCCATCCCGCCTTAAATATATACGCCCATCCCGCCTTAAATATATACGCCCATCCCGCCTTAAATATATACGCCCATCCCCCCTTAAATATATACGCCCATCCCCCCTTAAAAGCTGGACGATGCCAACTTTTATATTGGTTTCCGGTAGTCAGTGCGTATATTTCCGGGCGGGGAGTGGTTTTAAGGGAGACCACCTCGCTTTTCTTCTCTTTCTCTCCCTTTTTCTTTGGCTTGTATCCCTTCGGCCCCATTCAGCCTACTGTTTTAAGACGTTTACCCCAATCCAGGTGTCAATATTTTCCTGGCGAGCGGTGGCGAGCCAGCATATATATATTTTTTTTGACAGCAAGCTAAATTTGTAAATTTTTCGATAGAAAAATTTCACCGGCGAAGCCGGATTTCTCCATACAATGCTGGCTCGCTGTCGCTCGCCAGGAAAAAATCGACACCTGGATGGGGATAAACATCTTAAAACAGTTGGCAGAATGGGGCCGAATGGATGCAAGCCAGGGAAAGAGAGAAAAGGAGAGAAAGATAAAAAAAAAAACGGTGACCCCCCCTTAATCTGACCAATTAGTGGGCTGGATATGGGTGTGGAATCAGCTGGTCGGTTGGGCGTCAAAGGCAACCGGTATAGGGGAAATATATAGAGTCCGAGGCTCTTATATTTATAGGACTAAATTGGTGGGTGTGGGTGGGTGTGTGTGTGTGTGTGTGTGTGTGTGTGTGTGTGTGTGTGTGTGTCTCTCTCTCTCTCTCTCTCTCTTCTCCTCTCTTCTCTCTCTCTCTCTCTCTCTCCTCTCTCTCTCTATCTCTCTCTCTCTCTCTCTCTCTCTCTCTCTCTCTCTCTCTCTCTCTCTCTCTCTCTCTCTCTCTCTCTCTCTCTCTCTCTCTCTCTCTCTCTCTCTCTCTCTCTCTCTCTCTGTATATAGGTGTGTGTGTGTATGTGTGTGTGTGTTTATGTGTGTGTGTGTGTTTATGTGTGTGTGTGTGTTTATGTGTGTGTGCGTGAGTAAATATGTGTGCGTGTGTGTATATATATATGTGTGTGTGTGTGTGTGTGTGTGTGTGTGTGTGTGTGTGTGTGTGATGGGGATAGAAAAAGAGCTACACAGAACCAGATGAAGGAACGAGATCCTAAAGTTTGACTGGGTGAGATGGAACAGGCTAACTAACATCCAGCCGAATTAAGTGGACTAACTTGCATTAATGATTATTATTATGAGAATGGTTATCTTGAATTGGTAAATGTTGCCACCAACTCGATGCTATATTAGTTTACTTTAAGGGGGAGGTAATTGCTTTTTCTGGACTCCCTTCTCCCTCAGGTTTAGCACAATTAGTTTTGATATGCTAAGACGTTCATTTTATCAAATTATCGATTTAAAGATCTTTCGACCCATTATTTGTTAATATTGGGACCTTTCGTGCCATTAGTGTCGATTTCTTCCAGGCGACCGATAGCGAGCCCGTAATTTTAGGAGGAACAGGCCTTCGGCAAGGACATTTTTCTACAGAAAAATGTACACATTTATCTCAATAGGGGGTCTAGAATTGTATTTAATTTATTTATTTATTTTTAACTTGGAGGTCTAGTGAGGAACTAAAAAACAATATATATATATACCCTACCCCCTTAAGTGCTTCCCACATTACATAGATAGTAGCTTTGTACGTACACTCTAAGGCACAAATCCTAGTCTAATTGAACCCTCGAACCGCAAATCGAATTTTTGAAATATATATGTTAGGCTATGAATAATAATAAGATTTAATTCGCTTAGGGAGACCTTCGGAAACTTAGTACTACGACTTAGTGCTAGAATGTACAGTCAAGAGTATAAAACCGGTATCACACGAGAGCTTTTATAGTCAACATTCAATGATCAACATTTTTTCTGGCAACATTTCTGGCATGTTTGGCACTGGTATCGGAAACTAGACTGATGATAGATGAATTTATGCAACCGAACTATTTTATATGTTGACCTCATAAGCTGCCAGACCAGTGTTGAGGATAAATGTTGAGTGAAAAAGCGCTCGTGTGATACCGGCTTAAATAACGACGCACCCATTATAGCCCAGATGCTTCGGAACTTGGCATTAACCCCTTCTGTACCGGCGACGTCCTTTTCATTATATTATTTCTAATATTAGACGATCTTATTCAGCTTAGGAATGACGTCCACCCATTAAAAGGCTACATAATATTTCAATTAATACTTTTAGCTACTATATATCCTTCCTAAGGTTTATCAAATCGTCTTAACACTCAACGAGCGGCTAGGTTAATAACTTCTACTACTTGCCAAGCGGGCATATTTACCCAAAACGAGCTTCATTCCATGCTCTTTTTCATGCATTAAGAAGAGCCAGAGCGTAATACAATTATGTATCCGTGAAAGGGCGTTAATGGAGCTTTCCAATGACACCTGAACCATCCTTCTACGATCACGGGTTGTCTTGCAACGATCGTGCAACACGAAGGAAAAATCCCTAAAATATGGTAATTTCCTTACATATTTCCCTGTCTAGGGAGGCAGTGGGTGTGGATGTGTGTGGAGGTGGGGCCAGTCGCAGTGCGGGAGCCGTGCCGAACGGTCAGAGCCAACCTACGCTCCTCCCACCGCTCGGACTCTCTCTCAAGAGCCAATTATGTGCTCAACATCGCATACGACTTAAGGCGGTCCCCGCTCTTTAGGTCTGGGTTCTCTTGACCGCCTTAAGTTGGTCCCCGCCAAAGAGGGGTTAATGTAGCTGAATTCAAATAAAAAAGACGTCACCAGTACTGTCTTGGCATTAGAAGTTCAAAGATAAGCAATAGTGTAACCTTATCAAGTTCACGACTTTAAGATATTTCTAAAGTGTATGCAAAACTACCATCAATGTTGCTTTGCCCCTTCTGTACCGGTGACATCTTTTAAATTTTAGTTTAGCTGTATTTAGACTATTTAGTTCAGTTTAAGAAGGATCTGTGGTAGTAAATAAGGTTAAGCGGCGAGATACTTCGAAGCCTGTTACTTGCTGGGGGCCCTTTTTAAAACTGAAAGAAATAGTCTAAATATAGCTAGAATATAATTCAATAGACGTCGCCGGTACAGAAGGGGTTAAAAGGTTGTGCAATAAATATGTTAGTTTACGTTTTTGGCGTTAACAAATATTTAACTATCGGTGATCAGTTTGTAATCGGGCTCTTACGCTTCAGTAGTTTAAATCAAAAGACATTCCCCGGGACCGGTCAAGTATTCGATAAATGCTCAGCCCTGAGACAAGCTTTTGATGGCAGGAGATTAGAAAATACCTTAGTTGATGTGGCTATTTTTCAGACCCAATTTGTTTTTTTGTTTTTGTAACATCGCTTATTAATATTGTCAGTAACATGGTATCATATTTTGTCTTGTACGCACGCACGCACGCACGCGCGCACGCACGCGCACACACACACACACACACCTCTCCTCCCAAGGAGGAGAGGTAGGTGGAATGTTAGGAAAGGTTATTATGAGACTGAAGGCTTTGGAGGAGAAAATGGAGAATGTGGTGATTAGGGATACAAAGGGAGAAGAAAGAGAGGCGGTAATAGAAAGACTGGAAAGAGAAAATAAAGAATATAGAGAAAAGGCGGAAAGGGAGATAGAACAACTTAAAGAGGAGAATGAAAGACTAAGGAAAGGATTGGAAAGGAATCACGATAGGACAGAAAAAGTGGAAGTAGAAATGAATGAAATGAAAAATGCTTGGGGTAATAAAGTAGAGGAAACGGAGGTTAGTCTTAAAACTATTATGGATGAACAAAAGGAGTGGCAGGGTAATAATCTAGGAAAGAAAGTAGTGAAGGCCATAAGGCAAAATGAGAGACAGGTAACTGATATAGTGGAAAAGAAGAGATGTGTGATAATGTTTGGAGAAGTGGAGGAGGAAATAATGGACAGAAATGACAGGAAAGTTGCAGAAATGAAGAAGGTTGAGGACATGTTAGAGGTGTTGGACAGAGTAGGAAAGGAAGGTTGGAAGAAGGAGGTGGAAGATAGTTGGAGGTTGGGAAAGTATAAGAAGGGGCAGAGGAGGCCTATTAAAATTAGATATAAGTCTACGAAAGCAGCAGAAGAGGTATTGAGGAACAGCTGGAAACTGAGTCAGGAAGGGAAATACACCAAGGTTATATTAAGGAAAGACTAGAATGCAGAAGAGCGCGATAATATGAGAGAAATAACAAAGGAAGTGAGAGAAAAGAAAGATAATAGGTCAGAGGTAGATGAAATAAAAACAAATCTACCGAAATATCGACGGGAAAGTGAAAAAATGGTACATGAAGAGGAGGGGAACGGAGGAGGAGGAGGACGAGAAGGAGAAGGAGGAGGGGGGGACGAGAGGGAGGAAAGGGAAAGGGGAGGGGGGAGAGAGGGGGCGGGGGGGAGAGAGAATTAGGAGGGGGAGTCGGCGAAGAAGAGGGATTAAAAACGAGGAAAAGAAAACATAGTACAAAATATAAAAGTAGCAACTGTAAACTGGTGTATAGCAATGTGGATGGTTTAATATCCAAAAAAATTGGAGATTGGTGACCTCATAAAACAAGAAAAGACCATGATAATGTGTTTATGTGAAACAAAATTAAATAAAGATATGCGTCTGGAAGTGATGGGATGGGATAACTATAATTTGTGGAGAAGGGATAGGAAGGGCAAGATGGGTGGAGGAGTATTATTCATTACACACAATAAATTAAAAGTTAAAATGATAGATTTACAAAACAATAAAGCAGAAATTATAGCAGCGGAGGTAATTAATGAAAATAATTAAAAAACTGATATTGCGGTAGCATATATGCCACCATATACGAGGGCCTGGAAAGAGGAAGAATACCAAGGATTAAAAAAGGAGATGATCAAAACCATGGAACACTTATTTCGCAGAAACAACGAGTTAATATTGGTAGGGGATTTTAATTGTAGAGAGGTTAATTGGGAGGAGGGAGACGCAGGTAGTAATATGAGTTTTTGGGGGAATGTACTACTAGACTTGGTTACAGAAAACCTGCTAATTCAGAATATTAAGGAAAACACAAGAAGAAGGGGTAAAGATGAATCGTCTAGATTAGACTTGGTGTTTACAAGAGATCCAGATATGATTACAAATACTAAATACCTACCTCCGCTGGGAAATAGTGATCATGTGGTAATTGAAATGGAAATCCTGATGGGTTATCCAACAATGCTAGAGAGAGAAAAACATAAAGAGAGGAGATTGAACTATGGGAAAGCAGATTTTAAGCTATTAAAAAGTTGCTTCAGGGATGTAGACTGGAGTGAAATTGAACAGAAAAACAATGTTAACGATAAATACTGTGTGTTTAAAAACATTTATGATATTGTAAACAGGTATGTGCCAAAACAAGGAAATAAAACTGAAAAGATAAAAGACTGGTTTAATGATAAATGTAGAATAGCTAGGGATAAGAGAAATAAGGCATGGAACATAGCCAGAAGAAGGAGAAATGAACAGACCTGGAATACATATAGGAAGCTAAGGAACGAGTATGTCAGAATTAGGAAACAGGAAGCAAGAAATTATGAAAAAACATTGTGGACAAATGTGTAAGTGATCCCAAATTGTTCTACAGGTATGTAAATAGCAAAATGAAGGTTAAGGACAAAATAATGAAGCTGAGGGAAGGAGACAATATAATTTTATAAGGCTGATGAGAAGATATGTGAGGTTATGAATAATACATTACATTCAGTTTATGCTATGGATGAACAATTTTTAGAACCAGAGATTATATACCAAAATGATGAGAAATTGGGGGATATTATCTTTCAACCAGAGGAACTACTAGAACTTATGAAGGGACTAGATGCGAGGAAATCTATGGGCCCAGACAATATAGCAGGATGGATTCTAAAAGAGTGTGCGGAGGAATTGGTAAAACCTTTATATGCAATAATTAAGTACTCTATTGAAGTTGGAAAATTACCACTAGACTAGAAAAGGGCTAATGTAGTACCAATCTACAAAGGTGGGAGTAGGGAGCAGCCGCTAAACTATAGACCAGTGTCACTGACAAGTGTTGTTTGTAAAATGTGTGAGAAGATTATTAAGAAAAGATGGATAAAGTACTTGGAAGAAAATAATTTACTTACTGTAAGACAATTTGGATTCAGAGAGGGAAAATCATGTGTTACTAATCTGCTGAGCTTTTATGATAGGATGATAGATATACTACAAGAGAGAGAAGGATGGGCGGACTGTGTGTATCTTGATATAAAGAAGGCCTTTGACAGAGTTCCTCATAGTAGACTTAGATGGAAGGTGAAGAAGTTTGGAGGGGTTCAGGTTAATTTGTTGAAGTGGATGGAGGACTATCTCTCGGGAAGACATGAGAACCATGATAAGAGACAGCTTATCAACATGGAGGGATGTTACAAGCGGAGTTCCACAAGGATTAGTGTTGGCCCCAATTATGTTTCTGGTCTATATAAATGACATGCCAGAGGAAATAATGCATACATGAATATGTTTGCTGACGATGCAAATATTATGAAACATATAGTGGACGAAAACAGTTGTAGAGAGCTACAGAGTGATCTGGATAAGATAGACCGATGGAGCAAGGTATGGAAATTATATTTTAACAAAGATAAATGTCATGTGATGGAAGGGGGTGTGAGTAAAAGAAGACCTCATTGGGAATATAAACTAGGAGAATGCACGATTAACCCCTCAGAGAAAGAAAAGGACTTGGGCATTATAATACAGGGAGATCTTTCACCCGAGAGCCATATTAACAAAATTGTGGGAGAAGCTTACGGCCTGTTGAATAAAGTAAAAATAGCATTCAACTATTTGAATGAAGAGATGCTAGTAAATATAATAAAATCAATGGTGAGACCTAAATTGGAATATGCGGCAGTGGTGTGGTCACCCCATCTTAAAAAAAACATAATTAAGTTGGAGAAAGTACAGAGAGCTGCAACGAAGATGATTCCAGAACTAAGAACTGACATATGAAGAGAGATTAGAGAGATTGAATTTGCCAACTCTAAGTGAGAGAAGAGAAAGAGGGGATATGATTATGATGTATAAATGTGTTAGGGGATTGGAGAGGATAGACAAGGAAGACTTAATCGAGGGAGATAAAGGGAGGACTAGAGGACATAGTTGCAAGTTAAAGAAAGGCAGATGTAAAGGAGATGTGAGGAAATTCAGCTTTCCATATAGAAGTATTAATATGTGGAATCAGTTGGATGATGAAGTGGTGGGTGCGGGGAATATCTACATTTTTAAAGTCAAATTAGATAACAGAATCATTGGAGGTGGGACAATACGAGCCTAAAAACTCAAAGCCGGTATACTACAATTAGGTGAGCTCGCGCGCACGCGCACACGCACACGCACACACAGATTATACTGACCTACACACCTACATAGACACACATACCTACATAGACACACTTACCTACATAGACACACTTACCTACATAGACACACATACCTACATAGACACACATACCTACATAGACACATACCTGTATACCTACATAGACACACATACCAACATAGACACACATACCTACATAGACACACATACCTACATAGACACACATACCTACATAGACACACATACCTACAGACACATACCTACATAGACACACACAGCTACAATAAAACACACATACCTACATAGACACACATACCTACATAGACACACATACCTACATAGACACACATACCTACATACACACATACCTACATAGACACATACAAAGGAGTACAAAGGAAATCAAGCAACAACAGGTCTAGTGACCCTTCTAGGCTGCTTGTCCTCCAAAACACTGAGGATCAAGTGTCCAAACAGTGATTTAGAGTGGGTAAGGGAACATTGGAAAGGGAACTACTGCCCTGGAACTAATGTCCGTGGCAGGACTAGGAAGTTAGTAGGGGACAGATGGGTTAGTAACTGAAGGGAGGATAAAATAAAGTTATTCACTTACAAACGCAGTCAGTCGCGGGTTTGATGCGAGATATTTGTCTAGGCGGAGTTTAAATGAATCAACAGTGCTGCAGTCTATAACGTCTCATACCTACATAGACAAACATACCTACATAGACACACATACCTACATAGACACACATACCTACATAGACACACATACCTACATAGACACACATACCTACATAGACACTCATACCTACATAGACACACATACCTACATAGACACACATACCTATATAGACACACTTACCTACATAGACACATACCTACATAGACACACATACCTACATAGACACATACCTATATAGACACACATACCTACATATACACACATACCTACATAGACACATACCTATATAGACACACATACCTACATATACACACATACCTACAATCCTACATATACACATATACCTACATACACACACACGCAGCTACAATAAAACACACATACCTACATAGACACATACCTACATAGACACATACCTACATACACACCTTGCTACCGCCAGACCCACACACCTCGCTACCGCCAGACGCTGCAGACGCTCTGTCAACGCTCTCACGATATCGATCATAATTTGAGTATTAACTACTCATCCTCTTCATTCTTGTGCATGAAAGGTGGTTAAGAGCATGTTTAACCATCCTGTAGTTTTAGTAAGTAACACTGCACGATATTTCGATGTGTATTGACTGATAAACTTTGTGTTTATCACAAGACTCCTGCTCGGACAGGGCGCCACTAGCGCCATCTGTTGTTTTGTTTTGTTTGTAAACAAACGCTCTCTTCTTAGTTGATATAAAATCGTAGCCCCTAATTTTACCCATTACCTACTGTAGTAAGTATCAATTTAACTGCCTTGTATGTAAGTAAAGCTTTGCATATTAATTTGCTAATAAACAATATTGTGTACTACCTAACCTGCCTACAGGAACGAACGCCGACGCCATTTTGTAAACAAACTTTTTTGGGGGATTATATATATTAAATTCCAGCCAATTTTGTAGTAAATTTAAGTGCATTCATTTATCTTTTCCCCCTAGATATATTCTTGACTTTTTCTCCTCAGAGTGATTTTACTTTAAGCTAAGGGTGGTATTTGTACAAACTAACCTAGCCTAACCCAACCTGCCAAGCTTTTAACCTAATCCAAACCTAGCCTAGCCTATAGCCAGCCAATCTGTTGTTCTTATTAACTCTAGTAGATATTGTATTTAGTATCCTACTGTAGCTATATATATCTGTAATTTTAGTTGTTGCTTGCACGATCTTGTAGTAACCTTTGACTGATACATTTTGTTTTGTTGTATTATCTAAAAGAGTAGGCTACTGCTTTACTAGGCTACAGTGACACCAGGGCCATCTGTTGATACAGTATATTAACCCCTTGTGTGCAGTCACACTTTATTTTATATAATCTCTATTTGGTGAATTGTATATTTAGTTACATATTCTGTTATATATATATATTTGTTTAAGGTTAGGTTATCACACCTGGTAGCCTATTTCTGCGTATTTCAATTTTATTATTTTAGGTTAGGCTATTCAACGCTGGTAGCCTATTGGTGCGTATTTAAATTTAAATTTTTTTTTTGGTTAGGCTATCGGCCCTGGAAGCCTAATTCTGCGTATCTCAAATTTTTTGTTTTCGGTTAGGCTATCACCCCTGATAACCTATTGTTGTGTATTTCAACATTGTTTTCGGTTGAAGTGATTGAAGTGTTTCTAAAGTGAGTGAAGTGTTTTAAAGTGAGTTAAGTGTTTTAAAGTGAGTTAAGTGTTTTAAAGTGAGTGAAGTGATCTGAAGAAACTGACTGTTACCATGCCTCGCACTTGTACGAACTGCGCCAGTAGGTTTGGTGTTGTTACTGTCGATCTTCAAGTCTGCCGTCTCTGCAAGCAACAAGAGAATTTGACAGTGAAATTAGATGAAGCCTACAACAAGATCAACGTCCTCACCATGAAGCTGGAATCACTCCAAGAGTTTGTAACACTCAACGTTGGAGTACCACAAACTTCAATTGTCACCGCAACTCCAGCAGCCACCAACGCCCTAACGTCAACTGCCAACAATTCAACGCCTGCAGTAGCCATTTCATCTGATGGTTCCGATACTCAAGAAACAAATAGTAACTCTCTTCCCCCTCAAGACAACTTCCGTGTTGTGAGGAACAACGTTTGCCCCAAGACCAGGAAACTCATACCGATTACCGAGTGTCAAAACCGCTTCCAGATACTCGCAGACTCAGATGACGAAGCGGAAATAGAAGAAGTCCTGCTCGTGGGAGACTCGATGATACGTGGTCAGCTCACAGAGTTTTGCGCCAGAGCACCTAAGACCAGGAAGCGTTTTTGTATCCCTGGTGGTGGTGTGGACGACGTAGTTGCTGCAGTTGACGAAGTATCTAAGCTGGCCCCTGCTAATACAATGTACGTCATCCACGTTGGATCCAACGATGTGCAGCGAACCCGGTCGGAAGATTTGCTTTTAAAGTACCAGCAGCTGATAAAGTCGTTTAAGGAGAAGTCATCAAGGATCATCGTCTCAGGAATCGTCCCCCGGCTTGGTGTAGAGAGCCGATTTTACAACATAGCCAGCAGCACAAATCGTTGTGTAGCAAACCTCTGCAGGAAGGAAAACGTGGGATTCGTCGACACCTGGGACAATTTCTACTACGATGACTATTTGTTTTCGGACGATGGAGTTCATCTGAACCAGGTGGGAGCAGCACGTTTTGGGCGTCTTCTCAACGATGCGGTGAAGGATTTTCGGAGAAGAAATCGACTCAGCACAGGACAACCAGGAAGGAGGACCGAAGACAGTGAGGGCGGCAACCTGCGAAGGAATTAAATGCTAATCTGTCAAGAACCGCGAATTTGGATAAAGCTCCACCAACACGACCCAAATTCAAAACCGCCAGGGATAACGACCGAGGACCGATGTCAGCCATGAATGTAAATGTAGATCCGATCAGAACCAAAAATTTGATTAAAGAACGTTCTGTGAGTTCTAAAACCACAACTTTAAAGGTTTTCTATGCAAACGCTCGTAGCATACGCAATAAATTTTCAGATTTAGAGGAACTAGTGTTTACTGAAATTATGATGTGATTGGTATAACAGAATCTTGGCTCAATACAGTAGATAGAGACTTTTTAGCAGAGTATTCACTTCCCGGTTATGTAATGTTTGAGAAAAGCCGAATAAATAAAAATGGAGGTGGCGTTTTATTTTATATCAAAGAAAGTCTTAACCCTACCCTCTTGTCAAAACCTCAAATTGTGAACGTCGACACATCTTTTGTGCTAATAAAGAATAATAAAGGTACAAAATAATACTTGCATTAATATACAGACCTCCAGCTCAATCAGTGCAAACTGACCGAGAAATTTATGAACAAATTGCAGATGTAAGTAACTCAAAAGATACCGTATATTTTGGCGACTTTAATTTACCTGTGACCAAGTGGGGCGATACTCTTACTTCACACTCCGGACAGGACTTGTATACGAACTTGCAAGAGAGTTCGCTTTATCAATTTGTTCGAACACCGACCCGTGGTAATAACGTTCTTGACATTGTACTTGCAACAAAAGAAGAATTAATAGAGAATTTGAATGTTGGTGATGAATTCAGTAACAGCGACCATCGTACGATAACTTTCACTTTAAACTTTACTAGTAACGAACCAAATAGTAGCATGGAAAAAAGTCCCTAATTTCAAGAAAGCAAACTTTCATAAACTTAGAGCTATGTTTAAAGAAACTGACTGGAGCTTTTTAATTAACAATAACGACATAAATACATCTTGGAAGTTATTCGAAACCACTTACCTAAAAGCAGTGCAAGACTGCATACCATCGAAAATACGGCGTCCAGGCCATAATAATAAGCCCAAATGGTGGAATAAAGATATTTCAAACTGCCTGCTTGATAAAAAATTTGCTAATGATAGATTAAAATCCTCACAAAATGACGAAGAACGGGTGAAATTTGTAGAGCTACGACGCAAAGCCAAAAAGTTAATTAAGCAAAGTAAAAAGACCCTAGAGTTACATATTGCGAATCAAAGTAAAACAAACCCGAAAGAATTCTATAGTTATATCAGAAAGAAAAAAGTAGTTACTTCAACTGTTGGACCGTTAGTCGATGAAAATGGAGAATACACCAAAGACGATGTACAAATGAGTAATGCCCTCAATACCTTCTTGCATCAGTTTTTACAACAGAAGACCTCAGTGATATCCCTACACCATCGCCGATTCAGATTGATAATTCAGATGTTCTAAGCAATATCACCGTTACAGAGAGAGAAGTATTGAATTGTTTAGATAAACTCAAGGTAAATAAAACGCCTGGACCTGATACAATCTCGCCTAGAGTTCTAAAGGAAGCTAAGGATGAGCTCTCCAAACCACTGACATTACTATTCAATAAATCCTTGCAGTCTGGAACTATGCCTGATCAGTGGAAGCTAGCCAACGTAACACCGATATTCAAAAAAGGCAGCAAATCCCTACCCAGTAACTATCGTCCAATTAGCTTAACCTCAGTTGTATGTAAAATGCTAGAAACGGTCATAAGAGACAGACTCGTAAATCACTTAGAGGAAAATAACATACTTAAAGATACTCAACACGGCTTTCGTAAAAAACGTTCCTGTTTAACAAACCTCTTAGACTTTTTCCACGATATCCTCAACCTCTACGATGAGAGTAAAGCTGTAGATATTATATACCTTGATTTTCAAAAGGCCTTTGACAAAGTTCCCCACAAACGTTTACTGCTAAAACTAAAAGCGCATGGAATACAAGACGGTGTGTTGAAATGGATAGAAAATTGGCTCAGCGACAGAAAGCAAAGAGTAGTCATAAACGGTAAGGCATCTAAATGGACCAATGTAAGTAGCGGGGTACCCCAGGGATCGGTACTAGGACCAATTCTCTTTCTAATTTACATCAACGACATAGATGAGGGTCTCACCTGTACAATCTCAAAATTTGCTGACGATACAAAAATTGCAAATAGCGTACTCTCAAAAGATCAAGTTGACGATATGCAACACAATCTAGATAAATTGTCACATTGGGCCCAAATTTGGCAAATGAGTTTCAATGCGGATAAATGTAAAGTACTACATATCGGATACCTAAATGAGAAAGCAAACTATTCGATGAATGGCACTCAGCTTAAGAATGTAAACAGAGAAACCGATCTGGGAGTAACAATATCGAGTAACCTAAAACCGAGTCAACAATGTTCAGAAGTTGTTAAGAAGGCAAACAAAATAATTGGCTTTATAGGCAGATCATTTGAGCATAAATCCAAAGACGTAATCCTAACCCTTTACAATTCCTTAGTCCGCCCTCTTCTGGAATACTGCGTTCAATGCTGGTGCCCTTATTACCAAAAGACATAAACAAGCTAGAACGAGTTAAACGTAGAGTTACCAAAATGATACCTAGCCTAAAGAACAAACCATACGAAGAGCGTCTTAGAGAATTAAATCTATTTCCTTTAACCCAGCGCAGATTAAGAGGTGACTTAATTCAAGTATTCAAAATCATCAAAGGCATCGACAATATGAACTGTAGTAAGTACTTCACTATCGACCAATCTAATTACACGCGGGGAAACGGTTGCAAAATTATTGGTAAATCTTTTAACTCACACGAATCTAAGAATTTCTTCTTCAATCGAGTTGTCAACTTGTGGAATGGGCTTCCCCGACGTTATAGACTGCAGCACCGTTGATTCATTTAATTCCGCCTAGACAAATATCTCGCATCAAACCCGCGACTGACTGCGTTTTGTAAATGAATAACTTTATTTTATCCTCCCCTCAGTTACTAACCCATATGTCCCCTACTAACTTCCTAACGTGGCAGGGCAGTAGTTCCCTTTCCAATGTTCCCTTACCCACTCTAAACCACTGTTTGGACACTTGATCCTCAGTGTTTTGGAGGACAAGCAGCCTAGAACAATGATGGCTTAGCAATAATTTGCAATACGTTGTCCTCTAATCACTAACTTAGATAGTTTAGACTTGGACCAGACTCCCCCCTTCCACCTCTCCAGGGTGGAGTAGGGGAAGGAAGGACCCAACCACGAGCAACTTTTAGTACACGTCAGTCTACATGATCACACTTACTCCACATATTATGCGGTCCCTATGAGAGAGAGAGAGAGATATAGAACGAGAGAAGAGAGAAGAGAGAGAGACTAGAGAGAGAAGAGAGACAGGAGAGAGAGCGAGAGAGAGAGAGAAGAGAGAACAGAGAGAGAGAGAGAGAGAGAGAGAGAGAGAGAGAGAGAGAGAGAGAAGGAGACTGATAGAGAGAGAGAGAGAGAGAGAGAGAGAAGGGAGAGAGAGAGATATGAGAGAGATGAGAGATGAGAGATGAGAGATGAGAGATGAGAGAGAGAGAGAGAGAGAGAGAGAGAAAAAAGTTGATATCTTGACTCTTTTCACTATATTGTTTATTCCATCTCTCTCTCTCTCTCTCTCTCTCTCTCTCTCTCTCCTCCAATACACATAATGTACCTATTCATGTTGTCTAAAGGCAGATGTATTCCAACCACCACTAGTATTTATTTTATCCAGTATGGTGTTGGTGTGATATTGCAATGATCATATCACTGCCCACTCTGTAGGATGGTAAATAAAGGTTGTTAAGGGGGGGTCACTGCTTTTGTTTATCTCTCTCTCCTTTTCTCTCTTTCTCTGGCTTGTATCCATTCGGCCCCATTCAGCCAACTGTTTTAAGACGCTTCTCCTCATCCAGGTGTCAATTTCATCCTGGCGAGCGATAGCGAGCCAGCATTGTATGGAGAATCCGGCTTCGCCGGAGACATTTTGCTGTCGAAAAATATACAAATTTAGCTTGCTGTCAAAACAAAAATATATATATGCAGGCTCGCTACCGCTCGCCAGGAAAATATTGACCCCTGGATGGGGGTAAACGTCTTAAAACAGTAGACTGAATGGGGCCGAATGGATACAAGCCAAAGAAAGAGGGAGAGAAAAATAAAAAAGCGAGGTGGGCCCCCTTAAGTCAAGTGAAGGGTAATTGACTCTGTAAAGTGGTCACGTTGTCTGGTGAGATGTGTGGTGAAGAGTGGAGGTTCAGCGCCCCTCTCCACCTTCCTATACAGATAATTGTTCTTTATGGTCGGTGCCGGTATTAAATGACTTATACAGACTAATAACACACACACAACAACAAAGCCACTCCAACAGCTTCCTCTCTCTCTCCAACACCCCTTCTCTCCTCTCTACACTCTACAGAAAAATAGGAAAAACGTAGAATGTAGAAACGAGGTGCCGTTGTAAAGGCTTATCCCTCAATTCCTTCACCTGACCTGACACCAACAGTTTATCCTTCAATCAATATATCGTCATTAGTAGTTCGGTAGCTTTTTAGGTGTTCGAATAAATGTATCACTTACAGTTCATTAACCCTCTCCGACATATGACGCAAGTTTGAGCCTATTAGGGATACTTTAAAGCCTTTGTTACCATCAGGGGTATTTATGAACCTTTAGTTTAGTTACTTCAACCTCTGCAGTTGTCTTTGAATTAGCTGTGGGCAGAAAACTAATTTTGGAGAGGTAATTATAAGAGTGAGAGAACTCTATTTCTTGTTGCTAATCTGGCAACCTCTGCGTCATATGTGCGTGAAAGGGTTCATATGCACTTTAGTTTCCGATATCAGTGCAATAGATCCCGGAAATGTTGCTAGGAATATTTCGAGCTCTCGTGTGGTACCCCTTCACTGTATGGAGGAAAGGTGGTGTGTGTGTGTGTGTGTGGTTGTGTGTGTGTGTGTGTGTGTGTGTGTGTGTGGTTGTGTGTGTGTGGGGGGGGGGGGGGGGGGGGGGGGGGGGGCGCCCTATTGGTCATGTTCACTCGCATATCGATTGGCACTTACTTGATTTCATTTTTCCAATACGTTCGTAATTTTATCTTTGCCTAATATTTCTATAATCTAACCTACTAAATTATTTTATTTTCGTCTTACGTCTGTGTCTTTAACCTAACCTATGCCCAGACTATTATAAAGTAATCATAACGTGGCTGATTAGATATATTTTTGGCCTAATTCACCAGCTCAATTTCCGAAAATAAATGTGATCGAACCGACATTTTAGCGGAGTGACAATATATCGTGGTTGATTAAGGGGGGATGGTTCACTTTTTGGTCGATTTTTTTTTCTTCATTTATTTAGTATTTTTCTAGTTTCCTCCCTAGACCTTCATCAAACTTAAAGAAAAACATCCATTAGATCCCCCTTCTAGATTAAGTTGTACATTTTTCGGTAGAAAAATGTCCCGGCCGAAGGCCAGTTTTTTCCAAAAACCCAGGCTCACTATCGTTCGCCAGGTAATAAATCGACACCTAAATAGCACGATAGGTCTTAATATTGACAACGAAATGGGGCGAAAGGTCTTAAAATCGACAAACTAACGGGGCAAACCTCTTAAAATCTGAGAACTAATGGGGCTAAACACGAAGGAGAAGGGGAACCATAAAGACGACCCATCTCTCCTTAAGTGCATCCTCCGTGGGTAAGTGTGGTCGGTATACTCTTAGCTTTAGGTTTATTAGCTTCTATTTAATTTGTATATATGGTGTAGTCTTTGTTCGGTTTAGCCTATACTCTTCGGCCGTTTTTTTTTTTGTTTTTTTTTTTTAATTGGGTGAAGTTTTCGTTTTGGGGATCTTTATGAGCCATGGGATCTGGGAAGCCACCGGTCCCCCCCCAAAAAAATGACCAACCGCAGGATTAGAGAGGCATTACACCGGAAAGTCGATAATCATGTTCGTTTAAAGGAGCCCACCTCGCTTGTTTTCTCTTTCTCTACCTCTCTCTTTGGCTTGTATCCATTCAGCCCCATTCAGCCTACTGTTTTAAGACGTTTACCCGCGGTAGCGAGCCAGCATATATATATTTTTGTTTTGACAGCAAGCTAAATTTGTAAATTTTTCGATAGAAAAATTTCTCCGGCGAAGCCGGACTTCTCCAAACAATGCTGGCTCGCTATCGCTCGCCAGGAAGAAATCGACACTTGGATGGGGATAAACGTCTTAAAACAGTTGGTTGAATGGGGCCGATTGGATACAAGCCAGGGAAAGAGAGAAAAGGAGAGAAAGATAATAAAACAAAAACGGTGACTCCCCCTTAAAAAATATCGCCAGCTTCCTCTTCGGATTTCTGTGACACTGGCTGATCCGACGTCTTGGCGGTTACTATGGTGGTGGTGGTTTAACCCCTTCTGTGCCGGCGACGTCTTTTGTCATGGATGTGGGCCATCATTAGACGATTTTATTCAGCTTAGGAAGGACGTGTACCAAATAAGCGGCTGCAGGCTATATCAATGACTCCTTTTAGCTACAAGACATATCCTTCCTAAGCTACATATAATCGTCTAAATGAAACTCAAAAGACGTTAATTGCCGGTACAGAAGGGGTTATAATGGGCTAATGATCGTTGAGAGTTTTGATTGTTTCGCCATTTTAGAACAACTTATTTGATTGTTTCGTCATTTTAGAACAACTTATTTGATTGTTTTGCCATTTTAGAACAACTTATTTGATTGTTTCGTCATTTTAGAACAACTGATTTGATTGTTTCGTCATTTTAGAACAACTTATTTGATTGTTTGCCATTTTAGAACAACTTATTTGATTGTTTCGTCATTTTAGAACATCTTATTTGATTGTTTTGCCATTTTAGAGCAACGTATTTGATTGTTTCGTCATTTTAGAACAACTTATTTGATTGTTTTGCCATTTTAGAACAACTTATTTGATTGTTTCGCCATTTTAGAACAACTTATTTGATTGTTTCGCAATTTTAGAACAAATTATTTGATTGTTTCGCAATTTTAGAACAAATTATTTGATTGTTTTGCCATTTTAGAACAACCTATTTGATTGTTTCGCCATTTTAGAGCAACTTATTTGATTGTTTCGCAATTTTAGAGCAACTTATTTGATTGTTTCGCCAATTTAGAGCAACCTATTTCTTTAGCTTACCCCTTAGAACAAAGCTAGTCTGTACGAGCCTTTTAGTGAGTAGACGTCCTTCCCAAGTTGTACAAAATCGTCTAATAGTTGCCAGAATATAATGCCAAGTACATCACCGGTACAGAAGGGGTTAAGGGTGGTTAGGGCTCCTGGTATAAGAGTCTCGTCATCCATAATAGACTGTCACTATATACTGTATATATATATTGCACTGCATGCAACCTTATACCGTGGTAGCGAGTTAAGGGGGGGTCACCCGCTTTTTTTTTTTATCTTTCTCTCCTTTTCTCTCTTTCCCTGGCTTGTATCCATTCGGCCTCATTCACCCAACTGTTTTAAGACTTTTATCCCCATTCAGGTGTAGATATCTTCCTGGCGAGCGATAGCGAGCCAGCATTGTATGGAAAAATCCGGCTTCGCCGGAGAAATTTTTCTATCGAAAAATGTACAAATTTTGCTTGCTGTCAAAAAACATATATATATGCTGGCTCGCTACCGCTCGCTAGGAAAGTATTGACAACTGGATGGGGGTAAACGTCTTAAAACAGTAGGCTGAATGGGGCCGAATGGATACAAGCCAAAGAGAGAGGGAAAGAAAAAGAAAAAAAGCGAGGTGGGCTCCTTAAAAAAAAAAAAAAAAAAAATCATCTCACATGTAGCTGATTCTATTCCTTGGTGTGCTTTGAAAACATAATATTGTTGAAAAGCATATCGTCTTTACTTAAGGGGCGGTCACCTGTTTTCTTTTTTCTTTCTTTCCTTTTCTCTTTTTATCTGGCTTGTATCTATTCGGCCCCATTCAGCCAACTGGCTTAAGAAGTTTATCCCCATCCAGGTGTCGATTTCTTCCTGGCGAGCGATAGCGAGCCAGCATTGTATGAAGAAATCCGGCTTCACCAGAGAAACTTTTCTATCGAAAAATTTACAATTTTAGCTTGCTGTCAGAACAAAAATATATATATGCTGGCTCGCTAGCGTTTGCCAGGAAAATATTGTCACCTGGATGGGGATAAACGTCTTAAAACAGTAGTCTGAATGGGGCCGAATGGATACAAGCCAAAGAGAGAGGGAGAGAAAGAGAAAACAAAACCAGTGAGGTGGGCTCCCTTAACTATAGGTAGCGCCAACGAACTTGGCAATAATCTTGACCCCTGACCTCTCTCTCTAACTCAAAAGGGCCTAGAGCAAACTGGCTGTAAATATCCATACCTATTTCCTGGTGGACTCTTCCCAACTAATAGAAAAGTCAGCCCGATTGCTTTTATTCATTTCGAGTTATAAGAAGTTACGGGGTCAATTATTGCCCTATAGTACCGGTAAACTTGGGTTGCCGATCTTAACCCCTTCTGTACTGGCGACGTTTATGCAATTGTATTCTAGCACTATTTACACGATTTGGTGGTTAAGAAGGAGCTGAGGTACGGTAGTAAAAACAGTTAATTATTATGTTCTCTCCACTAACCAACTTTACTCCTAAACTCGATTAATGAAATCCAGTCTCTTCATTGCTAGAGGCCCCATTTAAGGGGAGGTTTTTAGTTGATTCCCTAGACTTCCATCAGGCTTAAAATTACTCTCCCTAGACCCCCTTTCAAGATAATTTTTTACATTTTTCGGTAGAAAAATGTCCCGGCTGAAAGCCGGTTCCTCTTAAATTACAGGCTCGCTATCGCTCGCCAGGATAAAATCGACACCTAAATGGAACGAAAGGTCTTAAAATTGACAGAAATGGGTCGAAGGTTCTTAAAATCGTCACAATGATGGGGCAAACGTCTTAAAATTAGAAAAGCAATGGGGCTAAACATGAGGGAGAAAGGAGTCGTCAAGAAAAAAAAAATCTCTCGAGTGGAAATCTCCCCATTTAACCCCTTCAGCACCATGACGTCTTGTTTACCTCTGATTCTGGCTAAAATTCGACGCTGATATGCAGCTTAAGAAGGACCTATGTTATGCAGAGGGCTAATTCCGAGATCGTATGTTTTTTGTTATACCCCAGTGAGCCCTTGAGGTCAACTATAAACTAAAGGAAATCGTCTAATGGTACCCGGAATATTATGAAAATAATTACGTATTGGTTGTGCAGGGGTTAGTTAAACTTAAAGGGGAGATTGCCACTGGAGGGATTTTTTTCTGGACCCCTTTCTCCCTCATGTTTAGCCCCAATGCTGTTAAGATTTGGAGATAAGTTAGACGATCTTAAGAACTTTCGCCCAATTTCTGTCAATTTTAAGAGCGTTCGTGCAATTTAGGTGTCGATTTTTTCCTGGCGAGCGATAGCGAGCCTGTAATTTAAGAGGAACCGGCCTTTGGCCGGGAAATTTTTCTACCGAAAAATGTACAAATTCATCTTGAAAGGGGGTCTAGGAGGTGTAGTTTTTAGCTTGATAAGAGGTCTAGGGAACAACCTAAAAACCTCCCCTTAATGATACCGTCTAATATTTACCAGACTATGATGAAGAGAACGTCACTGGATAATCCGAGGGTTATTATACCACTTTGATCACGTCCACCTTTGTTTATTATTCCCAAAGCGTCGTGCAGCCACTCCTTTGGACATAATCACTGTATAACCTTCCGTGAACTGCGTGCTGGGTTTCGCGCACATCCGCTACAAAAATGAAATGTTTATCAAGTAGGGGATTTTTTTTTTTTTTTTTTTTTTTTTTTTTTTTTTCATTATTATTATTATATTGCTTTAGTTTGCTCCCTAGACCTTTATCAAACTTGAAAAATTCACACCCAAGACCCTGCCTTCAATATAAATCTGTACATTTTTCGGTACAGGAAAATGTACCGGCCGAACGCCGGTTCCTCTTAAAATTACAGGCTGGCTACTGCTTGCCAGAAAAATATTGACACCTGGATGGGGGTAAACATCTTAAAATAGTAGGCTAAATGGGGCCGAATGGATACAAGCCAAAGAGAGAGGGATAGAAAGAGAAAAAAAAAAGCGAGGTGGGCTTCCTTAACCATACTATGTTGATGGCACCCGAGGAGGTACTGGAACCATGTTTGCTCATTACCCCTTTGAGCACCAGCGACGTGGCTTATACTTTATTCTACCTAAATTTAGACGATATTATGCAGCTCAGGAAGGATCTGGGGTAGTTTTAAAGGGAGGTATTTAGTTTGTTCCCTAGACCTCCATCAAGCTTAAAATTACACCCCCTGGAGTCCCTTTCAAGATAAATTTGTACATTTTTCGGTAGAAAATGTCCCGGCCGAAGGCCGGTTCCTCTTAAATTACAGGCTCGCTATCGCTCGCCAGGATAAAATCGACACCTGAATTGCACGAAAGGTCTTAATATGGGGTGAAAGTTCATAAAATCGCTAAACTAATGGGGCAAACGTTTTATAATATCAAAATCAATGGGGCTAAACATGAGGGAGAAAGGGGTCAATAAAAAATCCCTCAAGTGGAGCTCTCCCCTTAAAGGGTTGGTTGAGATAGTTCGAAGCCTGGTAATTGCTAGAGGCCCTTTTGAAACTAAATTACATTGTCTAATAGTAGTCATAATAGTAGTCATAATAGTAGTCATAATAGTAGTCATAATAGTAGTCATAATAGTAGTCATAATAGTAGTCATAATATAGCCTAGTAAAAGGACGTCCCTGGTACTGAACGGCTTAAATACTAATCATCGTTGAGAAAATTAATCTACTTTAAGTCACATCAAATAATATATGATAAGTTGAAAGTTTTGAAAACAGACAACTATACTGTAGCTAAATTATGTAAAAGTTTTAGCAACAATTGTGTACAGAAGTCTGGAAAGCCTTGTAGGAAAGCTTGAATTTGCGATTACATTTGTTTTAACCTTCGCCACAACGACGCAGTTAGGGAATGCTTGGGTTATTTATTGTTATATATTTATTTATGGAGTGATATATTTATTTATGGAGTGATATATTTATTTATGGAGTGATATATTTATTTATGGAGTGATATATTTATTTATGGAGTGATATATTTATTTATGGAGTGATATATTTATTTATGGAGTGATATATTTATTTATGGAGTAATATATTTATTTATGGAGTGATATATTTATTTATGGAGTGATATATTTATTTATGGAGTGATATTTTTATTTATGGAGTGATATTTTTATTTATTATTTTAGTTTCCATCAAGCTTATAAAAAGCATCCCGAAGATTCCCCTTCTAGATAAATATGTACATTTTTTGGTAGAACATATCCCGGCCGACGGCCTGTTTCTCTTAAATTACAGGCTCGCTATCGCTCACCAGGAAAAGATCGACACCTAAATGGCCCGAAAGGTCTTAATTTTGAAAAACAAATGGGGTGAAAGGTCTTAAGATCGCCAAACTAATAGCCGAACGTCGTAAAATTTGAAAACTAACGGGGGTAAACATGAGGGAGAAGGGGGCCAGAAAAAAACAAAAAAAAACATCACCCTTAAGTGGTCAACGAATTTCTGGAGATACCGGTACCCACAATATATATGACACGAAAGCCAGTTACAATTCACACCATACTGCATAATGAACTCTAAGAACACACACACACACACAAACAAAAGGTAATCCCAATATTCATGGTTACAGATTGTAATTTTGATATAACATACGGTTCAAACATCAAGATCTTCAAACCGAAATTCTTTAACTAAACCAACTGAACAGGAATCCATGCCGACGTAGGTATTGCGTACGCCAAATGTTCATATATTTTGTCTGCAACGTAAAAGCGGAAGTGGTAGTTTGCTGCATGTATAATACTCTAGCATTAGCGCAGGAAGTTACATATTTATATTTGCATATAAAAGACTTCTTCACCTTTTTCAACATTATTATGTATTGGGTAAATATGTATTGTTCTTTGTTTATGCTAAATTTGCCTGTTTTTTGGTATTCTGGTAAAACCCAAAAAATGTACCAACTGCCAACTACTGTTATTAAGCCAGTCGTTACGAGAGCATCAAGGGGGAGGTAGTCGCTTTTTCTGGACCCCCTTCCCCCCTCATGTTTAGCATATTAGTTTTGAGATTTTAAGACGTTCGTTCTGTTACTTTGTCAATTTTAAGACCAATCACCCCATTTATTTGTCAATATTTAGAGCTTTTGTGTCGATGTTTTCCTTGCGACCGATAGCGAGACAGTAATTTTAAAAGGAATCGGCGGAGGCATTTTTCTACCAAACTAATGTACAAATATGTCTTGAAATGGCTTCTAAGGGGTGTTATTGTTAAGCTTGATGGAGGTCTAGCGAGGAAACGCAAAAATACATTAATACATAAATATATAGACCAAAAAACAAGCACTACCCCCTTAACGAGAGAAAAACAAACACTACCCCCTTAACGAGAGAAAAACAAACACTACCCCCTTAACGAGAGAAAAACAATCACTACCCCCTTAACGAGAGAAAAACAATCACTACCCCCTTAACGAGAGAAAAACAAGCACTACCCCCTTAACGAGAGAATAACAAACACGACCCCCTTAACGAGAGAAAAACAATCACTACCCCCTTAACGAGAGAAAAACAAACACTACCCCCTTAACGAGAGAATAACAAACACTACCCCCTTAACGAGATAAAAACAGTCACTACCCCCTTAACGAGAGAAAAACAAACACTACCCCCTTAACGAGAGAAAAACAAACACTACCCCCTTAACGAGAGAATAACAAACACTACCCCCTTAACGAGATAAAAACAAACCCTATCCCCTTAACGAGAGAAAAACAAGCACTACCCCCTTAACGAGAGAAAAACAAACACTACCCCCTTAACGAGAGAAAAACAAACACTACCCCCTTAACGAGAGAAAAACAATCACTACCCCCTTAACGAGAGAAAAACAAACACTACCCCCTTAAGGGGAGGTTTTTAGTTTGTTTCCTACTCCTCCAGCAATCTAAAAATGTCACCCCCTTGACCCCCTTTCAAGATAAATTTGTACGGTAGAAAAATTTCCCGGCCAAAGGCCGGTTCCTCTTAAATTACAGGCTCGCTATCGCTCGCCAGGATAAAATCGACACCTGAATTGCACGAAAGGTCTTAATATGGGGTGAAAGTTCTTAAAATCGCTAAACTAATCGGGCAAACGTTTTATAATATCAAAAGCAATGGGGCTAAACATGAGGGAGAAAGGGGTCAAGAAAAAAATCCCTCAAGTGGAGATCTCTCCTTAACGAGAGAAAAACGTCGACTTTATCATCAGCTTAAAATCCAGTGGACCAATATTAAACAAATCGACCTTTTTTCTCCTTGTACTTTTAAAGAGAGGGGTGGGTGTGTGTGGTGGTGGTGGAGGAGGAGAAAAAAAGGAATACTGGATCTTGCGCTAATCTTTATATGAACCGGTGTGCACGGGTTCCCGGAGACGTGGTGTTAGATACCGACGTATATATATTATTTTATTTAAGCTTTCCCTGGCTTGTATCCATTCGGCTCCATTCAGCCAACTGTTTTAAGACGTTTATCCCCATCCAGGTGTCGATTTTTTCCTGGCGAGTGATAGCGAGCCAGCATTGTATGGAGAAATTGTTCTATAGAAAAATGTACAAATTTAGCTTGCTGTCAAAACAAAAAAATATGTATATGCTGGCTCGCTACCGCTCGCCAGGAAAATATTGACACCTGGATGGGGGTAAACGTCCTAAAACAGTAGGCTGAATGGGGCCGAATGGATACAAGCCAAGAGAGAGGGAGAGAAAGAGAAAAAAAGCGAGGTGGGCTCCCTTAAAGATTGCTCATGCTAGAGTGTGAGATATGTTATGTATAAATTACATTGTAAATTGAACTATATTCCACGGTAATAATAGAACTCCCAAACATACATACATACATACATACATACATACATACATACATACATAGGCTCGTACAAGTTTGAACAGGCTTATGAAGACGTTTGTGCGTGTACTTAAGGGGAGGTTTTTAGTGCGTTTCCTAGACTTCCATCAAGCCTGAAATTACAGCCCATTGACCCCCTTTCAAGATAATTTGTACATTTTTCGGTAGAAAAATTTCCCGGCCGAAGGCCAGTTCCTCTTAAATTATAGGCTCGCTATCGCTCGCCAGGAAAAATCGACACCTAAATGGCACGAAAGGTCTTAAAAGTGACATAAATGGGGCGAAAGTTCTTAAATCGTCAAACTAATGGGGCAAACGTCTTAAAATTTCAAAAAACAATGGGGCTAAACATGAGGGAGAAGGAAGGTAGAAAAAATATCCCTCAAGTGGAAACCTCCCCTGCCGGTATCACACGAACGCTTTTTCACTCAACATTTATCCTTAACACTGGTTTGGCAGCTCATAAGGTAAACATTTAATATTTGTCTGTCACCTAAATGCATCTACCTTCAGTCTAGTTTCCGATACCAGTGCAAAATATTCCAGAAATGTTGCCAGCACAATGTTGATTATCGAATGTTGACTATAAAAGCTCTCGTGTGATACCGGCTTAAGACATACTGTATATTCGTACCTATGCAACCATCCTGACGACGTATACAGACTAAACACACGTAACAATATTAAGGGGAGGTTTTTAGTTGATTCCCTAGACTTCCATCAAGCTTCAAATTACTCTCCCTAGACCCCCTTTCAAGATAAATTTGTACATTTTTCGGTAGAAAAATGTCCCGGCTGAAAGCCGGTTCCTCTTATATTACAGGCTCGCTATCGCTCGCCAGGATAAAATCGACACTTACATGGCACGAAAGGTCTTAAAATTGACAGAAATGGGTCGAAAGTAATTAAAATCGTCAACATAATGGGGGCGAACGTCTTAAAATTAGAAAAGCAATGGGGCTAAACATGAGGGAGAAAGGAGTCAAGAAAAAACCCTCAAGTGGATATCTCCCCTTAAGCCACTCCAATAGCTTCCTCTCTATCCAACACCCCTCCTCCCCTCTCTACACTCTTCAGAAAAATAGGAAAAGTAGAATGTAGATACGAGGTGCCGTTGTAAAGGCTTATCCCTCAATACTTTCATCTGAACCATCTACACTTAAGTATGGACAGGCATGCACAGGATTTAAAACACACGCGCACATATACACGTACATTCATGTAAACACACACACACACACACACACACACATTCAGTCTCACCGACTACATTAAATACAAACGAACGTTTTATACTTGGAGATTGCATTTTGCCCCATTTGATTCGGAATTTGATAACCGTACATAACTTGGAGTCGCCTACATTGGTGTAAGCGAGTGGAACAAATTGCCAGATAAGTTGGTGGAGAGCAATACAATTGACATTTTCCAAATGAGATTAGTTTTTATATCTTAAAAAAAAAAAAAAAAAAAAAATATGTATTTGCAGTTTGCCACACAAGTCCTGTTTTTCACCATCCCAGTAAAATCTTAATTTGGCAGAGTTCGCACCCACCTCCCCAACCCTCCTCCCTCAGTCCACTTGCCTTCCACCCCACCCTCTTCCTTCCCTTCCACTGTCCGACTCATAGTATCTCACGGTTATGAAGTAGGTGTGTTGGGAAGCATTTAAACCACTTGCTTTCATTTCATTATATTGATACCCTTGCCGTAAATTATTCTATCAGAAAGGTTCTTAACAAAATTCTGGTGAGTTATAAATATTTATTCGTATTTCATAAAACAACGCATGGATAGGTTACGGATGAAGCATATTTCAGTAAACTCGAAGAGGGAGAGAGATGATCGTAATTGGACATCTTGGTCGTCTGGCAATAAACCGATAAATAGATAGCCTTTAAAATTAGCGTTAACATTTCAGATATGATATAAATAAATTAAGAGCTTAAAATGAGTTGCTTAAGTCTTTTACTGTATTATTTCAGTATGTTGCTAGATCAAATTTAGCGACTAAAAGTTGCCAGATAATGCGCTCGTCTGCATTAGCCTTTACTGCCTACGAAAGCTCATATGTTTATAAGCATGGGGGAGGGGAGGGGTAGAAGAAAGGGGGGTGATGGGGGGTGAACCGAGACATGGGGCCGGGGGGCAGAGAGGAAGGGAGGGAGGGTGGGGGGAGAGAGGAAGGGAGGGAGGGGGTGGGGCAGAGAGGAAGGGGGGGGGGTGGGGGGGAGAGAGGAAGGGAGGGGGGGAGAGAGAGAGGAGGGGGGGGAGAGAGGAAGGGAGGGGGGTGGGGAGAGAGAGGAAGGGAGGGGGATGGCGGAGAGAGAGGAAGGGAGGGGGTGGGGGGAGAGAGGAAGGGGGGGGGGTGGGGGGAGAGAGGAAGGGAGGGGGGGGGAGAGGAAGGGAGGGGGTGGGGGGGGGGTACTGGTAACAAGACTGCCAGTTGTCTTCATTACTGGGTTTAGTAAACGGCTTGTATACTTTGACACCCTATCCAATTAGAGTTTACTATATAATGCGCCAGGTATTGCGATAACCACCAGTAACATACTGTAACTGAAAGAAAGCGAATGGTGGGAATAAAGGGAGAGCTAGAGAGGTGGTGGAGGGGTTTAAGGGAGCCCACCTCGCTTTTTTTTCTCGTTCTCTCCCTCTCTCTTTGGCTTGTATCCATTCGGCCCAATTCAACCTACTGTTTTAAGACGTTTACCCCCATCCGGATGTCAATATTTTCCTGGCGAGCGTAAGCGAGCCAGCATATATATATTTTTGTTTTGACAGCAAGCAAAATGTTTAAAAGTTTTCGATAGATTTTTTTTTTAATTTTTCGATAGAAAAATTTCTCCGGCGATGCCGGATTTCTCCATTCAATGCTGGCTCGCTATCGCTCGCCAGGAAGAAATCAACACCTGGATAGGGATAAACGTCTTAAAACAGTTGGCTGAATGGGGCCGAATGGATACAAGCCAGGGAAAGAGAGAAAAGGAGAGCAAGATAAAAAAAAAAGCCGGTGACCCCCCTTAATAGGGAGGCTACGTGTAGAACGGCAGGGGGGCGTGGTACTTTTGGAAGGGATCAGGGGGGTAAAACGTCATCAGTCCAGCAACACTTGCCGGATCAGACTGACGTGTTTTGTTGGGGGTTATTAGTGTTGTGTTATAATGTTTACGGCAAGTCTGGGAGAACTTGTGCACTGCTGCGGTGAATATGGAGGGGACAAAGGGCGGGTCGCTTTCCTTCCCGTGTGGACAGGCATGCAGTAGGGAAGAGGGGTGGAGGAAGCCGGAGTGAGGTTAGTCCACTGCTGTTCGTCATCATCACCATTTAAGGAGGTAGTGCTTGGTTTTTCGTCTATGTATTTATTAATTAATTTATTTTTGATTTCCTCGCTAGACCTCCATCAAGCTTAAAATAGCACCCCAAGCCTCCTTTTCAAGATGAATTTTTACATTTTTCGGTAGAAAAATGTCCCGGCCAAAGGCCGGTTCCTTCTAAAATTACAGGCTCGCTATCTCTCGCCAAGAAAAAATCGACACCTAAATGGCACGAAAGGGCTTTGACGAAGAAATATAGCGAAAGGTCTTAAAATCGACAAACTAACGGCACGAAAATCTTCAAAACTAATATGCTAAACATGAGGGAGAAGGGAGTCCATAAAAAGCGAGTACTACCCCCTTAATGATAGATTATCCGCTAAACATCATACACGTTAGGAGCTACGATCTATCCATGTTATCTCCAGGTGTACTATGTGTGTTTCATGTATTGGATATTATTAACCCCTTTCACACCACCATGACATAATTTGCATCTTATTCTGGTTACCATTAGACGCTTTCCTTTAGTTTATAATCTATGTCTACTACTCAAATGGGTAACTACGATCTCCATAAACCCTCCTAAGCACCCGTCACACCTAGCCGATTTTAGGCCAAGACTGTCCGCGACCTAAGGGTCGTGGACAGTCTTGGTCTACGTCGCCGCGCATCATGGGCCGTCGCCAACATAACAAACAGGTCGGGATGGGTCTTCACATACCCCCTCAAAAGTTCTACATGCACAACATTGAAAATCAAGTCGGCGTGGAGTGAGGTAAAAAAAATGGGACGGGAAGGGGACGGGAGGCTGATGGCGTGTGACGGCGCTTGACGGCGCTTGACGGCGCTTGACGGGAAAAGGTAGGCGTCAGTGCGGCGGTACACGGCACCATAAATGAGGTCTGCGTCAGGCGGCGTCACCATAACAACCTGCGGGGATCAGCGGCGGCTTGCGGCGACCCAACGATGCCCTAACGGTCAATATATAAATAAACGACATAATTAAATAATAAATATATTATCAATAACCATCAATATATAAGATTAGGTATATTAATTACAGAAACAATGAAAAATAACAACATTCAATACATAATTAAATTAATAATAATAATAAAATAACAGAATTAACTGAAATAATCAGTTAATAATCAGCCGTCCATACTGAAGGGGTCGCCGTCCATCGGCACAGTAATGCATATTGACGCCGCCCTACCTCCTGTCGACGCCGTTCGTCGGGTCGTTGTCAACGCGCTACGCCGCAGATTGGCACTACAGCGGCGACCTAGGTCTCACCTTCAGTCCTGCATGGGCGCCGCTCTACCCCGTCAGGTCGCTGTCAGGCGGCGTGGCCATCCATACTGCGTCCCGTCCAAAACTCACCCCCCCAAATCCTTAAGCTCTCCGCCGAAGGTCGGCATTCCTGACCACGACTAAAGGTCGTGGTCAGTCTTGGCTCAAGTCGGCATGGTGTGACGCCTGCTTTAGTAACTTAGGTCCTTCTTTAACTGCATACAATCATCTCATTTTAGCGAGTCCAAGGTAAAAAGATATCACGGTGCTCAAGGGGTTAACCACTACACTAATGGGTAGCATTCAAGGAGACTACTGCAGGACTCTTCTTCTTCTTCTTACCTCTCACCGGGTATAGGCTATCCTAGTGTTTACTAGCCTATACCCCTTGGAAAGGACATTAGCCTAACCTAACAACCTTACCTAACCTATCCTAGTATTATAGATGGGGGCTGCCGCCCCCACACCCCCGCTTTGACTTAGATTTTTGGTGTATTTGTCTGTGAAGTGGATATTTTTCAATTTGTTGATAACGAAAATCCTCCATGCGGACTATATGGAGAAAAATATGGCGAATCCATTGGTGCCTATTTTCCCTAATAAATTGTTTCTAATAAGGCGGATGTAGTGTCCTTGAAGATTATCTACTAATGTTATGTCGTATATATTATAAAGAATGTACAGTTTGCCGCACATAATGTTCATGAAGATCACTGTAAAACCGTATTATGGCAACGCCGAACCCCCCACCCTCACTCCCCCTCCTACCTTCCACCCCACCTTTCCTCCCTCCCTCACTCCCCCTCCTACCTTCCTCCCTCCCTTCCACCTCTCTAACCCCCCTCCTTCATTCCACCTCCGACCTTCCACCCCACCTTTCCTCCCTCACTCCACCTCCGACCTTCCACCCCACCTTTCCTCCCTCACTCCACCTCCGACCTTCCACCCCACCAACCACTTGTATGTTTCAGCCCACAATAATTGCCCTTTTACATAGTTTGACTGATACTTTGAATTATGCTATGATGATCATTCCAAAGAACAAATCATTAAACAAGACGGAAAATGTTTGTCTTCTTTTCTGCCTCCTTCTATTTCTCCCTCGCCTCACCCCCCCCCCCCCCCCCCACCACCTCTCTCTCTCTCTCTCTCTCACAATTGTCGGATATATGTATCATTCTCTCTCTCTCTCTCTCTCTCTGTCTCTTTCTCTCTCACAATTGTCGGATATATGTATCCTGCGTAGCCTATCAATGCATTGTTTAATAATATACGAACACATTTATATCTGGATTGAATTTAGTAGCTTATATTAATGTCATGATAAACGAGTAGGGTATATATATATATATATATATATATATATATATATATATATATATATATATATATATATATATATATATATATATATATATATATATATTAATGCAAATAAAACAAGTGGTTTAGATGCATTACAACGCACCTACTTCAAAACCGTGATATACTATCAGTCGGACAGTGGAAGGGAGGGAGGAAAGATCGGGTGGAAGGTGAGGTGGTGGAATGAGGGAGCGGGTAGGGAAGATGGGTGCTGCGGTGCCAAAATCCGATTTTACTGTGATCTTCAGGGATAGAATATGTGCAGTAAACTCTACGTACCGTATTCTGGTGGGAACCCAGGCACATCACGATCGCCAAAGGTCGCTTGTTGCCTCGAAGTTAAGGTAGAATAAGCAATGTACTGTACACCTAGGAGAATATAAAACACTGTAGATTTCCAGCATCACGGCTCCAAGTGAATAATAAACCGACAATAAATATTATTATTTCACACACAAACACACACACACACACATCTCTCTCTCTCTCCCTCCCTCTCTCTCTCTCTCTCTCTCTCTCTCTCTCTCTCTCTCTCTCTCTCTCTCTCTCTCTCTCTCTCTGTCTGTCTATTAATAGTGAATTTACATTTGACGATATATATTGTCCATTCCATTCTGCATTATTCACATTACCAGAAAATATTGATGTTTAGCCCCATTAGTTTTGAGAGTTCTCCCCATTTTTGTCAATGTTAATACCTTTCGTTCCATTTATGTGTCGATTTTTTTCTGGCGAACGAAAGTGAGCCTGTAATTTTGGATGAACCGGTCTTTGGCCGGACATTTTGTCTACCGAAAAATTTACAAATTTATCTCAAATATAAATAAATATAAATTAAATATCTTGGAGATATTTAAAAAGCTTGATGAGGTCTAGGGAGTAAGCTAAAAAAAAAAAAAAAAAAAAAAAAAAAAAAAATCCCCCTAACCCCCACTGTACCGGTGACGTCTTTTTAATGTTATGGTAGCCATATTTCGACGATTCTGTGCAGCTTAACCCTCTCCGACATATGACGCGATTTTGAGCCTATTGGGGATACTTTAAAGCCATTGCTACCATCAGGGGTATTTAGAAACATTTAGTTTAGTTACTTCAACCTCCGCAGTTGTCTTTGAGTTAGCTGTGGGCAGAAAACTAATTTTGGAGAGGTAATTATAAGAATGAGAGAACTCTATTTCTTATTGCTAATCTGGCAACCTCTGCGTCATATGTGCGTGAAAGGGTTAAGAAGGATTTGTGGTAGTATAAAGGGTTAAATGAGATCGTTCGAAGCCTGTTAATTGCTGGAGGTCCTTTTTAAACTGGATAAAATCGACTAATAAGTAGCTACAATAGAGTTAAAAGGACGGAATCGGTACATAAAGGGCTAAGGATTGCGACTGTACAGCAAAGGACATGAGTATGGATGAACGATAATGATATACTGACGAAGTATTATGCACATTAATGGATATTCCTATGAGTCTGATTACTGGTTTCCTCTAATCAATACTCACGACTATAAATGTACACTTTAAGGGAAGGTTTTTAGTTTGGTCCCTGGATATCCATCAAGCTTAAGATTACACCCCCTTGAGCCCCTTTCAAGATAATTTTGTACATTTTTCGGTAGAAAAATTTCCCGGCTGAAAGCCGGTTCCTCTTAAATTTCAGGCTCGCTATCGCTCGCCAGGATAAAATCGACATCTAAATGGCACGACAAGTCTTAAAATTGACAGAAATGGGTCGAAAGTTCTTAAAATCGTCAAAATAATTGGGCGAACGTCTTAAAATTAGAACAGCAATGGGGCTAAACATGAGGGAGGAAGGAGTCAAGAAAAAAATCCCTCAAGTGGAAATCTCCCCGGAGACAGTGGCTGTTTTGTTGGTCTTAATTCATGTATTCATTGATTTTTTAGCTTCCTTGGTAGACCTTCCTCAAACTTGCAAAAACACCCCCTGGACTCCCCCTCAAGATAAATTTGTACATTTTTCGGTAGAAACATTTCCCGGCCGAAGGTCGGTTCCTCATATAATTACAAGCTCGCTATCGCTCGCCAGGAAATAATCAACTCCTAAATGGCACGATAGATCTTAAAATTGATGACAAAATGGAGGTAAAGGTGTTAAAATCGCCAAACTAATGGGCCGAACGTTTTCAAATTTGAAAACTAAAGGGCTAAGCATGAGGGAGAAGGGTGTCCAGAAAAAGTAGCCCATCTCCCCTTTATACATAAATCCTGCCCTTTTCCTACTCCTAGCACTGCTAAAATCCCCCCCCCCATATATTCATAGATATCTTCGAAAACCATAGGCCCGTTTTTGTGTCCTAAAGTTACACATACAGTATAGTGTAATGTCAAGCCTGCCTGCTTGAATCTTCCCACCTACTACCTACACATATACACACATACATATACTGTATATACACACATAGTCAGACACACACAATTGAGGGAGGTGAATGGAGAGGGAATCGACTGCTACCCAACCAATAGGCAATAATTACCCTTCACTCTCCCTCTCTCATATTCTCTCTCTCTCTCTCTTCCTCTTCCTCCACTCTCTCATATTCTCTCTCTCTTTTCTACATACAACACAGTTCTCTAAGAAGTTGTAGATATTACTTCAGTAGAACGGCTTAACCCCTTCTGTACCAGCGACGTCTATTTAATTATATTCTGGCTACTATTAGACGATTGTGTTGTCTAAAAAGGCTCTCCAGCATTCGAACTATCTCACTTAACCCTTTTTACTACCACAGATCCTAAGCTACGTAAAATTACACTTCTATTTATGGGTGTGCAAAGCCGCATCATTCTACCACACTGAACCGGGTATCGAGTTCGAATCCCGGGAGGACCATATGTCCTTTCATTAGTTTATTCAAGTACATTGGTGTTTGTAATTGATGATTAATGAATGTTAAGGGGAGACAGACCGTTTTTATGGACCACCTTCTCCCTAATGTTTAGCCCCACTAGTTTTGAGATTATAAGACGTTCGGCCCATTAGTTTGGCGATTTAACACCTTTCGCCCCATAACGTTGTCAATTTTAAGACCTTTCGTGCCATTTAGGTGTCGATTTTTTCCTGGCGAGCGATAGCGAGCCTGTAATTTTAAGAGGAACCGGCCTTCGGCCGGGAAAATTTTCTACCGAAAAGTATACAAATTTATCTTGAAGGGGGGTCTAGGGGATGTTTTTCTAAGCTTGATGGAGGTCTAGGGAGGAAACTAAAAAAATATATGAATAGATGAATTAATAGACCAAACAAACGGTCAGTCTCCCCTTAAGAAACGGGGTGTTATTTATTATATTATTCTCGCCCTGTTTCGTATTTGTCCTCCATTCTTCCAGTTTATTCACCCATATAATGTTGCGTGTTCTCCTCGGCCCTGTTTGTTGATGGCGTTGTGATGTATTAAGGGGGGGATGGGCGGGGTTTCTGGCCCCCTTCTCCCTCGTGGTTTGCCCCATTAGTTTTCAGATTTTAAGATGTTTGCCCTATTTGTTTGTCGATTTTATGACCTTTCGCCCCCATTTCTTTGTCAATATTAAGATCTTTCGTCCTATTTATGCGTCGATATTTTTCCTGGCGAACGATAGTGAGCCTATAATTTTGGAATAACTGGACATTTTTCTATCTTGAAGAGGGATCTAGGGGGTGTTCTTGACAGGTTGATGGAGGTCTAGGGAGGAAACTAGAAACACAAATATGACTACATGAATAAATCGACCAAAAAGTGAACCACCCCCTCTTAATGTTGCTTTTGAGTTTCCTTTGTCCCATTGTCCCATTGTCCCATTGTCCCATTTATTCTTATCGATTATGTGTATTGCTTTGAGGAAATCAACTATAAATATTCCTTTGATACTCTAGTCCTAATTTGTATTCATCTTTCCCTGTTCTCCAATTATCTCGTTCTTGTGTATTGCCTTTTTGGTTTATAAATTTATTAATTCATATATTTTTTTAGTTTCCTCGCTACACCTCCATCAAGCTTAAAAAACACTCCCTAGACCTCCCTTCAGGATAAATTTGTACATTTTTCGGTAAAACATTTTCCCTTAAGAATACAGGCTCGCTATCGTTCGCCAGGAACAAATCGACACTTAAATGGCACGAAAGTTCTTAAAATTGACAAGGAAATGGGACGAAAGTGGTAAAATAGCCAAACTCATGGTCGAAACGCCTTAACATCTCAAAACTAATGGGGCTAAACATAAGGGAGAAGGGGGTCGATAAAACCCCTCTGCCTCCCCTTAATACTTCCTTCTCCACTCCCTGGCTCCTCATCGCCGCCTCTACGCTTTTTATTTATCCATTCTTCTCTCCCGCTCACTCACTCACTCACTCACTCACTCACTCTCACTCACTCTCACTCACTCTCACTCACTCACTCACCTCCTCACTCACTCACTCACTCACTCACTCACTCACTCACTCACTCTCTCACTCACTCACTCACTCACTCTCACTCACTCACTCACTCACTCACTCTCTCTCTCTCTCACTCTCTCTCTCTCTCTCTCTCTCTCTCTCTCTCTCTCTCTCTCTCTCTCTCTCTCTCTCTCTCTCTCTCTCTCTCACTAGAGAAAATAGGGTTGTCAGAGGAGAGGTGACACACTGGGACCTGGATTTATTGCAGTCAAGAGCAAATAATAACTCCGGGTCCTACAGTGGTCACTTTGTTTACCACCTGAGAGAGAGAGAGAGAGAGAGAGAGAGAGAGAGAGAATGAGAGATTTATTTGATTTTGTATAACATATTTATTATACACCAACCTCCACGTTTCAAAAGTACGTAGTAGACCCAGGTACTAGGCCTCTTGATTACACAATATCATATAGCAATATTATCATTGAATTGAAAGTGGATATGCAAATTAAAGTGGTATTCCTCAACTATGTTACTAAAGTGTTCTGCTTTCGATTTAGGTTATATATATATACATAAATATATATACAGGTCTTATGTACATAAGTTCTATCTATCTATCTATATGCTCAGGCCCAATCCCCATTTTGGGGGTAGCCGACTCAAGACAGAGCAAGAACAGGGAAAACACAAAAACAACATAAAACAAAAATTAAACACAGATAAAAAACACAAACTCTCACACATCCAGGTCACCCAGGAGAAGACCCAGAGACCAGGGTTACCAAGGTCGCTCCAGCACTCCCCCGGCCCCTGACCACCAGGAGAGGTTCCGATCTCGGCAGGCAGACATGCAGCGGAGCCAAAGCGACAAGCCCTCCCACCACACTTCCAGGCACACCCTACATATTAATCGTCTCCCCGGGCCAGGCGCCTGATGGACTATTATCTAGTCCAACTTGCGCCCGACCCCTTACTCCAAATGACCACGTGTTCACTCAACTATTCACAAGCATTCTCCATTCACTCCTGTCCACCACCACTTCCCCTGCCTGATCTATAGTCATTCCTCTATCATCCAAAGCCTTTCTTACACAGTCTCTCCATCTCAATGGGGGTCTTCCTGCCCTTCTATCTCCCCTTGTACCTGACTCACATATTCTCTTTGTAAGCCTTTCATCTCCCATTCGTTCAACATGACCATACCAGCTCAGCACCCTTCTGTCCACTCTTGCTGACAAATGTTCCTGCTGCCCCACTCTCCTACGTATCTGTTCATTTCTTAATCTGTCTCTACGAGTAACTCCACACATACTCCTCAAGCAGCTCATCTCCATCACATCCAGCCCTCTTTTCTCCTTTTTCTTCAGAGCCCATGTCTCAGCCCCATACATCACTGTTGGCACAACAATTCCTTGATACAGTGCACTTTTTACTTTCACTCCGAGATTTCTCGTCTTCCACATACTTCCCATTATTTATTTCACTGTAGACACATTGCAGATTTAGAAAGTAATGCTCATGATAATTGGCTTAAGGGGAGGTATTTAGTTTGTTCCCTAAGTTTTCATCAAGCTTAAAATTACACCCCCTAGACCACCTTTCAAGATAAATGTGTACATTTTTCGGTAGAAAAATTTCCCGGCCGGAGGCCGGTTGCTCTTAAATTACAGGCTCGCTGTCGCTCGCCAGGAAAAAATCGACACCTTAATGGCACGAAAGGTCTTAAAATTGACGGAAATGGGGCAAAATGTCTTAAAATGTTCAAACTACTAGGGCTAACGTCTTAAAATCTCAAAATCAATGGGGCTACACATGAGGGAGAAAGGGGTCCAGAAAAAATCCCTCAAGTGGAAATCTCCCCTTAACAGTTGATGATAATTGAAAATTTATTATTGGTTTCCCTAAACCTCCATCACACTTATAAAATACATCCTCGAGAATCCTCTTTGAGATTAGATAGTACAGTTTTCGGTAGAAAAATTTCCCGGCCGATGGCCGGTTTCTACGAAGTTATAGGCTCGCTATCGCTCGCCAGGAAAATAATCGACACCTAAATGGCACGGAAGGTCTAATTATTCACAAAGAAATGGAGCAACAGTGTCTTAAAATTGACAAACAAAGGGGACGAACGCCTTATAATTTCAAAACCAATGGTGCTAAATATGAGGGAGAAGGGGGTCTAGAAAAACTTGCTACCTTCCCCTAACTTGCTATTACAAGTTATGACCGCCTAGTGTTCCTGCTCATGAGGCAGTTATGACACCGTAGGAGAGAAATGAGCTGATAGTTCAAATTGGTTTGTTAGGCCTGTGAATCTCCTTACCTGCTTTTTAAAAATGTTTCTCTCTGTCCCTGTCTTGTATCCATTCGGCCCCATTCAGCCAACTATTTTAAAACTTTTATCCCCATCCAGGTGTCGATTTCTTCCTGGCGAGCGATAGCGAGCCATCATTGTATGGAGAAATCTGGCTTCGCCGGAGACATTTTTCTATCGAAAAATTTACAAATTTAGCTTGCTGTCAAAAAAAAAAATATATATGTATGCTGGCCCGCTACCGCTCGCCAGGAAAATATTGACACCTGGATGGGAGTAAACGTCTTGAAACAGTAGGCTGAATGGGGCCGAATGGATACAAGCCAAAGAAAGGGAGAGAAAGAGAAACAAAAAAGTGAGGTGGGCTCCCTTAACTAATGGTGTCTTTGAGTTTCCATGCTCTTTAGTATTATAGTCTATTCACTATTATTTGGCCAATATCTTGACCAGTAACCTCTTGTAACTCCAACAGTGCCTCTATAGGATAATGTGTAGCAGTCTTATTATAAGCAGTCAGTCAATACCTTAGGCTTGAGTATTTGGGGTAATTAATTCGTGTTTCAGAGCGTTTGTTCCTAATTTTGAGCAACACACTTTAAAATATTGTCAACGTGAAGTTGACATTGATTGAATGTCCACCTTTTTCTTCGTATACTTTGAATCTGATGCCGTGACTCGGAGCCAAGTATCGGATACATGCCCTCGTGTGACCCCGGCATAACCAATTCTGTCGTGGTTGCAATACTACCATATTATATCTGTAATTGGTTCTGAGAGTTTCTTTGTTTCGTTGTTGTTGTTCCCCAGGCTGTCAGACCGAACAGCCCCAAGGTCCCGAGCAAGGCCAAGGCCATAACCGTGCGCCCCCACAGAACCCTCCCAGATTTACCACTAAGAAAGTCCAGGTGGCCGAAGCCGCTCCCAGGCTAGGGGCTGAGGAGGGTGCGGAAACGCCCGGGACATCAAAGCCCCACCCAGAGCCTTGTGCCCCTTAACAATTATGGAGGGAAAGTTGAGGGGCAAGGGAAAAATGTGACACTTTGGCTCACACTCTGCCAACTTCAAGGTTAGCAGTAGAGAGGTCAATCCATAAAATATCCTTGTTTCGTTGACATTAGTTGTTTATTGCTTGCTTTTTCATTATATTTTATTTTATTTATAATTTCACTGATGTTCTTGATGTTGGTCAGATTTTCTTAATGGTTGTGTGGACTTTTAGGTGAGGGTTGTCTATTGTTTAATCAAAGGTATAATAGAGGAATACAGAGGTATTGGGTATATTGATAGTGATTTACCATTCCATCCTTATAGAATATATTTTTATTAATACCAATATACCTTTATGAGGGCAATATTTGTATGGAAAATTTAATTATCGCTTTCATACTTTCTTTAAGGGGGGATGGGCGTATATATTTCTTTAAGGGGGGATGGGCGTATATATTTCTTTAAGGGGGGATGGGCGTATATATTTCTTTAAGGGGGGATGGGGCGCATATATTTCTTTAAGGGGGGATGGGCGTATATATTTCTTTAAGGGGGGATGGGCGTATATATTTCCTCATTTATTTATCTTTATATTACTATTTTAGTTTCCTCCCTAGACCTTCATCAAGCTTATTAAAAACACCTGCCCAAGACCCTCCTCTAAGATAAATTTGTACATTTTTTGGTAGAAAAATGTCCCGGTCCAAGGCCGTTTCGTCTTAAAATTACAGGCTCGCTATCGCTCGTCAGGAAAAAATAGACACCTAAATGGCACGAAAGGTCTTAAAAATGACAACGAAATGGGGCGAAACTAATGGGCCGCGCATCTTAAAATCTCAAAACTAATTAGGCTAAACACGAGGGAGAAAGGGGTCCAGAAAAATACCCCCATCTCCCCTTAAAGCACTTTCGTACCTAGATGTTTTTTTTATTTTCCGGACGATGTGAGATGTTATTGCTATTATATTAACCCATTCAGTAGGCGATGACATTTTCTTAATCTTATTCTAGAAATCTTTAGTAGACAATATTATTCGATTTGAAATGACCTGTAGGAATCGATGGGCTAATTGAAATATATCTTAGGTCTTAGTTATTCCTAAAAGTCCTTCCTAAGCTGAATATAATCTTCGAATGATTGCTTGAAGAGAATGAAAAATACATCCCCCGTACTGAAAGAGTTATTGTAAGTTAACCAAGCACCTATTGACAGTCACCCCGTGCAATACCAACATATGTACGGTCGCGCTAATTAAGTCATGTCCCAGCTGTCATTACGTTTGGCTTGCTCTGTGCTGTATTAATGTCTGTCAGATGTTGAATAGGGTGGGTAAGTGTAGGAACATGTTTGTATATTTCACTCGATATGAAGAAATGAAGCTTAGATATTGCTGATACCAATTATTGATCAAAACATACTCGGTGCCGAGCACCACTTATTAGCGCGACTGTACCTTAGTAACTGTACCTTAGTGGAACTTATAATAAATTGGATATTACATTGAGACTAAGGCTCTGTTTGCTAAAGGGGCAGATGTTTTTTGTGAGTGTTTTTTTTTACCCCTTCTCCCTTATGCTTAGCCCCATTAGTTTTGAGATTTTAAGACGTTCAGCCCATTAGTTTGGTGATTTTACACCTTTCGCCCCATTTCGTTGTCGTTTTTAGACCTTTCTTGCAATTTAGATGTCGATTTTTCCCTGCCGAGCGAAAGCGAGCCTGTCATTTTAAGAGGAACCGGCCTTCGGCCGGGAAATTTTTCTACCGACAAATGTACATATTTATCTTGAAGGGGGGGGGGGGGGGTCCAGAGTTTTTTTTTTAAAGCTTAATTATTAAATGAATGAATACAGGTAGTAGGGGTAGGCAGCCCCGCCCAGGAAAGTACTACCGCCAAGGTTTCGGGAGACTCAGGGAATAGCCTGAATTCCATTTTCTCTCTCAGGCCTTGGTAGCTGGATACATATCTTTCTGCCTCACACATCAGGGGTATCAGGAAAACCCTCTTTATATAACATACACATCCAACTTCACGACATTGCCCTACATCGCTATCCTCTATCCATAAAACACTACTCTTCCCACTACATATCATACATGTAACACCATACACTTACCTTATAAACATGGCAGTACAATTGTTAAGAGCAAACCTGGTGGTCCCTCGGATATCCACCCCCGGCAGGGTTGGGTCATTGACACAGGGCCCTCCCGGTCGTCATCATGCGACTGTGTCAAGAGCATTGCAACGTCCCAAAGCTGCTCGTCGGTGCAGCTTTTTCTTTAGTAATATAAGGGGACTTCACTCTAACATAAATTCTGTACACCAATTTCTTCAAGCAGAATCCCCTACTCTCCTTTTTTTGACAGAGACTCAAGTAACATCCACATCTGACACATCTAGATTTAATTTTCTAGGTTATCAACTGCTCCAAAATTTCAGACCTAAAGGAGGTGTATGTTGCTTCGCAAAATCTGAAATTGTCCTGGAGGAGGTTACTAGTTTCAATTGTCCCTATTTTGATTATTCTATATACACATTAATTTCTGCTGGTAAATTTAAATACATATGTTGCATCTACCGTTCCCCAAGTACTCCTCCAGAGCAAAGTCTTTTTGATTCTCTGTCCTCACAACTCCGTGTCCTCAACTTAAATGCTTCTTCTGAAATCACTGTGTTGGGTGATTTTAATGTCCATAATGTTGAATGGCTCACTCATTCAGCCAGGACTGATGCTGGTCTTCAATGTGAACTATTTGCAGACTCATTTAATCTCACTCAACTAGTCAACCAACCCACCCGTGTACCAGATAATCCTAATCATAATTCCCACCTACTGGACTTATTTTTAACAACCAATTCAGAAAATTATGATGTTACAGTGAGGTCCCCGCTTGGATCTTCTGATCACTGTCTGATACAGGCCACCTGTCTATCACCTACCACACCTTCCCACTCTGAACCTGTTTTGGTGACTAAATGGCATTACGATAGGGCAGACTGGGAGGGTCTTCAAGGTTTCTTTATTGATATTCCCTGGACCTCTTTCTTTTCTAATGATGCACACTCCACCTTGAGCCACATACAAGATTTTGTAAAAATTGGAATGGAAACTTTTATTCCTCATCAAAAGTACAGTAAAAGATCTAATTCACCTAAATGGTTTGACCATAATTGTGCTAGAGTAACTGAACAAAAATCAATAGCCTACAATGCATACACAAGATCAAACACACATGAAGCCTTTAATTACTTTAGAAACATCAGAAATCATGCCAAAACTGTATTAAACCTAACTAAATCAAACTTTCTCCATAAACAGGCATATAAACTTCTAAATAATCCAAATGATAAACAAATATTTTGGTCTACTCTTAACTCATTCAAATCCAACTTCACTACTGCTTCATCCTTTCCACCATTAAAATCTCCGACTGGCAATCTTGTAAGTGACCCACGAGGTAAAGCTAACCTTCTTGCGGATATTTTCTCCACCAACTCCACCTTAGATGAAATAAATCAAGATGTCCCTGTACTTAATTTTAATTCGCCTGAAATTCCCTCACTTAAGATCCACACCAGACATGTCAAAACTATTTTGCAGAATCTCTCGGTAGATAAGGCTCCTGGTCCAGATGAAATTCCTCCAATAGTACTTAAGAATTGCTCCTTGGTGCTCGCTCCTGTATTGGCAAAAAATTTCCGTCTGTGTACTCATACCTCATGCTTCCCAGTACCCTGGAAAGAAGCAAACATCCATCCAGTTCCTAAAAAGGTGCCTCTTCAGATCCATCAAACTACAGACCAATAGCTATAACATCCACTCTTGGCAAAGTCTTTGAAATTATATTAAATAATCACATAATTGAGCATCTGGAGAATAATAAATTAATCAGTGATAGGCAATATGGTTTTAGACGATGTCGATCAACTGCAGACATTCTTTGCCTTCTTACGCATCAAATCAAGCAAGCTACAGACCAACATGGTGAAACACATACAATAGCACTGGATATATCAAAGGCATTTGATAGAGTCTGGCATCAATCCTTATTGTCGAAGATGTCACACTATGGCCTTGCATCATTAGTTCCACTAATTTCTTCTTATCTTCATAACAGAAAAATACGTGTAATGGTAGTTGGCCTTTATTCTCAATTTCACTCAATAAATGCTGGTGTTCCCCAGGGATCAGTTTTGGCCCCAACTTTGTTCCTCATTCATATCAATGATCTCATATCTACCACTCATAATCCAATACATTCCTACGCAGATGACTCAACACTCCACAGTTCCTTCACATTTACCAATTCTTTCACCCAACCCGATCTTATAAATTCAAAAATAAACACTGCAATTTCTCTGAACCAGGACCTTTCTAGAATTAATGAATGGGGACAAGAGAATCTAGTTTCCTTTAATGCACAGAAAACCAAGTACATTCAATTTTCTAACCGACAGAATCTCACTGACTCTCATATTTTTTAATGATGTAAATATTCCCACTTCCCCTAGTATTGACATTCTCGGTGTAACATTAACTACTAACTTGAGCTGGACAGAATGCCTCTAAAAAAACTGGGACTCTTGTACAGAGTTCGAGAATTCTTCACTGACGAGCAGTTGGCCGTAATATATAAAAGTCATGTGCGTTCTCAGATGGATTACTGTTCACCTCTGTGGGGTGGAAGTGGAGTGGTTGCATTGAGGCAGTTGGACAAAATTCAAAATAAAGCTATTAGATTAATCAATAACCCTGCAATCACACAGGACCTTCCTACATTATCCATACGAAGAAACGTTGCATCCCTTGCATTATTCTACAGATATTTTCACAGCAATTGTTCCGAGGAACTTGCTTCAATTGTGCCACCTCTCCACATCTTTCCCCGTAGAACTAGGGCAGCTGAGAGCGCCCATGAATTTACACTTTCTCCTCCACAATGCAGAACTTCTGCTTATCAGAATTCATTTATCCCCAGAGCTACTACTCTTTGGAATTCACTTCCCTCGAATTGCTTTCCACAAACTTACAATCTACAAATGTTTAAATCCAGTTGTTACAAAACATTTATGAATGGAAGATGCCTTTAGGCACATGGACCTTTTTGTTTTATCTGTTTTTCCTTCCTCCGTTCATTGTCTCTTTAAAAAAAAACAAAAAAAAAAAAAAAAAAAACGGTATATATATAAAAAAGTACATTATGAAGCAAATGGCAAGTAGTAAATTATTCATATTCTCTCTCTCTCTCTTTCTCTTGCAATTAGTTTTCTATGATATTTATAACCGTTAAGATACAGTATTTTCTCTCACAGTGGTCGAGTGTTAATTGCTTCATGAGTTGCTATCACGGGCTCTAGGGGAGAGAGCGAGAGCGAGAGCGAGAGTTGCAAGGAGTTACAAGGAATATATTGTATCTCAAAGACCTCGTTGTCCATTCCGAGGAGATATTGGAAGTGGAAATAGAGAGATTGTGTAGTGCATTACACTCATTTCAGAGTGTGCATGATACTATCTACTATTCTTTAAGCTGATCTACTGAATACCTACTTACAACTTCTGAGGGATGTTTGTTCCAGGTAGAACAGATCTTATATGTAAAAAAAAAAGTGTCCACAAATACTAGTGCTGAACCTTTTTAATTTTAACTTACAGCCATGGTTGCGTGTTGTATTTATATCGAGGCTAAGCATTTTGCGGTAATCTGCATCGTCACATTCATTAAGAATTGTATACTCTAATCAGTTGACGTCGTAATCTGCGTGTTTCCAACGGAAAGAGATCAAGAGCTATCAACCAGTCCGCATAGCTCAATCTTCTAATCGATAGAATAAGTTTTGTAGTCCTAGCTTTCCAGGGCGGTCTATATTTTCCCTAAGTGCTGGAGACCAGAATAATTGAACAGCATAATCCAGGAGAGGCTGTATCAGAGCGTTGTAAACTGTGAACATTATTTCCTAATTTACGTATTCAATTTGCCTCTTAATATAGTCTTATCAAATCTGAGCTTTCTTCTCCATTTCATTGGACTGCTATGGAACACTTTAGGTCACTGCTAATCAGAACACCCAAATCCGTTTCCAAGTCGTTCCCTTTCAGAGTCTTTCCCAATAGCGAGTAGCCTGAATTGGGGTTTGCTTGGCTTAATATGCATCACCTTAGTTGTTCAAACACTTTTGGGTCCTTCATATTCATTTCAAGCTTAAGGGGAGGTTATTAGTTTTGTCCCTAGATATCCTTCAAGCTTAAGATTACATCTCCTTGAGCCCCTTTCAAGATAAATGTGTACATTTTTCGGTAGAAAAATGTCCCGGCTGAAAGCTGGTTCCTCTTAAATTACAGGCTCGCTATCGCTCGCCAGGATAAAATCGACACCTAAATGGCACGAAAGGTCTTAAAATTGGCAGAAATGGGTTGAAAGTTCTTCAAATCGTCAAAATAATGGGGCAAACGTCTTAAAATTAGAAAAACAATGAGGCTAAACATGAGGGAGAAAGGAGTCAAGAAAAAAATCCCTCAAGTGGAAATCTCCCCTTAATGTCATCTGCAATCTTGGAGATCACACTCAACACAATATTATCGATGTCATTGGCACTTAAGATAATAACTCAACAATGCCAGAAGTTACGAGTTTATTCCTTTCCCACGACCTCATAACTTCCTCATACCCACCCGTCCAGTACCAGTGTCGACCTCATTACTTCCTCATACCCACCCGTCCAGTACCAGTGTCGACCTCATCACTTCCTCATACCCACCCGTCCAGTACCAGTGTCGACCTCATAACTTCCTCATACCCACCCGTCCAGTACCAGTGTCGACCTCATAACTTCCTCATACCCACCCGTCCAGTACCAGTGTCGACCTCATCACTTCCTCATACCCACCCGTCCAGTACCAGTGTCGACCTCATAACTTCCTCATACCCACCGTCCAGTACCAGTGTCGACCTCATAACTTCCTCATAACCCACCCGTCCAGTACCAGTGTCGACCTCATAACTTCCTCATACCCACCCGTCCAGTACCAGTGTCGACCTCATAACTTCCTCATACCCACCCGTCCAGTACCAGTGTCGACCTCATAACTTCCTCATACCCACCCATCCAGTACCAGTGTCGACCTCATAACTTCCTCATACCCACCCGTCCAGTACCAGTGTTGTCCTCATAACTTCCTCATACCCACCCGTCCAGTACCAGTGTCGACCTCATAACTTCCTCATACCCACCCGTCCAGTATCAGTGTCGACCTTATAACTTCCTCATACCCACCCGTCCAGTACCAGTGTCGTCCTCATAACTTCCTCATACCCACCCGTCCAGTACCAGTGTCGACCTCATAACTTCCTCATACCCACCCGTCCAGTACCAGTGTCGACCTCATAACTTCCTCATACCCACCCGTCCAGTACCAGTGTCGACCTCATAACTTCCTCATACCCACCCGTCCAGTACCAGTGTCGACCTCATAACTTCCTCATACCCACCCGTCCAGTACCAGTGTCGACCTCATAACTTCCTCATAAACCCACCCGTCCAGTACCAGTGTCGACCTCATAACTTCCTCATACCCACCCGTCCAGTACCAGTGTCGACCTCATAACTTCCTCATACCCACCCGTCCAGTACCAGTGTCGACCTCATAACTTCCTCATACCCACCCGTCCAGTACCAGTGTCGACCTCATAACTTCCTCATACCCACCCGTCCAGTACCAGTGTCGACCTCATAACTTCCTCATACCCACCCGTCCAGTACCAGTGTCGACCTCATAACTTCCTCATACCCACCCGTCCAGTACCAGTGTCGACCTCATAACTTCCTCATACCCACCCGTCCAGTACCAGTGTCGACCTCATAACTTCCTCATACCCACCCGTCCAGTACCAGTGTCGACCTCATAACTTCCTCATACCTACCCGTCCAGTACCAGTGTCGACCTCATAACTTCCTCATACCCACCCGTCCAGTACCAGTGTCGACCTCATAACTTCCTCATACCCACCCGTCCAGTACCAGTGTCGACCTCATACCCACCCGTCCAGTACCAGTGTCGACCTCATAACTTCCTCATACCCACCCTTCCAGTACCAGTGTCGACCTCATAACTTCCTCATACCCACCCGTCCAGTACCAGTGTCGACCTCATAACTTCCTCATACCTACCCGTCCAGTACCAGTGTCGACCTCATAACTTCCTCATACCCACCCGTCCAGTGCCAGTGTCGACCTCATAGCTTCCTCATACCCACCCGTCCAGTACCAGTGTCGACCTCATAACTTCCTTATACCCACCCGTCCAGTACCAGTGTCGACCTCCTAACTTCCTCATACCCACCCGTCCGGTACCAGTGTCGACCTCATAACTTCCTTATACCCACCTGTCCAGTACCAGTGTCGACCTCCTAACTTCCTCATACCCACCCGTCCAGTACCAGTGTCGACCTCATAACTTCCTCATACCCACTCATCCAGTACCAGTGTCGACCTCATAACTTCCTCATACCCACCCGTCCAGTACCAGTGTCGTCCTCATAACTTCCTCATACCCATCCGTCCAGTACCAGTACCAGTGTCGACCTCATAACTTCCTCATACCCACCCGTCCAGTACCAGTGTCGACCTCATAACTTCCTCATACCCACCCGTCCAGTACCAGTGTCGACCTCATAACTTCCTCATACCCACCCGTCCAGTACCAGTGTCGACCTTATAACTTCCTCATACCCACCCGTCCAGTACCAGTGTCGACCTCATAACTTCCTCATACCCACCCGTCCAGTACCAGTGTCGTCCTCATAACTTCCTCATACCCACCCGTCCAGTACCAGTGTCGACCTCATAACTTCCTCATACCCACCCGTCCAGTACCAGTGTCGACCTCATAACTTCCTCATACCCACCCGTCCAGTACCAGTGTCGACCTCATAACTTCCTCATACCCACCCGTCCAGTACCAGTGTCGATCTCATAACTTCCTCATACCCACCCGTCCAGTACCAGTGTCGTCCTCATAACTTCCTCATACCCACCCGTCCAGTACCAGTGTCGACCTCATAACTTCCTCATACCCACCCGTCCAGTACCAGTGCCGACCTCATAACTTCCTCATACCCACCCGTCCAGTACCAGTGTCGACCTCATAACTTCCTCATACCCACCCGTCCAGTACCAGTGTCGTCCTTTTCATTGTATGCTGGTTACTAATATACGATTTTATTCAGTTTAGGAAGGGCATCCAGCAATTAACAGGCTTCGAACTATCTAAATTAACACGTGTAGCTACCCCAGTTCCTTCTTAAGCTGCACAAAACCATCTACATATAGCTAGAATATAATTTAGAAATACATTGCTGGTACAGCAAGGGTTAAGGGGGGTCACCTTCTTTTTTTCTCTTTCTCCCCTTTTCTTTTTTTCTCTGGCTTGTATCCATTCGGCTCCATTCAACCAACTGTTTTAAGACGTTTATCTCCATCCAGGTGTCGATTTCTTCCTGGCGAGCAATAGCGAGCCATCATTGTTTGGAGAAATCCGGCTTCGCCGGAGAAATTTTTCTATGGAAAAATTTACAAGTTTAGCTCGCTATATAAAAAAAAAATATATATACATATATATATATATATATATATATATATATATATATATATATATATATATATATATATATATACAGTATAGCCTATCTATATGCTGGCTCGCTACTGCTCGCCAGGAAAATATTGACACCTGGATGGGGGTAAACGTCTTAAAGCAGTAGGCTGAATGGAGCCGAATGGATACAAACCTAAGAGAGAGGGAGAGAGAGAGAGATAAAAAAAGAGGTGGGCCCCCTTAATAACGGTGTCCTCATAAGCTATAATACCACGTTTTCTTTTTAGCACCAATCGCACTAAAACTACGTCATTTACGATACGATAAACCTATAAAGATAACATTAATGAATGCTGTCAGTGTTTTAACCCCTTCTGTACCGGCGACGTCTTCTTAATGTCCATCTAGCTATATTTAGACTATGCTCTGCTGTTTTAGAAGGATCTGTGGTAGTCAAAAGTGCTAAGTGTAATAGTTCGAAGCCTGTTAATTGCTGGAGGCCCTATATAAATTGCTGGAGGCCCTATATAAACTGCTGGGGGCCCTATATAAATTGCTGGAGGCCCTATATAAACTGCTGGAGGCCCTATATAAACTGCTGGAGGCCCTATATAAACTGCTGGAGGCCCTATATTAATTGCTGGAGGCCCTATATAAATTGCTGGAGGCCCTATATAAACTGCTGGAGGCCCTATATAAACTGCTGGAGGCCCTATATAAATTGCTGGAGGCCCTATATAAATTGCTGGAGGCCCTATATAAACTGCTGGCGGCCCTATATTAATTGCTGGGGGCCCTATATAAATTGCTGGAGGCCCTATATAAATTGCTGGAGGCCCTATATAAACTGACTAAAATATTATAATAGTAGCTAGAAAAAAAGAAAAAAAAAACACGTCGCCGGCCCAGAGAGGGTTAACCCGTTCAGTACCGGTGCCGTCCTTTTTAACTTTATTCTGGCAACTATTAGACGATGTTATTCAGCTTAGGAAGGACGTCTAGCAATAATAAGACTGCAAACTATCTCAACCCACCCTTTTAACTACCACAGATCCTTCCTAAGCTGCATAATATCGTCTAAATACAGCTAGAAAATAAAATATAACGCATATAGCCGGCACAGAAAGGGTTAAGGGGAGACTGACCGTTTGTTTGGTCTATTAATTAATTTATTCATATATTTTTTTAGTTTCCTCCCTAGACCTCCATCAAGCTTAGAAAAGCACCCCCTAGATCCCCCTTCAAGATAAATGTTTACATTTTTCGGTAGAACAATGTCCCAAAATTGCAGGCTCGCTGTCGCTCGCCAGGAAATAATCGACAACTAAATGGCACGAAAGGTCTTAAAATTGACAACGAAATGGGGCGAAAGGTGTTAAAATTGCCAAACTAATGGGCCGAACGTCTTATAATCTCAAAACTAGTGGGGCTAAATATTAGGGAGAAGGGGGTCCAGACAAACGGTCTGCCTCCCCTTAAGTATCCAGCCCAGTATAAGCAGGCTGGAGGAAAAATCTTCTTTATGAACAGGCTAACACGAGATGTCACCGTTTTTTTTTTTTTTTTATCTTTCTCACATTTTCTCTCTTTCTCTGGCTTGTATCTATTCGGCCCCATTGAGTCAACTGTTTTAAGACGTTTATCCCCATCCAGGTGTCGATTTCTTCCTGGCGAGCGATAGCGAGCCAGCATTTTATGGAGAAATCCGGCTTCGCCGGATACATTTTTCTATCGAAAACTTTACAAATTTAACTTGCTGTCAAAAATATATATATATACAGTATATGCTGGCTCGCTACCGCTCGCCAGGAGAATATTGACACCTGGATGGGGGTAAACGTCTTAAGAGAGTCGGCTGAATGGGACCGAATAGATACAAGCCAAAGAGAGAGGGAGAGAAAGATAAAAACAGCCAGGTGGGCTCCCTTAAGGGGGTAGTGGTTGTGTTTGGTTATATATATATTTATTCATTTATTTTCTCCATCAAGCTTAAACAAAACACCCCTAGACTCCCCCTTCAAGATAAATTTGTAAATTTTTCGGTACAGGCTCGCTATCGCTCGCCAGGTAAAACAAATCGACACCTACATGGCACGAAAAGTCTATTAATTGACATGGGGTGAGAGGTCTTAAAATCGCCAAACTAGTGGAACGAACGTCTTAAAATCTCAAATCTAATGGGACTAAACATGAGGAAGAAAAAGCAACTACCTCCCCTTTAACCCCTTCTGTGCCGTCGACCTCCTTTGTATTTTAATCTGGCTACTAACAATCGATTTTATTGAGTTTAGGAAGGATCTCTAGCAATTATAAGGTTTCGAACTATCTCAATCAACCCTTTTAACTACCACAGATCCTTCCTAGACTGCAAACAATCGTCTAAATATGGCTAGAATATATGTAACAGACGTCCCTGGTACAGAAAGGGTTAATTGAACTTAAGCATGCCACACAACCCATTTTTCGAGCAATTTTTACGGGCAATTCTGGTCTGGAAGCTTAAAAAATTACACTTTATCACAATTCAGCCGCCTAACATAATCTACATTCAGTCTAGTTACGGATACCAATGCGATGCGAAAATGTCCCGAAATAATACGAGAAAAAAACCTACTCATGGAAAATTGACGGAAAAAGCGCTCGTGTGACACCGGCTTAATTGAGTTAGATATGCCAGATGCACGCCCCTTTTCTTTAGCAATATTGTGACTTATCGTGTCATTTACTGTAGGTGGCGATATATTTTCCTGACAAGCGATAGCGAACCTGTAATTTAGGAGGAACCGAAAAAATGTACATATACCTGTATGTTGTATATATTATCTTAAAAGGGGGATCCCGTTTTTTTTTTTTTTTTTTAAGTTTGATGGAGGTCTAGGGAGGAAGCTAGACAAATAATAAAACAAATGAAAACTATACCAAAAAAAAGAAAAAAAGGCCCATTTATCTCTCTCTCTCGCTCGATCTCTCTATCTATCTATCAATCTATCTTATCTCTTTTTCTCTACTTTCCTCTCCTTCTCTTTCAAAATTAATATGCCAGCTGCCCGTCATAAAAGGTGTCAAATCAGAGCAACACGTCTTGTCCAGGGAGGGTGGAGGAAAATATTCTCGTGGCCTGGCTGTTACGAGGCGTCTTAATTAACCCTTGCAGTCTATGAGGCTGCAGTTCTTTATTAGACTGCGTTAGATTATTTATGCTAGGTATAAACTTAAGGGGAGACTGATCGTTTTTTTTTTTTTTATTTTTTTTTTATTTTTTTTTATTGTCTATTAATTCATGTATTCCTTTATTTCTTAGTTTTCTATCTAGACCTCCATCAAGCTTAAAAAACACCCCCTAGACCCCCCTCAAGATAAATGTGTAAATTTTTCGGTAGAGACACCTAAATGGCACGAAAGGTCTTAAAATTGACAACGAAATGGGGCGAAAGGTGTTGAAATAGCCAAACTAATGGGCCGAACGTCTTATAATCCCAAAACAACTGGGACTTAACACGAAGGAGAAAGGGGACCAGAAAAACGACCCATCTCCCCTTAACCTCAACAGTCCTCCATCAGCCTCTCCTTAATATTAGCCCGTTCGAAGATGGGTGGTTTATTATGGTGTTTTTGTTTAATTATCATTGCAGATTTAATTATCCTACCATTTTCGCACAATTTCTTTATAATTAGCACCTAATTAGCTAAGTATAAATAAGTAAACACCTCCGCCTCCCTCCCCCGAAATTCCTGGTCAACCTAAATTTATAAAAAATGTATAAGCTTTCCCCCAATTTGCCCCCCCACCCCCCATTATACTTTACAAATATGTGTTTTAGTTATAGCCTATATACTATAGGTTTAACCAGTTCAGTACCGGTGACATCCTTTTAATTATATTCTGGCAATGATTAGACAATTTTATTCAGCTTAGGAAGGATCTCTAGCAATAATAAGGCTTCAAACAATCTCAACCAACCCTTTTAACTACCACAAATCCTTCTTAAGCTGCATAATATCGTCTAAATATAGCTAGAATAAATGTTAACAAGACGTCGCTGGTACTCAAAGGGTAAATATATAATATAATCCACTGGATATTGGGTAAGTATTACCATTAGTAAGCCGTGGATCAGGTTCAATCACTGACTGAAACTGCTTCGAAACATTAGGCTTGAACTTCAATCCGTTTTCTCTCACTTTTTACTATCAAAGAGAACGTGGGGTTATAAGAACGGCATCAATAACTTTAGTATTTTGTCTTATACAGGTACAGTCACGAGCATAAATACTTCGACACCAACCAGATGATATTCGCCCCTTCGTCTCCAAAGGTATTGCGAAACTTTGTATTCAAACTCACAATGATTTCTATATATCATTCTAGCTACCGCCAAACGATTTTATTCAGCTTAGTATAAACCTCTCGTGAGTATAAACCTCTCGTGATGAAGGTGTTGCCGTTATCTGGTTGATGTCGCAGTATTTATGCTCGTGACTGTACAATCGTGATTAAGACATTCTAGACATTTTTTTTAGAGACACAGTAAGGACGCACGGTCGAACTATTTTGGAAAACTGCTTGAGACATTTAGATCACATTTACTTCGATTTGTTAGTTAATCCATGCAGTACGGTACCGGTGACATTGTTAGTTAATCCATGCAGTACGGTACCGGTGACATAGTTAACCCATGCAGTACGGAACGGGTGACATTGTTAGTTTTTCCATCCAGTACGGGACCCGTGACATTGTTAGTTAGTTAATCCATGCAGTACGGTACCGGTGACATTGTAATCCATGCAGTACGGTACCGGTGACATTGTTAGTTAATCCATGCAGTACGGTACCGGTGACATTGTTAGTTAATCCATGCAGTACGGTACCGGTGACATTGTTAGTTAATCCATGCAGTACGGTACCGGTGACATTGTTAGTTAATCCATGCAGTACGGTACCGGTGACATTGTTAGTTAATCCATGCAGTACGGTACCGGTGACATTGTTAGTTAATCCATGCAGTACGGTACCGGTGACATTGTTAGTTAATCCATGCAGTACGGTACCGGTGACATTGTTAGTTAATCCATGCAGTACGGTACCGGTGACATTGTTAGTTAATCCATGCAGTACGGTACCGGTGACATTGTTAGTTAATCCATGCAGTACGGTACCGGTGACATTGTTAGTTAATCCATGCAGTACGGTACCGGTGACATTGTTAGTTAATCCATGCAGTACGGTACCGGTGACATTGTTAGTTAATCCATGCAGTACGGTACCGGTGACATTGTTAGTTAATCCATGCAGTACGGTACCGGTGACATTGTTAGTTAATCCATGCAGTACGGTACCGGTGACATTGTTAGTTAATCCATGCAGTACGGTACCGGTGACATTGTTAGTTAATCCATGCAGTACGGTACCGGTGACATTGTTAGTTAATCCATGCAGTACGGTACCGGTGACATTGTTAGTTAATCCATGCAGTACGGTACCGGTGACATTGTTAGTTAATCCATGCAGTACGGTACCGGTGACATTGTTAGTTAATCCATGCAGTACGGTACCGGTGACATTGTTAGTTAATCCATGCAGTACGGTACCGGTGACATTGTTAGTTAATCCATGCAGTACGGTACCGGTGACATTGTTAGTTAATCCATGCAGTACGGTACCGGTGACATTGTTAGTTAATCCATGCAGTACGGTACCGGTGACATTGTTAGTTAATCCATGCAGTACGGTACCGGTGACATTGTTAGTTAATCCATGCAGTACGGTCCCGGTGACATTGTTAGTTAATCCATGCAGTACGGTACCGGTGACATTGTTAGTTAATCCATGCAGTACGGTACCGGTGACATTGTTAGTTAATCCATGCAGTACGGTACCGGTGACATTGTTAGTTAATCCATGCAGTACGGTACCGGTGACATTGTTAGTTAATCCATGCAGTACGGTACCGGTGACATTGTTAGTTAATCCATGCAGTACGGTACCGGTGACATTGTTAGTTAATCCATGCAGTACGGTACCGGTGACATTGTTAGTTAATCCATGCAGTACGGTACCGGTGACATTGTTAGTTAATCCATGCAGTACGGTACCGGTGACATTGTTAGTTAATCCATGCAGTACGGTACCGGTGACATTGTTAGTTAATCCATGCAGTACGGTACCGGTGACATTGTTAGTTAATCCATGCAGTACGGTACCGGTGACATTGTTAGTTAATCCATGCAGTACGGTACCGGTGACATTGTTAGTTAATCCATGCAGTACGGTACCGGTGACATTGTTAGTTAATCCATGCAGTACGGTACCGGTGACATTGTTAGTTAATCCATGCAGTACGGTACCGGTGACATTGTTAGTTAATCCATGCAGTACGGTACCGGTGACATTGTTAGTTAATCCATGCAGTACGGTACCGGTGACATTGTTAGTTAATCCATGCAGTACGGTACCGGTGACATTGTTAGTTAATCCATGCAGTACGGTACCGGTGACATTGTTAGTTAATCCATGCAGTACGGTACCGGTGACATTGTTAGTTAATCCATGCAGTACGGTACCGGTGACATTGTTAGTTAATCCATGCAGTACGGTACCGGTGACATTGTTAGTTAATCCATGCAGTACGGTACCGGTGGTGACATGGTATATTCTCTGGCTGCTAGTAGACGAATTTGTTCAGCTTAGGAAGGACATCTACACATTAACAGGCTGCAGACTATAGGTCCACATGCTTTCATTAATTTCATTTGGAAGTGTTTGGGGTTGGGAGATAGATATTGATTAATCCTTATAGCTACCATATATCCTTCCTAAGCTACATGCATTTGTCTAAATATAGCTGGGATAAAATTAAAAAGACGTAACTGTACTCATGTACAAATGCTTGCATGCCTTGTCTCAGCGTCAATAACGTTTTCCTCCACATTTTCTATATATTTTCGCTTTCTCCATCTTTCACTTGAGCCAATACATGTAATTGTATTTATCCGTAGTGTAGCGTATTGCTATTTTACGTTTATAATCTCGCGTTCTGTATAATTAATTTAGGTAAGTCTATATATGTGTTAATGTATATACCCGTAGCGTATTTTACTTATATGTTCTGGTCTTGGTCTTGGTGTGAGAGTCACCCTGAACGGATCAAAGGTGTGGCCTTAGGATCGGCTCTCTCTCCAGGGATGGCAATTAGATTGCCTAGGTTACCACTATATGTTTCTCTTCAACCACATTCTCTCCAGGAAGCCTTTTACATTCTCAATGGTTGTGTTATTCCACTTATCTATCGTGGTTAGACCTAGCAGGAATAGCACCATACGCAGAGGGTCCCATTGCATAACTTCTATCAACCCGTTCCACTGTACCTCTCCTACTGTACTTCCTATTGTTTGCCATATACCAGTCTAGTGAACTCTTTTGCCTCATTCTTTCCATCCACTCGTCCCTACCCTTGTCTTGGACCCGCGTGTTTATCTCATTTTTCCACTTCCCTGAGCTCCACGTTCTCATACTCTCACCCATCATTATTCCACGCATCCCATGTTCCTCTATTTTCTTATCACACATCCTATTCCACTTGCTCTCCTCCTTTGTCCATTCATACACCTTCCGTGCCCATCTGTTCTCGTCCATTCTTTCTAGTCTTACCCTGTATCTCAGCGTTCCCTTCGCTATTCTTTCGGCGGAGCTCCACCCTGCTTCTCCTCTCACGGCCTCTACTGCCGCGAGCTTGTTTGCACCCAGGGCCATTCTACCAATTTTGTTTTGGATCACCTCCATTTTCGCCAGGTCATTCGCCGTCCATGTCATGGTTTCTAGCCCATACATCAAGCTCGGTACAGCCACTCCCTTCCATACTCCTCTTACCACTTCATACTTATTTGCTCTTGTCCTTGCTACACTGCCCAGCCTTCCCACCCACTGATTCGCTCTTGACAACCTCGCATTCTTGGTTCTATCGCACCCTTTCTGGTCCATTATCATTCCCAGGTATTTATATTCCCTTACTCTCCTTATAGTCCTACCACCAAGCGACCAGGTTTTATCCTCGTCTTCTGCGCCTCCATTCACCACAAGCACTTGACTCTTTTCGCTACTGAAATTAACATTGAAATCCTCACCGTACCGTCTTAGTCAATATGATTATACTATTCCTTGTCCCGTCTGCATAAGCCGTATGTCTCATCTCACTTTTGGTATTCTCTCTGTGCTTACCCTATTGAATGACCAGTTTAAATACTAACCCTTTTAGCCTTGAGAAATCGTTCTTTTAACGTAGTGTAACGTAACGTAGTGTAGTGTAACGTAAATGTAGTATAAAGTTTGCTATAGACGATAATTAGCGTTTGTAGGTTTAGTTTATATGCCCGGTATCCATTTAAATCGGTCCCAGATTAGATGAAGTAGCAACATAAGGTGGGGTTGTTGATGTGCGCATGATCGGGCAAGCACGGGTACCAACTGAACGTATGATAGTCACCTCTTACCTACCGTAGTCATTTGTACCATAACCTCTACGTTGTTCCATATTTAGTACCCACGTATGAGAGTAAAAACAAGAGTAATATTAGTTTTATATTTAACTAATGGAAAATATTAATTCACGTGAAGACTAATGTGTGTGTATTTCATTGCGTCTCCCGTGAATGGTTGGCAGGCCTGAAGCTCCACCCTCCCTGCCTCTCCTCCTCTCACTCGCATGTTTCCCCGGGCCGTGCCTCGTGTGTCTCTTAGAATTTGTGTGCTTTATTTGCTTGCGTGTGCGTTTAATGGGTTGCAACCTCACCTGGATACTACTAGCTTGTGTTCTCCATGTACGTCAGCCATAAGGTGCACGTTCTCCATGTACTTTCTCCCTTATGAGACAAGTGATTCTGGACTGGTTGACTCTGCGGGACGGACTTTCCCCTTCACGGAGTGGCTGCCTCCCTGACTTCCGCAAGGTAGGTTGTTGTTCTGGAGTTTATTTCTGGCGTTAAATGTGTTTTTTTGTTCTGGCATTGGACTCATTTTCCTTTCTATGTTTTATTGTGATTTTGTATTTGTCACATTCATACCCATCCGTATCCACCTAAGCATCCACATTAATCCACTGGCATCCCCATCATCACAACCACCAACCACACCCACCCATCCACATCACCACCCACCACCACATCCACACCTCCACAATCCCACCGACCCAACCCACCCACACCACCCATCCGCACCCGCCCACCGAAATCCGCAACCCGTTCACCGACATCGCACACCGCACCCGACATCCACCACACCCACCAACACATCCACACCCACCCACCCACCGACATCCACACCCCCCCCCCCACCGACATCCACACCCACCACCCACCGTACATCCACACCCACCCACCGACATCCACACCCACCCACCGATTTCCATACCCGCCCACCGACATCCACCGATTTCCACACCCACTCAGCGACATCCACACCCACCCACCAATATCCACACCCACCACCCACCCACCGACATCCACACCCACCCACCCACATCCACACCCACCCTCCGACATCCACACCCACCCACCGACATCCACACCCACCCACTGACATCCACACCCACCCACCGACATCCACACCCGCCCACCGACATCCACACCCGCCCACCGACATCCACACCCGCCCACCGACATCCACACCCACCCACCGACATGCAGTATATTTCAATCATATATATATATATATATATATATATATATATATATATATATATATAATACCGGTACTTAAGGTTAACGGTCAAGGTCAAAGAACAAAAGAAGTGTTAATAATTGTCTTTAAACTCTTCCTAAACTGTTGAACCCTTTGTGTACCGGTAACGTCATTTGTATTGTAGTCTAGCTATAATTAGACGATTATGTGGAGCTTACGAAGGATCTGTGGTAGTAAAAATGGTTGTTGTTGTTCCCTAAGCTGCCTGGCCGAACAGCCCCGAGTCCCTGAGAAAGGCCATGGCCACGATCGGGCTTTCCCACAGAGCTCTCATTGAGTGTAGATTGTGTTGTTGGCGTAAGTGGTTGTGTGAAATGCAGTCTTCTATGATGTGTTTAATGGTATGGGGTGCTGTGTTACATCCCGGGCAGGTGTCGACAACGGAGTCATCCAGTCTCTTCTGATAGCTTAGGAGAGCTGGATGGTGTCCGCATCTCAGCCTGGCCAGGTGGACTCTGTCCTCGCGAGGAAGGGAGGATTCGGAAGGATGGATTTCGGGAGGTCGTGCATGCAGCTGCGTGTTGTCTGTGAGTGAGTGGATGGATCGGTGAGAGATATGAGTATGGAAGTGCTTCTGGAAGTTGGTTCGGGGTGGGCAGGGAGGGAGAGAGGACAATAATTGTGTGTGATACCGTGTGCTGGGTGTTGTTTTGATATTTCTTGGTGTCTGTGGGTGTGTTGCCATGTAGTTTAGTGGGTGGTCTTGGTTCGTGGAGGCTGCTGCCAGGAATTGAGTGCCTCTCATGTCCAGATGGTCTTTGACTTTGAGGATTTTGGTTTCTTGATGTAGGTGATCTGTGGGTGCAGTAGCTGTGCAGCCTGTAATGATCTTCAGGGCTTTGTTTTGAATAGTCTGTAAGGTCTTATGATGTGTTTCAGCTAGGTTAGAAGCCCAGGCTGGGCTTGCGTATTCCATCACTGATCTTATGTATTGTTTATATACTGTGGTGGTAGTTTCTTTGTTGTGTCCAAATTTTGTGTGAGCAAGTGACCTGAGGGCGTTAAGTCTGGGTGTCAGTTTCTTTTTAATGTTTGTGGTGTGCTGTTTGAATGTCATATGAGTATCATATGTTACTCCTAGGATTTTGGGTGTGTGTGTATGTGTTAGGGGTGTGTTGTTTATGGTGAGTTGAGGGATGTATTCGTGTTCTCCTGTCCAACTTGTGAGCAGGGTTGCGGTGGATTTGGCTGGGGCTAGATTAAGTCTGTTTGTAGTGCACCAGCCATGTAGTGTGTTGAGATAGGGTTGAAGGAGATCTGTTGCTCTTTTTGGGTCATGGTGTGTGCATGTGAGTGTTATGTCATCTGCATAGGAGGCTAAGTTTATTTGGGGCGTATTGGGTGTAGTTATATCATGCATGTACAGATTGAAGAGTGCGGGCGATAGGACGGATCCTTGTGGGACTCCGTTTGGAAAGTTTCTGATTTTAGAGGACTGACCGGCAAAAGATACGTGTGCACATCTGCCTGCTAGGAAGTTGGCCAGCCACCGTTTTGTGTTGTTGTGCATGTTTGTGTTGTAGATTTTGTTTGTTAGGTTGTGGCGGGGGATGGCATCGAAGGCTTTACTAATGTCGAGTGTGGCTAATAGTGATCTGTGTGGTGGTCTAGCTGAATTGATGCCGTCGAAAGCTCTTGTGTAAGGTCTGTGAGAAGAGTGTTTGTGGAGTGCAGTGGCCTAAAGCCATGTCGTGTTGGAGCTAGGGGTAGGTCAGGTGTAATTAGTTGTAATACTAGGCGTTCCATGACTTTGGAGGGGGAGCAAAGGAGTGTGATGGGGCGGTGCGAGGAGGGTAGCGAGGGGTCTTTGTTGGGTTTGGGGAATGTGATGATGATACCATGCTTCCAAATGTCTGGTATTGTGTTGTGTGAATAGCTGTAGTTTGATATGTTAGTGAGTGCTTGTATGCCTTGTGGTCCCAGGTGTCTGAGGTGTATGTTGCTTATGTTGTCTAGGCCACAGGCGGGTGAGTGCTTGAGATTGTTGATGATATGCTTTGTCTGGTGATTGGTGAAGGGTGTATAGTCAGGGTCTGTGGGGAATTGTCTCTTACGTCGGATGACACGTCGGTCGTCTTTGTGAGGTTTTAGGTGGCTGACATGTGAGAAGTGATTGATGAGAGTGTTTGCTTGTTGTTTACATGAAGGAGTAGAGTCTGTTGTTGTGATTGCAGCATGTGATTGTGTTGTGTTGCTGTTGGAAAGTGTGATGCTGTTTAGTGTTTTGTATAGTTTTTTGGGGTTTGTTTTGTGATCAAGTGTTTGTAGGAAGTTATTCCAATTTAGTTTTTGTTGTTCTTGTATTTTGTTGTTAGTTTGGGTGTTGAGTGCTTGAATTTGTTGTGTGATGTCTTGTGTGTGGGGTGCTGGGGAGTGTTTCAGTATGTCGCGTTGTCTGATGAGGTTTTGAATTTCTGGTGTGAAGTTGGGGTTGTGTCTTTTTCTGTTACCTCTTGGAATGTGTTTCTTGTCAGCGTTTTGGATAGTTTTATTGAGTATGTGTACAGCATTGTTGATGTTAGTGATGGGTGTACTGTTTAGAGTTGTGAAGTGTTGTTCTGTCTCATTTGTGAATGCTTCCCAGTTAGCTCTTTTATAATTGGTGTATGTGTGTTTGTGGCTAGCTGGGGTGAGTCTGGTTTTGGTGGTGATAATGATCGGGAGGTGGTCAGAGCCTAAGGTTCTGACCACCCTCCAGGATGTTGTGGGGGCGAGTTCTGGGGAGCAAAAGGTGATGTCTGGAGATGATGGGTTATAGAGGGCTTGGTGAGGAATATGGGTATGTTGATGGATGTCGTTAAGGATGATAAGGTTATCGGTTTGGTTTTGTAGTACCAGCCCTCTGTCTGTTCGGGGTTGTCGACAAACCAGGCCGACGTCTTGGCGTTGAAGTCACCACCCAGGATGATGTGTGGGGTGTGTGTGGGTGTTTGTGATGTGTTGTAAGTGTGGTCTGTATTCATTTGGTACTGTAGGGGATGTTTGGGGAGGGATGTATGTGTTTATGATGGTTATGTTGGAGTTGTTACCAGTGCGTATTTTAATTGACTGTATTTCTGTTGTGTTATCATTTGGGGGGAGGAGTGATTTGGTTTGTACACTGGTTACTATGTATGATATTTCTTTGTGTACCAGGGTGATGAGTCCACCGCCCCCGCCGACAGCCCGGTCTTGTCTGATGGTGGTGAAATTATGAAATGTGGGTGTTTTTTGTGTTGTGTGGAGTTTTGTTTCTTGTAAGATGGCAATGTGTATGTTGTGTTGTTTGATGAAGTGTGAGAGTTCGTGTTTCTTTGTGTTGATGCCATCTATGTTCAGTTGAAGAATGTTAATGTTATGTGCACGATGTATGTTGGGTGCTGCTGCACGAGGATGGGGTGGGGGTGGGGGTGGGGGTGAGGGAGGGACTGGGGGTTGGGATGGGTGAGGTGGGGGTGGGGATTGGGGAGCAGGAGATGGGGGTTGGAATGGATTAGGATGGGGTGTGGTGTGTTGAGTTGAGGATGTGGATGGTATGGGAAGGTTAGGTGGGTTAGGGAGGAGAGGTGGACGGGTTTTAGGGGGGGGAGTGGATGATATGGGAAGGTTAGGTGGGTTGGGGAGGAGAGGTGGACGGGTTTTAGGTGAGGGATTTGACTGGGAGAGGGAGGGGCATGAGGAACAGGTCCAGGTGTTTGTGTAGTGTTTCTTGGAGGCAAGTGTTGTGCAGGTGAAGTGGGTCCAGTTCCCGCATGAATTGCAGAGAACTGAACCCTTAGTATGGCGACTCGAAGTGATGGGTTTTGAGCAAGTTGGACATATGTATGTGAACGTGGGTCCTGGGTTGCTCTCAATGTCTCCGGCTAGAAGAAGTCTTCGAGAAATGACAGCCGGAGAGTCATTTCTCGGTGTAGGAAAAACTGTGTGATGTGTGTGTGTGGTGTGAGAGGTGTGGAAATTCCCGGCGCGACCGAAGCCGTTCCAAGGACCCGTGCCCCCAGGAGGGGGCAGGGGATGGTTGTGACGGTTTGGCTCCCGAAACTGCTCCCCGCGGCCGGCATCCGGTTTTCCTCCACTGGTCGTTGATTTTGTCTTCGGCTGTGGAGGGTCGGCAGCCATCCGCGGTTGGCAGCCTCGGGAGGTGGCCCCACGGCGTAGACGCCGCCACATCAGGTTAGGTTAGGTAAGTTAGGTTAGGTTAGGTTAGTTAGGTTAGGTACGGGAGGGGTGGGGGGTGGGGGGGGGGGGGGGGGGGAGCAAGGGTGGGAAGGTTTGAGTGTGGGGGGGGGGGGGGGGGGGGAGCAAGGATGGGAAGGTTGGGGTGGGGGGTGGGGGAGCAAGGAGGGGTAGGGTGGTCAGGTGGGTTACCCCCCAAATATTTTTTGTAGGGTAGGGGGGGGGGTGTGGGGGGGTTTATTAGGTTAATTAGGATAGTTGAAAGCCTGCTAATTTTGTGGAGGCCCTTCATAAACTAAATCAAATCGTCCTAATATCCAGTATGAAATGAAACCGACAGAACTGTACTGAACTGGTTACGTATCGTCACCAAATTTTGCTGGCAAATTTGGTTGGTCAATGCAACGATTGTCTAAATTTTGTGTTTTTGTTATTCAAAGGTCAAGGTGAATGTTGAAGGTCACAGATTATGGTCACTATTTCTTTCTTATCAACTCTGCGTAAGCAGAGTTTGGTATTGCCCCCCCACCCCCCCCCCCCCCCCCCCCCCCCCCCCCCCCCACCCCCCCCTATAGTGGGTACCACACAACAAAATGTCTGTCGTCGTCGTCCGTCTGTCTCGGAACTCCTCCTAGACCGTTGGATGGATTTTCACCAAATTTGACACGAACATTTGTTGCGTGAATGCGAACGACAATCAAAACAGATTTTTTGAATTTATGCAATAGTTATGATTTTAGGTCCAAAATATAGTTTTACCTCCCAAGTCCCCCTTCCCGGAACCCCCCCCCCCCCCCCCACAGCTATGATGGCGTTTTTAGTGTGTGACCCCCGAAGGGGCTCAGACACTAAGAACGCATTTGTTAGGTTAAGTTAGTTTAGTTGGCATTAGAAGTGATGGTAATAATAGTGGGATTGATAGTAGTGATGATGGTGATAATAGTAGTGATGATGGTTGTATTTGTATTGATGATGATGATAGTAGTAGATAAGATGGTGACATTAGTAGATATGATGGTGACAATACTAGTAGTGATGATGGTCATAATAGTAGTGATGATGGTGACAAGTAATGATGATAGTTGTAGTTATAATGATGACAGTAGTGATGATGGTAGTGACGATGGTGTGAGTATCATTGATGATGGTGAAAGTTGTAGTGATGACAATAGTTGTGATGATGGCAGTAGTAGTGATGATGGTGATAGTAGGATACATGATGGTAATACTTGTGACAGTAGTAATGATGATGGTTATAGTAGTAGTAATGATGTTAACTGTAGTAATGATGATTGTAAGATGGTGGTGATGATAGTAGTAATGATGGTTGATAGGTGTAGTATCAATGATGATAGTTGTGATTAAGATGGTAGTGACAATGGTGAGAGTAGTAGTAATGATTGTAATTGTAGTAGTGATGATCATAGTAATGGTGATGATTACAGTAGTCATGATGATTGTGGCAGTTGTAGTAGTGATGATGGTGTTTGTGATTGATGATGGTATTAGTGATGATGGTGACAGTACTAGTAGTAGTAATGATGGTCATAATAGTAGTGATGATGGTGACAAGTAATGATGATAATATGAGTAGTGATAATAATGACAGTATTGTTGCTGGTGTGACGATGGTGTGAGCATTAGTGATGATAGTGAGTAGTAGTGAGGATTGGTGAAAGTTGTAGTGATAATGACAATAGTTGTGGTGATGAAGATCATAGTAATGGTGATGATGTCAGTAGTAGTGATGATGGTGAGTAGTACTGATGATGGTTAAATTTGTAGTGATGATGATGATAGTAGTAGTGATGATGTTAACAGTAGTAATGTTGATGATGATATTAGTAATGATGATGGTGATAGTAGTGATTAAGATGGTAGTGACCATGGTGACAGTAGTAGTGATGATGGTGAGAGTAGTAGTGATGATGTTAACAGTAGTAATGTTGATTATAAGATGGTGGTGATGATATTAGTAATGATGGTTGATAGTTGTATCAATGATGATAGTAGTGATTAAGATGGTAGTGACCATGGTGACAGTAGTAGTGATGATGGTGAGAGTAGTAGCGATGATTATAATTGTAGTAGTGATGATGATCATAGTATTGGTGATGATAAAAGTAGTCGTGATGATTGTGGCAGTTGTAGTGATGATGGCAGTAGTAGTGATGATGGTGATTGTGATTGATGATGATATTAGTAGTGATGATGGTAACCCATCGCAGAGTTGGGTATGCCGTTTTGATTTTGGGCAAAACGGCACGTCTACTTTATTTATATTTTAAATTTGAATTAGCCTACACCATATTCAAAATGCTACAAAATAGTGTTTCGCTGACCTTATAGATAAATATTCCAATGGTTCTTTCAATGTGATCTTAAATGTAATTATATATATATATATATATATGAAAGAAAATATATATATATATATATATATATATATATATATATATATATATATATATATATATATATATATACCGGTATATTTATATATATATATATATATATATATATATAGATCTATATAAATATATATATATACTTCCAGGCGGACATGAACCACCAACAGGCAGGACGAGTGTCCATACTTTAATCCACTATACACAAGTATTCTCTATCAAGCTGTGGTATAGTGGATTAAAGTATGGGTTGTTCTGACTGTCGGTGGTTCAAGTCCGGCTGTGAGCATCAAAACAACATTTAGTTGTTGTTTTTGTTTTTCCCCAAGCTGCCTGGCCGAACAGCCCCAAGGCCCCGAGCAAGGCCAAGGCCATAATCGAGCGCCCCCACAGAACCCTCCCTGCCGACCACAATAAAGCCTGGGTGACCGAACCCACTCCATGGCGGGGAGCTGAGGAGGGTGCGGAAACGCCCGGGAAACCAAAGCCCCACCCAGGGCCCTGTGCCCCTCAGCAATTATGAAGAGAAAGTTGAGGGGAAAAGGAAAGATGTGACGCTTTGGCTTCCAATCTTGGTAGATTAGGAGGTCAATCCACGCAAGAGACGCCGTCACTTGAGATCTAGAAAATATATAAGTAAAAGGAACAGTCAGAGTAAGCTATGGGTATGGCAGAGATCGCTCAGTTCTCACTCTGATAGACCAGCCCATCACCACATGACTAGAACCCAATCCTCTCAGCATCAGCTAGGATAGGCCCTAGAAAGCTGCCTTTGGCGGGGGGGATAGCTCCCCTATTTCAACCCTTTTCTGGGTTGGGCACCTGCCCTAACATTTAGTATATATATATACTGTATATGAACCGATTTTACCTAAGAGATTCAATGCTATTTGCAGAATAATTCTAGGTCACAGAGTTGCGTATGCATTTTTTTTTTTTTTTTTTTGGGGGGGGGGGGTAATGCGAAAACTGCACACCTACTTTATTATTATTATCAACTCTGCGTAAGCAGAGTGGTATCGCCCCCCGTATAGTGGTACATGCTAACCGAAATGTCTGTCTGTCCGAGAACTCCTCCTAGACCGTTTGACGGATTTTCACCAAACTTTGACGGATTTTCACCAAACTTCACACGAACCTTCGGTGCATGAATTAGACGGTAATTAAAAAAAGATTTTTTGAATTTGTGCATTAGTTATGATCTTAGGTCCTAAAAAAAAAAAAATCCCCCTCCCCTCCTCCCTTCAGGACCCCCACCGCCCACCCTGTACCTATTCCCTGTGTGTGTGTGCCCCGTAGGGTCACACACATCACAGAAAGCCACACATCATACACATGTCTCAGATGTGATGATAATAGTGAGACGTATGTCTGTCTTTCCGAAAACTCCTAGACTGTTCGACGGATTTTCACACAAACTTCTAACGAACATTCGGTGCGTGAATGCGACGGTCAGTCAAAAATGATTTTTTGAATGTATGCAATAGTTATGATTTTAACCAAGTCCAAAATATGGTTTCCCCCCCCCCAGCAATAATGGCGTTCTGGGGGCGAAAAGATCTCGCTACGCATTTGCTAGGTTAAGTTAGTTTAGTTGGCATTAGAAGTGATGGTAGTAATAGTGGGATTGATGGTGATAGTAGTGATGATGGTGATAATAGTAGTGATGATGGTTGTAGTTGTATTGATGATGATGACAGTAGATATGATGGTGACAGTACTAGTAGTAGTGATTATGGTCATAATAGTAGTGATGATGGTGACAAGTAATATTGATAGTTGTAGTGATAATAATGACAGTAGTGATGATGGTTGTAGTTGTATTGATGATGATGACAGTAGATATGATGGTGACAGTAGCAGATATGATGGTGACATTACTAGTAGTAGTGATTATGGTCATAATAGTAGTGATGATGGTGACAAGTAATATTGATAGTTGTAGTGATAATAATGACAGTAGTGATGATGGTAGTGACGATGGTGTGAGTATTAGTGATGATGGTGAGTAGTAGTGATGATGGTGAAAGTTGTAGTGATGATGACAATAGTTATGATGATGAAGATCATAGTAATGGTGATGATGGCAGTAGTACTGATGATGGTGACAGTAGTAATGGTGATTGTAAGATCGTGGTGATGATAGTATTAATGATGGTTGATAGTTGTAGTATCAATGATGATAGTAGTGATTAAGATGGTAGTGACAATGGTGACAGTAGTAGTGATGATGGTGAGAGTAGTAGTGATGATTGTAATTGTAGTAGTGATGATGATCATAGTAATGGTGCCGAGACAGCACTTATTAGGCCGACTGTATGATCGGCAAATAAGTGATCGTCTCGGAACCAAGTATATTTTGATCCATAATTGGTTTCAGCAATATCTAAACTTAATTCATTCATTTCGAGGGGGGTATACAAACCTATTCCTACACTTACCCACCCTATTCAACATCTGGCAGACATTATTACAGCACAGAGTGAGCCAAACGTAATGACAGTTGAGACATGACTTACTAGCGCCACCGTACATCTCGACATTTGAAACCTTTTACGGAGTGCTTTGATTAACTTAAGGGAGCCCACCTCGACTTTTTTTTTCTTTCTCTCCCTCTCTCTTTGACTTTTATCCATTCGGCCCCATTCAGCCTACTACTTTAAGACGTTTAAGACGTTATCCAGGTGTCATTATTTTCTTGGCGAGCGGGAGCGAGCCAGAATATATGTATTTTTGACAATCTAAATTTTTACATTTTTCGATAGAAAAATTTCTCCGGCGAAGCCGGATTTCTTCATACAATGCTGGCTCGCTATTGCTCGCCAGGAAGAAATCGACACCTGGTTGGGGATAAAAGTCTTAAAACAGTTGGCTGAATGGGGCCGAATGGATACAAGCCAGGGAACGAGAGAAAAGGAGAGAAAGATAAAAAAAAACCGGTGACCCCCCTTAATGAAAAGCTTCGGTGTATAAGGACGGGCTTTTCTCCTATAGTGTTCTGGCGATCATTAGACGATTTTATTCAGTTCAAGCTAGGGTTTGTAAATGTCAAAAGGGAGGAGTAATAACGCCAGCCGAGACATGACTTATTAGGCCGACCGTACGCCCTATCAAATCAAGGCAACACGGGCTAGGTGGAGGAAAAGTGTGTATGAGAGGAAGTGCTGTAAGGCGGTAGTGGCTAGTTTTTGGTCTACTAATTCATGTATTCATATATGTTTTTAGTTTCCTCGCTAGACCTCCCTCAAACTTGGAAAAACACCCCCTAGACCCTCCTCAAGATAAATTTGTACATTTTTCGGTAGAAAAATTTCCCGGCCAAAGGCCGGGTCCTCATATAGTTAAAGGCTCGCTATCGCTCGCCAGGATAATATCGATAACTAAATGGCACGATAGGTCTTAACATTGACAACGAAATTGAGCTAAAGGTGTTAAAATCGCCAAACTAATAGGCCTAACGTCTTAGAATCTGGAAACTAATGGGGCTAAACATGAGAAAGAATGGAGAGCAGAAAAGCGCCCCATTTCCCCTTAATGGTGGTGGTGGCAGGTGGTGGTGGTGGTGGTTGTTGTTGTTGTTGTTGTTGTTCCCCAAGCTGCCTGGCCGAACAGCCCCAAGGCCCCGAGCAAGGCCAAGGCCATAACGGTGCGCCCCCACAGAACCCTCACTGCCGACCACAATAAAGCCTGGGTGACCCAAGCCACTCCATGGCGGGGAGCTGAGGAGGGTGCGGAAACGCCCGGGAAACCAAAGCCCCACCCAGAGCCCTGTGCCCCTCAGCAATTATGAAGAGAAAGTTGAGGGACAAAGGAAAAAATGTGACGCTTTGGCTTCCAATCTAGGTAGACTGGCAGGTCAATCCACGGAAGAGACGCCGTCACTAGAGATCTAGAAAATATAAAAGTAAAAGGAACAGTCAGAGTAAGCTATGGGTATCTGCCATACCGTATGGGCGTATGGTGGTGGGTGGTGGTGGTGGCGGCAGGTGGTAGTGGTGGCAGGTGGTAGTGGTGGCAGGTGGTGGTGGTGGTGGTGGTAGTGCGACCGGGGCTAGCCAGTGTAGTACTGTACCACGGTCGGTTTTCTGGCCCCCTTTCTCCCTCGTGTTAAGTCCCGTTTATTTTCAGATTTGTTGACGTTCAGCACATTAGTTTGGCAATTTTAAGACCTTTCACCCAATTTTTTTGTCAATATTTAGACTTTTCGTGCCATTTAGGTGTCGATTTTTTTTCCTGGCGAGCGTTAGAGAGCCTGTAATATTGGAGGAACCGACCTTCGTCCTGGACATTTTTCTACCGAACAATGTACAAATGAATCTCGAAGGGGGATCTAAAGGATGTTCGATTTATATCTAGAGAATAAACTAAATATAAGTGAATATATAAATAAATAGACCCCCAAAATAGCCACTGTCCCCTTAAGAGGAGGCAGACCGTTTTTCTGGACCCCTTCTCCCTAATGATTAGCCTCACTAGTTTTGAGATTTGAAGATGTTGGTTCCATTAGTTTTGGGATTTTATGACCTTTCGCCCCATTTCGTTGTCAAGACCGTTCGTGCCATTTAGGTGTCGATTATTGCACTTTTAAGAGAAACCGGCATTTCTCTACCGAAAAATGTACATATTTATCTTGAAGTGGGGTCTAGGGGGTGTTTTTCTAAGCTTAATGGAGGTCACTAAAAAAATATGTATGAATAAATGAATTAATAGACCAAACAAACGGTCAGTGTCCCCTTAACGGCTTAACCTCTAATTAATTCCTAGTTGCACGTCTTATATTCCCCAGTGTCATCCTAATACGGTGTCGAGTTTGACATGAATTCCAGCGATATTCTGGAGATTGAGCCATTTTTCAGCGATGTTCAGAATATTGTGGTATTATTCTAGCGTTGTTCAGAATATTGTGGTGTTATTCTAGCGTTGTTCAGAATATTGTGGTGTTATTCTAGCGTTCAGAATATTGTGGTATTCTAGCGTTGTTCAGAATATTGTGGTATTCTAGCGTTGTTCAGAATATTGTGGTGTTATTCTAGCTTTGTTCAGAATATTGTGGTGTTATTCTAGCATTGTTCAGAATATTGTGGTGTTATTCTAGCATTGTTCAGAATATTGTGGTATTATTCTAGCGTTGTTCAGAATATTGAGGTGTTATTCTAGCGTTGTTCAGAATATTGTGGTATTATTCTAGCGTTGTTCAGAATATTGTGGTGTTATTCTAGCATTGTTCAGAATATAGTGGTGTTAATCTAGCGTTGTTCAGAATATTGTGGTGTTATTCTAGCATTGTTCAGAATATTGTGGTGTTATTCTAGCGTTGTTCAGAATATTGTGGTATTATTCTAACGTTGTTCAGAATATTGTGGTGTTATTCTAGCGTTGTTCAGAATATTGTGGTATTATTCTAGCGTTCAGAATATTGTGGTATTCTAGCGTTGTTCAGAATATTGTGGTGTTATTCTAGCTTTGTTCAGAATATTGTGGTGTTATTCTAGCATTGTTCAGAATATTGTGGTGTTATTCTAGCATTGTTCAGAATATTGTGGTATTATTCTAGCGTTGTTCAGAATATTGAGGTGTTATTCTAGCGTTGTTCAGAATATTGTGGTATTATTCTAGCGTTGTTCAGAATATTGTGGTGTTATTCTAGCATTGTTCAGAATATAGTGGTGTTAATCTAGCGTTGTTCAGAATATTGTAGTGTTATTCTAGCGTTCAGAATATTGTGGTGTTATTCTAGCGTTGTTCAGAATATTGTGGTATTATTCTAGCGTTCAGAATATTGTGGTATTATTCTAGCATTGTTCAGAATATTGTGGAATTATTCTAACGTTCAGAATATTGTAGTGTTATTCTAGCGTTGTTCAGAATATTGTGGTGTTATTCTAGCATTGTTCAGAATATTGTGGTATTATTCTAGCGTTGTTCAGAATATTGTGGTATTATTCTAGCGTTGTTCAGAATATTGTGGTGTTATTCTAGCGTTGTTCAGAATATTGTGGTATTATTCTAGCGTTGTTCAGAATATTGTGGTGTTATTCTAGCGTTCAGAATATTGTGGTGTTATTCTAGCGTTCAGAATATTGTGGTGTTATTCTAGCGTTGTTCAGAATATTGTGGTGTTATTCTAGCGTTGTTCAGAATATTGTGGTGTTATTCTAGCGTTGTTCAGAATATTGTGGTGTTATTCTAGCGTTGTTCAGAATATTGTGGTTTTATTCTAGCATTGTTCAGAATATTGTGGTATTATTCTAGCGTTGTTCAGAATATTGTGGTGTTATTCTAGCGTTGTTCAGAATATTGTGGTATTATTCTAGCGTTGTTCAGAATATTGTGGTATTACGGTATTCTAGCGTTGTTCAGAATATTGTGGTGTTATTCTAGCGTTGTTCAGAATATTGTGGTATTATTCTAGCGTTGTTCAGAATATTGTGGTATTATTCTAGCGTTCAGAATATTGTGGTGTTATTCTAGCGTTGTTCAGAATATTGTGGTGTTATTCTAGCGTTGTTCAGAATATTGTGGTGTTATTCTAGCGTTGTTCAGAATATTGTGGTATTATTCTAGCGTTGTTCAGAATATTGTGGTATTATTCTAGCGTTGTTCAGAATATTGTGGTGTTATTCTAGCGTTGTTCAGAATATGGTGGTGTTATTCTAGCGTTGTTCAGAATATTGTGGTATTATTCTAGCGTTGTTCAGAATATTGTGGTGTTATTCTAGCGTTGTTCAGAATATTGTGGTATTATTCTAGCGTTGTTCAGAATATTGTGGTGTTATTCTAGGGTTGTTCAGAATATTGTGATATTATTCTAGCGTTGTTCAGAATATTGTGGTGTTATTCTAGCGTTGTTCAGAATATTGTGGTATTATTCTAGCGTTGTTCAGAATATTGTGGTGTTACTCTAGCATTGTTCAGAATATTGTGGTATTATTCTAGCGGTGTTCAGAATATTGTGGTGTTATTCTAGCGTTGTTCAGAATATTGTGGTGTTATTCTAGCGTTGTTCAGAATATTGTGGTGTTATTCTAGCGTTGTTCAGAATATTGTGGTATTATTCTAGCGTTCAGAATATTGTGGTATTATTCTAGCGTTCAGAATATTGTGGTGTTATTCTAGCGTTGTTCAGAATATTGTGGTATTCTAGCGTTGTTCAGAATATTGTGGTGTTATTCTAGCGTTGTTCAGAATATTATGGTGTTATTCTAGCATTGTTCAGAATACTGTGGTGTTATTCTAGCGTTGTTCAGAATACTGTGGTGTTATTCTAGCGTTGTTCAGAATATTGTGGTGTTATTCTAGCGTTGTTCAGAATATTGTGGTATTATTCTAGCGTTGTTCAGAATATTGTGGTATTATTCTAGCGTTGTTCAGAATATGGTGGTGTTATTCTAGCTTTGTTCAGAATATTGTGGTGTTATTCTAGCGTTGTTCAGAATATTTTGGTGTTATTCTAGCGTTGTTCAGAATATTGTGGTATTATTCTAGCGTTGTTCAGAATATTGTGGTATTATTCTAGCGTTGTTCAGAATATTGTGGTATTATTCTAGCGTTGTTCAGAATATTGTGGTGTTATTCTAGCGTTCAGATTATTGTGGTATTATTCTAGCGTTCAGAATATTGTGGTATTATTCTAGCGTTGTTCAGAATATTGTGGTATTATTCTAGCGTTGTTCTGAATATTGTGGTTTTATTCTAGCGTTGTTCAGAATATTGTGGTATTATTCTAGCGTTGTTCAGAATATTGTGGTGTTATTCTAGCGTTTAGAATATTGTGGTGTTATTCTAGCGTTGTTCAGAATATTGTGGTGTTATTCTAGCGTTGTTCAGAATATTGTGGTGTTATTCTAGGGTTCAGAATATTGTGGTGTTATTCTAGCGTTGTTCAGAATATTGTGGTGTTATTCTAGCGTTGTTCAGAATATTGTGGTATTATTCTAGCATTGTTCAGAATATTGTGGTGTTATTCTAGCGTTGTTCAGAATATTGTGGTGTTATTCTAGCGTTGTTCAGAATATTGTGGTATTATTCTAGCATTGTTCAGAATATTGTGGTGTTTTTCTAGCGTTCAGAATATTGTGGTATTATTCTAGCGTTGTTCAGAATATTGTGGTATTATTCTAGCGTTGTTCAGAATATTGTGGTGTTATTCTAGCATTGTTCATAATATTGTGGTGTTATTCTAGCGTTGTTCAGAATATTGTGGTGTTATTCTAGCGTTGTTCAGAATATTGTGGTATTATTCTAGCGTTGTTCAGAATATTGTGGTGTTATTCTAGCGTTGTTCAGAATATTGTGGTATTCTAGCGTTGTTCAGAATATTGTGGTGTTATTCTAGCGTTGTTCAGAATATTATGGTGTTATTCTAGCATTGTTCAGAATATATGAGAATATGTGAGTCAGGTACAAGGGGAGATAGAAGGGCAGGAAGACCCCCATTGAGATGGAGAGACTGTGTAAGAAAGGCTTTGGATGATAGAGGAATGACTATAGATCAGGCAGGGGAAGTGGTGGTGGACAGGAGTGAATGGAGAATGCTTGTGAATAGTTGAGTGAACACGTGGTCATTTGGAGTAAGGGGTCGGGCGCAAGTTGGACTCGATAATAGTCCATCAGGCGCCTGGCCCGGGGAGACGATTAATATGAAGGGTGTGCCTGGAAGTGTGGTGGGAGGGCTTGTCGCTTTGGCTCCGCTGCATGTCTGCCTGCCGAGATCGGAACCTCTCCTGGTGGTCAGGGGCCGGGGGAGTGCTGGAGCGACCTTAGTAACCCTGGTCTCTGGGTCTTCTCCTGGGTGACCTGGATGTGTGAGAGTTTGTGTTTTTTATCTGTGTTTATTTTTTGTTTTATGTTGTTTTTGTGTTTTCCCTGTTCTTGCTCTGTCTTGAGTCGGCTACCCCCAAAATGGGGATTGGGCCTGAGCATATAGATAGATAGATAGATAGATAGATTCTAGCGTTGTTCAGAATATTGTGGTGTTATTCTAGCGTTGTTCAGAATATTGTGGTGTTTTTCTAGCGATTTTCAGAATATTGTGGTATTATTCTAGCGATGTTCAGAATATTGTGGTATTATTCTAGCGATGTTCAGAATATTGTGGTGTTATTCTAGCGTTTTCTGGTATATATTTACTATCTAACGGACTTTATATGGTAACCCTGAATTGCGAGGTGGTGTTTGGACGAGGATTTCAAGGCTAAAGTGAGGTAATGATTGGTATAGGGCAATGTATATGAGTTATAAAGTGGTATATATGAGTTATAAAGTGGTATAGGCAATGTATATGAGTTATAAAGTGAGGTAATGATTGGTATAGGGCAATGTATATGAGTTATAAAGTGGTATATATGAGTTATAAAGTGGTATAGGGCAATCTATATGAGTTATAAAGTGAGGTAATGATTGGTATAGGGCAACGTATATGAGTTATAAAGTGGTATTGGGCAATGTATATGAGTTATAAAGTGAGGTAATGATTGGTATAGGGCAATGTATATGAGTTATAAAGTGGTATATATGAGTTATAAAGTGGTATAGGGCAATTTATATGAGTTATAAAGTGAGGTAATGATTGGTATAGGGCAATGTATATGAGTTATAAAGTGGTATAGGGCAATGTATATGAGTTATAAAGTGGTATATATGAGTTATAAAGTGGTATAGGGCAATCTATATGAGTTATAAAGTGAGGTAATGCCTGGTATAGGGCAATGTATATGAGTTATAAAGTGGTATATTGCAATGTATATGAGTTATAAAGTGGTATATTGCAATGTATATGAGTTATAAAGTGAGGTAATGAGCGATATAGGGCAATGTATATGAGTTATAAAGTGAGGTAATGAGCGATATAGGGCAATGTATATGAGTTGCAGGGCACATTTTCCCGAACCTTAATGGTGTTGATCACTTGCACTCATTGTCTTGTATTAAGACAATTAGGTGAGGTCAAACTTGGTTTATTCAGTTAAGATCAGGTCAGGTTAGTATAAGTTAAGCTACAATGATTGTCGTATTAAGCCTTTCACTCAGAAGAGGCCTTTTTATTTCTAGCTACTTACTGGATGATATTATTAAACTTCGAAAGGACCTATTAAAGTTAGTAATTAGTTAGTTTATTCCTTAAGGGGAGATATCCACTTGAGGGATTTTTTTCTTGACTTCTTTCTCTCTCATGTTTAGCCCCATTGCCTTTCTAATTTTAAGACGTTCGCCCCATTATTTTGACGATTTAAAGAACCATTTCTGTCAATTTTAAGACCTTTCGTGCCATCTAGGTGTCGATTTTATCCTGGCGAGCGATAGCGAGCCTGTTATTTAAGAGGAACCGGCTTTCAGCCGGGACATTTTTCTACCGAAAAATGTACACATTTATCTTGAAAGGGGGTCAAGGGGGTGTAATCTTAAGCTTAATGGATATCTAGAGACCAAACTAAAAACCTCCCCTTAACCCTCTTCATTCCTAGGGGTATATCATAAGCTCCATAATTTCAATAGACGTCATTTGATGAAAAGCTAACATTTTCTGTGGTTTAATAGGACTTCAGAGACTATCAACCTTATTGGATTATTAAGCCAGCACACTGTAAGTCAAGAATAACGTCAGGACTGGAGCCCCTTTTCGAGAACTCCAGTCCCTTGCTGGCGTCTGAACCCCTCCCACCTTCGGGAGTACCAGGGGGCAGACAGCTGTTGTTCTTCCTTCTGCCTCGCTACTTTCTAATGGCCCCTTTAATTCATCTTGGCTCTTTATCACCTGCTTCATCATTTCTGTTCTTCCAGTAACCACCACTCGGTCCAAATACGTTCTCCTGATCTATGCAAACTCCAAATTGTGAACTATTTTTAGCAACTAATCTCATCTATCGTACTGTTTAATACTGGCGTTTTTCTATTTTTGTTTTGTATTGCCTTGTTAGATATCAAAGATTATATTTCAAAAACGTTTATTGTCATAGAGTACATCAATATTACAATCATATTATAGCATATCATACACAAGTCCTATATACCCTATGACAACAGGGAACTGATGCCAACCGGTATATATATATATCCCTTTTAAATTTGTTACACTAATACAAGTGTCATAAAAAAGTGTTAATACAAAAAGTGCTAAAACGAAAACGAAAAATAACCTTATTACATCATTTCTGTTTTTCTAGTAATCACCGTTCATGTTCCTTGCGTTATCTAGTTATTCACTAATTCTAATAAATGTATGATTTTTTGTATCTTGCTTCGTCTCTCAGAAATTTCGAAAACAGTCTCTAATTACCTTTTGCCTTTTATCGCATGTTTATAATTTCCCTCTCATCATTAATCATCATTATAACTTAAAAACTATTATAATTTTCTTCAAATTTCTCATGTATCATTATGGGGAGATGGGTTGTTTTTCGAGACCCCCTTCTCCCTCATGTTTACCCCTATTAGTTTTCAGTTTTTAAGATGTTTGCCCCATTAGTTTGTCGATTTTAAGACCTTTCGCCTAATTTCATTGTTAATATTAAGACCTTTCGTGCTATTTAGGTGTCGATCTTTTACCTGGCGAACGATAGTGAGCCTGAAATTTTGGAAGGACCGGGACATGTTTCTACCGAAAAATGTAAACATTAATCTACAAGGGGGATCTAATAGACGTTTTTTTTTTTTTAAAGTTTGATGGAGGTCTAGGGATGAAACTAGAAAACATAATGAGTAGATGAAAAAAAAAAAAAAAACAGAAAAGTGAACCATCCATTACCATTATCTTTTGTTTCCATGTTTTTATTAATCCGCCGCTTGTTTTTTTCACACATTATTATATACTGTGTCTACTCTCTTAGTCATCATCACTCACTCACGCTCCTAATGTTCTCTAGTTCTTCAACATTGTAGTTTATGGTTAATATTAAAGCATCTGGCCACATCTATCGTGCTTCTGCTCTAACGGGAGATTTTGGTAGATATTTTTCATGTACAGTCGCGCTAATAAGTCATGTCCCAGCTGTCATTACGTTTTGCTTGCTCTGTGCTGTATTAATGTCTGTCAGATGTTGAATAGGGGGGGTAAGTGTAGGAACATGCTTTTATATCTCACTCAAAACGAATAAATCAAATTTTAGATATTGCTGATACCAATTAGTAATCAAAATATAATTGGTGCTGAAACATGACTTATTAGCCCGACTGTACCGGTATTTATTATTTGTCTTGTTTTCTCCCTAGACCTCCATCAAAACCTAAAAAAACAACCCCAGGATCCCCCTTCAAGATAGATTTGTAAATTTTTCGGTAGAAAAATTTCTCAGCCAAAGGCCGGTTCCTCCTAAATAGCAGGCTCGCTATCGCTCGCCTGGAAACAATCGACACCTAAATGACTCAAAAAGTCTTGATATTGACAAAGACAATGGGTGAAAAGGTCTTAATATCGCCAAACTAACGGGCTGAACGTCTCAAAATCTGAAAACTAAAGGGGCTAAGCATGAGGGAGAAGGGTGTCCAGAAAAACCGACCATCTCCCCTTAAATTCTTTGTCATTAGCCATCGTATTTGTTATTACCGACTTTCTAACAATAGTTGTTGTTGTTGTTCCCCAAGCTGCCTGGCCGAACAGCCCCAAGGCCCCGAGCAAGGCCAAGGCCATAACCGAGCGCCCCCACAGAACCCTCCCCGCCGACCACAATACAGCCTGGGTGACCGAAGCCACTCCATGGCGGGGAGCTGAGGAGGGTGCGGAAATGCCCGGAAACCAAAGCCCCACCCAGGGCCCTGTGTCCCTCAGCAATTATGAAGAGAAAGTTGAGGGGCAAGGGAAAAATGTGACGCTTTGGCTTCCAATCTTGGTAGATTGGGAGGTCAATCCACATTAGAGACGCCGTCACTTGAGATCTAGAAAATATATAAGTAAAAGGAACAGTCAGAGTAAGCTATGGGTATGGCAGAGATTGCTCAGTTCTCACTCTGATAGACCAGCCCATCACCACATGACTAGAACCCAATCATCTCAGCATCAGCTAGGAAAGGCCCTAGAAAGCCGCCTTTGGCGGGGGGATAGCTAGACAATAGTTACTCAGTATACTTTTGCTAGTTGTTATAGAATATGCCTTAAGGGAGCCCACCTCGCTTGTTTTTCCTTTCTCTCCCTCTCTCTTTGGCTTGTATCCATTCGGCCCCATTCAGCCTACTGTTTTAAGACGTTTACCCCCATCCAGGTGTCAATATTTTCCTGGCGAGCGGTAGCGAGCCAGCATATATATATATATTTTTGTTTCGACAGCAAGCTAAATTTGTACAAATTTCGATAGAAAAAGGTCTCCGGCTATCTCCATACAATGCTGGCTCGCTATCGCTCGCCAGGAAGAAATCGACACCTGGATGGGGATAAACGTCTTAAAACAGTTGGCTGAATGGGGCCGAATGGATACAAGCCAGGGAAAGAGAGCCGGTGACCCCCCTTAATTTCTTTGGGAGGTGTTTGGTGTTAGAGTGAGAGAAAATAAATAATAACAAATAAACTGTATACTTTCTGAAGATACAGCCACCTATTGTTTCTTTGTATTACTGTGGTTCTACTTTGTATTACTGTGGTTCTACTTTATATTACTGTGGTTCTACTTTGTATTCCTGTGGTTCTACTTTGTATTACTGTGGTTCTACTTTGTATTACTGTGGTTCTACTTTGTATTACTGTGGTTCTACTTTGTCTACTGTGGTTCTACTTTGTATTACTGTGGTTCTACTTTGTATTACTGTGGTTCTACTTTGTATTACTGTGGTTCTACTTTGTATTACTGTGGTTCTACTTTGTCTACTGTGGTTCTACTTTGTATTACTGTGGTTCTACTTTGTATTACTGTGGTTCTACTTTGTATTACTGTGATTCTACTTTGTATTACTGTGGTTCTACTTTGTATTACTGTGGTTCTACTTTGTATTACTGTGGTTCTACTTTGTATTACTGTGGTTCTACTTTGTATTACTGTGGTTCTACTTTGTATTACTGTGGTTCTACTTTGTATTACTGTGGTTCTACTTTGTATTACTGTGGTTCTACTTTGTATTACTGTGGTTCTACTTTGTATTACTGTGGTTCTACTTTGTATTACTGTGGTTCTACTTTGTATTACTGTGGTTCTACTTTGTATTACTGTGGTTCTACTTTGTATTACTGTGGTTCTACTTTGTATTACTGTGGTTCTACGTTGTATTACTGTGGTTCTACGTTGTATTACTGTGGTTCTACGTTGTATTACTGTGGTTCTACTTTGTATTACTGTGGTTCTACTTTGTATTACTGTGGTTCTACGTTGTATTACTGTGGTTCTACGTTGTATTACTGTGGTTCTACTTTGTATTACTGTGGCTCTACTTTGCTTTTTACTTTACTTCGTTTCCATTGATTTGTCCAGTAAATACCACTCTAAGTCAATAATGTCTCTAGTTCATCAAACATTATAATCTATATCAAGTATATCTCACAAATACACGTGAGCTACTACTTTTTTATATACTCCCAGCCGGACTCGAACCTCTGACATTCAGAACGGGTGTCCAAGCTTTAATCCACTACACCATGGCGTGAGAAAGGAAACTTAACCTTCTCCTATTTATATTAAGGAGAAGGAAAATCCTACTTGGAGAATGTATTTCAATGTTTTCATGTTGGAAGATCTTTAGATAGACATTGAGTTTTGTTGTTGCGCCTAACTTCTTGATTTGATAAGTTCTGGCTCATAATTTTCATAATTAACCTGAACCCATTTTGAAACATATTTTGTTAGCCTAATCTATTTTGTTCACACCACCGCGTGTTAAACAAGTTTACCAAATTGCGATCCTCAGTTTCTTAACGGTTCGTAAATATAGTTTGTATTTTGATAGCAATTAGCTCAGTGAAGAATCTTAAAAATTAACGGTTCGTAAATATATTTTGTATTTTGATCACAATTAGCTCAGTGAAGAATCCTAAAAATTAACGGTTCGTAAATATAGTTTGTATTTTGATCACAATTAGCTCAGTGAAGAATCATAAAAATTAACGGTTCGTAAATATTGTTTGTATTTTGATAGCAATTAGCCTCCGTGAAGAACCATAAATATTACCTCACACAATCGTCCAATTCGCAAGTAGTTACACAGAAATTGCTACAAATGGAAACGCATCAGTCACTGGCAATCCGAGAAAATTGGTGTAAATTGATGCATAACTCATTGATATTTCGCGCAAAAACACGAGCAAATTACCCCGTGCCGACGAAAATGTATCTTCCCTCATAAATCCCCATGCCTTGCCTGGGAACATGTACAGTCAACTCGTTTAAGAGGAGATTTCCACTGGAGGGATTTTTTTCTTGACTCCTTTCTCCCTCATGTTTAGCCTCATTGCTTTTCTAATTTTAAGACGTTCGCCCCATTATTTTGACGATTTTAAGAACTTTCGACCCATTTCTGTCAAATTTAAGACCTTTTATGCCATTTAGGTGTCGATTTTATCCTGGCGAGCGATAGCGAGCCTGTAATTTAAGAGGAACCGGCTTTCAGCCGGGACATTTTTCTTTCTAGCGAAAAATGTACAAAATTATTTTGAAAGGGGCTCAAGGGGGTGTAATCTTAAGCTTGATGGATATCTAGGGATCAAACTAAAAACCTCCCCTTAATCCGCGGAGTCTCAGAGATTGTAGTTATACAAATATATGTTTTCAGGTTAATGTAGGAAACGGTATTGCTTATATATTTCTTGATTCATTATTTGTCCACTTTGTATACTGTAAATATCTTATATACATTAACTTTTAAGCTTCAGATAAGCTTAAACAATATTCTGAGACTCTGCGGATTATACGAGTTGACTGTACGTACGGTTGCCGAGCCATATCAACCTGATGCCAATATAATGTCTGGAGCTTTTTAACACCCATAACGGATTAAGTCAGAGTATTATTTCGAATGATTATTTTTACTCTCTCTCTCTCTCTCTCTCTCTCTCTCTCTCTCTCTCTCTCTCTCTCTCTCTCTCTCTCTCTCTCTCTCTCTCTCTCTCTCCTCTCTCTCTCTCTCTCTCTCTCTCGCTCTCTCTCCTCCTCTCTCTCTCCTCTCTCTCTCTCTCTCTCCTCTCTCTCCTCTCTCTCTCTCTCTCTCTCGCTCTCTCTCGCTCTCCTCGCTCTCTCTCTCTCCTCTCTCTCTCTCTCTCTCTCTCTGCCTCTCTCTCTCTCTCTCTCTCTCTCTCTCTCTCTCTCTCTCAAAAAAAAAAAAAAAAATATATATATATAGATAGATAGATAAAACATTAATTCATAAACAAATATTACTAATGCTGCTAGTACTACTAGTAATAATAATAATAATAAAAATCCAAGTGTTAATCCCACCAATTCACCTCCAGACAATAGATATATCCTGGTGGATTAATTAATCCCGTCACATGTCACTTGGTTAAGGGGAGATGGTCCGTTTTTCTAGTCCCTCTTTTCCCTCATGCTTAGCCCCACTAGTTTTCATATTTTAAGATGTTCAGCCCATTACTTTGGCGATCTTATGACCTTTCGCCCTATTTCTTTGTCAATATTAAGACCTTTCGTGCTATTTAGGTGTCGATTTTTTCCGTGGCGAACGATAGTGAGCCTGTAATTTTGGAAGAACTGGCCTTTGGCCAGGACATGTTTCTACCGAACAAATTACAAATTAATCTAGAACGGGGATCTAATGGATGTTTTTTTTAAAGTTTGATGGAGGTCTAGGGACGAAACTAGAAAATTATTAAAAAGATACATAATGATACATTTTCCACTGAAAATGTACACATTAATCTAGAAGGGGGATCTAATGGATGTTTGTTTAAAGTTTGATGGAGGTCTAGGGAAGAAACTAAAAAAATAATACAAAATATACATAAATGAGCAACATAGACGCCCAGATCGATATGTTGGTAAAGCCGGTATCACACGAGAGCTTTTATAGTCCACATTCGATGTTCAAATTTTTTTCACACTGGTATCGGAAACTAGACTGATGATGGAAGATTTCTGGAACCGTAATATTGTAAATGCTGACCTCATAAGCTGCCAGACCAGTGTTGAGGATAAATGTTGAGGGAAAAGGCGCTCGTGTGATACCAGCTTAAGGGGACAGTGGCTGTTTGTTTGGTCTATTAATTAATTTATTCATATATTTTGTTTAGTTTCCTCCCTAGACCTCCATCAAGCTTAGAAAAACACTCCCTAGATAGATTTGTACAAATTTTTCGGTAGAAAAATGTTCCGGCCAAAGGCCGATTCCTCCTAAAATTACAGGCTCTCTTTCGCTCGCCAGGAAAATATCGACACCTAAATTGCAAGAAGGGTCCTAATATTGACAAAGAAATGGAGTGAATGGTCATAAAATCCCCAAACTAACGGAACCAACGTCTTAAAATCTCAAAACTAGTGGCGCTAAACATTAGGGAGAAGGGGGTCCAGAAAAACGGTCTGTCTTCCCTTAACTGTTCGTCTGGTGAGGATTGGCCAAGCAACAGCTCCTCCTTCTCCTAGGCATTCCCCGGTAGATGAAGACATTATTAGGTGCCATTACCAGCCCGTGAGGTATGAGAGACACTGGAGAGGCTACCGTGTAATGTACTTCCTTGTACTCTGATGGATGGCCTGTGAAGAGTGGTGGTGGAGAGAGAGAGGGGAAAGGGTTGTTGGTGGGGGAGGTGTACAGGAGGGAGGGAAGGAGTGATGGAGGGGGGGGGGGGAGAAGGGGTAGGAGGAGTAGAGGGAAAAGATAGAGGAGGAGAGTGAGAGGGAAGAGAGAGAATCGAGGGAGGGACAGGAGAGGGGAGGAGGAAGAAGGCGTAGGAGGAGTGGAGGGAAATAGGAAAGGAGGAGGAGGAGAGGGAAGAGAGATAATCGAGGGAGGGACAGGATAGGGGGGAGGGGAGGAGTAGAGGGAAAAGAGGAAGAGAGAGAATCGAGGGAGGGACAGATGGAGTGGGTAGATGAGGTTTAGGAGAAGGAGGAAGAGGGAAGGGAACATAGGAAAGGGGAAAGGGGAGGGAGGGACAGATGGAGTGGGCAGGTGAGGTTTAGGAGAAGGAGGAGGAGGAAGAGGTGAGGGAAAAGAGGAAGGGGGGAGATGGAAGAGATAAAATAGAGGGAGGGACAGATAATGGACAGGTGAGGTTTAGGAGGATAGGGAGGAGGAGGAGGAGACGGTAGAGAGAAAAAGTGGGGAACGAGGGAATAAGAGGGAGACCAAAGAGAGGTTAATGGAGATGAAGGAGATGAGGAGGATTGTTAAGTATTACAAAGGATGGTAAGCAACAACATATTAATTCCTACTAGGCGGTTTCTTGAAAGTTAGTGTTTGGGAAAGAAAGGACTGCCCCAGAAAGCAACTGCAGATCTTCAATTATAAAACGTACTGAGAGGGGATAGGGGAAGGAGGAGAAGGGGAGGGAAGATGTGGAGGAGGAGTAGAGAGAATAGCTGAAGGAAGAGGGGAGATAATAGGTGAAGGAGGAGAGAGAATAGGTGAAGGAGGAGGTGAGAGAATAGTTGAAGGAGGAGGAGAGAGAATAGTTGAAGGAGGAGGAGAGAGAATAGTTGAAGGAGGAGGTGAGAGAATAGTTGGAGGAGGAGAGAGAATAGTTGAAGGAGGAGAGAGAATAGTTGAAGGAGGAGGAGAGATACTAGGTGAAGGAGGAGAGATAATAGGTGAAGGAGGAGAGATAATAGGTGAAGGCGGAGGAGAGAGAATAGGTGAAGGAGGAGGAGAGAGAATAGGTGAAGGAGGAGGAGAGAGAATAGTTGAAGGAGGAGGAGAGAGAATAGTTGAAGGAGGAGAGATAATAGGTGAAGGAGGAGGAGAGAGAATAGTTGAAGGAGGAGAGAGAATAGGTGAAGGAGGAGGAGAGATAATAGTTGAAGGAGGAGGAGAGAGAATAGTTGAAGGAGGAGAGATAATAGGTGAAGGAGGAGGAGAGAGAATAGTTGAAGGAGGAGGAGAGAGAATAGGTGAAGGAGGAGGAGAGAGAATAGTTGAAGGAGGAGGAGAGAGAATAGGTGAAGGAGGAGGAGAGAGAATAGTTGAAGGAGGAGGAGAGAGAATAGTTGAAGGAGGAGGAGAGAGAATAGTTGAAGGAGGAGAGATAATAGGTGAAGGAGGAGAATAAATAATACATGGAGGAGGAGAGATAATAGGTGAAGGAAAACAAAGGAGTACAAACTACAACAGACCTATTGGTCCTTACGGGTCAGTTTGCATATTTAAACTACTTATCTACTGACTACGAGGTAGAGAAAAGGATAGCTAAGAAGAAGTCCCCCCCCCCCCCCACCACCACCACTCCCTCCAGCTAATGTTGGCAAAGGAACCATTGGGAAAATATCATGTAGTCTGAAAAAAACTGACATGGAATTTCGGATAGGACATGGAGAAAATGAAATTGACTTGTAATCTAAACTAACTCTATTACTACAATTCTGAAAGGGAACAGGTGCATGAATATCAATATATATATTGCAGTATGCGTTATCACTGTCTTTATTACGCGTTATTCTGAAAGAAACTGTTAATTGGGGGTTATTTGCCATGTGTTTATACAGCTGGTTCTTCAAGGTTTCGACAGTATTACAGTTCATAACGTTCGAAGGTAGTCTGTTCCAAATATTCACAACACGGTTGAAGAAGAAATGCTTCACACCAGAAAATGAAAACGCTTGAATTTAATCTTATGACCATTGTTTATCGTGTAGTTTGCTTGATTGATCGTGACAAATTCACTTACATTTAGGTTACTGTTGGACAAAATTAACCCTTTAAATATACAATAACGCGTAAAGTTTTCTGGCCATCATGAAGCGATATTATTAGGTCTAGGAAAGGTTTTTATGAATGTAAGGGTCAAAGTCAACTCAATTGTGCTAAGGCTCCCCCAGATATCTCCTAAGCTGAAGAAAATCGTCGAATGCTAGCCAGAATAATGGCTAAAACACGTCATAATCCTCAAGGGGTATAAAAACAGAGCTATTAGAGCTATAAACTCAGTGATTACAACTGGAATTCCTCCCTTACCTCTACGAAGATATATTTGATCCCTTGCATTGTTTTGCCAATACCTTTACGATTATTTTCAGGTGATCGCAATTTGATTGTACCTCTTCGCATCTTTCCCGTGATACCAGAAAGTCGGTTAATGGGGGATGTTTTTTTGTTTTGTGTGTGTGTGTGTGTGTGTGTGTGTATTTATATAATTATTCATTGTTTTCAGTTTCCTCGCTAGACCTCCATCAAGCTAAAAAAAGCACCCCTAAACTCCCATTCGAGATAAATTTGTACATTTGTCGGTAGAAAGATGTCACGGCCGAAGGCCGGTTCCTCCTAAAATAACAGGCTCGCTATCGCTCGCTAGGAAAAACATCAACACCTAAATGGTACGAATGGTCCTGATATTGACATATAAAAGGGGTAAAAAATCTTGAAATCGCCAAACTAATGGAAAGAACGTCTTAAGATCTCAAAACTAATGGCGTTAAACATAAGGGAATCGAGAAAAGCAACCCCCTTAACATCCCCGACTTTACTTACTCCTCCACAAAGCAACTCTCCTTCAGTTCACTTCATCATAGTGTAATGTCCTTCCAACCACCTTTGATCAGTAGCAGTTCGAATTTAATATTATTGTTAGCTATAAATGTGTCATGAATGGAGAACATCAATAGATACAAGAAGTTTTCATTGAATATTATTTTCCTTCAATCCCCATTGGCTTACGCTGAATCAGTATGTTTAATATAGTAATTGTGTTATAATTACTCTATCAATTTGTACAACTTCAATGTAAATGGTAAATAGCTTCATACAGAAAATATTTATGAACAGCGTACATAAGACTTCGTGAACATTATTCTTTATTCAACATAACATTTATGATGATGATAATGGCTATATAAAAAGTAGGAGAATAGAGAGTTTTGGATAGAGGAAGAATAAGTTGAGAAATAGGAAGTACAGTAGAAGATAAAAGTACTTGGGCTCAACCAAGTTGCTCCATTGTCTATTTGTTGTCGTTGAGACTCATGTGGTGCAAGCACTAGATTTAAAATTACCCTTTTCCATATTTAAATGTGTTGTACTGAACACTTAATGATGTAAAGTATTATTTCCCAGTCAACGGCGTATCGTGGAACTGAAGCCAAGATATTTGAGTAACGTAGATAGAGAGCGAGAGCGTGGATATGAGCTCTTAAATTGTTTGCCCAAAAAATGAGACAAATTGCTTCCCGTCAACAAGTCATAAACACGTCATGGGACTATTATTATCCCCCCCCCCCCCCTCTCCATCACCCTCCCTCTACCCCCTCTCCATCACCCTCCCTCTCCATCACCCTCCCTCTACCCCCTCTCCATCACCCTCCCTCTACCCCCTCTCCATCACCCTCCCTCTACCCCCTCCATCACCTCCCCTCTACCCCCTCTCCATCACCTCCCTCTACCCCCTCTCCATCACCTCCCTCTACCCCCTCTCCATCACCTCCCTCTACCCCCTCTCCATCCCCCTCCCTCTACCCCCTCCCTCTCCCCCCTCTCCATCCCCCTCTCTCCCCCTCTCCATCACCCTCCCTCTACCCCCTCTCCATCACCTCCCTCTCCATCACCCTCTCCTCACCCCCTCTCCATCACCCTCCCTCTACCCCCTCTCCATCCCCCTCCCTCTACCCCCTCTCCATCACCCTCCCTCTCCCCCCTCTCCATCCCCCTCCCTCTACCCCCTCTCCATCACCCTCCCTCTACCCCCTCTCCATCACCCCTCCCTCTACCCCCTCTCCATCCCCCTCCCTCATCTCCATCCCCCTCCCTCTACCCCCTCTCCATCACCCTCCCTCCATCACCCTCCGTCTACCCCCTCTCCATCACCCTCCCTCTACCCCCTCTCCATCCCCCTCCCTCCTCTCATCCACCTCCCTCTACCCCCTCTCCATCACCCTCCCTCTACCCCCTCTCCATCACCCTCCCTCTACCCCCTCTCCATCACCCTCCCTCTCCCCCCTCTCCATCCCCCTCCCTCTACCCCCTCTCCTTCACCCTCCCTCTACCCCCTCCCCATCACCACTCCCTCTGTCCCCTTCTCCATCATACTTCACACCCTCGCTCTCTCCATCACACCTCACGCCCTCCTTCCTCCTGCCTCCCACCGCCTATCAAATACCTTCCTTCCATTTACTGTTCCTCTATCGTACCCCCCCCCCCCCTTCCTCCTATCTACCTCCTTCCTGATAGGCTAAATCATTCTCCCTTCCACCATCACCATATATCTCTTCCTCGTACTGCATTACCTTCCTTATTTTTTCACCATCTGTTATTCTTCCCTAATCGTATTCTCGTTATCTTTTAAAAAGATAATCGTCTTCCAGATTCATCAACTTTCGTTCTTCCCTCACCAAATAGCCCTTTATCAATTTACACCACCCTTAATTCTTATTCACCAAATTTTCATAATTGATATATTTTTCGCTTCAAAATCTTCATAATAGCCGAGTAATCAAAATCTTCATAATAGCCGAGTAATCAAAATCTTCATAATAGCCGAGTAATCAAAATCTTCATAATAGCCGAGTAATCAAAATCTTCATAATAGCCGAGTAATCAAAAATCTTCATAATAGCCGAGTAATCAAAATCTTCATAATAGCCGAGTAATCAAAATCTTCATAATAGCCGAGTAATCAAAATCTTCATAATAGCCGAGTAATCAAAATCTTCATAATAGCCGAGTAATCAAAATCTTCATAATAGCCGAGTAATCAAAATGGAGACAGTCATTTGACGTCAGCTAAAAGGTGCAGGTAGCTGCACTGAGGGTTAGACCTAGAAAGACGTTGGATCATGTCGTACGATCTGAACTCAAAATTAAAAGCTGACAAATGATGCAGCTCTGGACAGAGCTGCCTGGAACGCCGCTATTAGACCATTCGGTCTTTATAAATTGTGTATGTATGACATGCATGTATGCATGCACAGCATGCACTTCAATAAACTATATAAACAACAAGAGCATCCTCCATACCCTGTTGTTCAAAATCCTCTGTTGTAAGTTTGAGTGTGCAGTTTTATTATCCGGCACATTTTCCCTTTTGCTCTCTAAGCCATTTTTTTAAAAAATACAACACTTATTTCAGTCCCCCCTTTCAATGCTATTTTCTTTCTTACTTAGTTTCTCCTATTACAGTTTTCGTTCATTACATTACATCATTACAGGCTGCACAGCTACTGCACCCACAGATCACCTACATCAAGAAACCAAAATCCTCAAAGTCAAAGACCATCTGGACATGAGAGGCATCAATTCCTGGCAGCAGCCTCCACGAACCAAGACCACCCACTAAACTACATGGCAACACACCCACAGACACCAAGAAATATCAAAACAACACCCAGCACACGGTATCACACACAATTATTGTCCTCTCTCCCTCCCTGCCCACCCCGAACCAACTTCCAGAAGCACATCCATACTCATATCACTCACCGATCCATCCACTCACTTACAGACAACACGCAGCTGCATGCACGACCTCCCGAAATCCATCCTTCCGAATCCTCCCTTCCTCGCGAGGACAGAGTCCACCTGGCCAGGCTGAGATGCGGACACCATCCAGCTCTCCTGAGCTATCAGAAGAGACTGGATGACTCCGTTGTCCACGCCTGCCCGGGATGTAACACAGCACCCCATACCATTAAACACATCATAGAAGACTGCATTTCACACAACCACTTACGCCAACAACACAATCTACACTCAATGAGAGCTCTGTGGGAAAGCCCGATCGTGGCCATGGCCTTCCTCAGGGACTCGGGGCTGTTCGGCCAGGCAGCTTAGGGAACAACAACAACAACAACAGTTTCGTTCAACAGTTTTCTATAGTTCTTCCATGTGTCTGTATGTGCATGTGCCTTACAATACCAACTATATAACTGCAGACTGTTAAAATCAAATTGTGAGGTAATTCAACGATACAAAAAGAAAGAATAAATATAAAAAAAAAATGTTCACCCCTATTTCTTTGTCAATATATATTAAGACCTTTCGTGTTATTTAGGTGTCGATTTGTTTTCTTGGCGGGTGATAGTGAGCCTCTAATTTTGGAAGAGCCAGCCTTCGGCTGTGACATTTTTCTACCGAAAATTTTACAAATTACGGTAATCCAGAAGGGGGATCTAATGGATGATTTTTAAAGTTTGATGGAGGTCTAGGGAGGAAACTAAAACAAATAATAAATATATAAATAATTAGACGCCAAAAACTAACCAGTGTCCCCTTAACCTTGCCCTATTTGGTACAAGTGGACCTCAGTTTGTTGGCTTAGGCCTTAGGGGGAAACTATTACGCTAGTAGTAAAACGGTATGCCCGGTATATCTTTCAATTGTTCCTACTTTTTAATAATTTGTCTTTCACTTCAATTATTTTCATTCTTCACCTTTGTTCACCCCTTCCTTCCTTAATTTCACTATATACAAAAATTCTTTGTAGATTCTCGCTCTCAACGAATCGGTACTCTTTTCAAAATCTTAAATCCCTTTTGCATTTATGCAAATTTGTTTATCTTATATCGTATATATATGCTCATTTATGCATTTTTTTTCTTCTATTTTTAGTATCCTCCCTAGACCTCCATCAAGCTTAAACAAACACTCGCCCAAGACCCTCCTTCAAGATAGGAGAGGCGTTTAATTAAGTCTAGGGGGTAAAACAAATACATCGTTCGAAAAAATAAAAACAAAATTACAAACACAATTTAAAATAATGAACCCCATATTTCACTTCCAAATCTTCAATATTACTGAGAAATTTTGATGGAAACTTTTCAATGTACCGTCTGTTGAAAATAAACGGACTATAATTATCTACTGTTTTCACTTTGTATCACGTTTATAGTTGTGTTGTACTTGCTTAACCCCTTCAGCACTATGACGCCGTTTTACCTTGGATTCTTGCTAAAATTAGAAAATTTTATGTAGTTTAAGAAGGACCTATGTTATTAAGAGGGTTTACTGAGATCATATTTACCCATTTGACTCTTAGAAGTAGATTATAAATTAAATTAAATCGTCTATAGTAACCATATACACACACACAAATACACACACACACACACGTACACACACACACACAAGTACACACACACACAAGTACACACACACACACAAGTACACACACACACACAAGTACACACACACACACACAAGTACGCACACACACAAGTACACACACCCAGACTCACACTTACACACACACACTCACACATACTCACACACACTCACACGACTCACACTTACACACACACTCACACGACTCACACTTACACACACACACACACACACACACACACACTTACACATACACACACACACACACACACACACACACACACAGGTATACAGTGTACAGGTGTTGAGCTCCGGCCACTACCCAACCCTATCATTAGTCCCTTCCATTTGTTGCTCGATTTTGCATTTATCTTAACCTTCTCCTTCCTTCCTACCCCCCAGTGCCGGCCCTACCTCCCTCCCCTCCTCCACAACTCACCCCCAGCTCTACCTTCCCCAGCTCCCCTTCCTTCTTCCCCCAGCCTTCCCTCCTATTCTACCCAAACTCCCCTTCCACCTCGCCTCCTCCCCTAGTTACCCTTTCCCTTACTATCCTCCCTCCTCCCCAGCTCTCTTTCCTCCCATCATCTCCTCTCCTAAGTCCTAACTCTCCTTCCCCCTTCTCTCCTTCCGTAGTTCACTTCCCCCTCCTCTTCTCCTCAAATTCCCTCTCCCCTCCTCCCCATACTTCCCTTCCTCTCCTCCCACAGCTCCTCCTCTCCAACTTCCCCCTTCCCTTCCTCCTCAACTTACCCCTCCCCCTCCTCCTCAACTTCCCCCCCCCCCCTCCTCCCCATGTTCCTCTTCCCCACGCCTCCTCCTAACCCTCCTCTCCTCCCCAGTTCCCTCCACCTCCCGTCCCCCCTTCCCCCTCCACCTCCCGTCCCCCCTTCCCCTTCCCCTCATCGACCTATTACGCCATCATTAGGTATTCACGGTGCATTAGACTGTCATATATATCTCGGCTTGGTGGGGGGGGGGTAGGGTAATTTCGGCTTTCAAAAACACAAACAACACACTCTCGCCAGGAAGCCAGCAGAACACACACACACACACACACACACACACACACACACACACACACACACACACACACACACACACACACACACACACACACACCTCCCCGTGGCGTAACTGATAGCGCGTCTGGCTCACAACCAGAAGGTCCCGGGTTCGAGACCCGGGCGGGGAAGAGACATTTGGGCAAGTCTCCTAACGGTGTAGCCTCTGTTCACCTAGCAGTATAAATAGGAACCTGGTATAAGTGGACGAAGTTGTGACGTCCCATCTGGGGTTGGTGATCGGTTACAAGGTGAGATGGGTATCGTACTGGTCAACCTAAGCTACTGGTCAACCTAAGCCTTCGGGTGAGACTGGTACCGTAGTGAGAATGGTACCGTACAGATTAACCCTAAGCCTTCGTTTCCAGATGTCGCCAATTGGCTAAAATACAGACCACACACACATCCACAGCCATTCCAACGATACATAAACACTTAACATGCATTTCACGCAATACATTCCCAGTTAAGGAGGCGCGATAATAATGAGCTTAGCTCGCATTGCGTGGATTCCCCTTGACGAACAAATAAGTGAATAACACACATGCACTAAGGCGGCCTCCCAGAAGCTGGGTGTGCTCAACCGCTTCAAGGGGTTCTTTACCCCTGCATAGTTTCTTTGCTCTGTACAGGGGCACAGTGCGTCCTTGTATTGAGTATTGTTCACATGTGTGGGGAGGATCCTCTCACACCGCACTCCTAGATAGAGTAGAAAGGAAGGCCTTTCGGATCATTAACTCCCATCTACTCACCGACTCTCTGGAATCTCTCTCTCTTCACCGCAATGTTGCATCTCTCTCGCTGTTCTATCGCTACTACAATAATCAGTGTTCCTTAGAGCTCTCTCAGTGTATACCATGGCACTCCTCTACGTAGGGTACCCGTCTTGCAACACAATCCCACCCATACTCTGTACAACTCTGCAACTCAAGAGTGAAACGATACTCTCAATCATTCTTCTATTCAACAGCTGAGCTCTGGAGCTCTCTCCCTGAATACATCTTTCCTTTATCCTATGACTTAAATTGTTCAAACTCCGTGTGTCCAGCCATTTTGGCTCGAACATTCCTTGATTTTGGCCCTGTCACTCTTTCAGCCATGGAGACGCTCGTCACAGGCAGTGTTGCCTTTTGTATCCCTCATCCACATAGAAAAAATAATACACACACAAAATACACGCACACACATCACACAGAGACACACAAAATACATGCAGACACACACATCAAACAGTAAACACAGTAGTGCAGAGGATATAGACTCATTTTTGGCCAAATTGTGCACTTTGTGACTTAAGCATCATACTTTCTACAGTACATTCATACTAAGACCCAAGGGGAACATTTTAAAGGATGGAGGGAATCTGTATCTTCATGCTGGTGCTTGTGGCAGCCCCTTTTCAATTAATTTCCATTAGAGTTCTGAAACACTGATTTTTGCCCCAAACTGTATACCGTGATAGCGATGTCAAACTAGTCTCAAATGACTCGTCTGGACAAGGAAAACAAATTATATTCATACAATGTTTGGCTAATGTTGACCGTTTGACTTCTACTGGATCCTGTAGTTTAATAAAATAGGGACAATTGGCAAAATTTCTTACCGATTTGTGGCATGATTATAAACTACAGAAGACTTTATAAGTCAAACGGTCAACATTAGCCAAACATTGTCTGAATATAATTTGTTTTCCCTTGTCCAGACGAGTCACTTGAGACTAGTTTGACACAGGCACCAGCATGAAGATACAGATTCCCTCCACCCTTTAAAATGCTCCCATTGGGTCTTAGTATGAATGTAGAAAGTATGATGCTTTAGTCAAAAAGTGCAAGATATTTGCTTTATCCGCTGTACTACAGACACGAAACATATACAAATCACACAATGCACACTCGACAGGACGGCAGAGCACACACCCACACACACACACCCACACACATAGCACACTCACACACACATACAACACTCACACACACATACAATTTTTTTTTTTTTTTTTTTTTTAAGGTGACAGTTAAAAAGTGGTGTACAATCTATCTTATTCTAGTTACATTGTAGTTTATCTTATTGTACCAGTACCTCCCTACAATCAACCTAGTTGTTCCCCAATTCGTCCCTCCGCCACGACCATTTCAAAGTCCAAGTCTCTCACTCTTGTCCTCTGTAGCGGGGAGGACCTTGTACCCCTGAGACATAGGAGTGCAGACCTGAGAAGAGAGAAAGAGAGCCGGCATCTCATCCAAGTATGACTTGGCTTCTATGCTGGCGCTTTTTCTCTGATATTTGTTCAGCTAATCTGGCATAGAAGACACTTGCAGAAGGTCCCATACCTCCCGACGATGAGAAGACCAGAGGAGTAAAGCTTCCTTGATCCCTGTTCAAAATTCTTTCTTCATAAGCGCGTTTTTTCTCACTTTCGTTTCTCAAGTATGCCGCCTTGTGTCCTCGCTCACGATATGTTTGTGCTCTTGGGTTGAAGATTCTGATGTCGAAAAAAGCCCGTTGTCCCCTCGTCCAAAATCTCGAGCACTTACGTCCACTCTTGCTTCATTTGAAGTATTTGCAGTATTGTGGGCCAAGCGCTGTCCGTCCATAGGCAGAAGTTCCGGTTCGATTCTGACATCATGGCACACCTCGTCCAGCATTTGTGCAGTGATGTACACACACGCACAAGCCAGGACACAGCGGGTAGAAGTGGACTGGCTCGTATATTTTGCTCACGAAGGGAAACAGCAGCGAACGTGCCTGGATATAGAATAGTCACACCAAAGTAGCCAACGAACACACACTATTATATACGCCGTCAAATGGGGTAATTGTGGACACCTGTTGGGCAATTGAGGACAGTTCATTAAGAGGGCCCACCTCGCTTTTTTTCTCTTTCTCTCCCTCTCTCTTTGGCTTGTATCCATTCGGCCCCATTCAGCCTATTTTTTTAAGACGCTTACCCCCATCCAGGTGTCAACATTTTCTTGGCGAGCGGTAGCGAGCCAGCATATATATATATATGTTTTTTTTTTTTACAGCAAGCTAAATTTGTACATTTTTCGATAGAAAAATTTCTGCGGCGAAGCCGGATTTCTCCATACAATGCTGGCTCGCTATCGCTCCCCAGGAAGAAATCGACACCTGGATGGGGATAAACTTCTTAAAATAGTTGGCTGAATGGGCCCGAATGGATACAAGCCAGAGAAAGAGAGAAAAGGAGAGAAAGATACAACAACAAAAACAGGTGACCCCCTTAAAACCTCAATTATACTTATTCAGCATTGCTGTCTTTAGCAAACTTATGGCAACTCACTAAGCCATAATTTTGCTAAAAAAACAGAAATCCTGAATAATTATTACTAAGGTTTTAATGAACTGTCCTCAATTGACCACTTGCGAGTTTCAGGCTATAAGGAAGTTGGAGCCATACACATCGATATACAAACAAATATAATAATAATGTAGGTTTATAATGGATAAATAGTATGTTGAATTGGGTTTTATGTATTTAGGTGATAATTCTGTTAATTATCGAGGTCTACAGCTCCAACTTCCTAAAAGACCGAAACTCGCAAGTGGTCAATTGCCCTAGGTGTCCACAATTGCCCTAGGTGTCCACAATTGCCCTAGGTGTCCACAATTGCCCCATTTGACGGTATGTGTGTTGTTCCCAGTCATCTTAGTGATAAATGGAATGATTGTAGTAGTAATTCAACCCGGGTCAGTGATTTGCACTTCTCTATCATAATAGTGTTCATTCTGTCTAATGTTATGCCATGTCTCATTGTGTTCATTCTGTCTAATGTTATGCCATGTCTCATTGTCTCTTCTTACATTTTATATAACCGCTGCCATAAGGCCTGTGTCTGAATACAGCTGTACACTGATCATATGATTGCATTGGTTTATTCTAGTGCATTGGGGTTTGTAATGGAGGATTAATGTTAAGAACGGGGTGTTCCTTAATTTTCACTATTTCATAACACGCGTCCCTCCAGTGCCCTGGGGCTTCTTTTGTTTTTCTATGTGTAAGAGGGAGGCAAAAGGCAAAACTGTCTGGAACGAGTGTCACTTCAAATTGAAAGAGAGATGGAGAGCCAGATCAAGATAAGTTAGAATCAAAATGCCTTGACATACAGAATTGTGAATTAGTTTAACCCGTAGAATGAGGGAAAAATATATTGAGGGAGAGAGTTCTATAGTTTTCTTGGTGAGTAGAATAAAGATTGGGAAAATCGGTTCACTCTTAGGTTAGAGAATTGATCAGATTACATGTAAAAATGTGTTGAAAGGCAGGTGCCACCTATTCTCTGTAAAGGGAAGGTACGTATACACTGAGCAAGCTCCGAAGAACACTGATTATTATAATAGTGGTAGGAGAGAGAGAGAGAGAGAGAGAGAGAGAGAGAGAGAGAGGGAGAGAGAGCACTAACTGAAAATGTCACGTCAAAGTCCCGAAGGGAGGATAAAGCATGGTTCACACATACAAGAGTCGGTCTTGGTCTTGATGCGAGAGTCACGCTCGACTGGTCGAGGTGTGGCCTTAGTATCGGCTCTCTCTCCTAGGATAAACTTATAAACTATAATGGAAAAGGACAGGTTGAGAATAAAAGAAGATTGTTCCCCCGTGGGCATTCTCACCCCAGCCTCACTATTGTGAGGCTGATCTTTTCCTCCACACTCCCTCTAGGTAGTCCTTAACACTCCGTGCAGTGGTCTCATTCCACATGTTTAAGTCGTTCAGGCCAAGCAGGTAGATCACTATTCCGTCGAGCCCCCATTCATTCCATTCCTCCGCACCAATCTCTTGCACTATGGATCTTAGCATTACGCTGCTTTCTCCTTCATATTTTCTGCACTTTAGGAGGATATGCTCCACAGTCTCATCCTCCCCACTCTCGCATATCTTGCATGCCTTGTTGCCTTCATTTGACCATCTATATGTTCTGCTGTTCAGCTCAAGTGACTTAGTTCGGGCCTTGAAGAGGAGTTCACCTCCGATGCTCCCATCGTAGAATGGCTTCCTTCTTGGCTGTTGCTTACACATGTAACAGTCTAGTGAACTCTTGTTTCTCATATTCCCTGCCCATTCGTCCCTTGCTACGCTTTGTACCCGTTTGCCGATCTCTTTCTTCCATCTCTCATGGCTCCACATTTCCATACTTTCCCCCATCATGATACCACGCATTCCGTACTTCTCTATCTTTTTGTCGCACATCTTGTTCCACTTACTGCTCTCCTTAGCCCATTCAAACACCTTTCGTGCCCATCTATCACCATTTATTTTTTCCAGTCTGACCCGGTACCGTAGGACTCCTTTGTCTATTCTTTCTTCAAAGGAGCTCCACCCGCATCACCTCTCAAGGCTTCTACTGCAGTGTACTTGTTCGCTCCCAGTGCGAGCCTTCCGACCCTATTCTGGGCAACTTCCAGCTTTGCCGTGTCATTCGCCGTCCACGGGATGGTTTCCAGACCATACATCAGGCCTGGCACCGCCATACCTTTCCATACTCCTCGCACTACTTCATACTTGTTCGCTCTACACCTTGCAGCACTGCCAAGTCTTCCCACCCACTGGCTCGCTCTTGTTAGTCTCTCATCTTTTGTTTTCTCGCATCCTCTTGCATCCACTGTCATTCCCAGGTACTTGTATTCATTTGTTTGGGTAATAATTTATTCCCAAGTAGCCACGTCGCACCCACATCCGTTTCATCTCCATTCACTACTAGTACTTTACTTTTCTTCCTGCTAAAGCTCACATTCCGGTCATTCCCATATTCGGACACCACATCTAGCATCCTCTGCAGATCCTCTCGGTTGTCGCTCATGATCACTACATCATCTGCATATAGCAAGATACCCAGACGTTCGTTCCCAATTAGTGTTCCCCTGCCGGCTTCTTTCATTCTTGCAGCTAGTTCCTCTGTGACATCCCAAACAGGAGGGGGGATAGCCCACAGCCCTGTCTAACTCCCCGCTTGTTTTCGACCCAGTCTGTCTCTATATCCCCCATACTGTATCTAGCCCTGGTATTCTCATACATACTTCTTATGATATTTATTATCTTTTCACTCACACCTACTGTTTCAAGCAGCCTACACAACTTGTACCTGTTCACTCTGTCATATGCTTTCTCTATGTCTAGGAAGGCGAAGTATCCCTTCCGTCCGGACTTTTTCGTATTCTCTATCACTTCTCTCACTACGAACATGTTATCTTCCCCTCTTCTGTCCACTCGAAACCCATTCTGTTCTTCTCCATCACTCTGTTCCTTTCAAAGATCCCTTTCAGCCTTTCATTCAGCACCCCACAGAACACCTGGGAAATTGTGTCCGTTAGCGTTATTGGTCGGTAGTTTTTCAGCTCTTTCTTACTCTTGTGACCCCCTTTGTGCAGGAGGGTCACCCGGCTCTCGTTCCATTTATACGGTACCCTCTCTCCTGACCACACTTTCTTAAAAAGTCCATACATGCCTTCAATTACTCCATTCCCACCCTCTTTGTAGAATTCATATGGGATCTCGTCGTTTCCTGCGGCTTTACCAGGTCTTCAGTTTCTTGACACCTTTCATTATCTCTTCCCTATGATCTCATAATCCATATTTTCATCTACTGGTATCTTTCTTCCTATTATCAGGTTGGGTTCGCCCCTATCCTCCACCTCATTCGCACCCCCTATGTTTTCCCAGAATTCTTTTACTGCCCTAGCTTTCTCCGGTTTCCCTCTCACCTCTCTTCCGTTCACCATTATCACTTCCACATTCACTCTTTCACTCTCTTGCTCTCCCATTAGGAAGTCATACCATTCTCTACTGACCTCACCGTCTCTTGCCTTCAGCTCATCTACTACATCCTTGTCGGCTTTTACTCTCGCTTTCCTTATTAAACCTCCTGTTATACTTTTGTGCTTCCTGTATTCCTCCCATGCTTCCTCATATGCGACCCGTTCATTCTCACCGTTGTCCTTGGACCTCCTTAGTCTTCTTTTTTTTCTGGCGGATTCGATGTCTTGGTTCCACCATCTCCTCTGGGGTCTCCTATTATTTCCTTTCTTTTTCCTCCCGACTCTTCTTTCAGCTACTTCTTTCACTGTCTTGGTGAATTTTTCATTAATTCTGTCCACCCCTCCGTCATCCCTCCAGTTCACACGCTCTAGTTCTTCCCCGAATTTTACCCAGTCCGCTTGTTTCAGTTTCCATTTCTTACCCTTTGGTTTCCTAGCTTCCTTTCTCTCCCTCCCACAGATATACTGTATCCACAACATATTGTGGTCACTTGTCACATCCATTCCTCGTTCTTCGTCTATCCTCATGTATTCCACGTTCTTCCTTGCATTCTCATTCACCAAGATATAATCAATCGCAGATTCATTGTCTCTTCCGGCCCATGTCACTCGTCCCTCTGCGATGGTTTCATTTAATATTTCCAGTTCATGCTCCTCGGTGAAATCCCTTAGCAGTTGTCCATTCGTGTTCACTTCCTCACCCAGCATTCCGATGTGTCCGTTCATATCACCCATTACGATCACCTGTTCTCGTCTATGTTCGTTTACCAGTCTTCTCATTAGGTCATATTTCCTTTCATTATCACGTTTGGCATCCGGTCCCTGTACCGTCATGTAGCATATAATCAGTAGGATCCTTTCAGTCTTTCCTTTTGCCTTGTAGTTCAGGTAGGCTGCCATCATGTCACTCATCTCGCATTCGCCGACTTTTAACTCTTCAACCTCTATATCCATGTTCTTTCTCACTATTAGGCCTATACCTCCACCCTTTTTCTTCCATTTACCTTCCCAGTCATTCTGTAGTTTTCCGTGTACAGTTCCACTCTTTCACGTAGCTTTGTCTCTGTTATACCCAGCACATCTATACCCCCCTCATACAGTACTTCACTCATGTCTTACATTTTTCCCACTCCCCATCCATTCACATTTAGGCACCCTAATCTAATGCAGTTCCTATCTTGCTGGTTCCTGGTTCACATTTCCCGGGAGTTCTCACTCTCATTGCCGGAGTCAGGAGTCCCCCTGTCCTCTCTCTCGGCTGGGGTCTCTCCGTCCTCTCTCACGGCTGGGGCCTCAGTTGGGTTAGTTACCTCGTTCCCGGGGATTGTTTCCTCTTGGCCTTCCCTAGGGGCAGGTTCTTCCCTGCGCGTCGGCTCATTCTCCCCTCCCTCTCCAGGTACTGCTTCTTCGGCTTCTACCATTATATCGGTCTCCTCTGTTCCTGGTTCTCTCCTCGTTTCCTCGTTACCGTTTGTTGATCCCTCCTGAGTTTCTTCATGGTCCGGGTCTTGCCCATCCCTGGGGGCCCTTTTTTTCAGGCGCCCCTTGTGTAACCTTTCGCTAGCCAGGAACCATTCCAGGGTCCTGTTTCCGAGGAGTCTTATCCCCTCGTTGTTTAGATGTACTCGGTCTCCTGCGAATCTATTGCCTGTGAGTTCCTGGTCTAGATCTAGGAAGCTCACTCCTATGTCCTCATTCCTCATGTGCTCCATTTTCATCTTGTATATCTCTTCTGCTATTTTCTTATTTACTTTTCTTCGGGTATATTCATAGGCCATGTTTTCTCTGGGTCGTCTTAGTATACCCATAACTCCTACACGCAGATTCTTTTTGTGTGTCTTAATTATCCTGATTCCCTCAATCACTTCTCTTACGGTGTTCTCAGCTCCCTGTTGCATGAGGTCGTTTCCACCACCCTGGATGATTAGGGTTCCTTCCTGTTGCTGTTTCCCGCATTCCTTCGCCTCTTCCATTATATCCTTTATACCTTTCCCTTTCAGACACATGTTCTTGCTTCCTTCCGCCTCCATCTTCACCTGTTTTCTTACTTTACCGATCATGCTGTCCCCCACTATTACCCTTGCTGTTCTCCTGCGATTTACTTCTTGTCTAAGTGCACTGCCCTGGTCTGTGGGGTCCATCCTCACAGGGGTGGCCATAGGGCTAGCTCCCATTCGGTTTCTCTCATCTTCATTTACACTATCATTTTCTTCTGCAGCTTCCCTATTTTCCCCTGTAGTATGTCTGGGTCTGCAGTTGTTTGCACTTGGTTGCTGGGCTTGCTGGTTCTCTGGGGCTGTAGCTGCCGCCCCCGCCGCCGCCGTTTGTGTGCATGTACACACGCGTTTTTTTTCCTCCAGTTTCCTACTCAATTCTGCATTTTTTTCTATCAGACCTTCCATGCCCCCATTCAACTCCATTATTTCCCTCTCCATGCATTCCCTACACAGCACAGTCCTCTGGTTGATCTGCCTCTGTGTCATACCCTCTACGCCCATTAAAACATGTGGATGCCACGTCACGCATTTGGAACATTCTACCAGCGTGTCTCCTCTCACCGCTCTCCCAGTCCCAGTTCGTTTCGATGCCATTTCGCCAAATTGCCAACCTGCGGCTTATTTTACCTCAAGGCACCATCTAGGGGAACTAATCTACTTTATACTCAACAAGATATTCCGTAGTTGTAGTTATATCCTGGATTTTCGAGTTATTTTCCGCGGACGCACGACCTCTTTACCCCGTGACCTCCGACCTCCCAAAGTGGTTACTTCGGTGCCCGAGTCCAACACGAGTGAGGACATTTTCATATTCGGCAATGACTCTTTGTTACACTTGTGTAAGTCGTGTTGGTATCGGGGAGTGTCCTGGGGACTCGTGACATGGCCTAGAAATTTCAAACCTGTATGAAATTTCTTGTCCCCGTCACGAGTCCGAAGGACACACGTGTTGACTCCTGTTGACTCTTCGTGACTCGTGTTGATTCTTGTTGAACTCTGCATAACTCTTTGTGACTCGTGTTGACTCTTGTTACACTCTTGGGTGAATCGGGCACCTGCACAATGGGGGCCACTCTTGTTTGACTCTTGTTACACTCTTGTTGACTCGTACCGACTCTTTGTTTTCGTACCCTGGAATTTGACCGTTATTTTTCAAATTTCCTCAACTCGTGTTGGGTTCGTGTTATACTCTTCGTGACTCTTGTTGACTCTCCGTGACTCGTACTGACTCTTGGATGAACACGTACCGACTCTTGTTGACTCTTGGTGAATTGGGAACAGTGACCTTGCGCCAGAGTCACGAAGAGTGTCACCCATCGTTCACTCGTGCTGGACTCAGGCACCGGAGATAAACCCGTTGGCCAAGTGTGGCATGGCATAAGCTCTCCTACTTTGCATACTTTTCCCTTCAGTTGACTCTTCAGACGTGTCTCAGATTAATTGATTTACAATGGTTAGAATAATTGTATTATATATATATATGTGAATCTGAAAGACCCGGGATCGAATCCCTGCCACGGCGGACATTTAGTGGGTGCGGTAGTACGTCCTAGCATGTTTCACATGCTTGCACCCAGTCAGGGGACATCCTGACGACGTATACAGACAAAACACACATAACAAAGCCACTCCAACACCTTCCTCTCTCTCCAACACCCCTTCTCCCCTCTCAACACTCTTCTCTGAGCTATTGCCGATACAAATGGCATGTTCAGTCCTGTAAAGAATCGTAAGATTCAGAGTCTTAAAGATTTCAGGACGAGCTCATCAACGGCGGATCCCCAGATCGACCGTGGTGATTGTCACCTAAACATCTACAATTTTTTTTTTTTTATTTTTTTTTTAAAGAAACAATGAACGGAGGAAGGAAAAACACAGATAAAACAAAAAGGTCCATGTGCCTAAAGGCATCCTCCATTCATAAAATTTTTGTAACAACTGGATTTAAACATTTGTAAATTGTAAGTTTGTGGAAAGCAATTCGAGGGAAGTGAATTCCAAAGAGTAGTAGCTCTGGGGATAAATGAATTCTGATAAGCAGAAGTTCTGCATTGTGGAGGAGAAAGTGTAAATTCATGGGCGCTCTCAGCTGCCCTAGTTCTACGGGGAAAGATGTGGAGAGGCGGCACAATTGAAGCAAGTTCCTCGGAACAATTGCTGTGAAAATATCTGTAGAATAATGCAAGGGATGCAACGTTTCTTCGTATGGCTAATGTAGGAAGGTCCTGTGTGATTGCAGGGTTATTGATTAATCTAATAGCTTTATTTTGAATTTTGTCCAACTGCCTCAATGCAACCACTCCACTTCCACCCCACAGAGGTGAACAGTAATCCATCTGAGAACGCACATGACTTTTATATATTACTGCCAACTGCTCGTCAGTGAAGAATTCTCGAACTCTGTACAGGAGTCCCAGTTTTTTAGAGGCATTCTTAGCAATGCTTCTAACATAATGTGTCATCATAAAAAACATCATATATATATATATATATATATATATATATATATATATATATATATATATATATAATATATATACCGGTATATATATATATATTTTGATGTAATTGTCTATTCTATACTGTATACATTTTATAACAATTTCTCTTCACATCGCTCTTGTTTCGCGTCAGCCACATTATCTTACACTTGCTGAATCATTTATATATTGCCTTTTTATCTATCAAGTGCACGAGCAACATTTTCAGCTCAAGTACACCTATTAGCTCTGAATTACATGCATCTATACAGCTCATCTTCCTGATAAACCTTAAGGGAGCCCACCTCGCTTTTTTTCTCTTTCTCTCCCTCTCTCTTTGGCTTGTATCCATTCAGCCCCATAAACCTACTGTTTTAAGACGTTTACCCCCATCCAGGTGTCCTGGCGAGCGGAAGAAAGCCAGCATATATACATTTTTTGTTTTGACAGCAAGCTAAATTGGTACATTTTTCGATAGAAAAATGTCTCCGGTGAAGCCAGATTTCTCCATAATATGCTGGCTCGCTATCGCTCGCCAGGAAGAAATTGACACCTGGATGGGGATAAACGTCTTAAAACAGTTGGCTGAATGGGGCCGAATGGATACAAGCCAGAGAAAGAGAGCAAAGGCGAGAAAAATAAATAAAGCGAGGTGACCCCCCTTAACTCTTTCACGCATTTATGACGCAGAGGTTGCCAGATTAGCAATAAGAAATAGTTCTCTCACTCTTATAATTAACTCTCCAAAATTAGTTTTCTGCCCACAGCTAACTCAAAGACAACTGCAGAGGTTGAAGTAACTAAACTAAAGGTTTCTAAATACCCCTGATGGTAACAAAGGCTTTAAAGTATCCCCAATAGGCTCAAAATCGCGTCATATGTCGGAGAGGGTTAAGCACAATCAGGTATAATGAGGAAGAACCGGCTTATAAGGACCGGATCCCCAAAATGCACGTGAAAATATGAGAGTAATATTTGTCTGTGTCTCCCTAAAACCTGTAGTGGCTATCTTTGTTTAAAGCTTGGAGAGTGTTAACAACTTTCCACCGAAGGATTTCTAAGATTTTGTGCATATCATTCTAAGGCGTTAGTTAAGGGGGGTCACCGTTTTTGTTTTGTTTATCTTTCTCTCCTTTTCTCTCTTTCCCTGGCTTGTATTTATTCGGCCCCATTCAGCCAACTATTTTAAGACATTTAGAGAGGACGAGAAAGAGAGAAATAAGCGAGGTGGGCTCCCTTGTCATTTAGAAAAATCTCGCCTGAAAGTACTTCTTTGATGTGTTGTTACAATTTACGTTAAGGATAGGTTTTTAGTTTGGTCTCTAGATATCCATCAAGCTTAAGATTACACCCCCTTGAGCCCCTTTCAAGATAAATTTGTAAATTTTTCGTTAGAAAAATGTCCCGGCTGAAAGCCGGTTCCTCTTAAATTACAGGCTCGCTATCGCTCGCCAGGATAAAATCGACACCTAAATTGCACGAAAGGTCTTAAAATTGACGGAAATGGAGCGAAAGTTCTTAAAATCGCCAAACTAATGGGGCGACTGTCTTAAAATCTCAAAAGCAATGGGGCTAAACATGAGGGAGTAAGGGGTCCAGAAAAAAATCCCTCAAGTCGATAATTATCTTCCCTTAAGGATATGTTCAACTAATTTCGGCCATTTATGTTTATTAATTGATAACAAAATAATAGTAATACAGAATATATCTTATTAACCCCTTCTGTACCGCAACTATCTTTCTGGTTATATTCTAGCAAGACATCCACGATTTTGTGCAGTTTAAGAAGGATCTGTGGTGGTAATAATGGTTACGTGAGATAGTTTGAAGCCTGTTTATTGCTGGAGGCCCTACACAAACCAATAACATCGTCTGATAGTGGCCAAAATAACGTTAAAAAGACGTCGCTCGCCGGTACAGAAGGGGTTAATGTTATTTGTCACTGCTTAGTTATAACTGACATGTTATTTTATATTAGACAGATTAAGGACAACTTTGTATTATATATGTACAATTATATTAGACATATTTATACGGACAGTAAATCCGAGACATGATAATTTATAAAGCATATTTCAAATTTTGCTTTAATATTTGTAAGGTGAAAACAAGTAAATGTTTGTTCCCTTCTCACACTTAAGGGGAGGTTTTTAGTTTGGTCTCTGGATAACCATCAAGCTTAAGATTACACCCCCCTTGAGCCCCTTTCAAGATAAATTTGTAAATTTCCCGGCTGAAAGCCGGTTCCTCTTAAATTACAGGCTCGCTGTCGCTCGCCAGGATAAAATCGACACCTAAATGGCACGAAAGGTCTTAAAATTGACAGAAATGGGTCGAAGGTTCTTAAAATCGTCAAAATAATGGGGCGAACGTCTTGACATTAGAAAAGCAATGGGGCTAAACATGAGGGAGAAAGTAGTCCAGAAAAAAATCCCTCAAGTGGATATCTCCCCTTAACCCTTATTTCTTCAGCCGAATATGTGTTTTTCCTTTAACTATATTCTCGGGGGATTTTTGACAGCTTAGGAAGAACCCCAAATCATTAAAAGAAGATAGACTGACTACCTTAAGGGGAGATTTCCACCTGGAGGATTTTTTTCTTTTGAACCTCTTTCTCCCCTCATGTTTAGCCCCATTGCTTGTGAGATTTAAAGACGCTTGCCCCATTAGTTTGGCGATTTTAGGAACCCTCGCCCCATTTCTGTCAATTTTAAAACCATTCGTGCCATTCAGGTGTCGATTTTTGTCCTGGCAAGCGATAGCGAGCCTGTAATGTAAGGGGAACCAGCCTTCTACCGGGAAATTTTTCTACCGAAAAATGTACAAATTTATCTTGAAAGGGGGTCAAGGGGGAGTAATTTTAAGCTTGATGGAAGTCTAGGGAATCAACTAAAAACCTCCCCTTAACTAAACCTCTCGTCGGTTCCAGACAAAGGCAAGCTATAATAGGTTGCCAAGATATGATAGAGGTGGAGGGAGTAGAAGCTGGAACTATCATTTATGTAGCCCAGGTTCGATCTTCGGTATAGACAGGCAGGGTTTCTTTGCTATCGTTCGCCCAGCCAAACTATTGGAACAAAACTTCCTAAAGTCCCTGAACTAATGGGGCGAAACAGAGGCAAGGAAGACCCCACCCCCCTAGACAACAAACAAACCATACCAGTGTCATATAAGTTTAAGGGGGGTGACCTGCTTTTTTCACTTTCTTGGTTGTATCCATTCGGCCCCATTCAGTTTACTGTTGTAAAACATTTATCGCCATTCAGGTGTCGATTCTTTTCCTGGCGAGCGATAGCGAGCCAGCATTTTATGGAGAGGTCCGGCTTCGCCGGAGAAATTTCACTATCGAACAATTTACAAATTTAGCCAGCTGTCTAACACAATATCCAAAATATGGTGGCTCGCTATCGCTCGCCAAGTATAAATCGACACCTGGATGGGGATAAACGTCTTAAAACAGTAGTCTGAATGGGGCCGAATGGATGTAACCCAGAGAGAAAACAAAAAAGCAAGTGAACCCCCTTAACTCAGAGCACAGGGACCTGAGTAGATGGTCGTTTTGTATGCGAATATATACGTGTATATACTTATAGAACACTACCATTTATTCAGGTGCAGGTGCTCAGAGTATTTTAGTTTGTTTTTCTTGATGACATCCTTCCCAAGCTCCTTTACTTATCGTCCCTCATATCTAACATCACCTTTGCATTAGCTTGCTACATTTGACTATGTAATCCGTTCAGTATACCATGAACCAGTCTTGCATTACATTCCGATTATGTATACCATGAACCAGTCTTGCATTACATTCCGATTATGTATACCATGAACCAGTCTTGCATTACATTCCGATTATGTATACCATGAACCAGTCTTGCATTACATTCCGATTATGTATACCATGAACCAGTCTTGCATTACATTCCGATTATGTTTACTATGAACCAGTCTTGCATTCATTCCGATTATGTTTACTATGAACCAGTCTTGCATTCATTCCGATTATGTATACCATGAACCAGTCTTGCATTACATTCCGATTATGTATACCATGAACCAGTCTTGCATTACATTCCGATTATGTATACCATGAACCAGTCTTGCATTACATTCCGATTATGTTTGCTATGAACCAGTCTTGCATTCATTCCGATTATGTATACTATGAACCAGTCTTGCATTACATTCCGATTATGTTTACCATGAACCAGTCTTGCATTACATTCCGATTATGTTTACCATGAACCAGTCTTGCATTACATTCCGATTATGTTTACCATGAACCAGTCTTGCATTACATTCCGATTATGTTTACCATGAACCAGTCTTGCATTCATTCCGATTATGTTTACCATGAACCAGTCTTGTATTACATTCCGATTATGTATACCATGAACCAGTCTTGTATTACATTCCGATTATGTTTACTATGAACCAGTCTTGCATTACATTCCGATTATGTTTACTATGAACCAGTCTTGCATTCATTCCGATTATGTTTACTATGAACCAGTCTTGCATTCATTCCGATTATGTATACCATGAACCAGTCTTGCATTACATTCCGATTATGTTTACTATGAACCAGTCTTGCATTCATTCCGATTATGTATACCATGAACCAGTCTTGCATTCATTCCGATTATGTTTACCATGAACCAGTCTTGTATTACATTCCGATTATGTATACCATGAACCAGTCTTGTATTACATTCCGATTATGTATACCATGAACCAGTCTTACAATACATTCCGATTATGTATACCATGAACCAGTCTTGCATTACATTCCGATTATGTATACCATGAACCAGTCTTGCATTACATTCCGATTATGTATACCATGAACCAGTCTTGCATTACATTCCGATTATGTTTACTATGAACCAGTCTTGCATTACATTCTGATTATGTATACCATGAACCAGTCTTGCATTCATTCCGATTATGTATACCATGAACCAGTCTTGCATTACATTCCGATTATGTTTACTATGAACCAGTCTTGCATTATATTCCGATTATGTTTACTATGAACCAGTCTTGCATTCATTCCGATTATGTATACCATGAACCAGTCTTGCATTACATTCCGATTATGTTTACTATGAACCAGTCTTGCATTACATTCCGATTATGTTTACCATGAACCAGTCTTGCACTACATTCCGATTATGTATACCATGAACCAGTCTTGCATTCATTCCGATTATGTATACAATGAACCAGTCTTGCATTACATTCCGATTATGTATACCATGAACCAGTCTTGCACTACATTCCGATTATGTATACCATGAACCAGTCTTGCATTACATTACGATTATGTATACCATGAACCAGTCTTGCATTACATTCTGGTTATGTATACCATGAACCAGTCTTGCATTACATTCTGATTATGTATACCATGAACCAGTCTTGCATTACATTCCGATTATGTATACCATGAACCAGTCTTGCATTACATTCCGATTATGTATACCATGAACCAGTCTTGCATTACATTCTGATTATGTATACCATGAACCAGTCTTGCATTACATTCCGATTATGTATACCATGAACCAGTCTTGCATTACATTCCGATTATGTATACCATGAACCAGTCTTGCATTACATTCCGATTATGTTTACCATGAACCAGTCTTGCACTACATTCCGATTATGTATACCATGAACCAGTCTTGTATTACATTCCGATTATGTATACCATGAACCAGTCTTGCACTACATTCCGATTATGTATACCATGAACCAGTCTTGCATTCATTCCAATTATGTATACCATGAACCAGTCTTGCATTACATTCCGATTATGTATACCATGAACCAGTCTTGCATTACATTCCGATTATGTATACCATGAACCAGTCTTGCATTACATTCTGATTATGTTTACCATGAACCAGTCTTGCACTACATTCCGATTATGTATACCATGAACCAGTCTTGTATTACATTCCGATTATGTATACCATGAACCAGTCTTGCACTACATTCCGATTATGTATACCATGAACCAGTCTTGCATTCATTCCAATTATGTATACCATGAACCAGTCTTGCATTACATTCCGATTATGTATACCATGAACCAGTCTTGCATTACATTCCGATTATGTATACCATGAACCAGTCTTGCATTACATTCTGATTATGTATACCATGAACCAGTCTTGCATTACATTCCGATTATGTATACCATGAACCAGTTTTGCATTACATTCCGATTATGTATACCATGAACCAGTCTTGCATTACATTCCGATTATGTATACCATGAAACAGTCTTGTATTACATTCCGATTATGTATACCATGAACCAGTCTTGTATTACATTCCGATTATGTATACCATGAACCAGTCTTGCAATACATTCCGATTATGTTTACTATGAACCAGTCTTCCATTACATTCCGATTATGTATACCATGAACCAGTCTTGTATTACATTCCGATTATGTATACTATGAACCAGTCTTGCATTACATTCCGATTATGTATACCATGAACCAGTCTTGCACTACATTCTGATTATGTATACCATGAACCAGTCTTGCATTCATTCCGATTATGTATACCATGAACCTGTCTTGCAGTGCATTTCGATTATGTATACCATGAACCAGTCTTGCATTACAGTCCGATTATGTATACCATGAACCAGTCTTGCATTACAGTCCGATTATGTATACCATGAACCAGTCTTGCATTACATTCTGATTATGTATACCATGAACCAGTCTTACATTCATTCCGATTATGTATACCATGAACCAGTCTTTCATTACATTCCGATTATGTTTACTATGAACCAGTCTTGCATTACATTCCGATTATGTATACCATGAACCAGTCTTGCATTACATTCTGATTATGTATACCATGAACCAGTCTTGCATTCATTCCGATTATGTATACCATGAACCAGTCTTGCATTCATTCCGATTATGTATACCATGAACCAGTCTTGCATTACATTCCGATTATGTTTACTATGAACCAGTCTTGCATTACATTCCGATTATGTATACCATGAACCAGTCTTGCATTACATTCCGATTATGTATACCATGAACCAGTCTTGCATTACATTCCGATTATGTATACCATAAACCAGTCTTGTATTACATTCCGATTATGTATACCATGAACCAGTCTTACATTACATTCCGATTATGTTTACTATGAACCAGTCTTGCATTACATTCCGATTATGTATACCATGAACCAGTCTTGTATTACATTCCGATTATGTATACCATGAACCAGTCTTACATTACATTCCGATTATGTTTACTATGAACCAGTCTTGTATTACATTCCGATTATGTATACCATGAACCAGTCTTGTATTACATTCCGATTATGTATACCATGAACCAGTCTTGCATTACATTCCGATTATGTATACCATGAACCAGTCTTGCATTACATTCCGATTATGTATACTATGAACCAGTCTTGCATTACATTCCGATTATGTATACTATGAACCAGTCTTGCATTACATTCCGATTATGTATACCATGAACCAGTCTTGCATTACATTCCGATTATGTATACCATGAACCAGTCTTGCATTACATTCTGATTATGTATACTATGAACCAGTCTTGCATTACATTCCGATTATGTATACCATGAACCAGTCTTGCATTAAATCCCGATTATGTATACCATGAACCAGTCTTGCATTACATCCCGATTATGTATACCATGAACCAGTCTTGCAATACATTCCGATTAAGTTTAGACTATTTTGTATAGATTGGAAAGGGTCTGTAGGAGTGAAATATACAAATGCAAAAAACGTTTATTGGTCGTTTGCCACAGGCTTCTTAAGCAGCATGAAATCGTCCAATGGTTGCCAGAATAAAACAAAGAATACGATCCCCAAACTGAAAGGGTTAACCTCCTCTTGACTCATCTGCCGTGTTTCAATTTCACACCCATAGTTCATAGCCATCTCTGACCTTTTTCTGTTCGGAGTGTATTTACCAATTATACTCGCTTTTGGCCTTACATATATCCTATTCTAGTCTAGTTCATACCATCTGTCTTCACCTCCCCCCTTTCTCTCTCTCTCTCTCTCTCTCTCTCTCTCTCTCTCTCTCTCTCTCTCTCTCTCTCTCTCTCTCTCTCTCTCTCTCTCTCTCTCTCTCTCTCTCTCTCTCTCTCTCTCTCTCTCTCTCTCTCTCTCTCTCTCTCTCTCTCTCTCTCTCTCTCTCTCTCTCTCTCTCTCTCTCTCTCTCTCTCTCTCTCTCTCTCTCTCTCTCTCTCTCTCTCTCTCTCTCTCTCTCTCTCTCTCTCTCTCTCTCTCTTTACTCCTCGTCCTCCTCTTGTTCATCCTTTTCCTTGTCCCATGTCTTGTCTTTAATACCTTTAGGCTATTTATGATCAAAATAAACTTAGACAAGTAGACATAATGAATATATACACCATCTGTGGAGGAGCACTTAATTGACAACGTTTCGCATCATTGGAGCTATATGCGAAACGTGTTCAATAAAATGCGGCTCCTCACATGGAACCTTTATCTCTCTCACAAACAATTCTACCCTCTGCCCCCTCCTGTACCTTTCTCATCCAATCATGTTTAACCTTTAAGGGGAGACAGCCCGTTTTTCTGGACCCCCTTCTCCCTAATGTTTAGCCCCACTAGTTTTGAGATTTTAAGACGTTGGTTCCATTAGTTTGGGGATTTTATGACCTTTCACCCCATTTCTTTGTCAATATTAGGACCCTTCGTGACATTTGGGTGTCGATATTTTTCCTGGCGAGCGATAGCGAGCGATAGCGAGCCTGTAATTTTAGGAGGAATCGGCCTTTAGCCAGGACATTTTTCTACCGAAAAATTTACAAATCTATCTCGAAGGGGGGTCTAGGGTTTTTTTTTCTAAGCTTAATGGAGGTCTATGGAGGAAACTAAAACAAAATATGAATACATGAATTACTAGACCAAACAAACGGCCACTGTTCCCTTAAGCATTCATTCGCTCCTCATCCTACTTGATCCTTTTACGTTTGCCAACAACGTCATTAACCCTCTCAGTACGGTAGCCACTTCGTATATCTCTTTCTGGCTAACATCAGGCGATATTGTTCAAATTAAGAGAGACATATAATTGTCAAAATAATTGAAACTATTTCGACCAACTAAAGAAATATTGTCAAAAGAATTGAAACTATTTCGACCAACTCCTTGACTACATACTGTATATTCCTTGATTTCTAGTGTTTTGAGTAACACTAGCCTAGTTTGCTGGATGTATGAGTAATTTAAGATTGGCACTTGTTTTTTCCTCCCATTGATTTTCGTTATACATTTGTCCTCGCTAGCGTTTGCGAAATTTATGAGTTTTCTTAAAGGATTGAAACAATTACTCACCATTACGAATTTATAAGTCTACAATTGTGTGTTGTCATTTAAGGGGAGATTTCCACTTGAGGGATTTTTTTCTTGACCCCTTTCTCCCTCATTTTTAGCCCCATTAGTTTGAAATTTTAAGACGCTTGCCCCTTTAGTTTGACGATTTTAAGACGTTTCGCCCCATTTCTGTCAATTTTAAGACCTTTCGTGTCATTTAGGTGTATGTTTTCCTGGCGAGCGATAGCGAGTCAGTAATTTAGAAGGAATCGGCCTTTGGCCGGGACATTTTTCTACCGAAAAATGTACAAATTGATTTTGAAGGGAGGTCTAGGGGGTATATTTTAAAAGATTGATGGAGGTCTAGCGAGGACACTTAAAAACCTCCCCTTAACACTTAAAACCTCCCCTTAACACTTTTTGTTCTCCTACCCCAAGCTAATATTACCAATGTCGAATTCTTCCTACACTGCTCCATATCAACTTTTCTCCTTTTATCATTTACAGCAAGTATATCCGATTCTCATTCCTCTCTTTATCCCATACTGTACATCCACACATATTTCAAAAGCATCTAGCCTCATTGACAGACACTTGTTCCATTAACCTGCTCATTTATTACCCTTACCCTTCCACACATACCCCAAAGTGTACAGACCTTCCGGCCGCCAACCAAAGGGGCTGTAAAACCAAATCGGCCGCGCTCCAATACGGCCTTCATCCCTACAGACCACATAGTTCCTAGACCCCTTTCTCCCTCATGTTTAGCCCCATTGTTTTTTTAAGACGTTCGCCCCATTAGTTTGCCTATTTTAAGAACTTTCGCTCAATTTTCTGTCAATTTTAAGGCTTGTCGTGCCATTTAGGTTTAAAAAAAATCCTGGCGAGCGATAGCGAGCCTGTAATTGAAGAGGAACCTGCCTTCGGCTGGAGAAAGTTTTCTTGAAAGACGGTCTAGGGGGTGTAATTTTAAGCTTGATGGAGGTCTAGGGAACAAACTAAAAACCTTCCATAAAGAGTTCAAATTAACACACATACACGATGAAACACTCATTATTTATATCGTGTTTGTTACAATTGTGCGTTTAATCTTGACAGTGTAAGTTTGGACGGCTTTATATTCTTTCGCTTTTTTTTTTTTTTTTTTTTTTTTTTTTTTTTTTTTACATGATCGCTCACAGAATATTTTCCTAACCCAACCTAACCTAATTTACCTTAACCGTTAATTTAGGTTAGATAGGGTACGGTCAGTTTAAGGTTAAGTCAAGTTACTCTAAAATAAGTTAATGTGATCTTCTAAAAAAAAATATATATATATACTGTTTATTAAAATGTAAAACTTGCAAACTAAACAAACCAAAATTGGGACAAGGACAATATAAAGTCAAATTAAATTATCAAAATCGCTATGTGGAAACAACGTTTACTAAAATGAAAATTATTAAATAAAAGAACACAATCCACCACATAGGGTGTACATCACTACATGAGCAAGTTAATCTGTTTCCCAAGCAAACCAATCGCACATATAACAACGCACTATCGTCACGTTAAAGGAAGTAGTCAAGTTTGGGAAGTCCGGGACGTTCTGGCAAATTTTACTAAACTCTGCATGAATAAAGAAACTACATGTTAAATGTCAAAATATTATTTAAAATCAAATTTGCAACATGACAAGACATTAACAATAGTAAAAAATACAAATATTGATAAGATATCTATACTATTACAAAATAATATATAAAATACAGTACAGCACTCACTAACGATAGTGCTATCGGGTAGGTACCTGTAAGCATAGCATGCCTCAAGTGACCCCTATCAATAACTACCCTACAAATAACCTACATTTATAGCACAAATAAACTAAGGAAATCGCAAAAGTAAGCAATTGATACTATCGACAATGAATACATATAATATAAAGAGAAATAATTGCAAAATATGAAGTAACAACAGATTTAAACAAGAGTACTCTTTTAACAAGAACAATAAATTTAAAAAATCATCAATATTAATAATAATAATAATAATAGAAAAAGAAAAAGATAAACAATAAATACAGACAAAAAGTAAGCAGAGGTTATACAAGAAACTTCAAGTTAAAAATGCTTGATTAAAATTATTGATGTCAAATTTTAGAATACAGTCACAATAATTGACCCTAAAAAGATTAAATTTATGGAACAATTTACTTGCCTCAAAACCTCTGTCCACTAAGAGTCTGTATAGTAACCTAGCTCTAGCCCAAAAGTCATCTACTTTTGTGCAGATTTTACAAAATCTTATTAATTGGGGAAAAAAACAATTATAAGTGATTTTACTATCGATATTACTACTAGGGAAAGGAAAGTTTATTACGTTAAAATTAAAATCATCAACTTTGTGATATACTTTAAGTATGCACTGTTCATTAACAATCTCTATATTTATATCAAGAAAATTTTCAACTTTATAATTTACGTTACATTGTGTGAGGGGAATAGAATTAGGGTAAATAAGTTTAGCAACTTGATTAAAATTTAACAAATTGCAAACAAGAATATCATCAATATATCTACTATTATTACTTAACAGTTTAGCAAGTGCTAATTTTTCTGGAATTTTATTTTTCTTGCTACTGTCAACTAAGTCTTTTATATATTTAAATTCTAAAGCAAGCAAGAATAAGTCTGCAATTAAAGGGCTAGCATTTCCACCCATAGGAATTCCTAATATTTGTTTGAAAATGTACGGCCCGAATCTAACATAAGTATTGAAAAGGAGGAATTTAAGGGCATCTTTAAGTTTAGTTCTATCAAAATATACAGAACTAGTGGGAGTAGAGCTAAGTGATGATCTTCTAAAAACAAATATATATATATACTGTATAAGGTGTATATATATAATAATCTCACTGGCCAACACGACCGGTTTGGTTTGCCCAGTACCTCTACACATTTTCCTTCTTTTCTTTATCAACTATACTCTGTGTCTTTTCAGCTGACGATAAATTGAATCCCTTAGCAGCTAATTCCTCGATACGTAATGGAAACACACGAAACTACTATATGTCTCTGCATCATGTGAAAACCAAGTGTGTATAATTACCACCATATTTCACTACAACATCTTCAAACTAACTGAGAAACCTTGACGGTAACTTTGCAATTTACCGCCAGTTGAAAAGAAACAAAGTATATAATATTATCACTTCTACTCTCCACCCCGTTCATTTCTAATTTTCCCTCCAGAATTTATCTTCCTTATTTGCTGTCACGTGTGAAATTGCCTTCCATCTACCCTTTACCTCCCCCTATTATAACTCCAGTTCCTATTTACCCATTTACACCTGTTATATAATGTTCTCTCTCTCTCTCTCTCTCTCTCTCTCTCTCTCTCTCTCTCTCTCTCTCTCTCTCTCTCTCTCTCTCTCTCTCTCTCTCTCTCTCTCTCTCTCTCTCTCCTGATAAAATATTCCGAATGCTTTACCTGTATTTGTATAATCTATGAGATCTGTCTTGATAGCGTAATGCATAGTGCGCGGAATTTCGATGTGAGTATCCTGGGTTCGAGTCCTCGGAGTGCCACATGCATTTGTTGGTTTCATTAATTGAGTTTAGCTGTGAAGTTGGTTGGTGTAAAGAACATAATAATACTTATTAACTCTTCCGCTCTTATATTCCTGCTAATCGTTCTGTTTTACTTGTCATCTAGCTAATATGTTTGTCTTTTATATCAACATTGCCATCCATATTCCCTATCACAATTGTCAGTAACTTAGTCATTTCCACTCACTGCCCACCCATAATCCTTTCCTCCATGTGTTCTCCCATTCCCCCTTTATAATTTCTCCAATATTCTTCCTCTTCCTTACCTACTGTATCTATGTTATTGCCTCTCCCTTCTTCGCCCCATCCAGTTCGTGTTGGTGGTGTAATGGCTTAGATGCTTATGTTCTAGGTGTGGTGTCCCCAGTTCGAATCCCGGGAGGATCATATGCTTTCACTAATTTATTCAAGTGCATTGGGGTTTGTAATGGAGGATTACTGTTAAGAACGGGGTGATCCTTAATTCCGCTATCCAGTGTGCAGTTGGGTCTGAGTACATGATTAGATTGATATCCAGTATTAGATAACGGATATTAATCGTAGGCAATGTACTTAACCTTTAACGGTCTCGGTGGTGCAATGGTTAGAGTGTTTAAGATATGTATGTGGTATCCCAGGTTCGAATCCCGGGAGGATCACATGCTTTCATTGGTTTCATTGGGAGAGGTGTGTGGTGTTGGGAGTGAAATTAATAAATAAGATTATTGAAATCCTCCTTATTTTCTGTCGCCCATTTGATTGTTTTGTACTTCCCTTCCCTTTCTTAGTCACATTTACTCCCTCCCTGTCTTCTCTCTTCCATTATCTCTTTTTCTACCTCCTTCCCTTCCCCTTCCTTTCTTACAGCGGTTTGTCATCAAGGTTTCATCTTAAACCTCTCCGACATATGACGCGATTTTGAGCCTATTAGGGATACTTTAAAGCCTTTGTTACCATCAGGGGTATTTAGAAACCTTTAGTTTAGTTACCTCAACCTCTGCAGTTGTCTTTGAGTTAGCTGTAGGCAGAAAACTAATTTTGGAGAGGTAATTATAAGACTGAGAGAACTCTATTTCTTATTGCTAATCTGGCAACGTCTGCGTCATATGTGCGTGAAAGGGTTAATATCCTCTTCCTTAAGGGGGGGGGGGGGTGATTGGTATCTTGGCCCCTTTTCTCCCTCAAGTTTAGCCCCATTAGATTAGAAATTTTAAAACTTCCGAACCATTATATGGCGATTTTAACACCTTTCGCCTCATGTTTGTCAATATTAAGACCTTTCGTGCCCTTTTAGCTGTCGAATTTTTCCTGGCAAGCTGTCATTTTGGAGGAATCGGTCTTCGGCCGGGAAATTATTCTACCGAAAAAAACAAAAACTCGACACATAAATGGCACGAAAGGTTTTAACATTGACAAAGAAATGGGCGAAAACAGTCTTAAAATCGTCAAATAAATGGGCTAAATATGAGGGAGAAGGGGGAACAGAAAAAAATACAACCATCTCCCCTTAGCCATTTCAGGGGGGGGGGGGGACCATATTTTTGTTTTACCTAAAATCATAACTATTGGGCGAAATAATCTGTTTTGAATGCCATATTTTTTGACCTAAGACCATAACTATCGCATGGATTCAAAAAGTAGTTTTTTTGACTGACCGTCGCATTCACCTGCCGAATGTATACGGGTGACGTTTGGTGAAAATCCGTCGAACAGTCTAGGTGTTGTTTCCGGACAGACAGACAGACAGACCTTTCGGCCGGCATTGTAGCACTATACGGGGAGGCGATACCACTCTTGATAACAAATGGATCACAGTATATTTCCAGTCATAAGTCCTCGTTACATCTACAAAGTACAAAGGAGTACAAAGGAGTACAAAGGAAATCAAGCAACAACAGATCTAGTGACCCTTCTAGGTTGCTTGTCCTCCAAAACACTGAGGATCAAGTGTCCAAACAGTGGTTTAGAGTGGGTAAGGGAACATTGGAAAGGGAACTACTGCCCTGCCACTAACGTGGCAGGACTAGGAAGTTAGTAGGGGACATATGGGTTAGTAACTGAGGGGAGGATAAAGTTATTCATTTACAAACGCAGTCAGTCGCGGGTTTGATGCGAGATATTTGTCTAGGCGGAATTTAAATGAATCAACGGTGCTGCAGTCTATAACGTCTCGGGGAAGCCCATTCCACAAGTTGACAACTCGATTGAAGAAGAAATTCTTAGATTCGTGCGAGTTAAAAGATTTACCAATAATTTTGCAACCGTTTCCCCGCGTGTAATTAGATTGGTCGATAGTGAAGTACTTACTACAGTTCATATTGTCGATGCCTTTGATGATTTTGAACACTTGAATTAAGTCGCCTCTTAATCTGCGCTGGGTTAAAGGAAATAGATTTAATTCTCTAAGACGCTCTTCGTATGGTTTGTTCTTTAGGCTAGGTATCATTTTGGTAACTCTACGTTGAACTCGTTCTAGCTTGTTTATATCTTTTTGGTAATAAGGGCACCAGGATTGAACGCAGTATTCCAGAAGAGGGCGGACTAAGGAATTGTAAAGGGTTAGGATAACTTCTTTGGATTTATGCTCAAATGACCTGCCTATAAAGCCAATTATTTTGTTTGCCTTCTTAACAACTTCTGAACATTGTTGACTCGGTTTTAGGTTACTCGATATTGTTACTCCCAGATCAGTTTCTCTGTTTACATTCTTAAGCTGAGTGCCATTCATCGAATAGTTTGCTTTCTCATTTAGGTATCCGACATGTAGTACTTTACATTTATCCGCATTGAAACTCATTTGCCAAATTTGGGCCCAACATGACAATTTATCTAGATTGTGTTGCATATCGTCAACTTGTTCTTTTGAGAGTACGCTATTTGCAATTTTTGTATCGTCAGCAAATTTTGAGATTGTGCAGGTGAGACCCTCATCTATGTCGTTGATGTAATATAATCTAGGGTTGATCGGTGTGGCATGGACTTTGTATATGGGGGTAGTGGTTATTTTTTGGTTTATTTATCTATTCATTTATTTATCTTATGGTAACCTCGCCAGACCTTCATCAAACTTAACAGAAACACCCCCAAGAAACCTCTTCCAAGATATATTTGTACATTTTCCGGCAGAAAAATGTCCTAGGAGATGATCGGTTCCTCTTGGGAATACAGGCTCGCTATCGCTCGCCAGGAAAAAAATCGAGACCTAAATGGCACGAAAGGTCTTTATATTGACAAAAAATAGGGTGACATTTTTTAAAGTCTCCAAACTAATGGAACGAACCTCTTAAAATCTCTAAAAGCTAATGGGACTAAGCATGAGGGGATAAAACAACTACCTCCCCTTTAACTTTATTACTTCGTCTGGTAGTAGCAAGTAAAAATTAACTGATAACCTGAGCTAAACATGTATTGTTATTCTCACTAGTCTCTATTTATATACTACAGACCCACAAACACACTGATTACAATCGCACTAACAAGATGAGAAATAATACATATAACTATTATCTTTAGTTTAGCCGCCAGCTTTCACGCATTTTTAGTTTTCTCTAAACCTACCCTTCCCAACTACCTAACACCTTGTTGCATTATCCATCGCTCAACAATTACACAAATAGTTCTTAGTGCCGACTATATCAACTCGTTATCGAAGGATTGTGCAAAGTGACAGATGTAGCTGGAATCGAAACCGTGCATCTAGCCAGGGTGCAGGTGCTGTGTAAAATAATTTCCTATATTTTCCCGTACAAATATTAATTAAATGTTTTACATTAAGACATATTTATGTATGGTAAAAGGTTCTTATGTATGTGTATAGGTCCTCTACTCTTTAAAGGACTTTATCCCATGGCATTTAATTCAGCATTTATATGATGAGGCAGCAACATACGGTGGGTTGTTGCTCTGAGCGGAGCTGTCGAGCTGAACAGGATTACCAACATTCTTGTAATCCACTCCTCTTAAGCCTAGTGCAGAATTTCCATGTATACGATAGCACAGTCACTTTAAATTTACTAAATATATATTTCCTCTTAGTATATTCTTCATTCAAAATGTTGCCTTTATATATTGCAGTACAGGCATAGTTAGTGATGAGATATTATACGGTTATGTTGACATCCCTGGCCTCCTCCCCGCCCCCTCACCCTTCACAGCTCACACAGTAACTCGGCCACCTTCACTCACTCTCTCTAGTCTCGCCGGCCTCTTCGTGGAACGTGTGTTACTGCTACAGTAGGTGTGATTCCCTGATATTGTGTGCGTGCGCGCGTATTTGAAGCCTGGGAGGAATAGAAGATGACTTTAGTTGTAACAAGAATACTGATTGAGTCCTCCATCGTCAGCTAGGGAGAGATAATAAGGAGTGAAGAGACCTAATCAACTCTACCCTGCCCTTGCTTCCGTTTGTCTCGAGGTAAGACATCGTTCTTTGTGGTCCATTTACAACTGTATGAATGGCAACGTGGCATAGTGGTCGTCGTTACCGTCTTACTTGGTCCTAAAACACTGCGCTTGTTGTAAACAACAATTAATACAGTTTGCTGTCGAAGAACCGCACTTGGTATAATAGTTTGACAATTTTTCCTGCACTAGATTCTTCTTGATAGTAGGTCAACATAACTTTGCATGCACATGTATATGACTGATAGTATAGGCTACCTTCGCCTATCTGTTGCACACTCTGTACACCTCGTTTCTCAAAAGAACTGTTTATTTAGTATCGATAAAGTGGATACTAATGACGTACAATTATTTGTTTTATTATTTTACGTTTTAAATATTTAAGTATCATATATTTCTTCAAACCAAGCATAGTTTGAGTTTCCATCCTACCACTATTCCTCTCCTGACCACTCTCATCCAGCTTTACCAATACCTCCCACCTACCCTCTCTCCCACCTACCCTCTCTTCCACCTACCCTCTCTCCCACCTACCCTCCCTTTTACCTCTCTCCCACCTACCCTACCTTCCCTCTCACCTCTCTCTCTCACCTTCCCTCCTCTTACCTGTTACTCCTCTCCTCACACTTGCCTTCCCTTCCCTCTCACCTCCTTCCCTACTCTCCACCATTCCTACTCTTTCCCCATCCAGTAGACGTGGGGGACCATATTTTTAACCTAAGAACATAACTATTGTACAAATTAAAAACTTATGTTTTGACTGACCAAATGTAACGTGTGAAGTTTGGTGAAAATCCGTTTAACGGTCTAGGAGTTTCCGGATAGACAGACAGACATTTCGGCCGGCATTGTACAACTATACGGGGAGGCGATACCACTCATAAAACAACAAAACTTAAAATAGTGGGAATCCCTCTTTCAACTTGACATTTGTTACAGGCAGCATTGTCTTTTGTCTCCTTTATGCACATAGGAAACAAGTATCCTTTTCTTGCCTTTTCCTACCTTCCTGTCCTCTTCATTACCTACAGCTTATGTTTACCTTCTACTCGTTATCAGATCTCCATCTTCCGTATTCACCAACATCCTTGTCACCAACTTCTATACATATTATCTTCCCTTTCTTAAGGGAGCCCACCTCGCTTTTTTTCTCTTTCTCTCCCTCTCTCTTTGGCTTGTATCCATTCGGCCCCATTCAGCCTACTGTTTACCCCCATCCAGGTGTCAATATTTTCCTGGCGAGCGGTAGCGAGTCAGCATATATATATTTTTGTTTTGACAGCAAGCTAAATTTGTACATTTTTCGATAGAAAAATTTCTCCGGCAAAGCCGGATTTCTCCATACAATGCTGGCTCGCTATCGTTCGCCAGGAAGAAATCGACACCTGGATGGGGATAAACGTCTTAAAACAGTTGGCTGAATGGGGCCGAATGGATACAAGCCAAGGAAAGAGAGAAAAGGAGAGAAAGATAAAAAAAAAAAACGGTGACCCCCCTTAAGTCACAAATATGTCTAAGTTTTCTTCCCTCCTCCCGTTCTCCTTCCTACCTTACCTTCATATATCTTTTTCCTTCACTGTTTCTTCACAATTTCGTCCACCTTATTCATTCTCACCCAGGTCAGCAACTTATTAATTTTCCTTCCATGACCACATTCCATTGTTTCTCTCCCACCATGCCCACTCCCCACTCCCTCCCCTTCAAGCTCTCTATCCACATTCCCTCCCCCACCCCACACATATTTCCCCTTGCACACTCCATGCCTCCCCTCCTCCCCCCACCTCTCCCTATCGCACGTTTTCCTGTTCCTCCCCACATCCTCCATCTTATCCATGCCCCTCCCATTTCCTATCCACACTTTCTCTTCCTCTTATCTTCCCCATTCTCCCTATCCACACTACCTCCCTATCCACACCCATCTCTCATTTTCTCCCCCCCCCCCCCCTTCTTCACACACATACACCCACACTTCCTATGTCCCTCCTTCCCTCTCCCCCCACACTCTCTACCCCACTCCACTTCTCCCCACATACTCCCTATCCCCCTCCCCAAACACTCCCTACCTCCCTCCCTTCCTTCTCCGTCACACTCCCCACCCTCCCTCCCTTCCTTCCTTCCTTCTCCGTCACACTCCCTACCCCCTCCCTCCCCACACTCTCCCTATCCCCCCTCCCTCCCTTCCTTCTCCCCACACTCTCCCTATCCCCCCTCCCTTCCATATCCCCACCACCTCCCTTCCTTCTCCCCTCACACTCCCTATCCCCCTCCCCTCACACTCTCTATCCCCCTCCCCACACACTCCCTATCCCTCTCCCCACACACTCCCTATCCTCCTCCGTTCCCCGCCACACTCCCTATCCCCCTTCCTACACATCCCTCCCCCCCCCCCCCTCCCCCTTAGTGATCCCAGGTGCTCCATGACTAAAGACTATTTGTCGAGCCCCGCTGTGAAACCCCATTACGATAGTCTGTGGTAGGGCGGGGCGCGGGTGTGGTGTGTGATGTGATGGTATGGTGGTGATGTGTGGTGTGTTGGTATGGTGATGATGTGTGCTGTGGTGGTGATGAGTGGTAGGGCGGGGTGCGGGTGTGGTGTGTGGTATGGTGACGATGATTTTTGTTGTGGTACGGTAGTGATTGTGTTGTGTGGTGTTGTGGTATGGTGATGTGGACGTACTGTTTGGTGTTGTGGTATGGTGATGATGTGTGGTATGGTGATGATTTGTGGTGTGGTATGGTGATAGTGATGATGGTGTGGTGGTGCTTATGCGGTGGCGTGTGGTAGGGTGCTACATGGGTGTGGTGTTGTGGTATGGTGATAGTGATGATGGTGTGTGGTGTGGTGGTGCTTATGCGGTGGTGTGTGGTAGGATGGTGCATTTGTGTGTTGTGAGGTGTTATAGTATGGCGATAATGTGTGGTGTTGATGTGTGGGGTGTGGTGTTGTGTGGTGTGGTGGTGATGGTGTTGTGGGGTGGGGTTTTATTGATGTGTGGTGTGATGTGGTATTGATGGTGTTGATGTGTGCTGTAGTGTGTGGTGTGGTGGTTTGGTTTTGATGATGTGTGGTGTGGTGGTGATGGTGTTGATGTGTGCTGTGGTGATGGTGTGATGATGGTCATGTATTGTGGTGTGGTGTGGTGTGGTGGTGTTCGTATTTTCACCGGCTAATATGATGTGATCTTCGTTATGTATTTTGTCAGCCTGTAAGCTTGTCAGTAATCAGGAATTTTCAAAATTAATGAATGGACGCGGATTAAGGGAAGATGGATAATTTTTCTGACCCTCCTTCTCCCTCATGTTTAGTTTTCAGATTTTAAGGAGTTCGACCAATTAGTTTGGCGATTATAAGACCCCTCGCCCCACTTCTTCGTTAATATTAGGACCTTTCGTGCCATTTAGGTGTTGATTTTTCCTGGCGAGCGATAACGATCCTGTAATTTTAGGAGGAACCGGCCTTCGGCCGGGACATTATTCTACCGAAAAATTTACAATATTATCTCGATGGGAGGTCTAGGATATGGTTTTTGAAGCTCGGAGGTCTGGGGAGGAAATTAGAAATACTAAAAAAGATAGATAAATTAGAAAATAAATAGCGCAACCCCCCTTAAATTTAACCCTCTCCGACATATGACGCGATTTTGAGCCTATTAGGGATACTTTAAAGCCTTTGTTGCCATCAGGGGTATTTAGAAACCTTTAGTTTAGTTACTTCAACCTCTGCAGTTGTCTTTGAGTTAGCTGTTGGCAGAAAACTAATTTTGGAGAGGTAATTATAAGAGTGAGAGAACTCTATTTATTATTGCTAATCTGGCAACCTCTGCGTCATATGAGCGTGAAAGGGTAACTTAAATGTGTTCGTTACTTAAATGTTTTATCTGAATAAGTAAGACCACATTTTGATTAACATTCGATAACCTCACACTGCCCCTCCGCCATAAAGAAAACTCTAAATATACCCCCTAAGTTTATTATTATTAATATTATTAATATTATTATTATATATACAGTATATTTTTTTTTTTTTTTTTTTTTTTTTGTATCGAATTTACTTGATACTCAGTGATACAGAGCAATACTATACAGATTCTAGATAAACACAGACTTCAAACTAAACTTTATGATTATTGGTTTTATTCGCACGCAAGCCACTCCCAAGGATTGGACGATATCGGAGGTATGTGACCTTATGGGGGTAGTACTCACTTTTTCTGGACTCCCTTCTCCCTCATGTTAACCATATTAGTTTTGAAGTTTCAAGATGTTCGTTACGTTAGTTGGTGATTTTGAGACCTTTCGCCTCAATTTGTTGTCAATATGAAGATCTGTCGTGCCCTTTAGATGTCGATTTTTTTCCTGGCGAGCGATAGAGAGCCTCTAATTTTAGAAACATTTAGACATTTATCTTGAAAGTGGGTCTAGATGGTCTTCTTCTAAGCTTGATGGAGGTTTAGCGAAGAAAATAATACATAAATTACTACATTAATATATAAACCAAAAAACAAGCACTACCCCCTTAACCCCTTCTGCACCGCGCCGTCTTTTTCATTATATTCTTACTATATTTACACGATTTTGTACAGTTTAAGAAGGATCTGAAGTACTAAAAAGGGCGAAAGGAGAGAGTTCAAAGCCTGTTAATTGCTGGAGGCCCTTTTTAACTGAATAAAATCGTCTAATAGTAGCCAGAATAGAGTTAAAAGGACGTCACCGGTACAGAAGGGGTTAACGCTTTTGTGTGTATGTTTGACTGTTTGCTTGTAGGTAGAACGCAAGATTTCTCAAATTATAATTGATGGATTTATATTAAACTTAGTCAGTACCTTCATTGGCAAACCGAATAAAAACGATTGGCTTTTGGCTAATTAAGGGGAAATTTTTATCTTACGGCGCTATTTTTCTGGACCCCCTTCTCCCTCATGTTTAACCTCATTAGGGTTTTATATTTTAAAACGTTCGCCCCATTAGTTTGGTGGTTTTAAGACCTTTCGCCCCATTTGTCGATTTTAAGACCTTTCGTGCCATTTAGATGTCGATATTTTCCTGGTGAACGATAGTGAGCCTGTAATTTAGGAGGAAACGGCCTTCGGCCAGGACATTTTTCTACCGAAAAATGTACACATTTACCTCGAATGGGGGTCTTGGGGGTATTTTGCTTAAAGCTTTATGATGTTCTAGGGAGGAAACTAAAAACCTCCCCTTAACCCTTCCAGTACCGGTGCCGTTATTTTAACATAATTGTGGTTACACTTAGATGATTTTATTCAGTGCCAAACGGGCTTGCAGCTATAAACAGGCTTCGAACTACCGTACCTCACTGAACCCCTTTTACTACCACAGATCCTTCTTATACTGCATAAAATCCTTTAATTATAGCTAGAATAAAGTTAATAAGACGCCGCCGGTACAGTATAGGGGGTTACGAACTCTTATGTATGTAGCATATCATGATCATGGCTGTGAGATGTGGTGATGTCTATGTGGTGTGGTGTAGTGTGGTGGTTAGCGACGATATGATGGTGTAGTGTATTATGGTATGGTATAGTGTGGTGTGGTGGTGTGTAGTGACGATATGGTGTCTGGAGATGCCATGTTATGTTTTTGGCATGACATTGATAAGGTGTGGTGGTGCTGATATGATTGTGGCATGATGACGCTATGGGTTGTGGTGGTGTTTATTATATTCGATTATATTCTGTATACTCGGCCCAATCCCCACTTTTCCTATTTTGGTAGGGTGGTGTCGTGGTGTGGTAGCGGTGTGGTGGTAGTGTAGTGATGTGGAAGTATGGTGGTAGAGTGGTGGTGGTGTGGTAGTGTGGTGGTGTGGTAGCGGTGTGGTGGTAGTGTGGTGATGTGGAAGTATGGTGGTAGAGTGGTGGTTTGGTGATGATGTGGTAGTGTGGTGGTGTGGTAGTGTGGTGATGTGGTAGTATGGTGGTAGAGTGGTTGTGTGGTAGTGTGGTGATGTGGTAGTATGGTGGTAGAGTGGTGGTGTGGTAGCGGTGTGGTAGTACGACCACCTGGGTTCTTAAATGTTCACACCCAGTCGGGATCCATCCTGGGTTGACCACTTGCCAGTTTTTGGGTTGTTTATTAAGGGGGGAGGGTTGTATTTATTTGCTCCTTTATATGTATTTTTGTATAGTTGTTTTAGTTTCCTCCCTAGACCTCCATCAAACTTTAAAAAAAACATCCATTAGATCCCCCTTTTAGATTAATTTGTACATTTTTCGGTAGAAAGATGTTCCAGCTGAAGGCCGGTCCTTCCAAGATTACAAGACTCATTATCGTTCGCCAGGAAAAACAAAATAGACAAAAAAGCAGGAAAGGTCTTATTATTGACAAAGAAATGGGGCGAAAGGTCTTAAAATCGACAAACTAATGGGACAAATATCTTAAAATCTGAAAACTAATGGGGCTAAACATGAGGAAGAAGGGGGACCAGAAAAACGGGCCATCTCCCCTTAACCCTTTCACCAAAATAATGTCTTTCACCCTTTCACTTGGTTATATTTGGCTTTATGGAAGAACCTGTGAGAGTTGGAGGGTTTTATTGATAGCGTGTTCCTAAGCTGAATAAAACCATCTGTTAATTGTTAGCTAGAATCCAATTAAATTAATAGCATTCTGTTAAAGAGCTAAGGAGGATATCAAAGGGGCCCACCTCGTTTTATTCTCTCTCTCTCCCTTTCCCCCTCTCTCTCTGGGTTGTATCCATTCGGCCCCATTCAGCCTACTGTTTTCAGACGTCTATCCCCATGTAGTTGTATATTTGTTATAATGTTTTTGACAGCAGGATAAATTTGTACATTTTTCGATAGACAAATTTCTCCGGCAAAGCCGGATTTCTCCATACAATGCTGGCTCGCTATTGCTTGCCAAGAAGAAATCGACATCTGGATGGGGATACAAATCTTAAAACAGTAGGCTTAATGGGGCCGAATGGATACAAGCCAGAGAAAGAGAGAAAAGGAGAGAAAAAAGGTCACCCCCCTTAAAGATCTGACATGGGGTATAGCAAATGTGGGTAGAGACACTAATACAGAGCAGGCTGCCATTATATTTGGTTATCTCTGTGCTGTATTAATGTCTGTCAGATGTTGAATATAGTGAGCACGTGTAGGAACATGTATGTATATCTCACTTGAAATTAATAAATCAAGTTTAGATATTGCTGATACCAATTATTGATCAAAATATAATTGGTGCCGAGACATCACTTATTATTCCAGTTGTACATAAAGGCAGAGCTTAAGTTATTATTCAGAATGTTATACACTGATTGTGATGAGATATCCTGTTATTGGGAGCAACGCAAATTATATTTCTGGGAATAATACGTAGCTGAATGTCTTAAGGGGAGATCTCTACTTAAGGGATTTTTTTCTTGACCCCTTTCTCCCTCATGTTTAGCCCCATTGCTTTTGATATTATAAAACGTTTGCCCCATTAGTTTAGCGATTTTAAGAACTTTCACCCCATATTAAGACCTTTCGTGCAATTTAGGTGTCGATTTTATCCTGGCGAGCGATAGCGAGCCTGTAATTTAAGAGGAACCGGCCTTCGGCCGGGAAATTTTTCTACCGAAAAATGTACAAATTAATCTTGAAAGGGACTCAAGGGGGTGTAATTTTAAGCTTGCTGGAGGTCTAGGGAACAAACTAAATACCTCCCCTTAAGGGGAGATGGGCTGGTTCTTCTGGCCCCCTTCACCCTCGTGTTTAATCCCATTGGTATTTAGATTATAAGACGTTCGGCCCATTAGTTAGACGATTTTAACACCTTTCATCCCATTTCGTTGTCAATTTTATGAGCTTTCGTGCCATTTAGGTGTCGATTTTATCCTGGCAAGCGATAGCGAACCTGTAATTTTAAGAAGAACCGCGGGACATTTCTCTACCGAAAAATATACAACTTTATCTTGAAAGGGGGTCTAGAGGGTGTCATTTTTTAAAAGTTTAATAGAGGTCTAGCCAGGAAACTAAGAAAATATATTAATATATATTATGTATTAATAGACCAAAGAATATCTACTGCCCCCTTAAGATGTTAATGTTGACTTAGTTGTAGTGCTTAGGTGGGTATCATTTGTCCCTTTCTCTCTTGCACACACACACACACACACACACACACACACACACACACACACACACACACACACACACACACACACACACAGACCCCCCACCCCCACACAGAAACACACACACACACACGTTGACCCCCCCACCCACCCTCCTCCTCCACACACAACACACATACAGACACACACCCTTCTTGATTTCCTCAGAGATGAAAGGGACCCCGAACATCGACCCTATAGCTCTCACCCTTTCTTCTTCTTCTTTCGCCTTCTTCATCTTTCGCCTTCTTCTTCTGCTTTGCCTTCTTCTTCTGCTTTGCCTTCTTCTTCTTCTTCTTTCCTCGTCTTCTTCTTCTTCTGTTTCTTCTTCGTCTTCTGGTTCTTCTTCTTCGTCTTTCTTCTTCTTCTTCTTCTTCTTCTCTTCTCTTCTTCTTTTCTTCTTCTTCTTCTTCTTCTTCTTCTTCTTCTTCTTCTTCTTCTTCTTCTTCTTCTTCTTCTTCTTCTTCTTTCTTCTTCTTCTTCTTCTTCTTCTTCTTCTTCTTCTTCTTCTTCTTCTTCTTCTTCTTCTTCTTCTTCTTCTTCTTCTTCTTCTTCTTCTTCTTCTTCTTCTTCTTCTTCTTCTTCTTCTTATTCTTCTTCTTCTTCTTCTTCTTCTTCTTCTTCTTCTTCTTCTTCTTCTTCTTCTTCTTCTTCTTCTTCGTCTTCGTCTTCGTCTTCGTCTTCGTCTTCGTCTTCGTCTTCGTCTTCGTCTTCGTCTTCTTTTCCGCGCGTCAACCTGCTTCCTAAGTGTTTTTTTTTTATCCCCTATTTACAGTGTTTGTTACTTTCTGACATCCGGAAAGCATCAAATTAGTATTATTTTCCCCCTAACTTCTTGTGTCTTGGTATTATTATGTTTTAGTTCCTCTAGTAGTCTTTCTCTCAGACTATTAATGTGTCCAGGTTTGTTTTTCTACCAACTCTCTCTCTCTCTCTCTCTCTCTCTCTCTTCCTTCTCCTCCTCCTCCAGCCTACCTCTTCATTTCCTCCCGGTGAAGGGGTTCCATCGCCATGACTAAGTCCCGTTTATAAAGTCCCGCTGTGAAACTTCATTAGCCTACCCTTGCTCTCGATACATGAACCGAGAAAAGAAAAAAAGCGAAGAGAGAGAGAGAGAGAGAGACAAACAAAGGAAAGGAATACTATATATATATATATATATATATATATATATATATATATATATATATATATATATATATATGTGTGTGTGTGGGTAAAACAGTATGGGTAAATAAGAACTATTTTTGACGAAGGCAGTAAGGGGAGGCACTGCATATATATTTTTGTCTATGTAAACTAGAAGTGATACATTTAATAACAGTTTGGATCGTTAGATTCTTTGGTATATCGGTGTTTTAATAAATGTCTGACATAAATATGTTGGACACACACACACACACACACACACACACACACACACACACACACACACACACACACACACACACACACACACACACACACACACACACACACGGTCACGGTTGCCGAGCGCGCTTAGTACTCTGTAAGGGAGCGCTAGCTCTGGTGTCGGGGGTTCGATCCCACGCGCCGGCAGGGGAAGTTCTCTCAAAAACTTTCCCTGGCCGTGAAGGCAAGATCTGGGCGGATCGTCTCGGGGGACCCACAAAGTCTCCTGCCCACGTCCTACTCCCTCGGGAGTATGTAGGCGCTCTCGTTAGCTGCCCCGATCAGTCTGTTGATCCATTAGGATAAGATCTAGGTTAAGTCTGTGTATTTTCAGCCCCATTGGCTGCCGGCTTGAAATAAACCGATTATTATTATTATTATTATACACACACACACACACACACACACACACACACACACAAGAATGATGAGTCGCCAATAACCAAATACATCAATCCTTTGTTTCGCTCCTCCTCCCCCCTCCCCCTTTTTTTCGAAGCTTCCATTCTAGGTTTTGTGTTTCATTGTGTTTGCTGGGATGTCCTGCCGACCCACCACCACCACCACCGCTCAGGGACAAAGGGGTATATACTTCCTCGGTGGTGTGTGGCGGGAGCGGAGTCATCTTGGGCTGCCTCTAGGGGTGGATGCTGATGGTGGAGTATGTGTGGGGATGGGTGGATGGTGATGGTGGAGTATGTGTGGGGGTGGATGGTGATGCTGGAGTATGTGTGGGTTGGTTATATGTGGGTGGATACTGATGATGGAGGATGTGGGTGCTTATGTGTGGGTGGATGTTGATGGGGTTGGGAGACTATGTGGGGGGGGGGGGCGGAAATGGGTGTGGAAGGTTATGTGTGGGTTGACTGGAGTAAAGCTGTGGGTGGTCTGGAGTATAGCTGTGGGTGGACTGTGGAGTATAGCTGTGGGTGGTCTGTGGAGTATATAGTTGGGGGTGGACTGTGGAGTATAGTTGTGGATGGACTGTGGAGTATAGCTGTGGATGGACTGGGGTATAGCTGTGGGTGGTCTGTGGAGTATAGCTGTGGATGGACTGTGGAGTATAGCTGTGGATGTACTGTGGGGTATAGCTGTGGATGAATTGTGGAGTATAGCTGTGGATGAATTGTGGAGTATAGCTGTGGATGGACTGTGGAGTATAGCTGTGGATGAATTGTGGAGTATAGCTGTGGATGGACTGGGGTATAGCTGTGGGTGGTCTGTGGAGTATAGCTGTGGATGGACTGTGGAGTATAGCTGTGGATGTACTGTGGGGTATAGCTGTGGATGAATTGTGGAGTATAGCTGTGGATGAATTGTGGAGTATAGCTGTGGATGGACTGTGGAGTATAGCTGTGGATGAATTGTGGAGTATAGCTGTGGATGGACTGTGGGGTATAGATGTGGGTGGACTGGAGTATAGCTGTGAATGGACTGTGGAGTATAGCTGTGGATGAATTGTGGAGTATAGCTGTGGATGGACTGTGGGGTATAGCTGTGGGTGGTCTGGAGTATAGCTGTGGATGGACTGTGGGGTATAGCTGTGGGTGGACTGTGGGGTATAGCTGTGGATGGACTGTGGGGTATAGCTGTGGATGGACTGTGGGATATAGCTGTGGGTGGACTGGAGTATAGCTGTGGGTGCTCTATGGAGTATAGCTGTGGATGGACTGGAGTATAACTGGGTGGACTGTGGAGTATAGCTCTGGATGAACTGTGAAGTATAGCTGTGGATGGACTGTGGGGTATAGCTGTGGGTGGTCTATGGAGTATAGCTGTGGATGGACTGTGGAGTATAGCTGTGGGTGGACTGTGGAGTATAGCTGTGGGTGGTCTGGGAGAATAGTTATATGTGTGTGGGTATTGTTGGGGTGAGTTTATTGGTGTAGTGAAGGAGTTATTTGGGTTGGTTGTGGGGAGAAAGGGTGTGGGGATAAGTGTTGTGGGTTGGTTGTGGGGAGAAGGGTTGTGGGTTGGAGTGTGGGAATTATTATGAGTGGCGTCAGAGAATGGTTATAACTAGTGTGGGGGTTAACTTTGTGGTGGGTGGTAGGAATGGTTATGAGTGGTATGGTAGAATGGTTAATGTGGAAGTTAGAAGTGGTTGTGAATGATAAAGGAGTATGGATGTTGGTGGAGGGCCGTCGATTATAGGAATACGTATAGATGGATAGAAGGATAGATTGGGTGTGGTGTGCGGTGTTGGTGTGGTGTGGGGTGTGGGTGTGGATGGTGTGTACGGGTGTGGTATACGACGTAGGTGTATGTATACGTGTGTTTGAGTTTGTAAATATACTCTGAAAGTGATATGGGTGCTGTGGGAAATATGTTGAAAATATTGTAAGTTTGGTTGTGAGCAGAATTAATTGGATTATTTATCTAATCCACACATTTCGTGTGTAGTGATGATATTTTAGCCAATGTCTCCCTCGTAGATATTGACTTTGACCTTGCATTTATACTGGTGAACTGTACAAAATCAACGCTATAACAAAGGTATAAACAAAGTATAAACATTCAGTGGGTATATTGATATAGTCCGTTCATTCTAGGTTGGGCAATAATCGTAACCTCTAACCTATGTAACTAAAAAAGGGCTAGAGCAAATGGGCTGTCAATTTCCACACCTATTTCCTAGCCAAGTCTTCCCATTTGGTAGAAATATTCGCTCGATTAGTCAAGTTCCTCTTGAGTTATGAGAGGTTATAGGGGTTACGACTCTGTCCAACCTAGAATGAACGGACTACATAGGGTCCTCATCTATCCTTATATTAGCTGGACTTATTACTACCAATATACTGTAGCCTTCAAAGGGTACGTTGTTATAGACTCTTTCATTACCCTTGCCATACCCATAATTTTTGAGAGTGTAATTCGAGGGTTAGAGGTATTTTTTGTGGTGTCGGTATAGAACGGTAAGACATAAAAAATCACCTTAAACAAAAAAGATCTATAAACAAAATAAAAATAAAAAAGCGTCGAAGTGCCCATTATTATTTTATTTTTTTATATGAATGGTTATCACACAAAACATTAAATTATATAACTGCTTAGATAATTTTCAAATGTGTATGCAATATCATTAAATAATGACATTTATTATTTTTACTGTAGCCTGTTCCGGATAATATGTACGGTGCCACTTGGAAGTAGCTGAAAGTAGATGATGGGTGAATGAGGAAGGGAGGGAGGTGAGGGAGGTGATGGGTGAAGATGGGTGAAGGAGGAAGGGAGGGAGGTGAGGGAGATGAAGGAGGAAGGGAGGGAGATGATGGATGAAGGAGGAAGGGAGGGAGGTGAGGGAGATGATGGGTGAGGGAGGAAGGTGAGGGAGATGATGGGTGAGGGAGGAAGGTGAGGGAGATGATGGGTGAGTGAGGGAGATGATGGATGAGGGAGGGAGGGAGGTGAGGAAGATGATGGGTGAAGGAGGAAGTTAGGGTGGTGTGAAGGAGGAAGGGAGAGAGGTGAAGGAGGAAGATAGGGTGGTGATGGGTGATGGAGATGATGAGTGAGGGAGATGATGGGTGAATGAGGAAGGAAGGGAGGTGAGGAAGATGATGGGTGAGTGAGAGAGGTGAGGGAGATGATGGGTGAATGAGGGAGGTGAGGGGAGATGATGGGTGAATGAGGAAGGAAGGGAGTTGAGGGAGATGATGAGTGAAGAAGGAAGGGAATTAGGTGAGGGAGATGAAGGATGAGGAAGGAAGGGAGGTGAGGTATGTGTGTAGGGAGATGAACAGATAACACAGGGTAATTTGTCACCTGTTCCGTGAAGCTTGATTACCACAACAAAGCGTCCGAACCCTGGCGACCCGACCACGACTTCGACTTTCATTACAGACCCTATAATAACAGAGATCGGCCAACCTCCGCCTAATTAGTGCCACTGGGTTTACTATACCCTGTTCCAAATAGGTGGGCCAGAAATCGTGAACCCCAACTTCTGTAACTCAAGAAGGGCTAGAGCAACTGGGCTATAAATGTCCACACCTATTCCCTGGCTGACCTTTCCCAAATGGTAGACATATTAGCTCAATTATTCTGGTTGTTAGTGAGCTATCGAGGTTAATGTTCAAGATTTTGCCCTATTAATTTGGAACATGGTATAGACTCTCTGTACACTCGGATGTCATAGTCTCTAGCCCACTCATTAATGTTCGTGGACTTCACCTATTTCTAATTATGGAAGTATATCTCTGGTAACGAATAGACAAATATATTTGTCTATACATCAACTACAAAACTGTATATACGATTTACTGAGAAGCAAGATCTACCAGAAAATTAATCCAGCTGGTTATAATAGCATACAGAAAAGCATAGGGGGTCCACGAATTCTTATGAGTGGGCTAGCGACTATGGCATCCAAGTGTTTAAGGGGATATTTCCACTTGAGGGATTTTTTTCTGGATCCCTTCCTAGCTCATGTTTAGTCCCATTGTTTTTGATATTCGAAGACGTTCGCCCCATTAGTTTGGTGATTTTAAAGAACCTTTGCCCCATTTCTGTCAATTTTAAGACCTTTCGTGCCATTTAGGTGTCAAATTTATCCTGGCGAGCGATAGCGAGCCTGTAATTTAAGAGGAACTGGCCTTTGGCCGGGAAATTTTTCTACCGAAAAATGTACGAATTTATCTTGAAAGTTGGTCTAAGGGGTGTAATTTTAAGCTTGATGGAATTCTAGGGAACGAACTAAAAACCTCCCCTTAATACATTCAATCCATACTCATTGATAAACATTTGGTAATAGTGGTAAGAGATATATATAGCTTGGTCTTTGGATTACATTGGGCATGCTCAAAAATAGAATATCACCCCGTTGTTTAACCCCTTCTGTACCGGCGACGTCTGTTTAACTATATCTTGGCTATCATTATACAACTTTATTCAGTTTTAAAAGGACCTCCAGCAATTAACAGGCTTCGAACTACCTCACTTAAAGTAACTTAACTAAAGGTTTCTAAATACCCCTGATGGTAACAAAGGCTTTAAAGTATCCCTAATAGGCTCAAAATTGCGTCATATGTCGGAGAGGGTTAGCTCTTTTCACTACCACAGATCCTTCATAAACTGTACAATATCTTCTAAATATAGCTAGAATAAAATGCTAAAAATGTCGGTGGTACAGAAGGGGTTAATAATGTCGGTGGTACAGAAGGGGTTAATAATGTCGGTGGTACAGAAGGGGTTAATAATGTCGGTGGTACAGAAGGGGTTAATAATGTCGGTGGTACAGAAGGGGATAATAATGTCGCCGGTACAGAAGGGGTTAATAATGTCGCCGGTACAGAAGGGGTTAATAATGTCGCCGGTACAGAAGGGGTTAATAATGTCGCCGGTACAGAAGGGGTTAATGTCGGTGGTACAGAAGGGGTTAATAATGTCGGTGGTACAGAAGGGGTTAATAATGTCGGTGGTACAGAAGGGGTTAATAATGTCGGTGGTACAGAAGGGGTTAATAATGTCGGTGGTACAGAAGGGGTTAATAATGTCGGTGGTACAGAAGGGGTTAATAATGTCGGTGGTACAGAAGGGGTTAATAATGTCGGTGGTACAGAAGGGGTTAATAATGTCGGTGGTACAGAAGGGGTTAATAATGTCGGTGGTACAGAAGGGGTTAATAATTGCGGCACACACATGGCGTTTGAGGGGAGATGGGCCGTTTTTCTGGTCCCCCCTCTCCTTCATGCTTAGCCCCATTAGTTTGCAGATTTTATGATGTTCGGCCCATTAGGTTGGCGATTTTAATACCTTTCGCCCCATTTCGCTGTGACATTTTTAGACCTTTCGAGCCATTTAGGTGTCGATTTTTTCATGGCGAGCGATAGCGAGCCTGTAACTTTTAGAGTCACCGGCCTTTGGCTGGGACATTTATCTACCGAAAAACGTACACACTTATCTTGAAGGGGGGTCTAGGGGGTGTGTTTCTAAGCTTGATGGAGGTATAGCGAGGAAAATAAATAAATAAATTAATACATAAATTCATTGACCCAAAAAACCGGCTACTATCCCCTTAAAACAATAGATGGCCGATCTCTCTTACTACAGTCTCTCTATCATGCACACACTATAAAGACAACCTTTGTTTTGGCTGTGTTCTGTCTATCTATGTCCTATAGTCTGTTTCTTCTCAACTGACGGTAAATTGCACAAAGTTCCCTTCAGGATTTCTTCGTTGTTTTGAAGATTGTGTGGTGCAATATGGTGCTAATTTTGTAAAGTTGGTCTGAACATGATGCAGAGACATACTAGTTTCATGTTTCTCCTTTAAGTATCGATACATTTGCTGCTAAGGGATTCAATTTACCCTCAGCTCAAAAGAAACAGACTATTTACTATAATTGTAGAGGTCCATCCCATGGTCTGATTGTAGCATCTGTGCAGTTTCAATAAGCAGACGATTATTTGCTGGATATTGCAGGTCGATTGTGCACAGTGAACAAATATGATTTTAAAGAAAACATAAAAAGGGATAATTAATGTGTCTTATCATAATCTACCATTTAAACATATTATATACTGGTTGTGATAAATACATCTGATAATAGGGTAGGAAGTACATAGAATAATTAATAGTAATTTAGTAGCGATACACCCACTAATATTTTGTTTATCCTGTTTGGACCTTTATTTGTTTGCAGTATATAATGTATACTGTATATAATGTATACTGTATTTTTTTGTTTCTATTTTCCAACTTTACCTCCGGACATAGAATTATAGCCTGTATTTTATTTGTTTTCAGAACGATGAAGCCAGGAGGTCTTACTCCAGATTGTGAGTGAAACAACGAGACAGGTGAGTGTTGTTTTACCTTTGTAGACCTATGGCTCCTGGTCGTGTCTCATTCACCAGTTGTAGCTTTGACATCTCGAAGCCACAACGCCATTGTTTCGCTGTGTCGCCTCGCAAAGTCGGGCAACTCTAGCAAGTGTTAATCAACTCTGCGTAAGCAGAGCTTGGTATCAACTCCCCCCCCGTATAGTGGGTACCACCCGAAAAAAAAAATCTGTCGTCGTCGTCGTCCGTCTGTCCCGAAACTCCTCTTAGACCGTTGGACGGATTTTCACCAAATTTCACATGAACATTTGTTGGGTGAATGCGAACGTCAGTCAACATTTGTTTTTTTAATTTGTGCAATAGTTATGATTTTAGATCCAAAATATAGATGGCCCTATGATGGCGTTCTGTGTGTGTGAGCCCCGACTGGGCAGTAGTAGATAAATTATGATGGTGACAGTACTAGTAGTAGTGATGATGGTCATCATAGTAGTGATGATGGTGACAAGTAATGATGATAGTTGTAGTGATAATGATGACATTATTGATGATGGTAGTGACGATGGTGACAGTAGTAGTGATAATCGTGAGTAGTAGTAGTGATGGTGAAAGTTGTAGTGATGATGACAGAAGTAGTGATGATGAGAGTAGTAGTGATGATGGTAAGAGTACTACTGTTGATGATAGTAATGGTAATAGTGACTAGTAGTGATGATGGTGACCCATCGCAGAGTTGGGTATGCCGTTTTGATTTTGGGCAAAACGGCACGTCTACTTTATTATTAAGCTGAGAGAGAGAGAGTAGTTGGAGAGAAACCTAAAAAGGATAGACATTGCATTCGGAAAACTATAGAGACCGTCATGCTAAAACAAATGTTGGAGGGGGGTTCGAAGTAAAAAAAGCAGGAGGAAAAACGCTGTAGAAGGCTACGGACCCAAATTAAAAGAAAAGTAAAGACTGAATGCCGAGCTACCTGGCCACTTTTAACATTTGATTCTGGCTATCAATATACAATTTCAGTCAGTTTAATAAGGACTTGAGAGAGCCAGTGGGTTGTGATAATATTAACCTTATATATTTCCACAAGCCATTCATAAAGACAATCATAGCTAGTATGAATAGAAATGGCGTCATCGTATTCTGAGAGGGTTAACCCCTTGAGGATTATGAAGCATTTTTACTTTTGATTCTGGCTAATATTAGACGATGTTATGCAGCTTAAGAAGGACCTATGTTATTGAGATGGTTTCTAGGGATTGTGTTTACCCATCTGAGCCATAGAGGTAGAATATAAGCTAAAGAAGAATCGTCTAATGGTAACCAGAAAATGATGAAAATTTACGTAATGGTGGTAAGGGGTTAACGACTTATTTCCTTAGAGTAATTTTATTCAGATTTATAAGGATGTGTGGGAGTCCAGGGGATAATTGAGACAGGCTATATACTCCTTAGATTCTTAGAAGTTCTTCCTGAAACTAAATCATATCTTCTAGTGATAGCCAGAACACGGGGACAATTTCTCACTGTACTGGAAGAGTTATGAAACTTGTAAATCAGGTTTGACAAAAGAAAGAAACGAGAGAGAGAGAGAGAGAGAGAGAGATTTAAGGAAGGTGGGAAATGGAGGAATAAGAGTAGATGGAGAAGAAACAGACTATAGGAGAAAGAGAGGCGAGAGAGAGAGAACGAGAGAGAGGGAGAGATTGAAGGAAGGAGGGAAATGGAGGAATAAGAGTAGATGGAGAAGAAACAGACTATAGGAGAAAGAGAGGCGAGAGAGAGAGAACGAGAGAGAGGGAGAGATTGAAGGAAGGAGGGAAATGGAGGAATAAGAGTAGATGGAGAAGAAGCAGACTAAAGGAGAAACAGGCGAGAGAGAGAGAGAGGTTGAGGGAAATGGCGGAATAAGAGTAGATGGAGAAGAAGTAGACTAAAGGAGAAACAGGCGAGAGAGAGAGAGAGATTGAAGGAAGGAGGGAAATGGAGGAATAAGAGTAGATGGAGAAGAAGCAGACTAAAGGAGAAAGAGGGAGGCGAGAGTGAGATATAGAGGGGGACATGAAAAACAGATATATTGGAGTAGCTGAGAAGGAAGAAACTGAGGAGAAAGAGAGAGGATGGAACACAGGAGGATATGTGGAAAACAAGAGCTGAAAAAGAGGGAAGGTACAGGATAGAGAGAGAGCGAGAGCGCAGTTGGATACATGTGGAATATATATGCCAAAAAGGAGAGAGAGGAAGGCAAGAGGGAGAGATAATAATGGAGACATTTAAAAGAAGACAAATTTAGAGTAATTGAAGAAAAGAAAAACTGAGGAGAAAGAGAGGAGCAGGAGAACAGATGGGAAAGACATCTTAGAAAGAAGCAGAGAGGACAAGATATATATAAGTAACACCCCGTTCTTAACATTAATCATAAATTACAAACCCCAATGCACTTGAATAAACTAATGAAAGCATATGGTCCTTCCGGGATTCGAACTCGGGACACCACACCCAGAACATAAGCATCTAAACCATTACACCACCAACACAGTTACAGAAATATGAGGATAAGGCAGATAGGACAAGCTATTTGGGAAAAGAGATGGGAAAAGGGAAGACAAGAAGGAATTTTTTGTAAAGAGAGATGGGAAAGTCAAAGAGAGGAAACAAAATATTGAAAGGAGAATTATTACTGGGAGGATGACAAGTAAATGAACACTGAAAAGAGGAGAGCAATAAATAAAAGTGATGCAAGTAAGAAGAGAGACATTGTTGAGAACGAATCGAAGACTAACAAGAATAGAAGGTGAAACAAAACCGAGACAAGGTAGGAAATGCAATGTGTAGAGATTAGGAAGAAGATGGTGAGACAGAATTGAGGTATAAGATGGTTAATGGGGGGTCACCTGCCTTTGTCCTCTCCTTTTCTCTCTTTCTCTGGCTTGTATCCATTCGGCTCCATTCAGCCTACTGTTTTAAGACGTTTACCCCCATGCAGGTGTCAATATTTTCCTGGCGAGTGGTAGCGAGCCAGCATGTATATATTTGTGTTTGACAGCAAGCTAAGTTTGTAAATTTTTCGATAGAAAAATTTCTCCGGCGAAGCCGGATTTCTCCATACAATGCTGGCTCGCTATCGCTCGCCAGGAAGAAATCAACACCTGGATGGGGGTAAACGTCTTAAGCAGTAGGCTGAATGGGGCCGAATTGATACAAGCCAGAGAAAGAGAAGAACATTGAGAAAACGATTAAGATTAAGTATAACGATTAAGATTAAGTAAAACAAGATAATGTTAAACAGAGAAGAATACAAAGAATGAGAAAGATAACGAAGAGAAGAACAAAGAGAACGAAGAGAAGAACACAGAACGAACAAGATAAAGAAGAGAAGAACAAAGAACGAACAGGATAAAGAAGAGAAGAACAAACAGAACGAGAAAGATTATGAAGAGAACCATAAAACACGAACAAGATTAAGAAGAGAAGAAGAACAAACAGAACGAGAAAGATTAAGAAGAAGAGAACGAGAAAGATTAAGAAGAGAAGAACAAAAAGAAGAAGAAATATTTAGTAGGAAATGAAGTTTAGGAAAAGAGGAACAAAGATAAAGTCATGAACCATTAAGGAGAGAAGAAGAAAGATAAGAAAAGGAGGAATTATAAGAAGAGATGCACGAAGAGAAGAGAAAGGGGAGAATACAGAGAAGAGATGGAGAGGACACAGAGAATATACTAATAAATGAGAATACATGAGAACGAGGCAAAGTGTGAGTAGAAGTGGGCTCATTTTCGGTGCCTCCCACTAATTATAAGGTCCACACCTTGTAAACAAAGATACCTTCACCTATACCAGGGGGGGGGGGGAGAGAGAGAGAGAGAGAGAGAGAGAGAGAGAGAGAGAGAGAGAGAGAGAGAGAGAGAGAGAGAGAGAGAGAGTACAAAGGAGGAAATCAAGCAACAACAGATCTAGTGACCCTTCTAGGCTGCTTGTCCTCCAAAACACTGAGGATCAAGTGTCCAAACAGTGGTTTAGAGTGGGTAAGGGAACTACTGCCCTGCCACTAACGTGGCAGGACTAGGAAGTTAGTAGGGGACATATGGGTTAGTAACTGAGGGGAGGATAAAATAAAGTTATTCATTTACAAACGCAGTCAGTCGCGGGTTTGATGCGAGATATTTGTCTAGGCGGAATTTAAATGAATCAACGGTGCTGCAGTCTATAACGTCTCGGGGAAGCCCATTCCACAAGTTGACAACTCGATTGAAGAAGAAATTCTTAGATTCGTGTGAGTTAAAAGATTTACCAATAATTTGGCAACCGTTTCCCCGCGTGTAATTAGATTGGTCGATAATGAAGTACTTACTACAGTTCATATTGTCGATGCCTTTGATGATTTTGAACACTTGAATTAAGTCACCTCTTAATCTGCGCTGGGTTAAAGGAAATAGATTTAGAACATTTATTTATTATAGAAATTGTATTTAATTAAGAGAGAGAGAGAGAGAGAGAGAGAGAGAGAGAGAGAATTTAGAAATATGAGTGTTTACAAACAGTACAGGTAGGACAAGAATAGGGATCTATTCAGCTATACACACACATATATATATATATATATATATATATATATATATATATATATATATATATATATATATATATATATATATATATATATATATATATATTACCCTCTCTTTCGACTCCCACCTGCCTATCTCCCTACACTAATCCAGCTGCCTACTTTCCTATTGGACTTCCACCTCAATCAGTATTAAAATCAGAATCAGAATAGTGTATTCTCCACTTAATAATGGATAATCAATTTACAGTTATATATACTGTATATTGATAAATATGAAATTACAAAAGGTATATATATACACCAAGATATACAGTACATACTAAATGTAATACACAGGCATTCATAAATGTATTTCCATAATATACATACCTACAAAATCATAATGTATTGGTTACCAGATTACAATATGTACAGTGAATATTTATCAATGAGTATTATTTAAAATATAGTTTTCCAACCATCGTTTAACATCTGATAGGTTTGCTAGTGTCCTCAATGTTTTATGTTAGTTTGTTAGAACGTGCACCACTGTCAGAGTTTGCCACTGGTATATACACATTATTTCGCTGCCTTGTAACACTCTCTAAACGCTTCGTGGATAGTAAGGACATGTAACTACCAGTCCGGATACAGGTAATTTTTTTTTTTTTTTTTTTTAGCACATTGAGAGCTACATCAAAGTATTGTTTTTATCTCACTTTAACCATTCCAGTTGTTCTAGTATTGGAGTAACATGGTTCGATCTTTTGGCAGCACCTATGGCAACTTTAGTAGCACATTTTTGAACTATTTTCACATGTAGCAAAGTTATGTTAATTGTTCCGTATATGTTAAAGCAATACTTAACAACAGTAAGAATACGTGCTTGGACAACAAGTTTATCGAATAGCATTTTCACATTTATCCTTGATGCGACTGAAATGCGACAATGCACCCATTATACTTTGTGTTAGTTCATTGATATACTGTACTTGTCAAATATCATGTGGTAGCCATAATACACACTAAGATTGTCAACATGTTTACTAGGGGTATTACAAGAACTATCAATGCGATTAAGGGGAGAATTACACTTGAGCGATTTTGTTCGGGACCCCTTTTTCTCTCATGTTTAGCCCCATTGCTTTTTAGATTTTAAGACGCTCGCCCACTTTAGTTTGACGATTTTAAGAACTTTCGCCCCATTTCTGTCAATTTTAAGAACTTTCGTGCTATTTAGGTGTCGATTTTTTTCCTGGCGAGCGATAGCGAGCCTGTAATTTGAGTGGAATCGGCCTTCGGCCAGGTCATTTTTCTACCGAAAAATTTACAAATTTATCTTGAAAGGGGGTCTAGGGGGTGTAATTTTAAGCTTGATGGAGTTCTAGGGAACAAACTAAATACCTTCCCTTAACCGTATCCATAGGTATTTGTCTTACTAATTGACGTGTACCAAAAATTATGCAATGTTTTTTTTATTATAATTTAGCATTAGACCATTTCTACAGAATAGAGTTATGTATAATTTAGTGTAACCTCCGTGTTGCTTATGAGATCAGTTAGGCTATATTAAGGGGGGTCACGGTGTTTTTTTCTCCTTTTCTCTCTTTCCCTGGCTTGTATTCATTCGGCCCCATTCAACCAACTGTTTTAAAACGTTTGTCCCCATCCAGGTGTCGATTTCTTCATGGCGAGCGATAGCGAGCCAGCATTGTATGGAGAAATCCGGCTTCGCCGGAGAAATTTTTCTATCGAAAAATGTACAAATTTAGCTTGCTGTCAAAACGAAATATATATATGCTGGCTCGCTACCGCTCGCCAGTAAAATATTGACACCTGGATGGGGGTAAACGTAAACAGTAGGCTGAATGGGGCCGAATGGATACAAGCCAAAGAGAGAGGGAGAGAAAGAGACAAAAAAGCGAGGTGGGCTCCCTTAACCTAACTTTCAAAGGGCGAAGACTCATTTTGACTGTGTGCAACAACCAAAGTTATTGTTAATTTGCTTCAAAACTAATCCTCAATCAACTGTTCAATTTAACTTCTTATTGATGTCCGTAATTAATTTTTTGCAAGTGCCACTGTGCAATAGTTGTGTGTCATCTGTCATTTGGCTCTCTGTCACTCCTTTGGCTTTGGGGGAGACATTCTTTACAGGCAGCATTCCTTTTGTCTCCTTCATGCATATATATACATATTCTATACTAACAAACGGTTACTACTACACACTGACATATTTGCAACAATGGTCAAGCTAATCGGACCTAGAATTGATCCTTGTGGGACATTATTATTATTATTATTATTATTATTATTATTATTATTATTAGTATTATAATTATTTTTTTAGAACTCATATTAATGCGGACCGACTGAGTACTATCTGTCAAATAGTAGTCCAGCCAAAATATATCTATTTTCAGTTTTATACACTTTTCAAACATAATATATTTTACGCTATCAAATGCTTTTGACAAATCACACTGGGAAAATAATGATAGTTTGTTCTTTGTATATATTAATTTAATTTGTAATTACAGGTAGAGCATAATCAGTTGACAGGTTAGGTCCAAAAATTTCCATGTTGACGTTTTGAGAGTAACTAATTGACTAGATATTTAATTAGTTGATTAGCAACAGCCTTTTTTAATACCAAGAGCGTCTTCTTTATCTGACTCCACCTGTGTTTACATTATTTGCTTACGTTTACTTTGTCCTTAGTGAGTTTTCACACGTCTGTCTGTACTCATAAACGTTTTGTAATACCCGTCCGTACTCATAAACGTTTTGTAATACCCGTCTGTACTCATAAACGTTTTGTAATACCCGTCCGTACGCACAAACGTTTTGTAATACCCGTCCGTACTCATAAACGTTTTGTAATACCCATCCGTACTCATAAACGTTTTGTAATACCCGTCCGTACTCATAAACGTTTTGTAATACCCGTCCGTACTCATAAACGTTTTGTAATACCCGTCCGTACTCATAAACGTTTTGTAATACCCATCCGTACTCATAAACGTTTTGTAATACCCATCCGTACTCATAAACGTTTTGTAATACCCATCCGTACTCATAGACGTTTTGTAATACCCATCCGTACTCATAAACGTTTTGTAATACCCATCCGTACTCATAAACGTTTTGTAATACCCATCCGTACTCATAAACGTTTTGTAATACCCGTCTGAGATTACCCTACCGTTTTCTGCCTATCCCTTGTTTACCATCCTCTATTGGCTTTCTTCTATCTGTCTGCCTTAGTCTTACCTGCCTCCCTACTCTATCTGCCTTCTATTTCTGTTTTATTCTTACCGTTCCTCTTCTCGTCTACGGTTAGTCTCTGTCTACCTTGTTCCTGTTGTCCTATCTTACCTCTCCCATTCTGCCTCCCTACCTTACCCTCTGCCTCCACCATGCCATTCCTCTCCCATTCTGCCTCCCTTCCTTACCCTCTGCCCCTGTTTTGCCCTCTGCCTCCCTGCCTTACCCTCTGCCCCTGTTTTGCCCTCTGCCTCCCTGCCTTACCCTCTGCCTCCCTGTCTTACTCTCTGCCTCCCTCTTGCCATCCTGCTTCTTCTCTCCCATTCTGCCTTACCCTCTGCCTCTCCCATTCTGCCTCCCTGCCTTACCCTCTGCCTCCCTCTTCTCCTCTTTCCTCCCCATGTTTTCCTCCCTGCCTTACCTCTGCCTCCCCCCTATCTCTCCCATTCTGCCTCCCTGACTTACCTCTGCTTTTTTTTTTTTTTTTTTTTTTTTTTTTTTTTTTTTTTTTAAGAAACAATGAACGGAGGAAGGAAAAACACAGATAAAACAAAAAGGTCCATGTACCTAAAGGCATCCTCCATTCATAATATGTTTGTAACAACTGGATTTAAACATTTGTAGATTGTAAGTTTGTGGAAAGCAATTCATGTCCCTGTCTTACCTCTTCCTCACCCTGCCTCTCCCATTATGCCTCCCTGCCTTACCCTCTGCCTCCCTCTTCTCCTCTTTCCTCCCAATGTTTGCCTCCCTGGCTCCCCCGTGCCTCTCCCATTCTGCCTCCCTGACTTACCTCTGCCTCCCTGTCTTACCTCTTCCTATCCCTGCCTCTCCCATTCTGCCTCCCTGCCTTACCCTCTGCCTCCCTCTTCTCCTCTTCCTCCCCATGTTTGCCTCCCTGCCTTACCTCTGCCTCCCCCTGTCTCTCCCATTCTGCCTCCCTGACTTACCTCTGCCTCCCTGTCTTAGCTCTTCTTCACCCTGCCTCTCCCATTCTGCCTCCCTGCCTTACCCTCTGCCTCCCTCTTCTCCTCTTTCCTCCCCATGTTTTCCTCCCTGCCTTACCTCTCCTCCCCCCTACCTCTCCCATTCTGCCTCCCTGACTTACCTCTTCCTCCCTGTCTTACCTCTTCTTCACCCTGCCTCTCCCATTCTGCCTCCCTGCCTTACCCTCTTCCTCCCTCTTCTCCTCTTTCCTCCCCATGTTTGCCTCCCTGCCTTACCTCTGCCTCCCCCCTGACTCTCCCCTGCCTCTCCCATTCTGCCTCCCTGTCTTACCTCTTCCTCACCCTGCCTCTCCCATTCTGCCTCCCTGCCTTACCCTCTGCCTCTCCCATTCTGCCTCCTTGCCTTACCCTCTTCCTCCCTGCCTTACCCTCTGCCTCTCCCTGCCTCTCCCATTCTGCCTCCACCTTGCCTCTCCCTTTCTGCCTCCACCTTGCCTCTCCCCATTCTGCCTTCTTGCCTTACCCTCTTCCTCACCCCTGCCTCCCTGTCTTACCTCTGCCTCCCCCCCGGCCTGCCTGTGTGTGATAATGACCAGAGACCCTGCAGTAAGAGAGATCGATCAGCTTTGGTCTTGGGATGCCATTTGGGTGCCGAAATAAAAGGGGCATGGTTCGTTTTTATGGACCCCCTTCTCCCACGAGCTTAGCCCCATTAGTTTTGAGATTTTATAACGTTCGGCCCATTTCGATTTCAATGTTAAGACCTTTCGTGCCACTTAGGTGTCGAATTTTTCCAGACGAGTGATAGCGAGCTTGTAATATTAAGAGGAACCGGCCTTCGGCCGGGAAATTTTTCTACCAAAATATGTACACATTTACCTTGAAGGGGGGTCTAGGGGGTGTTTTTTTAAGCTTGATGGAGGTCTAGCGAGGACACTAACACATATATGAATTAATCAATATATAGACCAACAAATAACCACTACCCCTTTAACACACAACCGATTGATATTTTGTTGTTGATTGCGTAGAAGTTAATTAAGAACATAAGAACATAAGAAAATGGGAGTCTGCAGAAAGCCGATTGGTCTAAGCAAGGCAGATCCCTGTCCCACACAACCCCAGTTCAATTACAAAGCCCAATTATAGGCTCAACACTCTAATACCCTGAGGATCATCTTACCAAAACGGTTAGAGATTAACGCAGGATTATGGGGGTATGCAGAGTGCTGATTGGCCCAACCCGGCTGATCCCCCTTCACACCCAACCCTTCTCGTCCATATGCTTATCCAATTTTATCTTAAAGCTCCCTACCGTTTTAAACCCCGCTATAGCACTTGGTAGTCCATTCCACCCATCTACAACTCTGTTACCAAACCAATATTTGCCTATATCTTTTCTGAAACGAAATTTATCTAATTTGAAACCATTGGTAAGAGTTCTTTCGCTATCACTGAGCTTTAGTACATTTGTCATGTCCCCTTTGTTAATCCCACTAACCCACTTGAACACCTCTATCATATCCCCTCTAACTCTGCGTCTCTCTAACGAATGTAAACCTAATTTCTTCAACCTTTCTTCATACGAAAGATTTCTAATATTATGGATCATTTTTGTCATTCTACGCTGTACTCTCTCCAATGAATCTATGTCCATTCTGTATTAAGGACACCAAAATTGGACAGCATAATCCATATGGGGTCTCACTAATGACAAGTAAAGTTTTAAGATAACATCAGCAGTTCTGTTACTCACACTCCTAGAGATGAACCCGAGAATCCTGTTTGCCTTATTACGAACGCTTATACACTGTTTTCTAGGCTTCAAATCATTGCTAACAAACACACCTAGATCTTTCTCACAGTCTGAATTTTCTAATTCTAAATTAGCTAGTTTATATTTAACATTTGTATGCATCTTCCCTATCTTTAATACCTTGCATTTGTCAATGTTAAACTTCATCTGCCAATTTACTGACCATTCATGTAAGGTATCTAGATCCCTTTGGAGGCACTCTATATCGCTATCTGAATCAATTGATCTCCCCATTTTAGTATCGTCTGCGAATTTACTTATCCTACTAGTTATACCTAAATCTAGGTCATTTATGTATATAAGAAACAACAGGGGACCTAATACCGATCCCTTGGGGACACCACTTTTGACTGCTCCCCACTCTGACTTGGTACCATTTATGCTGACTCTCTGTTTCCTACCAATTAGCCATGACCTAATCCATCCCAACAACGATCCTCCTATTCCATGTGCCTCAACCTTTCTCATCAATCTCTCATGAGGGACTCTGTCGAAAGCTTTACTGAAATCTAAATAAATAATATCATATGACTTGTCACTATCTACTGCTTCATATACCTCTGAGAAAAAGCTAAGCAAATTAGTAAGGCAAGAACGTCCCTGAGTGAATCCATGCTGAGAAGAATTTATTAAGTTAAATTTGTCTAAGTGGCTTCTAATTTTCCTAGCAATAATAGACTCTAGCAACTTTCCTATGATTGATGTGAGACTAATGGGACGGTAATTGGATGCTATCGATTTATCACCTTTTTTGAAGATCGGAACTACATTTGCAAGCTTCCAAGCTTCTGGAACTAAACCTGTTTCTAAAGACTTGTTAAATAAAAATGCTAATGGGCTACTTAACTCATCTCTGCATTCTTTTAATACTCTAGCATATACCTCGTCAGGACCAGGCGATTTTTGAGGTTTCAGTCTGTCAATTTCCTTAAGCACATCATTTCTACTTATACTAACTGTACTTAACATATTTTCTATACTATCACTATATACCATATTGACTTCTGGAATCTGTGCCAAATTTTCATTAGTGAAAACGGAAAGAAACTGACTATTTAATGTACTGCACATTTCTAAATAATTTTCTGTTATTTCTCCTATTGAAGTTTTTAGGGGGCCTATTACATCTCTAACTTTAGATTTATATAGTTGGTAAAAAGCTTTAGGGTTATTTTTGAGTCACTGGCTATCCTTATTTCATAATTTCTTTTTGCTTTCCTGATTTCCTTTTTGACCTGTCTTGATAGAGTCTGATAGTATATATGTAGATGATTTTCGCCTTTCTTTATTTTTCTATATATTCCTTTCTTTTTTCCTATAAGATCTATTAGCTTATTAGTCATCCATTTTGGTTGGTTCTGCGGCGATCTAAATTTTCTTTTAGGGATATATTTATTTTGAGCATTGTGGAGTGAAGCAATAAACTGGTTATATGTAGGTGGAAAGTTTAACTCTGGCATATCCTGACTTAATTGCATAAGAATAGGGTCCACCCTTAAGTCTCTTCTTAGCCCACCATAATCGGCTTTTCTGAAATCTGGGATAAGTGTCGTATTCTCTTTAGCATTCCCTGTCCATTGTATATTAAAATAAATAGATTTATGATCGCTATTTCCTAGGTGGTCACCAATCTCTACATCATTTATCATATGTTCATTGTTACTGAAAACTAAATCAAGAATATTAATACCTCTAGTCGGCGTATCTATGAATTGAAATAAAAAACTATCTTGTACTACCTCAATAAACTCTACTGAATCGGAGTCGCCTATTTGGTGCTGCCAATCAATGTTCGGAAAATTAAAATCCCCCATAATGCACACATTGCTAAACCTTGATGCTATTTTAATTTCCTCCCATAACGATGTTCCGCCATTTCTACTCATATTAGGCGGTCTATATATAACTCCAATAACTATGGTCTCACTACCTTCGTTAACCTCTACCCAAACACTTTCATTATCATTATTTAGTCTAATACCTGATTTAATACAGCTTTTTAATGTACTCCTGACAAACACTGCTATACCCCCGCCCCTCCTACTTGTTCGGTCATATTTAAACAAACTATATCCTGGAATATCAAATTCTGCTAAAAAATGCCTAGATTCTGTATTAATCCACGTTTCAGTTAGCGCTATTATGTCTATATTTTCTGTGCTAACGAGTGCTCTAAGTTCGTTCATTTTGTTACATAAACTCCTACAATTTGTATAATATACCCTCAACCTATTACTTTTATTTGCAACTAATTTTCTATTGTTTTTAGCTAACTTATTATTTCCTGTTGAACTACTAGCTCTAGACGGAAATTCTACTCTATCAGTAATCTCATCTTTACTATCAGTTACATGTGTAGTGTTATCGATACTACTATTACACATCACTATATTCGCACTATCTTGACTGATTATTTCTATTTTACTCACTGGTTTGTCACATGAAGTACCTGCTCCATATGGAGACAGTATTTTACTTACACACCCAGTTTTTTTTAACGAAACCCCGCAACAATCTTGTCCAGTGAGCTGGCCAAGGTCGAAACTCCTAGTCGAGAAAGATGTACTCCATCCTGGGCATACAGTTCATCCTTACCATAGAAGTGGGTCCAGTTATCTAGGAATGGTATTGACTTTGCCTTGCAATACTTCTCCAGCCGGCTATTTACACCAATAGCCCTGGAGTACCATTCCTACCGTACCCCTTCTTGGCAGGATACTGTGTACCACAGGAAATCCACCCTTCTCCTTGATCCTCTCCAGCATTTCCTGGTACTTGGTCAGCAACTCCTCAGTCCTGCATCTCCATATGTCATTGGATCCCGCGTTGATGAAGATGATGGGGTCCTCCCCACCCACTTCTAGGACACCATCCATCTTCTCTGCCACCCTCCCGACTCCGGCTCCAGGTTGGCAGACAACTTTACTAACATGAGTGTTAGTAGCCCCGTCAAGGTACCTAACCATTGAATCACCGACAATGAACTTAGCTTTTTTCCGTTGTCGGCGTGTAGCAGGAGTTGTAGCAGCAACAGCAGCAGACTTCCCCCCCTCCCCTCTCACTGCTTCGATGATCGCCACTTCCTCGCCATCACCTCCAGAAGCTGAACCATGGATCCCGTACCAGTATTACTTGAGAAGGAGGTAGTTGCTTTTTCTGGACCCCATTCTCCCTCAAGTTTAGTATATTAATATTGAGATTTTTTAAGACGTTCGTTCCGTTAGTTTGGCGATTTTGAGACTTTTCGCCCCATTTCTTTGTCAATAATAAGACCTTTCGTGCCATTTAGGTGTCGATTTTGTCCTGACGAGCGATAGCGAGCCTGTATATTTAGAAGGAATCTTCCTTCGGCCAGGAAAATGTTCTACCAAAATATATACAAATGTATCTTGAAAGGGGGTCTAGGGGGTGTATTTTTAAGCTTGATGGAGGTCAAGCGAGGACGCTATAAAATAAATGAATGATCAATATATAGACCAACAAATAACCACAACCGAGTGATATTTTGTTGTTGATTGCGTACAAGTTACCTGAACAATAGATCCCGTACCAGTATTACTAGATATACTGTATATTATTTTAATAGCTCACGCGTATTTATGAGATATACTTTATGTTGATATTTATTATGAGTGTGGATATTAATGAGTGTAAATAGAGACTAATGGCACCAGTGGCAACAATATGGCGGATGGTGGACAATCTCTGTTACGCTGTGGGAGCAACAATATGGTGGAGGGTGGCCGATCTCTGTTACGTTGTGGGAGCAACAATATGGTGGAGGGTGGCCGATCTCTGTTACGTTGTGGGAGCAACAATATGGTGGAGGGTGGCCGATCTCTGTTACGTTGTGGGAGCAACAATATGGTGGAGGGTGGCCGATCTCTGTTACGTTGTGGGAGCAACAATATGGTGGAGGGTGGCCGATCTCTGTTACGTTGTGGGAGCAACAATATGGTGGAGGGTGGCCGATCTCTGTTACGCTATGGGAGCAACAATATGGTGGAGGGTGGCCGATCTCTGTTACGTTGTGGGAGCAACAATATGGTGGAGGGTCGCCGATCTCTGTTACGTTGTGGGAGCAACACTATGGTGGAGGGTGTCCGGTCTCTGTTACGTTGTGGGAGCAACAATATGGTGGAGGGTGGCCGATCTCTGTTACGCTGTGAGAGCAACAATATGGTGAAGGGTGGCCGATCTCTGTTACGCTGTGGGAGCAACACTATGGTGGAGGGCCGCCGGTCTCTGTTACGCTGTGGGACACTATGGTGGAGGGTGGCTGATCTCTGTTACGCTGTGGGAGCAACACTATGGTGGAGGGCGGCCGGTCTCTGTTACGCTGTGGGACACTATGGTGGAGGGTGGCCGATCTCTGTTACGTTGTGGGAGCAACACTATGGTGAAGGGTGGCCGATCTCTGTTACGTTGTGGGAGCAACACTATGGTGGAGGGTGGCCGATCTCTGTTACGCTGTGGGAGCAACACTATGGTGGAGGGTGGCCGATCTCTGTTACGCTGTGGGAGCAACACTATGGTGGAGGGCGGCCGGTCTCTGTTACGCTGTGGGACACTATGGTGGAGGGTGGCCGATCTCTGTTACGTTGTGGGAGCAACACTATGGCGGAGGGTAGCCGGTCTCTGTTACGCTGTGGGAGCAACACTATGGTGGAGGGTGGCCGATCTCTGTTACGCTGTGGGAGCAACACTATGGTGGAGGGTGGCCGGTCTCTGTTACGCTGTGGGACACTATGGTGGAGGGTGGCCGATCTCTGTTACGCTGTGGGAGCAACACTATGGTGGAGGGTGGCCGGTCTCTGTTACGCTGTGGGACACTATGGTGGAGGGTGGCCGATCTCTGTTACGCTGTGGGAGCAACACTATGGTGGAGGGTGGCCGGTCTCTGTTACGCTGTGGGACACTATGGTGGAGGGTGGCCGATCTCTGTTACGCTGTGGGAGCAACACTATGGTGGAGGGTGGCCGGTCTCTGTTACGCTGTGGGAGCAACACTATGGTGGAGGGTGGCCGATCTCTGTTACGCTGTGGGAGCAACACTATGGTGGAGGGTGGCCGGTCTCTGTTACGCTGTGGGAGCAACACTATGGTGGAGGGTGGCCGATCTCTGTTACGCTGTGGGAGCAACACTATGGTGGAGGGTGGCCGGTCTCTGTTACGCTGTGGGAGCAACACTATGGTGGAGGGTGGCCGATCTCTGTTACGCTGTGGGAGCAACACTATGGTGGAGGGTGGCCGATCTCTGTTACGCTGTGAGAGCAACACTATGGTGAAGGGTGGCCGATCTCTGTTACGCTGTGGGAGCAACACTATGGCGGAGGGTGGCCGATCTCTGTTTAGCTGTGGGAGCAACACTATGGCGGAGGGTGGCCGATCTCTGTTACGTTGTGGGAGCAACACTATGGCGGAGGGTAGCCGGTCTCTGTTACGCTGTGGGAGCAACACTATGGTGGAGGGTGGCCGATCTCTGTTACGCTGTGAGAGCAACACTATGGTGAAGGGTGGCCGATCTCTGTTACGCTGTGGGAGCAACACTATGGTGGAGGGCCGCCGGTCTCTGTTACGCTGTGGGACACTATGGTGGAGGGTGGCCGATCTCTGTTACGCTGTGGGAGCAACACTATGGTGGAGGGCGGCCGGTCTCTGTTACGCTGTGGGACACTATGGTGGAGGGTGGCCGATCTCTGTTACGTTGTGGGAGCAACACTATGGTGAAGGGTGGCCGATCTCTGTTACGTTGTGGGAGCAACACTATGGTGAAGGGTGGCCGATCTCTGTTACGTTGTGGGAGCAACACTATGGTGGAGGGTGGCCGATCTCTGTTACGCTGTGGGAGCAACACTATGGTGGAGGGTGGCCGATCTCTGTTACGCTGTGGGAGCAACACTATGGTGGAGGGTAGCCGGTCTCTGTTACGCTGTGGGAGCAACACTATGGTGGAGGGTGGCCGATCTCTGTTACGCTGTGGGAGCAACACTATGGTGGAGGGTGGCCGATCTCTGTTACGCTGTGGGAGCAACACTATGGTGGAGGGTGGCCGGTCTCTGTTACGCTGTGGGACACTATGGTGGAGGGTGGCCGATCTCTGTTACGCTGTGGGAGCAACACTATGGTGGAGGGTGGCCGGTCTCTGTTACGCTGTGGGACACTATGGTGGAGGGTGGCCGATCTCTGTTACGCTGTGGGAGCAACACTATGGTGGAGGGTGGCCGGTCTCTGTTACGCTGTGGAACACTATGGTGGAGGGTTGCCGATCTCTGTTACGCTGTGGGAGCAACACTATGGTGGAGGGTGGCCGGTCTCTGTTACGCTAGGGTCTCTAATAATGACCATATAGGGGCCCCGCCACCTTGGTTATAGTCACTGCTGATCCCTGACCTGATTATTAGCTGCTCTTCCTTCCTTCCTCTTTCTGGCCATCATCATCATCATCAACATCATCTTGCCTTTCTTCGTTTTCTCGCCTTTTTCCGAATTTTCTTTTAGCATAAGTTTACAAAGATCATGCGTTCAACTTTCACTTCATAAATTGCAGGCAACAGCGGGAATCGTTACAACACGTATTCTGTGCACTGTAATGATTGTAATGCACTACACCATCTCTCTCTCTCTCTCTCTCTCTCTCTCTCTCTCTCTCTCTCTCTCTCTCTCTCTCTCTCTCTCTCTCTCTCTCTCTCTCTCTCTCTCTGCCCTCTCTCTCTCTCTGCCCAGAAGAGTCCGCCCTCTTCTGGAATACTGCGTTCAATCCTGGTGCCCTTATTACCAAAAAGATATAAACAAGCTAGAACCAGTTCAACGTAGAGTTACCAAAATGATACCTAGCCTAAAGAACAAACCATACGAAGAGCGTCTTAGAGAACTAAATCTATTTCCTTTAACCCAACGCAGATTAAGAGGCGACTTAATTCAAGTGTTCAAAATCATCAAAGGCATCGACAATATGAACTGTAGTAAGTACTTCACTATCGACCAATCTAATTACACGCGGGGAAACGGTTGCAAAATTATTGGTAAATCTTTTAACTCGCACGAATCTAAGAATTTCTTCTTCAATCGAGTTGTCAACTTGTGGAATGGGCTTCCCCTAGACGTTATAGACTGCAGCACCGTTGATTCATTTAAATTCCGCCTAGACAAATATCTCGCATCAAACCCGCGACTGACTGCGTTTGTAAATGAATAACTTTATCCTCCCCTCAGTTACTAACCCATATGTCCCCTACTAACTTCCTAGTCCTGCCACGTTAGTGGCAGAGCAGTAGTTCCCTTTCCAATGTTCCCTTACCCACTCTAAACCACTGTTTGGACACTTGATCCTCAGTGTTTTGGAGGAAAAGCAACCTAGAAGGGTCACTAGACCTGTTGTTGCTTGATTTCCTTTGTACTCCTTTGTACTCTCTCTCTCTCTCTCTCTCTCTCTCTCTCTCCTGTAAAAGATAAAGGAAGGTATGGGCTCCTCCTCCTTTAATTACGTGGAGGTGTGAACCCAAAGTAATACGAGGTCTTAGTTAGGAGGGGGGAGGGAGGGGGATGGGGGCGAGGGAGTGAGGAAGGTTGCTAGAGAGGGAGCTTGGGAGAGAAGGAAGGGAGGATAGAAAGGATGGGAGGGAGGCAGGATGGGAGGGAGAGAAAGAAAGGGAAGGGAGGACAGAATGGGAGGGAGGAAGGTTGGATGAGAAGAAAGGGAGGATGGTACGGAGAGAGAAAAACGGGAGGAGGAGGAAGGGATGGGAGGGGAGTGAGGGAGGTTGGGAGAGAAGGCAGGGGAGATGGTAGGGAGAAGAGGAAGGGAGGAGGAGGAAAAAATGGGAGGGAGGGAGGGAGGTTGAGAAGAAGGCAGGGAGGATGGTAGAGAGATGGAAAGGAGGAGGGAGGGAGGTTGGACAGATGGGAGGGAGAGAAGGGATGAGACGGTGGGAGGTTGGGAGAGAAAATAAAGGAGGGAAGGGATAGGAGGTGAGGAAGATTGGAAATTAATGAAAGGAGGTTGGCAGAAGAGGAAGGTAGGGAGAAGAGGAAGGGAATGGAAGAAAGGGGGCATATGAGAAGAGAGGATAATAAGAGAGAATGGAGCAGAGACAATGCGAGAGATATATAAATGGAAGGAGGAATGGTGTGAAAGTGGGAAGGTTCAAAGGGAAGGGATAGGAAGGGTATAACGTAGTAAAGAAGGGAGGAGAGAAGAAAAGAAGGAATGTGAGAAACTAAGAAAGGAGAAAAGGAGAGGTAAATAGAACAAATCGAGAGAGGAAGGAAGGGAGAAAGATGAAGGAAGGAAGGAGGATGGGGTGTGGGGAGATATATGGTAGAGAGGAAGATATAGGAAGGACCAGAGGAGAGCAGAGTTGGATAAAGAAAGGATGATGTAAAGGAAACGATAATATTGGACGTGAGGAGGAAGGAGAGACAATTTTACTGGAAAATAGTCAAAACATAATAAAAGGGAGAGAGATAGGAGGGAAAGGGAGAAGAAAGATAGACAGGGTGATATGAGAGTTAAGGAAGGAAGGAAGGAAGGAAGGAAGATATATAATAGATAATATGGAATATGAAGACAGGTCGTTGTGAGGGAGAGGGGAAAAGTAAGGAAGGGAGACAGACAGAAGGCATGGTTAAAGTAAATAGAATAAAGGAAGATGGAGGAAGTAAGAGAGAAATGAAGGAATTATGGACCAGAGGGATACAGGGGAAACTGATGAAAGAGAGGGGATAGAAGCAAGTACAATGTTAGTGAAGTAAAGGAAAACTATTAGAGGGAGAGAAGTATAGACTAAAGATGCTATATATAGTAAAGATTTAACAATACGTGATTGGATTAAAACAGATGAATAACGAGGAAATGCACTGGAACTGAATGGTGTGAGGTAAAAGTAATTTAATTCATACGTAACAATTAATTAATAAAGACTACTCTGCAGATTTGGGACATAACACTTGTAACATACTTGTAAAAGATGCATGGACGCTAGTAAATATGTATTATACCACGTATAAAAATAGTTTGTATATTATTAATATATATATATACCGGTATATATATATATAAAGAGAGAGAGAGAGAGAGAGAGAATGTTAGTGACTATGCAGTGTTGTTATCTTACCATCTACGAACTAACCTTACTTAATATTCTGACCTGCCCGCACCACCACAACCACAACCTTCACATAAACACAACCGCTCTAGTGTTTAAGCATCTATAACTATCACGTTGACAACCATTAACACATTAACTGGCTAACCTATAAACAACCATCGCCACAACCACAACCTTGACACAAAGACAGTCGCAACAACTTTAATTAACTTGGGAGAGAGGTATCCCGAGCAGGATTCGAACCCACTCACTCCAGGTAGATTTGAGAGAGTTGGGCACCGTACCCACTCGACCATGGTTGAAGTCTAAGCAACTCGCCACGTGTACGAAGGCATAATCCTCCTCGAGACTATAACCTGGTTCTTCAAATAGGAAGTAAGGTTGCTTCCCTTATATCAAATAGGAAGTAAGGTTGCTTCCCTTATATCAAATAGGAAGTAAGGTTGCTTCCCTTATATCAAATAGGAAGTAAGGTTGCTTCCCTTATATCAAATAGGAAGTAAGGTTGCTTCCCTTATATCAAATAGGAAGTAAGGTTGCTTCCCTTATATCAAATAGGAAGTAAGGTTGCTTCCCTTATATCAAATAGGAAGTAAGGTTGCTTCCCTTATATCAAATAGGAAGTAAGGTTGCTTCCCTTATATCAAATAGGAAGTAAGGTTGCTTCCCTTATATCAAATAGGAAGTAAGGTTGCTTCCCTTATATCAAATAGGAAGTAAGGTTGCTTCCCTTATATCAAATAGGAAGTAAGGTTGCTTCCCTTACATCAAATAGGAAGTAAGGTTGCTTCCCTTATATCGTCTGATTGTCGAGTGGTTACAGTACCCAACTCTCCCAAATCTACCTAGAGTGAGTGGGTTCGAATCCTGATCAGGATATCTCTCTCCCAACCTGTTCGAAATTAGCATTACGCATTTAATTAACTTACATGTGATCTCGATCTGTGTTTACTTTCTTCCAGTCTTACACTGGAATAAGCATTCCGTATATAGCAGTTCATTTTAACAAGAATCCATCTGTTTAGATATGGAATAAATATTATAGATATGATTATGAACTTTGACCTTACCTTTAGGAATATACTGGTATATATAATATTCGGTCGCCAGGTTATGTAGAAAACAAACAGTGGGTAACCCCTTCTGTACCGTAGATATCCTTTTTATTTTATTCTGGCTACTACTAATCGATTTTATTCAGTTTAGGAATGATCTCCAGCAATCACAATGTTTGAAACTATCTCAATCAACCCTTTTAACTTGGTGTAACATAGATACATCTATGTCATTTAAATAACATATTACAAGCATAAATAAGAAGCTGACATCACGACTAACCGTCCTCAAGTCGACACTTGCCCACACAACAAGTAATATTATATAAGATTATTTGGCCTTCGGCTGGGACATTATTTGGCCTTCGGCTGGGACATTATTTGGCCTTCGGCTGGGACATTTTTCTATCGAAAAATGTACAAATATATCTTGAAGGAGGGTCTTGGGCGGGTGTTTCTTTAAGCTTGATGGAAGTCTAGGGAGGAAACTAAGCAAATAATACATACAGTAGATACATAACTCAACAAATAAATACGCCCATCTCCCCTTAAGGGGGGTGACCTGTTTTTGTTCTGTCCTTTTCTATCTTTCTCTGGCTTGTATCCATTTGGCCCCATTCAGCCTACTGTTTTAAGATGTTTATCCCCATCCAGGTGTCAATTTTTTACTGGTGAGCGATAGCGAGCCAGCATATTTTTTATTTTTGTTTGACAGCAGGCTAAATTTGTAAAAATTTTGATAGAAAAATTTCTCCGGCGAAGCCGGATTTCTTCATATAATGCTGGCTCGCTATCGCTCCCCAGGAAGAAATCGACACCTAGATGGGAATAAACGTCTTAAAATAGTTGGCTGAATGGGGCCGAATGGATACAAGCCAGAGAAAGAGAGAAAAGGACAGAAATAACAGAAAGCAGGTGACCCCCGTTAAGAGGGTTGGATCTATGTATTAGTGTAATTATTGATGTATTTATTATTGTTTTAGTTTCCTCCCTAGGCCTCCATCAGGCTTATAAAAAAACATCCTCCTGACCCCCCAGTTTCTCCAAAATTACAGGTATACTATCGCTCGCCAGGAAATAAAGATTGACACCTAAATGGCACGAAAGGTGTTAATATTGACAAATAATGGGGCGAACGGTCTTAAAATCGACAAACTAATGGGGCGAACGTCTTAAAATGTCAAAACTATTGGGGCTAAGCATGAGGGAGAAGGGGGTCTAGAAAAACGACATACTTCCCCTATGCGTCTTGCACTCTACCATCTGAGCTGTGCCATTTCGGAATCCATACAACCAATTATCATATCAATTGTCATATTACCATTATTATCCTGTATTAAGGAACACCCCGTTCTTAACATTAATCATTCATTACAAACTCCAATGTACTTGAATAAGCTAATGAAACAATATGGTCCTCCCGGGATTCGAACTCGGGACACCACACACAGAACATAAGCATCTACAGTATACCATTAAAACCAACACTGTTAACTATCGAGATATATCACCATTATTATCTTGTATACTATTAATATCAACACTTGTACAGTTGGCCACATAAGTTCTGTTCCTCTTCGTGATCTTATACCTGGGAATAGTATGCGCATGATTGAATTACGAGTGTAGTTTATTAAGCAGTAGTTACCCCGTCGGACTGGTCAACTGATAATGTAATTCAAAGAAACCACTCACAATTAATTCATACTATTTTACTGTCATACATAAGATAACGACGAGGAACAGAACTTATGTGGGCAACTGTACTTACTCAGTCATATCCCCAATATCACGATGTATGTTATCAATTATCATTACGTTTGGCTCGCTCTGTATGGTATTAATGCCTGTCAGATGTTGAATAGGTTGGTTATAAGTGTAGGAGCATGTGTGTATATCTCACTCGAAATGAAGAAATCTTGTTTAGATATTGCTGATACCAATTATTGATTAACATATACTTGGTACCGAGACTTCACTTATTAGGCCGACTGTACCTACTCAGTCATATCACCAATATCATTCTGTATATCATTACTACCAACACTTGTAACTACCGAGTCTTATCACCAATATCATTACTACCAACACTTGTAACTACCGAGTCTTATCACCAATATCATTCTGTATATCATTACTACCAACACTTGTAACTACCGAGTCTTATCACCAATATCATTCTGTATATCATTACTACCAACACTTGTAACTACCGAGTCTTATCACCAATATCATTCTGTATATCATTACTACCAACACTTGTAACTACCGAGTCTTATCACCAATATCATTCTGTATATCATTACTACCAACACTTGTAACTACCGAGTCTTATCACCACTACTCTTGTGTCACTGTCACTACAATTATCCTTAAGGGGAGATTTCCACTTGAGGGATTTTTTTTCTGGACCCCTTTCTCTCTCATGTTTAGCCCCATTGCTTTTTAGATTTTAAGACGCTCGCCCCCTTTAGTTTGGCGATTTTAAGAACTTTCGACCCATTTCTGTCAATTTTAAGAACTTTCGTGCCATTTAGGTGTCGATTTTTTCCTGGCGAGCGATAGCGAGCCTGTAATTTGAGAGGAACCGGCCTTCGGCCGGGAAATTTTTCTACCGAAAAATTTACAAATTTATCTTGAAAGAGGGTCTAGGGGGTGTAATTTTAAGCTTGATGGAGTTCTAGGGAAGAAACTAAATACCTCCCCTTAAGGGGATAGTGGCTTGTTTTGTTGGTCTATTAATTTATTTATTCATTTATTTTTTTAGTTTCCTTTATACCTCCCTCAAACTTAGAAAAACACCTCTTAGACACCCCTTTAAAATAAATGTGTACATTTTTCGGTAGAAAAATTTCCCGCCCAAAGGCCGGTTCTTCTTATAATTATAGGCTCGATATCGCTCGCCAGGAAAAATCGACTCTTAAATGGCACGATAAGTCTTGAAATTAACAACGAAATGGAGCTAAAGGTGTTAAAATCGCCAAACTAATGGGCCGAACGTCTTAAAAATGGGGCTAAACATGAGGGAAAAGAAGGTCCAGAAAAATGGCCTATCTCCCCTTAATTCCATAATGTTAATTCTACCAATCACACTAGCGACTGCCTTGAATTGTAGGCCTAGGTGCAGCCGGATGATTGTAAGCCTAGGTGCAGCCGGATGATTGTACGCCTAGGTGCAGCCGGATGATTGTAAGCCTAGGTGCAGCCGGATGATTGTAAGCCTAGGTGCAGCCGGATGATTGTACGCCTAGGTGCAGCCGGATGATTGTACGCCTAGGTGCAGCCGGATGATTGTAAGCCTAGGTGCAGCCGGATGATTGTAAGCCTAGGTGCAGCCGGATGATTGTACGCCTAGGTGCAGCCGGATGATTGTAAGCCTAGGTGCAGCCGGATGATTGTAAGCCTAGGTGCAGCCGGATGATTGTAAGCCTAGGTGCAGCCGGATGATTGTAAGCCTAGGTGCAGCCGGATGATTGTAAGCCTAGGTGCAGCCGGATGATTGTAAGCCTAGGTGCAGCCGGATGATTGTACGCAAACACAACTATTATTTCTACAAATAGGGATAACGTTGACCTATATTTATTTGGATTATTTATAATTTTTTCGCTACCTCTTGACGATTTTATAAACTTATAAACGGCTCTTCAATGCTAAAAATAAAATACTATGATTACCTCTCCAAATCCCCCGAATCCCATCTATGTATCTATTGCCACATGCCTTGATCCTCGAAGAGATGGACACGAATAAATCGCCTCCATATGCCCAGACGGTTCGATCGATTTCTCTAGTTAGTTTTCCGGGGAGGGTTACGAGCCCAACCGCCCAATTTGGGTATAGTTTGTGAGGTGCAAGTCGACGATGATCGTACTGTACGAATGGCTGTTGATTTGAATGTAGTCTGTAACCAGCGTAATCAGCTCGCCAACGCTGATCTGGTGCTTGCATTATATACCTGTATATATACAATAGCAAACACCACAGCAATTTAATTTATTTTAAGGGAGCCCACCTCGCTTCTTTTCTCTTTCTATCCCTCTCTCTTTGGCTTGTATCCATTCGGCCCCATTCAGCCTACTGTTTTAAGACGTTTACCCCCACCCAGGTGTCAATATTTTCCTGGCGAGCGGTAGCGAGCCAGCATATATATATATTTGTTTTGACAGCAAGATAAATTTGTAAATTTTTCGATAGAAAAATTTCTCCAGCGAAGCCGGATTTCTCCATACAATGCTGGCTCGCTATCGCTCGCCAGGAAGAAATCGACACCTGGATGGGGATAAACGTCTTAAAACAGTTGGCTGAATGGGGCCGAATGGATACAAGCCAGAGAAAGAGAGAAAAGGAGAGAAAGATAAAACAAAATAACGGTGACTCCCCTTAATGAAACCAAAAGCTCGAGCACAACAACCACAGGAACTACTTCTGCAACACACACTCACCTTCACAACTACACATAGCATAATGGCCAATAAACTGCTTAAATGGCTGTTGATGTGAATGTACCGTAGTCTGTAAACCAGCGTAATCAGCTCACCCATGCTGATCAGGTGCTAGTATATACTTTAGTACAAGGGTCACTGGTCTACCGCACAGATCAGATCAGATGAAGGTATTGAGGGACCTTTACAACGGCACCTCGTATCTACATTCTACTTTTCCTATTGTTCTGAAGAGTGTAGAGAGGGGAGAAGGGGTGTTGGAGAGAGAGGAAGCTGCTGGAGTGGCTTTGTTATGTGTGTTTAGTCTGTATACGTCGTCAGGATGTCCTGTGACTGGGTGCGAGCATGTGAAACATGCTAGGACGTACTACCACACCCACTAAATGTCCGCCGTGGCAGGGATTCGATCCCGGGTCTTGCAGATTCACACGTGAGCGTGCTCACCACTCGATCGCCACGGCTCTAATGTAGAAGATAGGAAAGTCATGCCCGCAGATCAATGAACCTATAATGTACCGAGCCGGTGGCAAACCAGGGAACTTCAACGCACCAAACGAGTCACACAATTTTCTTCACTTATAATTAGTTTTTCTCAATCTGATGACAAATTGTCCCATACCATCTACCACCAGATGATAATCAGTTCAGGAATGCCTTCTTCATATTATAATGTATATATCTTGAATCAACTAAAATTACAGGTTTGGTGGCCATGGGAAAAAAATACTAGTGGAAAAGTGTTTCAATATATATTCCAACCTTTAATTGGAATATATGTCCGAAGCTGAATATAATCCCATTTTCTCGGACAAAATACAAATGTCACGATCTTATCAAAAGTGTATTTAGCTTTAAATGCTTCAGCCTATTAACTAGGTTACCAATGGAATGAAACTAAGCAGAAGGTTTCTGCCTTATAATATTACATAATTGTAAAACAGGACCGCATTCATTATTATAGATCCTGCTTTGTGATAGCTTAGCAAATAATAGAGACACAATCAACCACATTCAGCACAGCACTAGCAGAACTTCCACGATCACAACAAAACCACAAACTGACTTGAAGGTTTACTTTTTGGTGGATTTTTTTTTTCTCATTTATTGATTGTTTCTAGTTTCTTCCCTAGATCTCCATCAAACTTAAAAAAAAACTATTAGATCCCCCTTCTAGATAAATTTGTACATGTTTCGGTATAAAAAATTCCTCGCTCACTGTACAGGCTCACTTTCGCCAGGAAAAACATCGAAAATAGCACGAAAGGTCTTAATATTGACAAGGAAATAGGGCGAAAGGTCTTAAAATCGACAAACTAACGGGGCAAACATCATAAAATCTAAACAAAACAAATGGGGCTTAACATGAGGGAGAAGGGGATCCAGAAAAACGACCCATCTCCCCTTAACTAACCCAACCACCACAACAGACAACAACACCACCACCACCACCACGACACAAATATTCCGAAATATTCCAACTACATTCACAATCACAACCATTTATTCACAACACCGCCACCTACCATCACCACGACACAAGACTATACTCCTGCCACCACAACGGCATTCACTACCACAACCAATACAACTATTACTTCACCAATCACAACATCACGTACACAACTGTAGCTGACAACAAAACAAGAAAAGAAAAAAAAGTTACCCTCGCCACAACCGTAACCATAAAACAATGTCCGTGCCAACAACATGAAGGGGGGTGACCTGTTTTTGTTCTGTCCTTTTCTATCTTTCTCTGGCTTGTATCCATTTGGCCCCATTCAGCCTACTATTTTAAGACGTTTATCCCCATTCAGGTGTCAATTTCTTACTGGTGAGCGGTAGCGAGCCAGCATATTTTTTATTTTTGTTAGACAGCAGGCTAAATTTGTACATTTTTCGATAGAAAAATCTCTCCGGCGAAGCCGGATTTCTTCATATAATGCTAGCTCGCTATCGCTCGCCAGGAAGAAATCGGCACCTAGATGGGATAAACGTCTTAAAATAGTTGGCTGAATGGGGCCGAATGAATGCAAGCCAGAGAAAAGGACAGAAATAACAAAAATCAGGTCCCCCCCCCCCCCCTTAAGCAACAAGTATAAGCTCACTGGGACGTCTCTATCACAACTACTCTTATGATAACAAGTACCATAATTCAATTTACTTTAAGAGGGGGATGGTGGGTTTTTCTTGACCCCCTTCTCCCTCATACTTAGCCTCATTATAGTTCAGATTGAAAGACGTTCCGGCCCATTAGTTTGGCGATTCTAAGACCTTTCACTCAATGTATTTGTCAATACTATGACCTTTCGTGCCATTTAGGTGTCGATTTATTCCTGGCGAGCGATGGCGAGCCTGTCATTTAGGAGGAATTGCCCTTCGCCCGGGATTCTTCTCTACCGAAAACATTTACAAATTTATATCGAAGGGGGGTTTAAGGATTTTTGTTTAAAGCTTAATGGAGGTCTAGCGAGGAATCTAAAATATATATATACCGGTATATATATATATATATATATATATATATGAATAAATAAACCAAACCAATATAATACCCTACCCCTTAACCCATTCAGTACCGGTGACGTCCTTTTAATTATATTCTGGCAACTATTAGATTATTTTATTCAGCTTAAAAAAGGCCTCCAGCAATTAACAACTTTCGAACTATATTTCAACCCTTTTCACCACGACCGATCCTTCCTAAACTGCACAAAATCGTCTAGATAATAGCTAGAATGTAATTGAAGAGACATCGCCGGTACAGAAGGGGTTAATGAAACCCCAAGCTTGAGCACAACAGCCACAGCAACTACTTCAACAATACACAGTCACCGCTACAACTACACATAACTTAAGCACAAATATACTTTCGCAAAAACATCAACAAAACGCTTTCCTTGATCTGCCGGAACATTATATAATATCACAACAACTATCACTACCACTGCAACTTTTATCACTAACAACTATAACTACCACAACAATAACAACCATCAACTACAACTACCACCACAGCAGCTCATCATACCACCAATTACAACAACTACATACCCAAGCAAAACAACTCCTGCCATCACAACATCAACCACAACCACAACCAACTAACAACTACCACCACAACAACAACTATTAATTAACACCATTAACTACAACAACCACCACCAACTACACCCATCATCACATCAACTATCACAACCACCACAACCACTATTAACACAACTACAACAACACCCCAAACAACAACAACAACAACAACAACAACAAGCCTCGTGCCTCCGCCAGGGTGTCTTATCATTGGAGCCAGACTCATCATCACACCACCCTCCTCCTTCTTCCTTACTCCTTCCTTCATTCCTTTCTCCTTCCCCATTCCTTCCTTCGTATGTATCACTGGAGCCAGACTCATCACACCACCCTCCTCCTTCTTCCTTCATTCCTTTCTCCTTCCCCATTCCTTCCTTCGTATGTATCACTGGAATCAGACTCATCACACCACCCTCCTCCTTTCTTCCTTACTCCTTCTCATTCCTTCCTTCATATTACTGGAACCAAACTCATCACACCACACTCTTCCTTTCTTCCTTAATTCCTTTCTTCTTCCTCATTCCTTCCTTCCTTCGTATCACTGGAGCCAGATTCATCACACCACCCTCCTCTTGTCTTCCTTCCTTCATTCCTTCTTCCTCATTCTTTCCTTCCTTCGTATTACCGGAGACGGTCTCATCACACCACCCTCCCCTTTCTTCCTTTCTCCTTCCTTCCTTCGTATCATTGGAGTCAGACTTACCACATTACCCTATTCCTCCATCTACTCCTCCTTCCTTATTTACATTCTACTTGCTTTATGTTTTTTCCTCTTCTTCCCCCGTCTCATTCTTTTCTGCTTTATTTTCCTTCGTGTTTCTTCCTTTTCCACTCTTTTTATTCTTCCTCGCTTCCTTATCCTTTTCTGTTCCTCCTTCCTTCCAACACCAATCACAACTACCCTATACTATACTATAATCATACCTCCTCATGTCACCCTTCCTCTTTATCTTCTCTCCGCGTTGTGTATTTGTCTCCCTTCATATTATGTCGCTGCTACTCCATGTTCTATTCCTCTGCCTACCTCCTTCTAATTGTCTACTCCATGCTCTATTCCTCTGCCTACCTCCTTCTAATTGCCTACTCCATGCTCTATTTCTCTGCCTACCTCCTTCTAATTGTCTACTCCATGCTCTATTCCTCTGCCTACCTCCTTCTAATTGTCTACTCCATGCTCTATTCCTCTGCCTACCTCCTTCTAATTGACTACTCCATGCTCTATTCCTCTGCCTACCTCCTTCTAATTGCCTACTCCATGCTCTATTCCTCTGCCTACCTCCTTCTAATTGACTACTCCATGCTCTATTCCTCTGCCTACCTCCTTCTAATTGTCTACTCCATGCTCTATTCCTCTGCCTACCTCCTTCTAATTGCCTACTCCATGCTCTATTCCTCTGCCTACCTCTTCTAATTGCCTACTCCATGCTCTATTCCTCTGCCTACCTCCTTCTAATTGCCTACTCCATGCTCTATTCCTCTGCCTACCTCCTTCTAATTGCCTACTCCATGCTCTATTCCTCTGCCTACCTCCTTCTAATTGCCTACTCCATGCTCTATTCCTCTGCCTACCTCCTTCTAATTGCCTACTCCATGCTCTATTCCTCTGCCTACCTCCTTCTAATTGCCTACTCCATGCTCTATTCCTCTGCCTACCTCCTTCTAATTGACTCCATGCTCTATTCCTCTGCCTACCTCCTTCTAATTGTCTACTCCATGCTCTATTCCTCTGCCTACCTCCTTCTAATTGTCTACTCCATGCTCTATTCCTCTGCCTACCTCCTTCTAATTGCCTACTCCATGCTCTATTCCTCTGCCTACCTCCTTCTAATTGCCTACTCCATGCTCTATTCCTCTGCCTACCTCCTTCTAATTTGCCTACTCCATGCTCTATTCCTCTGCCTACCACCTCCTTCTAATTGCCTACTCCATGCTCTATTCCTCTGCCTACCTCCTTCTAATTGCCTACTCCATGCTCTATTCCTCTGCCTACCTCCTTCTAATTGCCTACTCCATGCTCTATTCCTCTGGCCTACCTCCTTCTAATTGACTACTCCATGCTCTATTCCTCTGCCTACCTCCTTCTAATTGTCTACTCCATGCTCTAATTCCTCTGCCTACCTCCTTCTAATTGCCTACTCCATGCTCTATTCCTCTGCCTACCTCCTTCTAATTGCCTACTCCATGCTCTATTCCTCTGCCTACCTCCTTCTAATTGCCTACTCCATGCTCTATTCCTCTGCCTACCTCCTTCTAATTGCCTACTCCATGCTCTATTCCTCTGCCTACCTCCTTCTAATTGCCTACTCCATGCTCTATTCCTCTGCCTACCTCCTTCTAATTGCCTACTCCATGCTCTATTCCTCTGCCTACCTCCTTCTAATTGCCTACTCCATGCTCTATTCCTCTGCCTACCTCCTTCTAATTGCCTACTCCATGCTCTATTCCTCTGCCTACCTCCTTCTAATTGACTACTCCATGCTCTATTCCTCTGCCTACCTCCTTCTAATTGTCTACTCCATGCTCTATTCCTCTGCTACCTCCTTCTAATTGCCTACTCCATGCTCTATTCCTCGGCCTACCTCCTTCCAATTGCCTACGTCCATGCTCTATTCCTCTGCCTACCTCCTTCTAATTGCCTACTCCATGCTCTATTCCTCTGCCTACCTCCTTCTAATTGCCTACTCCATGCTCTATTCCTCTGCCTACCTCCTTCTAATTGCCTACTCCATGCTCTATTCCTCTGCCTACCTCCTTCTAATTGTCTACTCCATGCTCTATTCCTCTGCCTACCTCCTTCTAATTGCCTACTCCATGCTCTATTCCTCTGCCTACCTCCTTCTAATTGCCTACTCCATGCTCTATTCCTCTGCCTACCTCCTTCTAATTGACTACTTGCGAGTTTCGTTCTATAAGGAAGTTGGAGCTTTCGACAACGATATTTTACAGAATTTACAGCTAAAATACTGTCGTAGTACATTTATAAATACAGAAAACCCAATTCAACATACCGTGCATCCATTAGAAACGTACATTATTCTTTCATTTCTGTTTAATATCGATGTTCACGGCTCTAACTTCCTTATAGCATGAAACTCGCAAGTGGTGAATTACTTCGCACCCTCCTACCTAGAAGCATCACTGTTCTGCAACTTTCAAAAATTGTAAGGCTAAATATCTCGCTCTTAAGGGGAGACAGACCGTTTTTCGGGACCCCCTTCTCCCTAATATTTAGCCCCACTAATTTTGAGATTTTAAGACGTTGGTTCCATTAGTTTGGGGATTTTATGACCTTTCACCCCATTTCTTTGTTAATATTAGGACCCTTCGTGCCATTTAGGTGTCGATTTTTTCCTGGCGAGCGATAGCGAGCCTGTAAGTTTAGGAGGAATCTGTCTTTTGCCGGGATTTTTTTTCCCGAAAAATTTACATATCTATCTTGATGGGGGGTCTAGGTTTTTTTTCTTCTAAGCTTGATGGAGGTCTAGGGAGGAAACTAAAAAAATACATGAATTAACCCCTTCAGTACCGGTGACGCCCTTTTCATTATATTCTGGCAACTATTAGACGATTTCATTCAGTTTAAAAAGGGGCCTCCACAAATCAACAGGCTTCGAACTATCTCACTTAACCTGTCGTAATTACTATCACAGATTTGTCTAAAACTGCACAAAATTATTTATATATAGCTAGAATAAAATCAAAAGACGTCGCCGGTATAGAAGGGGTTAATAGACCAAACACACAGCCACTGTCCCCCTAACCCCCCGATTAACTGCGTTATACTGTGCTATCCTTTCCTATTCTCACTTAGGATATGTAGTGTAGCTACAAGCAGCCTCGTAAGGATCAGTAGATATGTTGCCTGTGTTTCTATGTACTTTCAATTCAATTCAATTCCTTTATTTCATAACATATATACACATTACACATATATACACATTACACATATATACACATTACACATATATACACATTACACATATATACATTACATAATTTGAATGAATACACTAGGATGCACTGTAATACACACTAGAAATATTAATCAGAAACATTAACAAGCTTATATTATATGTACTGCTCACTCGTATTTAATTAATCAGTGATAACCAATTACAATTCCCTATAAAAAGTAAATCTTAAAATATAAACTTAAAATCCATAAGTACTCCTTCATACTTCTCTGCTATCATTCCTCCTTTCATAATTTTCTCCTTCTTCTCCTCCATTTCCCCTTTCTTCGTGTTTATTCTTTCTCTTATCCATCCTTGCCTACTTCCTTCCTCCACCCACATCTAATCTTCCTTCTTTGGTTTTCTCGTTTCTGTTCCCCAAATGTCTTGAAAATCTTCCTCCTTCCGTTTTCTTTTCTTGTCTTTCTGTTGTCCATCATCATTGTTCATAATTTCAACTTGTCCTTCTTTCTCTTCATTCCTCCATCGTTTTCCTTCTTCTCTCATTCATTTGTCTTCGCCTTCTTCCTCAATGATATAGTTTTTTATTATTCCTTCATTCCTTTCCGTCTTTCTTTTTATGTTCCCTCCTCGCAATCATTCTTCTTGTTCATCCTCTTTCTCGCATTGTGTTCTCTCCCTTTTCTGTCTTCTCGCATTCTCTCTTTTCTCGTTTATCCTTTCTTACGTCTGTCTCAAAATTGTCTTATCCTTTCATCACTAATTTTTTGTCTCCATATTTTCTACTCTTCTTCAAATCTTACCTTCCTCCCTTTTTTCTGGTTTGGATATATGAACTATAATCTCTTTTCTTCACCGCTTATAATGTCTTCCATGCCCTATATTTTCCATTTCGCTTGCATCTTATCCTCCTCCTATTCTTAACCCCTTGAGGATTTTGACGCATTCTAATAGTTTATTCTGGTAGCATTAGACGATTTTACTCAACTTAGGAAGAACTTGTGGGAGCTAAAGAGTTAATGGAAAGAGTATTCACTTCTTTAATAACCCACAGATCATTCCTAAGCTGTAATAAGTCGTATAATGGGAGTCAGAAGCAACTGGCAATATGCGTCGTAATCCTGTGGTCCCTTTAATCTCCTCCACTGTTGCAAGTTTGATCTATGTATCTTGATATGACTGTATTATTATTCACCTTTCGTGCGTATGCTTATGTACCCTATGCTACACGTCCTTCTAGTCTTCCCGATGTTGCTGTCTTTTAGTTTGTTTTTACTGTAGAGGTGGAATCACACGTTCACTCTTCCCAGAACCTTATTTCGTTAACTCTGCGTAACTCTTTCGTAACTTCTGAATATATTTTCTTTCTATTTTATCTCTCTCTCTCTCTCTCTCTCTCTCTCTCTCTCTCTCTCTCTCTCTCTCTCTCTCTCTCTCTCTCTCTCTCTCTCTCTCTCTCTCTCTCTCTCTCTCTCTCTCTCTCTCTCTCTCTCTCTCTCTCTCTCTCTCTCTCTCTCTCTCTCTATATATATATATATATATATATATATTTAGTTAATAAGTCAGCTAAGGTAATCTACCATTAATCAAATTGCCACTATCAATTCATCTATCGATCTATATGCTCAGGCCCAATCTACATTTTTTCTATTATTATTTTTATTTTCTATTTCATTTTATTTTTATATTTTGTTTTTCCTTTTTTCTTGGGGGTGGCCGACTCAAGACAGAGCAAGAACAGGGAAAACACAAAAACAACACAAAACAACGAACAAACACAGATACAAACACACATTCACACACATCTAGGTCAATTCAACCCGGAAATATTTCCAGCATGAAAATTGTACGTAGACAAATCCCGGATTATTTAACGCTAGTATTTGTATATCATTATACATAATTATCAACACTCCGAGAATCATGTGAATTATTTGTTTTTTAAGAATGTATATTTTTACGTTTCGACCCTTCTTCCTTTCTACTCGGAGATTTTATCCTTGTGAGCTTCCTTCCCTTCTCTCCTCGATTTTTCCTTTTAATACTTCATTGTTTTATCTTTTCTTTACATTGGTCCCGTCTTTCTCCCTCTTGTTATCTACTTCCTTCCGGCGCTCTTTCCGGATCCGTTATATCTCGAGTTTATTCTCCTTTCGCGTTTTTCCTTTTCCTGTCTTACACATTACTTTTTATTCCGCACTTTTACAAAGTTGTGTAAGCAGTTTCCTTCTCCAGCCAAAGGTAAATGGGGAGTTTCCTACAGGTTATGTACTATTTGACGGTAACATTTTTCAGTTCAGTATCTACTAATACAGCGACAACTCATGTGTTTCCTCTCCATCACTGTTGCAGGATTGAGCATGCAGTTGTTTTATTCAACAGGATCTAAGTATAGGCCAAACTTCTATAGCTGGCAAATTCTGTTTCAGTATCTTTACACAACAAATCATAACTGTTTCATTCATCATTTCTCCAAGGATTTCAATGTAATTTTCTTATCGAACACATTTCTAAAGACATTCCTATAAATGATATCTTACCCTAATTTCATATCGGCTAGCAAAAACACTAAATCAACCATGTGCCGTCGACAATATAGTGACAAACAAACAAACGATAGCATTATTCTCAGCCTCATGTGTGCAGCGAGATTTAGGGCAGTTATTTAATTTCTGGATGCTTATTAACATGGGCAGATTATTGTATCTGTATTGCCCCTTCTGTACCAATGCCGTTCTTTAACATTTATTCTGACTACCTATTAGACGATATAATTAAATTTATATAGGATCTCCAGCAATTAACAGGCTTCGAACTATCTCACTTAACCATTATCATTAGCCCAGAACCTTCTTAAACTACACAAACTCGTCTAAATATAGCTTGCATACAATTAAAAAGACGTCGCCGGAACAGTAGGGGTTAGTTATGTTAACCTGTACCTCCTGTTTATAGCCGGTAGATTCAATCGGTCAACAGTATGAAGCTAGGAGGTCTTACTCCAGATTACGAGAGAAGCAACAAGATAGGTGAGTGTTGTAACAGAGTCGACGCCTACCTTCATACACCTGTGACGCCTGGCTCTCTCTCTCTCTCTGTCTGTCTGTCTGTCTGTCTGTCTGTCTGTCTCTCTCTCTCTCTCTCTCTCTCTCTCTCTCTCTCTCTCTCTCTCTCTCTCTCTCTCTCTCTCTCTCTCTCTCTCTCTCTCAAATGTCGCCTATTGATATTATCGTTCACTTGGCACTGCACCCATTGCACATTTTGAATATGAGAACATTCATACAATCCTAATATGTATTAGATACCGCCAGGGTATCGTTTATGTTGTGTCTGTGGGCTTTGTGAAGTAATATACTGAAATACAATGAAAGTTCAATTTCAACGATTCCTTCCCATTGACACATCGGGATTTAAACTCACGACTTTACGATTACTAGTCCAGTAGCAAGACCACTCACCACACACCTAGCCACTTATGGTGGGTTATCTGCATGCTAAATATCATCTCAGTATATCAACAATACAACTAAAATAACACCTGTTTTATCCACAGGCAGGTTTTGAATCTTCGTAATAATAAAACAATGTCGATCATTTACCATATTTTGCTTTACGGCACAATATCTGTAAATAGTTTAATAAGATAAATAAATAGGTTGATTGTATCTTATAATGGAAGTAGAATACGAACCGGTTAACAAACAAACAAAAAAACAAAAACAAACTTCTTTCTGTTCCCCATTTCTTATCAGATTATATATAAGGAAATGCGTAACAATCTGTGCCGTGAATCTATTACCGTATGTCCCATCTTATGTCCCGTACACTGTAAACTGCAATGGGGTATGACAATGGTAACTAAGGTGCCCATAATAATATATCCATTTAAGGGAGCCCACCTCGCTTTTTTTTTTCTCTTTCTCTCCCTCTCTTTTTGGCTTGTATCCATTCGGCCCCATTCAGCCTACTGTTTTAAGACGTTTACCTCCATCCAGGTGTCAATAATTTCCTGGCGAGCGGTAGCAAGCCAGCATATATATATATATTTTTTTTACAGCAAGCTATATTTATAAATTTTTCGATAGAAAATTTCTCCAGCGAAGCTGGATTTCTCCATACAATGCTGGCTCGCTATCGCTCGCCCGGAAGAAATTGACACCTGGATGGGGATAAAAGTCTTAAAACAGTTGGCTGAATGGGGCCAAATTGATACAAGTCAGAGAAAGAGAGAAAAGGAGAGAAAGATAACAAAAAGCAGGTGATCCCCTTTAAAGGTATATCGATGGTATTAAACTCATATAATACATGGCTAATTAACAGGTAAATCACTATCAATATACCCAATGGTTTTATATACCCTTTTCATGCCCTTTAAGGGGGGTCACCGGATTTTTGTTTTATCTTTCTCTCCTTTTACATCTTGCCCTGGCTTATATCCATTCGGCCCCATTCAGCCAACTGTTTTAAGACTTTCATCTCCATCTAGGCGTCGATTTGTATCTTGGCGAGCGATAGCGAGGCAGCATTGTATGGAGAAATTCGGCTTCGCCGGAGACATTTTTCTATCGAAAAATTTACAAATTTAGCTTGCTGACAAAGCAAAAATATATATATTCTGGATACACCTGGATGGGGGTAAACGTCTTAAAACAGTATGCTGAATGGGGCCGAATGGATAGAAGCCACAGAGAGAGGGAAAGAAAGAGAAAAAAAGCCGGTGAGCCCCCATAACACCGTGGAGTTTTTACTGTGTGTAGAGGGAAGGAAAACACTTAGTAGAGTGAGCATAAATTGAAATTGGCATCACACGAATTAGTTTTCCCTCAACTTTTATCGTCAACACTGGTCTGGCAGCTTATGAGGAAAACATTTTAGATAACATTGTCACTGAAATTAATCTATTGTGTATCCTGTTTCCGATAACAGTGCAAAAGACCATCGAATATTGACGATAAAATATCTTGTGCGATACGTGAGATGTGGAGCAGCCTCACTTTTGTTAATATAATCTCCCATCAGCAACATTGAAGATAACGATAAATTCAGGGCATGGCAAACTTATATTTGGCCAACAGAATAGAAACCTATTGAATAAAGCAAGTCAAAACTGAGTATTGAAACCGCCATACAATAAAAATATAGGAAAACAAACTACAAGTATAATAATAATAATATAGTTAAATTAAAAACTGTTACATAGCATGAAAACAATAATTAGTAAACTAATAAAGATAACATTGGCATTTTGAACTGCCATGAAGTATGGAGAACAATAGGAACAAGGAATCTAGTTATATAGTGGGATGCGGAGGCGGTATACATAATGAATAATCAAACTATAAGTAAAATTTGTATAGAAAAGTGAGATTTGGAGCTGCCTCACATGAAAAAATACAAGCTAATGCCAAAAAATCTTGGTTTACTTACGCTTGTTCTACTGCTGTCCAGAACAAAGAGGAAGCATTCAAACGGTACCGACACCTTAAACCCATTGGTTGCGGCTAAGTTTGGGCTATTTAGGACATATTCAGGCACTCCTGAATGATAAATCAAGCATCTGCATTAAATGAAGTGTATTTTGCCGAAAACTAGGCGAAAATAGCTTCACAATGAGACCAGAACGGGCCCCGTACGTGGTCTGGTTCACCCGCAGTGGTGCCAGTGAAACGCGGGACACCCGCTATTTGGTAGCACTCGCTCGCTTGGCTACACTGTTGTGAGACACAGAGAGAGACCCGCGCGAGACACAGTCAACCTCAGTTAGCCGCTCGCTGCTAATATATATTAGCCTAACCTCAGTTGTATGTAAAATGCTAGAAACGGTCATACGAGACAGACTCGTAAATCACTTAGAGGAAAATAACATACTTAAAGATACTCAACACGGCTTTCGTAAAAAACGTTCCTGTTTAACAAACCTCTTAGACTTCTTCCACGATATCCTCAACCTCTACGATGAGAGTAAAGCTGTAGATATTATATACCTTGATTTTCAAAAGGCCTTTGACAAAGTTCCCCACAAACGTTTACTGCTAAAACTAAAAGCGCATGGAATACAAGACGGTGTGTTGAAATGGATAGAAAATTGGCTCAGCGACAGAAAGCAAAGAGTAGTCATAAACGGTAAGGCATCTAAATGGACCAATGTAAGTAGTGGGGTACCCTAGGGATCGGTACTAGGACCAATTCTCTTTCTAATTTACATCAACGACATAGATGAGGGTCTCACCTGTACAATCTCAAAATTTGCTGACGATACAAAAATTGCAAATAGCGTACTCTCAAAAGATCAAGTTGACGATATGCAACACAATCTAGATAAATTGTCATGTTGGGCCCACATTTGGCAAATGAGTTTCAATGCGGATAAATGTAAAGTACTACATATCGGATACCTAAATGAGAAAGCAAACTATTCGATGAATGGCACTCAGCTTAAGAATGTAAACAGAGAAACCGATCTGGGAGTAACAATATCGAGTAACCTAAAACCGAGTCAACAATGTTCAGAAGTTGTTAAGAAGGCAAACAAAATAATTGGCTTTATAGGCAGGTAATTTGAGCATAAATGCAAAGAAGTTATCCTAACCCTTTACAATTCCTTAGTCCGCCCTCTTCTGGAATACTGCGTTCAATCCTGGTGCCCTTATTACCAAAAAGACATTAACAAGCTAGAACGAGTTCAACGTAGAGTTACCAAAATGATACCTAGCCTAAAGAACAAACCATACGAAGAGCGTCTTAGAGAATTAAATCTATTTCCTTTAACCCAGCGCAGATTAAGAGGTGACTTAATTCAAGTGTTCAAAATCATCAAAGGCATCACAATATGAACTGTAGTAAGTACTTCACTATCGACCAATCTAATTACACGGAAAACGGTTGCAAAATTATTGGTAAATCTTTTAACTCACACGAATCTAAGAATTTCTTCAATCGAGTTGTCAACTTGTGGAATGGGCTTCCCCGAGACGTTATAGACTGCAGCACCGTTGATTCATTTAAACTCCGCCTAGACAAATATCTCGCATCAAACCCGCGACTGACTGCGTTTGTAAATGAATAACTTTATTTTATCCTCCCCTCAGTTACTAACCCATATGTCCCCTACTAACTTCCTAGTCCTGCCACGGACATTAGTTCCAGGGCAGTAGTTCCCTTTCTAATGTTCCCTTACCCACTCTAAACCACTGTTTGGACACTTGATCCTCAGTGTTTTGGAGGACAAGCAGCCTAGAAGGGTCACTAGACCTGTTGTTGCTTGATTTCCTTTGTACTTTGTACTCCTTTGTAACTTGCCAGGACGTTCCAGAACGTCCCAGAACGTCATCCGCAACGAAAGGGTTAAAACTCAAGAATCTCATTCTTTCTATGTTTCTGCCCGGAATCAAGCCAAATCAGCTGTTCTTCGACTTGCCAAGCACTCTTTCATCAATAATAAATGCACTGAACTATCCAACTCTAGCTCTTCCCAAGCTTTCTGGCATCTAGCCAAAAACCTCTCCAACAACTTTTCTTCCTCGTCTTTCCCTCCCCTTTTCCACTTCGATAGAGCCTGGCACAAATCTTTAATTTCAAAACTGCCCTCCTTCGGTTTCTGTCCCTCCATCTGTTCCTTTGTCCCTAATTTCCTTTCCGGCCGTTCCATAGCTGCGGTTGTTGACGGCCATCGCTCACTTCCTCATCCTATCAACTCCGGTGTTCCTCAGGGTTCTGTCCTATCTCCTATTCTCTTTCTAATTTTCATAAATGACCTTCTCAACTGTACATCCAGTCCCATCCATTCATATGCAGACGACTCTACCTTACACCACTCAATTAGTTTTCAGAATGCCCCAGCCAGTAGTCCCTCGAAAGCAAATGTAATGAAGCCATAAAACACTTATCTTCTGATCTAGCTACTATTTCCAATTGGGGTAGAGAAAAACTTGTTGCATTTAATGCTTCCAAACACTCAATTTATCCATCTTACTACCTGTCAGGAACCTCCAGAGGACTATCCTTTATTCTTCTACAATACAAAAATCAACCCTTCATCTTCTCTCAATGTTCTCGGTGTCTCTTTTTCTTCTGCTCTCACTTGGAAGGACCATATTACCAGTCTCGCTAAGGCAGCCTCCCAGAAGCTGGGTGTGCTCAACTGCCTCAAGGGGTTCTTTACCTCTGCGCAGCTTCTTGCTCTGTACAGGGGCACAGTGCGTCCTTGTATTGAGTATTGTTCACATGTGTGGGGAGGATCCTCTCACATCGCACTCCTAGACAAAGTAGAAAGGAAAGCCTTTCGTATCATTAACTCCCATCCACTCACCAACTCTGCAATCTCTCTCTCTCTTCGCCGCAATGTTGCATCTCTCTCGCTATTCTATCACTACTACAATAATCAGTGTTCCTCGGAGCTTTCCCAGTGTATACCACCTCCTCTACGTACCGCCTTGCAACACAATCCCACCCCTACTCTATGCAACTCTCCAACCCAAGAGTGAAATGCTATTCTCAGACTTTCTTTTATTCAACTGCTGAGCTCTGGAACTCTCTCCCAGAATCAGTTTTTCCCTCTTCCTATGACTTAAATTGCTTCAAACTACGTGTGTCCAGGCATTTTAGCTCGAACGTCCCTTGATTTTGGCCCTGTCACTCTTTGAACTCTGGGGGAGGCACTCGCTGCAGGCAGTTATGCCTTTTGTCTCCCTTATTCACATTGACAAAAAAAAATGAGATTTGAAGATGCCTCACATGAAAAAATACAGCTAAATGAGTAGAAAAGTGAGATTCGGTACCACCTCACATGAAACAATACAAGCTAAATGAGTAAAAAGGTGAGGTTTAAAGCTGCCTCACATGCAAACATATAAGCTAAATTAATAGAAAAGTGAGAATCGGAACCACCTCACATGAAAAAATACAAGTTAAATGAGTATAAAAGTGAGATTTAGAGCCGCCTCACCGTCTATTCCCTATGGTTAGCATATTCTCCAGTGACACCTCCCCTCTTCATCACCCTTCATCTATAATAAGGTTTATTCTAGCCCTCCCCACCACCCACCCAACCAGCCCCTTTCTCTCCACTCTCCTCACTATCTCCCTCAACCACACACACACACACACACACTCGCTCTCTCTCTCTCCGTTCCTTCGAGAAACATCCTAATTCGCAAAGTATTTATTTTTTCTTTGTAGTGGTTTTCATATAGAACACATGAACACATGGTGGTGTAATGAACACTCGGGGAAATTTTTTTTTTTACAATAACGCTCTAAACACTTTGGAAATGGGTCGAACTCTTGTGATAATACAGTACAGACGTATGTTTCCCCCGGTTCATTCCGTTCACACAAAAATATATTAAGCTCACCAGTGTTAAGATAGTTTTTTCCTGGAGTGTACCTCACACTTCGAACCTTCAAATATCACACACATATAAATCTCGTATTGAAACCTATATTTGCGTTTATTCCTAATCTATTTTTTTGTTTATTAATTTCACCACACCACCAAACACCTCCAATGAAATTAATGAAAGCATATATGTGATCCACCGGGATTAGAACCTGGGTTATAACACACAGATTTGTAGACACCTTAACCATTACACCACCAAGACGGTTTTATTAGTCAGTCAGTGAAATCGGTCTTATCAGAGTGGGGTTTTAGCTACAATGTTGAACGATATTTGTCATATTTTGTGGAGATGGTACTTCGATACAATTGCCTTAAATCAAAGTCACATGGGCGCTTTTTGTGGCAATTTTCGATGAGCAAGTTTATCCTCGTAATGTTTAGAGGCTCTTTCGCGTTGGAATCAGAAACTAGACTGAAAGTAGGTTATGTTGGGTGGCTTAATTCTAATAACACTTAAATTTCGAAACTGCTGGATGGCAATTATTGCTTGACAAATTGCCGGGAAAAGTTGTTGTTTGACACCGGCTTTAATCAGTAACCCCTTCAGCACGATGACGTATTGTTCCCTTTGATGCTGGCTAAAGTTGGACCATTTTATGCAGTTTATGAAGGACCTATGTTATTCAGCAGATTTGTATTGCAATCATATTAACCCCTTTAAGTCCTAGAAGTAGAATATAAGCCAAAGAAAATCGTCTAATGGTAACCAGAATACGATATAAAGTACGTCACCCGTGTTGAAGGGGTTAAGTTCCCATAGCACTTGGTATTGAGGATCATGTTGACATTGTGACCCTCTTGGATGCAACCGAATCAGGGTGTTAAGGGGGCCCACCTCGCTTTTTGTTCTCTCTTGCTCCCTCTCTTTTTGGTTTGTATCCATTCGGCCCAATTCAGCTCACTGTTTTAAGACGTTTAACCCTATCCAGGTGTTAATATTTTCCTGGCGAGCGGTAGCGAGCCAGCATATATATATATATATGTGTTTACAACAAGCTAAATTTGTACATTTTTCGATAGAAAAATTTCTCCGGCGAAACCGGATATCTCCATACAATGATGGCTCGCTATCGCTCGCCAGGAAGATATCGACACCTGGATGGGGCTAAACGTCTTAAAACAGTTGGCTGAATGGGGCCGCATGGATACAAGCCAGAGAAGGAGAGAAAAGGAGAAAAAAAAAAAAAAAAAACAGGTGGCCCCCCTTAAAGGAGAGCCAAGTCCATTCGTTTTAGTCTTCATTATTGTGTATGCAAAGATAAACTTGTTGTTCATGGTGCAAATGATGGCTTTGGAAGTGATAAAAAGGGTTCAATCATTGCTATATCATGTGAATTTGCTGGTCTTCCTTCTCATAACCATTCAAGTCTTTAAGGGGGTTGTACTCGCTTTACCTGGACCCCCTTCCTCATTGTTTAACATATTAGTTTTGAGGTTTTAAGACGTTCGTTCCGTTAGCTTGGCGATTTTGAGACCTTTCGCCTCATATTTTTGTCAATATTAAGACCTTTCGTGCCCTTTAGGTGTCGATTTTTTCCTGGCGAGCGAAAGCGAGCCTCTAATTTTAGAAGGAACTGGCCTTCGGCCGGGACATTTGTCTATCGAAAAATGTACAAATTTATCTTGAAAGGGGGTCTAGGGGGGTGTTTTTCTAAGCTTGATGGAGGTCTAGCGAGGAAACTCAAAAAATAATAATAAATATATACAGTATATAGACCAAAAACCAAGCACTACCCCTTAAACAAAATTGCTCCGGTTTCACACCCTGAATCGAATCATGTGACTTCGGGGATCCGGCCCATCAACTCTACCCCCAAATATTTCTATGACAAGCAGCCTGGTGAAGATCAGATCTGCTCTTGCTTGCCTTCATTTGCAATTCTCGTCTTTTAGTTTAGTTTCTTACCCTTTGCTTGTTTTCTCTGATCCGCTTTTCGTCCCTCCGTCACCCCATTTTCTTCCTTCCATTAAGGGAGCCCACCTCGTTTTTTTTCTCTTTCTCTCTCTTTGGCTTTTATCCATTCGACCCCATTCACCCTACAATAAGCTAAATTTGTAAATTTTTCGATAGAAAAATGTCTCCGGCGAAGCCGGATTTCTCCATACAATGCTGGCTCGCTTTCGCTCGCCAGGAAGATATCGACACCTGGATAGGGATAAATGTCTTAAAACAGTTGGCTGAATGGGGCCGAATGGATACAAGCCAGGGAAAGAGAGAAAAGGAGAGAGACATACACAAAAAAAGGTGACCCCCTTAATCTAATTTAGGGGAGGTGTGGTGGTGTGGTCATGTGGACCCGTGTTCAAATCCCGATATGTCAATGGGAAGATATTAATGGGATTGAATTTGTGCTGTACCTAGTATCAGTGCATTACCACAAAGCCCACCGAAATGCCAAAAAAAAAAAATACCCTCATTGTTCCCTGATTAAATAACACTATAAATATTCCCATATTCATAATATGTTACAGGGGGACAATGCCTAGTGAGTTCACTGCTCAATAGGTGGCGTTCTGAGAGTGAGGGTCTGAGTCTGGAGGGTGAGACGGTGAAGCACTTGAGCGAAGCAACCGACCGCTTCAGAGATGGAGCTGCTTCGAGCCATGATGGATGCTTCACATGTCTCACTCCCCAGACTGGAACAAGACCTCACGGGCTTCACGGTGTTGAGCGGTGGAATGTACAGGCTCTCAGCCTATGCCCGAGAGGGAGTAGTTGGAATATAGAAAAAAAAAAAAAAATCTAACCTTCTTTCCTTTGTATCATCTCGTTTCTTCCTTCCTTCATTATAGACGTGTTCTGGCTTTCGGAATCCCTTGATAGGCCCCTAGAAGAAAAGTAATTGACTACACATTCCCTCTTATCTTCAATATAGGCCCCCATAGAACTTAAGGGGGGGTGGCCTGTTTTTGTTATTTCTGTCCTTTTCTATCTTTCTCTGGCTTGTATCCATTTGGCCCCATTCAGCCTACTGTTTTAAGATGTTTATCCCCATCCAGGTGTCAATTTTTTACTGGTGAGCGATAGCGAGCCAGCATATTTTTTATTTTTGTTTGACAGCAGGCTAAATTTGTACATTTTTCGATAGAAAAATGTCTCCGGCGAAGCCGGATTTCTTCATATAATGCTGGCTAGCTATCGCTCGCCAGGAAGAAATCGACACCTAGATGGGGATAAACGTCTTAAAATAGTTGGCTGAATGGGGCCGAATGGATACAAGCCAGAGACAGAGAGAAAAGGACAGAAATAACAAAAAGCAGGTCACCCCCCTTAACCTCCATTACACCTGATTACCTCGGTTCCTCGAGTAAAACATTATGTTAATGATAAAACAAATCTTTGCTGCCCACAACATCCGCTCGACACACTCTTAATTATTATTGTCCCCGCTACCACGCCCCATTAAGATTACACTTAACTTAATGTCAAATTTGCCTACTTTGGCAACACATTGTAAATATTAATTTCTGATTTTAATTATTAACCATGTAATGTGTTTTTAATAACTATTAATATTGCTAAGCTTGTATTCACATAGTTATTGTTTCAACCAGGTGTTTAGAGTGATTACATATTTTCATCACTTACGATTGTTAATATCCTTGCATTCATTATTGTATGTATATATAGTAACCTTGAATATACTGTATAGTAACCTTGGATACCGTAGCCTGCGTATGATGTTCACTGCCCAACCTACCCAATCAATCAATGGACTTTCCTCTCACTTCAATAAAGATTACAGCAGCCCCTGTCAGCAATATGAGGGGAGGTAGCTTTAATTATTATTATTAGTATTATTAGTATTATTAGTATTATTATTACTTTATTATTATCATTATTATTATTATTATCATTATTATTATTATTATTATTTTTTACTTTATGATTATTATTATTATTATTATTACTTTATTATTATTATTATTATTATTATTATTATTATTATTATTATTAATACTTTATTATTATTATTATTATTATTATTAATATTATTTCTATAATAATTATACTAGACTTACTATTATTGAGCCTCTCAGTACGATGACTTTTATTAACTTTATTCGGGCTATCACTTGATGTTATAAAGCTTGAGAAATATCTGATGGATTCAGATGGTTAACGTAGGTAGACTTTTAACTCTTCCATTTCTAAATGTTATTCCAAACTGACTAACATCGTCTCTTTTTAACCAGCATATAGTGAAAATTACACCACTTTACAGAACAAATTAAGGGAGCCCACCTCGCTTTTGTTTTCTCTTTCTTTCCCTCTCTCTTTGGCTTGTATCCATTTGGCCCCACTCAGCCTACTGCTTTAAGACATTTACCTCCATCCAGGTGTCAATATTTTCCTGGCGAGCGGTAGCGAGCCAGCATATATATATTTTTGTTTTGACAGAAAGCTAAATTTGTAAATTTTTCGATAGAAAAATTTCTCCGGCGAAGCCGGATTTCTCCATAATATGCTGGCTCGCTATCGCTCACCAGGAAGAAATCGACACCTGGATAAACGTCTTAAAACAGTTGGCTGAATGGGGCCGAATAGATACAAGCCAGGGAAAGAGAGAAAAGGAGAGAAAGATAAAACAAAAAGCCGGTGACCCCGCTTAATGATTTTGTGAAATTCTATGTACCTTGTAGTTCACCTTTTCTTCTCCTTGATCTTCTTTTTGTTTCTTTCTCTCCTCCTTCCGTCATTCATATAGTCTGCATTTCTCATCCCCATTTTGTTTCTTGTTTCTAGCGATTCTTCTTCTTTTATTGTTCTATGTTTAATTTATTCAACGCGCATGGCTCTCCCTTTGCGTTTCGTCTCCCTTCCTTCCTTCCTCCCTCCCTACTTCCTTCCTCCCTCCCTCCCTCCCATCTTCCTTCCTTCCTTCCTTCCTTCCTTCCTTCCTCCCTACTTCCTTCCTCCCTCCCTCCCTCCCTCCCTCCCTCCCATCTTCCTTCCTTCCTTCCTTCCTTCCTTCCTTCCTTCCTTCCTTCCTTCCTTCCTTCCTTCCTTCCTTCCTTCCTCCCTACTTCCTTCCTCCCTCCCTTCCTCCCATCTTCCTTCCTTCCTTCCTTGTTGGTTTGTCCTCCCACTAGCCCCCCCCCTCCCTCCCCTTTTCTTATCTCTAAAAATGTACTCACACATCAAAAAGGGTGTTTATTGTATGTCAAACCATGAGAGTTCCGACATTATTTTAGTTCTCCTTTGGTACCAAATCTAAATAAAAATGTAATATGTCGTGTCATTAACCAAACCCTACTTTCGACATAAGGTTAGGAATAATATTTTCCATTCATGTGTTCATGGCATTAGGGACATTTTAAGTCTATCTTCCTTGCATTTACAATTCTCTCTCTCTCTCTCTCTCGCTCTCGCTCTCGCTCTCGCTCTCTCTCTCTCTCTCTCTCTCTCTCTGTGTCTCTCTTTATGTGTATGTGTATATCCGTCTATCTCAAGCCAGCACATATATTTGTTCCGTTTTCTTTTATTACCCTCTTCTCGTATAATCTCTCCCCTTCGGTCTGGCTCTCCACACAACCTACAGTAACTCTCTTGCAGCATCCTATATAATAGTTTCCCCTTCACTTACTTTACTCTCGCCCTTTTCTCATTCTCCCCTAGTGTATTTATAACGGGATTAGTTTTTATTTTTGTGGTTTTATTCAACTTTCTAAAATGATATAATGCGGCTTTCTTTTCGGCTTTTGTACCTTCCTCCCGTATGTCTTTTCCGCTGTTTACGTTTGCCTTGTATATAGTTGTTTCCTTGCTTTTCCGCTTTCCTTTATGATGTGTTCTTGTTGAGTGCTTTTTCAATCAGTCTGTAGCCAATGTTGACAATAACAGAGAGCAAGGGAAAATCAGCAATCCATAGTATTAACCCATTAAGCACAGGTTGCTGTTCCTGTAACTGTATTCTGACTACTATTAGACTATTCTATTCAGCTTGAACAGAGCCTACAGCAATGTACAGTACAGGCTTCGAACAATTTCACTTAATCCTATATATTACCACAAATCCTTCTTAAACTGCACAAAATCGTCTGAAAATATTATGATAATATTAAAAAGATGTCACCGGTACAGGAGGGGTTAAGGGAGCCCACCTCGCTTCTTTTCTCTTTCTCTCCCTCTCTTTGGCCCCATTCAGCCTAATGTTTTAAGACGCTTACCCCCATCCAGGTGTCAGTATTTTCCTGGCGAGCGGTAGCGAGCCAGCATAGTATATAATGTTGTTTTGACAGCAAGCTAAATTTGTAAATTTTTCGATAGAAAAATTACTCTGGCGAAGCCGGATTTATCAATGCAATACTGACTCGCTATCGCTCGCCAGGAAGAAATCGACACCTGGATGGGGATAAACGTCTTAAAGCAGTTGGCTGAATGGATATAAGCCAGGGAAAGAGAGAAAAGGCGAGACAGATTACAAAAATGCCGGTGACCCCCCTTAAAGCAAAGGAGGCCGAAATAATACATCAAAATTTAATTATGCCATCCAAGCTATGCCTCATTCAGTCAACATTCACCCATCAGCAACCAATATAATTAGCTTCACCTCTCACGCTATGACATATCCACAACAAAACTCCTTCGTGATAACATCTGGGGTGAAATCTTTCCTAGTTTTTCAAAATGCAAACGTACGAAATGCTCATATTTTCTTCCTTACAAACTTCTCCATCCATGCTTCTCACTTGTCAATAAATTTGGCTTCATCTATTCTTAAGTTTATGTTGTGACACGCATTGAAACACCATCCAATATAATACAATCTTCGTGGCCTTCCATGTCGTCGTCTACATTAAAAAATAAAAAAAATAAAAAAATAATTGCATTTTCCATTTCGACCAGTCTGTTTCGCTAACCTTAATGTTTAGTCTGTATCGTTTATAACTGTTTATAAGCTAACGTTGACACTACAGTTATCCTCACATGATAGTAATATCCATTCGTTCAACTATTTAAGTTTATATTAAATCCTGTTAACTAGTCTCTCATTCCACTTTACCTTCTTTATCAACTTATTTACTTATCATCTTTACAACAGAATATGTTAATACTTTTGAGGGAATACTTTTTAGGGAAAATTGCATGTTTATTTTTATATCTGATATATACAGTACATTATATTGCAGGGAGGCGTGACTGATTGGTTGGAATATTTGTTTTTGTCCAATACACTATAGTCTATCCATTAAGCCGAGTTAGAAATTTCGACCCTCAAACTCACAAACGACTCGAGTCATTGAGCTGATTTTCCTTAGATTTGGGAAGAGTCAACCAGTAAATAGGTGTGAAATTGAAGAGCTAGTGTTCTCCAGCTCTCCCTGACTCACAAGAGATTCGGGGTCACAATTTTTAGGCTTGTCATTATGAATAGAATATGAATGATACGTATTATCCTCCAGTCTTAACCCTGTGAGTACCAGCGACGTGTTATATTTTATTCGAGCTGTATTTAGACGATATTGTGCAACTTAGTAAGGATCTGTGGTAGTTGAGAGGGTTGGTTGAGATAGTTAGAAGTCTTATTATTGCTAGAGGTCCTTCCTAAGCTGAATAAAGTCGTCTAATAGTTGCCAGAATATGATGAAAAGGACGGCTCTGGTACTGAACGGGTCTCAAGAAGGGCGGTGGGCTTCAGTTACCCATCTATAGTCCATTCATTATAGGTAGGCCAGAAATCCTGACCTCTATCCTCTGTAACTCAAAAAAGGCAAGAGAAAATTGGGTGTACATTTTAACACCTTTTCCCTGGCTGACTCTTAATAATTGGTGGACATATTAGCTTGCTTACTCTAGTCGTTTATGACTTATAGAGGTTAATTGTAAATATGTTTGTTGCAGCTAAAATTCCAAAGGCGTTACGTGGAACTATAATATATATATATATATATATATATATACAGTAACTAGTGATTATTTTGAATATCACACCTGTATTAGGATATTTGATCATTATTGTGTCGAGAACCTCTCTCTCTCTCTCTCTCTCTTCCACCCAACATCTTTCAATCATTATCTCAACCACCTACTTCTTTCCTCCATATTCCCCCATCCTCACCCCTACACCACTTTCCCCCACATACTCTCACCCCTCATACACGTCTCCAACCCCCATCCACTGCTCCCCTCCCCCCTCCCCTCCTCTATCATCTGCTCTTCACTCCCCAATCCACATGTCTCCTTCACCATCTTCTCTCCTCTCCTTCTATCTCCTCCACTATCTCCTCCCTCCCCTCACCTCAATCACCCCTCTACCCTTTACTCCCCTCTCCACCTCTCCCAAAAAAAAAAATTCCCCCTCCGCATATTTCGTCCACTATTTTTTCCCCTCTATTTTTCACATATTTCTTCCACCATCATCTTCTCCCCTCTCCACATCTCTCCACCATCTTCTATCCTCTCCACCATTTTCTTCCCTCTCCACATATCTCCTCCACCATCATATCTTCTTCCCTCTCCACCATCATCATCTCCCCTCTCCACATTTCTCCTCCACCATATGCCCCACCTCCCCCCAGTAGCAGTAGGTTAATGCCTGGCCTTATCTTCGTGTGTCAGCCGCCCAGGGCCACCCCCCCCCCCCCCTCCACCCCACCCCCCCTTCCCGCACACAGCTCTTTTATCTCCCCTCACACACCCCCATCTCGTCTCGTGGGGGGCGCGCAGGAGGGGTGTGAGGCGAGAAAAGGAAGGATGGAAGGAAGGAAGAAGGGGAGAGTTAAAAAAGGGGGGGGGGGTATCAAGGCCGTCCATTCCACTTCAATGCAACTTCTCTTAACCCATTCAGTACCAGCGACGTCCTTTTCATTATATTCGGCCAACAATTAGATGATTTTGTTCAGCTTAGGAAGGACATCAACCAATTAAAAGGCTACATACTATCTCAATTAGTCCTTTGAGCGACCATACATCCTTCCTAAGCTTCATAAAACTGTCTAAATGTAACTGAAATCAAATACAAAACAAAAAAGGCGTCACCGGTACAGGACGGGTTAAGGGGAGGTTTTTAGTTAGTTCCCTAGACTTCCATCAAGCTTAACATTACAGCCCCTAGACCCCCTTTCAAGATAAATTTGTACATTTTTCGGTAGAAAAATGTCCCGGCCGAAGGCCGGTTCCTCTTAAATTACAGGCTCGCTATCCCTCGCCAGGAAAAAAATCAACACCTAAATTGCACGAAAGGTCTTAAAATTGACAGAAATGGGGCGAAAGTTCTTAAAATCGCCAAACTAATATGGCGAACGTCTTAAAATATCAAAAGCAATGGGGCTAACCATGAGGGAAAAAGGGGTCAAGAAAAAAAATCCCTCAAGTGGAAATCTCCCCTTAACCTTTATCAATATCATCTAACTCGCCTACACATCCCAGTGACAATGTGATCTCGGTGTCCTACTATAGCCATGCACTTAACCCTTCTATTCCGTCTTGTAGGTGTGGGTAAAGAGAAGGGGGGTGGGGGGGGGGGGGGGCAGGGCAGGACAGGACAGGACAGGAGAAGGAAGTCGGGTAGAAAAGTGGGAGGGTCACTTACAGAGGAGGGAGTCAGGTATATGATATCACTACAGGCATGCTGATTCTTCTAAGTTCATCAGCTTTCTATTATAAATCTCATTATTATGATTGTATGGTATAGCCTATCTAGTGTTGCCAATTTAGCTACTTTCCCGCTAGATCTAGAGGTATTTCCTTCGATCTAGAGACACATTTTACATCTAGCGACATGAATTCTAGCGATATTATGTAGATTGGAGCCATTTTAGAGAGATATTGTAAAGCGTGTGCCGTTTTTCTAGCTATTATAGGCATTAATTTACTATCTAGCAACTTGATTTGGTAACCCTGATCCGATCACTGCCATTCTCCTCCCTTTCACATTCATCTCGCCTCGGGGGTGAGGTAGTTCATGAGTCTAAGTGGATAATCGATATCGTTCGATGAGGGCTAAAATTATAATTATAATCTACAATAAAAAAATTATATTGTTATGAAATTATTAGACGGTGATAACCTTCACCAATGAGTATATTAATTACTAAATAACTAATTGCCACTACTTTGAATGAGGCCGATTCGTGAAATCCCAGGTCTGTACTATGATGTAAATGGGGAGGTGGGAAACGAGGGAAGGAAGATGGTAGCTCATTCTGCCTGCTTTTTTCCAGTGGCACCTCTTCCCCCCCCCCCCCCCCCCACACACTCCTCTCTTCTGCTGGATATGAGGAAAGCGCGGGTAGTAGGCTCATCCCAATACACACTCCTCTGTTTCACTTCCTTTGCCTCGTCAGTCTTCAGCAAAGCGATTCTTACCAACCATCATGGCATTATTATTTCAATTTTGTTTTTGTCTACATTATCCCCTCACAACATCGCCTAAACCCCCCCCCCCCCCCACACACACACACACACACCTTAATTTTACTTCTAACATTCCTTTTTGGCAAGAGGTGGAACAGATCGATAAGGGGAGGAGAGAAGGCAGCCAATCAAAATTAATATAGATCGTTTATTTCCCTCGAGCTCTGTCATTTCCCCTCCAATTCATTAACACCAAGAGGATCCATGACGCGATTTGTTTCTATATTTCTGGCTATTGTTAGACTTATTTATTTAGATTAGGAAGGGCATAATTATGGAAGTCAGAGGTTTAATTGATATATTCTTTACCCTTTTAATTCCTACACATCCTTTTTAAACTGTTTAAGATTGTCTAATGGTAGTAAATTGCCAACATGCATCATAATCCTCAAGGGGTTAGCTCTATCCCATCGTGCCTGGTCTGAAAGAAGTGGACACAAGGGTGATAAAGGGTTAGGCTAAGAAGAGGGAGGGAGGGAGGGAGGAGGAGAGAGGGAGTTCAGTTCAGTTCAGCACAGATTTCCGGATTCTGTCACCCTTACCGTACCAGCGAAGTCTTTTTAACCCCTTCTGTACCGGGGACGTGTTGTTATATTATTCTGGTAATTATAAGACGGTTTTATTCAGCTTAAGAAGAACGTCTACCCATTAAAAAGTTAGACTATCTCAATTAATCGTTTTAGCAACCATATATCTTACCTAAGCTTCATAATATCGTCTAAATGTAGCTAATATCAAATATAAAAGACGTCAACGGTACGGAAAGGGTTAATTGTATTCTAGCTATATTTAGACGATTTTATAAAGCTTAGGAAGGATATATTATGGTAGCTAGAAGGATAAATCTAGATAGCCTGTAGCCCATTAATTGTTATAAAGCTTAGGAAGGATATATGGTAGCTAGAAGGATAAATCTAGATAGCCTGTAGACCATTAATTGTTAGACGCCCTTCCTACATTTTCAAGATTTGATCGAGCTTAGGAAGAATATAGGGTAGCTTAAGGGGAGATCTCCACTTGAGGGATTTTTTCTGGACCCCTTTCACCCTCATGTTTAGCCCCATTGCTTTTGATATTCTAAGACGTTTGCCCCATTAGTTTGGTGATTTTAAGAACTTTTGCCCCATTTCTGTCAATTTTAAGACCTTTCGTGCCATTTAGGTGTCGATTTTATCCTGGCGAGCGATAGCGAGCCTGTAATTTAAGAGGAACCGGCCTTTGGCCGGGACATTTTTCTACCGAAAATTTATAATTTTATCTTGAAAGGGGGTCTAGTGGGTGTAATTTTAAGCTTGATGGAATTCTAGGGTACAAACTAAATACCTCCCCTGAAAGGATTATTTGAGATAGTCGGTAGGCTTTTAATGGGTAGACGTCCTTCCTAAGCTGAATCATATCGTCTATTAGTTGCCAAAATAAGATGAAAATGGATGTCACTGGTATTGTTTGAGTTACATAGCCCCCCCCCCCCCATCTCCCCTAATGATGTGGGGGAGGAGGCTAGGGAGGAAGTACCGGGGGGGGGGGGGAAGGGAGTCTTATTCTAGTCGTGAGTTTACGTGTGCGTGTGAGTTTGTTTGAGGTCGATAGATAGATAGATAGATAGATAGATACATAAATAGGAAGTAGGTAGAGAGAGAGAGAGAGAGAGCATAACTAGATAGGTAGGTAGATAGATGGAGTAGATGAATGAGAGAGAGAGAGAGAGAGAGAGAGAGAGAGAGAGAGAGAGAGAGAGAGAGAGAGTGAGAGAGAGAGAGAGAGGGAGAGAGAGAGAGAGAGAGAGAGAGAGAGAGAGAATAAGAAAGAGAGAGAGAATAAGAAAGAGAGAGTGAGTGTATATTTTATCTCCCATCACAGCCCCTCACCCATCTCGCCTCGTAGGGGATGGGGATTATCATGGAGCACATATTCCCCTGCAGATTTATATATATTTTTTATCTCTCCCCATGTTGCCTGATTATGGGGAGGCTCGTATGGGAACGAAAGTAGGAGTGGAGGGAGGAGGAGGGTAGGTTTTTTTTTTTTTTTTTTTTTTTTTTCTATGTGATTGAGGGAGGCAAAAGGCAGAATTGCCTATAGCGAGTGCCTCTCCCATAGTTGAAAGAGTGACAGGGCCAAAATCAAGGGACGAGGGTTAAGAGGAGATGGCTCGTTTTTCTGGTCCCTTTTCTCCCTCGTGTTTAGCCCCATTAGTTTTGAATTTTTCAGACGTGCGGCCCCCTAGTTTGGCGATTTTAACACCTTTAGCTCCATTTCATTATGTAGTAGTAGTAGTAGTTAAAATTAGGATACAAAAGAAGTGAGTGAGGAGAGCTGGAGGGAGGCGAGAGGAGGGTGGAATTTGCAAGGAGGGTGGAGAGGCTACAGAAGGAGGAAATCAGGAAAGAGTACAGGAGAGCAGTAGAAGGACGACTAGGTGGGATCGACCTGGAAGATATGGAGGAAGTGGAGGAGATGAGCAAGGTGTTTAAGGAAGAGATCTGTGCAGCATGCGAGGAGGTGTGTGGAGTAAGGAGAAGAGGGAGGGGAGTGAAAGGTACAGCATGGTGGACAGAAGAGGTAAAAATAGCTCGGGAGGACAAGAAGAAAGCGTATAGAGAGTGGTTGGGTAGTAGAGGGAATGAAGATTTGGAGAGTCAGAAACGAGCGAGGTATGTGGAGAGTAAGAGGGTGGTGAAGGAAAGTAAGAGAAGAGTAGATGAGGAATTTGGAAGGAATCTGAGTGTAAAATGGAGGGAGTGTAAGAAACTGTTCTGGAAAGAAGTCAAGAAAGTTAGGGAAGGTAGCAAGGGAAACAGTAAGGGTGTGAAAGATAAGAATGGGAGAATGCTAGCCGAGAAGCAAGAGAGAGTCGAAAGATGGAGGGAGTACTTCAACGAGTTGCTAAATGTAAGGAATGAAGCGCCAGCAAACATAGTTGGATGGGGTATGGGAGGAAGTAGTGGAGGAGGAGGTGGGGATCAGGAGGTCAGAAATGTGGGAAGCCATGAAAAGAGTGAAATTGGGGAAAGCACCAGAAACAGATGGAGTGTTTGGGGAAATGTTAAGGTATGGTGGTGAGATAGTGATCGAATGGGTATGAAAATGTGCAAACTAGCATGGGAGAAGGGGAGTGCACCTGATGACTGGAAGACAGGCATAATAGTCCCCCTATATAAGGGTAAAGGAGAAAGAGGAGTGTGTGGTAACCACCGAGGAATATGTCTTCTAAGCGTAGTAGGGAAGGTTTGCAGTAGGGTAGTGATTGAGAGAGTGAGAGTGAGAATGGATAAATGGATAGGTGACGATCAGGGCGGTTTTAGGAAGGGAAGAGGATGTGTAGATAAGATTTTTACCCTGAATTGTGGTGTGGAGAAATATCTGGAGAAGCAACATAAGCTGTATGTTGCCTTTATGGACTTGGAGAAGGCCTATGACAGAGTGGATAGAGAAGGTATGTGGAAAGTACTTAGAATATACGGAGTAGATGGCAAGTTGCTGAAAGCAGGGAAGAGCATGTATGAGGGTGCAAAGGCGTCAGTACATGTGGAGAATGAGCAGAGCGAGTTCTTTGACCTGAATGTTGGGTTGAAACAGGGGTGTGTGATGTTCCTGTGGTTGTTTACTGTATATATGGATGGAGTCATGAAAGAAATACAAGGAAGAATGTTGGTGTATCGCTGATAAGGGAGGGAAATGAGTGGAAGCTACCTGTACTGCTGTTTGCTGATGATACAGTTCTGATGAGCGATAATGAATGGGAGTTGCAGGGTCTGGTAAATGTATTTGGAACAGTGTGCGAAAAACGGAATCTGAAGGTAAATGCAGGGAAGAGCAAGGTTATGGTCTTCGAAAGTTGTGAAGCCACAGAGTGTGAGGTGAAGTTGAACAGTCAGGCTATGGAGATTGTCAGCTCATTATGTTAGAAGCATTGCTAAGAATGCCTCTAAAAAACTGGGACTCCTGTACAGAGTTCGAGAATTCTTCACTGACGAGCAGTTGGCCGTAATATATAAAAGTCATGTGCGTTCTCAGATGGATTACTGTTCACCTCTGTGGAGTGGAAGTGGAGTGGTTGCATTGAGGCAGTTGGACAAAATTCAAAATAAAGCTATTAGATTAATCAATAACCCTGCAATCACACAGGACCTTCCTACATTATCCATACGAACAAACGTTGCATCCCTTGCATTATTCTACAGATATTTTCACAGCAATTGTTCCGAGGAACTTGCTTCAATTGTGCCGCCTCTCCACATCTTTCCCCGTAGAACTAGGGCAGCTGAGAGCGCCCATGAATTTACACTTTCTCCTCCACAATGCAGAACTTCTGCTTATCAAAATTCATTTATCCCTAGAACTACCACTCTTTGGAATTCACTTCCCTCGAGTTGCTTTCCACTAACTTACAATCTACAAAAGTTTAAATCCAGTTGTTACAAACATTTTATGAATGGAGGATGCCTTTAGGCACATGGACCTTTTTGTTTTATCTGTGTTTTTCCTTCCTCCGTTCATTGCCTCTTAAAAAAAAAAAAAAAAAAAAAAAAAAGTACCTGGGCAGTATGTTAAGTAAAGATGGGACTATGGATGAAGAAGTGCGGGAGAGGATGCAACAGGGGAAGAGGGTTGTAGGAACGCTGAAAGCAGTAACAAGAAATAGGGTGGTCAGTATGGAAGTGAAGAAGTCCTTTCATGACAGTGTGGTACTCCCGACACTGACCTACGGAAGCGAAGCATGAACGTTGGAGAAGAGACCAAGAGTGAGAGGGGTGGAAATGAGTTACTTGAGAAGTGCGTGCGGAGTTACATGGAGGGATAAACAGACAAATGAGGAAGTAAGAAGGTGTGGTGTGGAGGTAGATGTGCTGGAAAGTGTGAAAAGGAACACCTTGAGATAGTTCGGCCATATGGAACGTATGGGAAGCGAGAGAATGACTAAGAGGGTGTACGAGAGCGAGGTGGAAGGACAGAGAGGGAGAGTAAACCGAAAGAGAGGTGGAAGGATGGAGTGAGGAAGTATATGGATGAAGACGGTGCTGGTTGGGAGGATGGGCGTCGACTGACTGGGGACAGAGGTGCATGGGGGCGGTTCGTTTGTGGCCACCCCTTCGGGGATCACGGCGTCAGGCAATAGATAGATATATAGATAGCTCCATTTCGTTGTCAATTTTAAGTCCAACTATAAGTAACTAAATTGTAAGCATACTATATATTATACAGAACACTGCTGGTAATTGTAAGCATACTATACATTATACAGAACACTGCTGGTAATTTCCTAAACGTATTTTGAAGAAGCCCATAACAAATGTTCACATATCATGGGCTCAGCCTTGCTAATGAATTATGAAGATATAGTGTAATATATTGTATATGTTTTAAGGCTAAATCAAATTATTAGTATTATTATTAAGCGTGCAAAAACCGGCCAGCTAGGCAAAAGTCTGCCTGGCGGCCAAAAAACAGTTGGCTGCCAACCGAGAGAGAGAGAGAGGCAGAGAGGCAGAGAGAGAGGCAGAGAGGCAGAGAGAGAGGCAGAGAGGCAGAGAGAGGCGGAGGTGGTGAGTAGTAGCAAGAATGAGAACTCCAAGTAGGGGAGGGTAAAGTGATCCCTCAGTCTGTTGCACATTTCTTTTTATCTCTCATCACAGCCCTCCCATCTCATCACAGCCCTCCCATCTCATCACAGCCCTCTCATCTCATCACAGCCCTCCCATCTCATCACAGCCCTCTCATCTCATCAGGCAGAGAGGGACATTCATAGGGAAGACACGGGACTAAGGGGGGTCACATTCTTTTTTTATCTTTCTCTCCTTTTCTCTCTTTCTCTGGTTTGTATCCATTCGGCCACATTCAGCCGACTGTTTTAAGACGTTTATCCCCATCCAGGTGTCGATTTCTTCCTGGCGAGCGATAACGAGCCAGCATTGTATGGAGAAATCCGGCTTCGCCGGAGAAATTTTTCTATCAAAAAATGTACAAAGTTAGCTTCCAGTAAAAAAAAGAATATACAGTATACTGTATATATGCTGGCTTGCTACCGCTCGCCAGAAAATAATTGACACCTGGATGGGGGAAAACTTCTTCAAACAGTAGGCTGAATAGGGCCGATTGGATACAAGCCAAAGAGAGAGGGAGAGAAAGAGAAAAAAAAGCGAGGTGGGGCCCCCTTAAGAAAAAGATGCAAGAACACGACAATGGAGACCATATACTCCTCTCGTCTGGCCAGTAAATCGTGCGAGTTGAAGAAAAAAAAAAAAAAAAAAAACAAAAAAAGTAAAAGTGGGGATTGGGCCTGAGTAGATAGATAGATAATGTTTCGTGTTGATCTACAAGGAGGCTTATGCATCGGTTAATACCAGGTTAACTTGGCTGTCTTGGTGGTGTAATGGTTTAGATGCTTATATTCTGGGTGTGGTGTCCCGAATTCGAATCCCGGGAGGATGATATGCTTCCATTAGTTTATTCTAGTGCATTGGGGTTTGCAATGGAGGATTAATGTTAAGAACGGGGTGATCCTTAATCTCTTTCAGTTGTATCTCTTTCTCTCTGATATCGCCATTACAAGAATCAGTGTTCTTCAGAGCTCTCTCAGTGCAAATCCCTTGTCTTTAGGCGAGTGCGAGGCACCCGCCTTTCAACACAGTGAAAAAACCTTGGAACAGCACCATACTATTTTGACAATTTCACAATTACTTTAATCACTATTTACAATTTAACCAATACACCTAAAGTTCGTTAGGTGCAGAAATCCGCGACTGACTGCATTTGTAAATGAATAGCTTTCTTTCCCCCTCATATTCATCAAGGATTATTACGTATATAAATAACTAAGACTCTTTTCCCCAGATGCACGAAAGATCATCACATGTAATTGTGTTATGTTACTAACCCAACTGTCCCCTACTAACATCTCCTAATCCTGCCACGGACAGCAGTTCCAGGGCAGTAGTTACCTTTTCAATTTTCCTTTACCCACTGTAAATCACTGTTTGGACACTTGTTCATCAGTGTTTTATAGGGCAAGCAGCCTTGAGGGGTCGCTAGAACTGTTGTTGCTTGATTTCCTTTTTACTCTTTCTCTTTCACACATCCACACACACAAACTGACGCTCGTCTCTCTCTCTTGGTCACTTTCACTCAGCTCCCCTCACATCAAAACCTTCTCAGGACTCTCTCTTCTCCTGGGTCTCATTGGTCCCTCTCGCCTCAGTTCTCTCTCCTCTCCATCTGTTGTCTCTCTAAACTCCTCCATAGCTGTCTCTCTCTCTGGTCTATAAAAAATCAACTAAAAAAATTCTCTCCTCCGTCTCCTCCCGACTCCTCTCTCTCTCTCTCTATCGTTCTCTTCTTCTCTCTCCTCTCTCCCTTGTCTCTCTCTCTCTCTCCCTCTCTTATTCCTCCGAATCCTCTCTTCTCCTCAGCTTATTTCATTTTCTTCTCTCCACATGTTGCCTCCCCGAATCAGATCTCTCCTCTCTCTCCTATAAATTCTGGCTCCTCAAAACTTAAAACGAAACATGGGTGGGGGTTGATAATTCAAAAGCTTGTGTGGAGAAAGAGTAGAGAGGAGGAGAGAAGAGGTATACTGGATGGTGTGTAGTGGGTCTATAAGGAATGGTGTTGGGAAAAACAAACCGAAACACATATGTAATGAAAAAAAGACTAAATGACAGAAAAGAGAGAGAGAGAGTGAGAGTGAGTGAGTGTGAGAGAGAATTGTGCTATTATTTGTTATATGATATATATTGTAATGTGTATAATTGTAATACTACAAATAATGTATGAGTGATAATAATTATTATATATTGCTAAAGGAGATAATATATATATATATATATATATATATATATATATATATATATAAAATATAATTTGTATGGTTTTGAGATCCAATGTGTTTTAATCAGTCCATTACCATGATGATAAATTGACATGTCCCAGTGTTAATTACTCAGTAATTAACATGTTTTTAAAGCCAATTATATTGAAATTAATAAATAATTTTTCTTTTAATAAAGGAGACAAAAGGCAAAGCAACAAACAAATGTCTTTCCCAAAGTTGACAGAGCGACAGTCGCTATTTATTTATATATTTATTTGTTTTTGTTGGTGCATTGGAAAGAAGTGTGGTGTACTTGTTTAGTGTAATGCAATGAATAGGAGGTGTTTGTGAGAGCTAACTGGATTACACTCTGTGTAGGTGAGACTCAAACAAAACCAGTGAGGGAAGCCAGACAAATGAAACAGGAGTTTCTGTAACTCCTTACCACATGCCTATGAGGCCGCCCTTGGATATTGCCCTTCATTGGTGTCTACAGTCTCTCCAACCTCCCCAATTACTTGGTAGTAATATGACACCGAGATATAGTAGCTTTAGATGCTTCCATTAAGTATAGATAAATCAGCAGCCAAGGGATTTAATTTACCTTCAGCTGAAAAAAAGTCTATATAGCAAAACAAAATCTCCGACGAAGCCGGATTTCTTCATACAATCATGGATCGCTAATGCTGGCTAGTAAGAAATCGATACCTGGATGGGGAAAACCTCTTAAAACAGTAGGCTGAATGAGGCCGGATGGATACAAGCCAGAGAAAAGGAGATAAAAAAGCAATTCCCCCCCCCCCCCCGTTAACTGGTCATCTTATTTATTTATTTATTTTTTTTACCAGCCATGACTATATTAAGGGGAGGTATACGGTTTGTCGGGACCCCCCATCTCCCTCATGTTTAGCCCCATTAGTTTTGAAATGTTAACACGTTCGGCCCATTAGTTTGGTGATTTTACCACCTTTTGTCCCATTTGCTTGTCAATTTTAAGACCTTTCGTGCCATTTAGGTTTCGATTTTTTTCCCTGGCAAGCGATAGCAAGCCTGTATTTCGGCCGTGACGTTTTTCTACCGAAAAATAATGCAAATATATATTGAGGTGTATAGGGAGTGTGTTTTTTAAAGCTTGATGGAGGTCTAGCCAGGAAACTAAACAGTATATGAATGAATAAATATATATAGACCAAAAACTAACCCTGACCACTTGCGAGTTTCAGGCTATAAGGAAGTTGGAGCCGTAAACATCGATATTAAACAGAAATACAATAATAATATAGGCTTTTGGTGGATAGAAAATATGAATAATAATATTTTATGTATTCATAAAGGCATTACAACCCTATTTTATCTGGTAATTCTGCTAAATGTCGATGTCTACTGCTCCAACTTCCTTATAGAACGAAACTCGCAAGTGGTCAATTGTTCTGTGGTTATACAAAACACATATCTAACTCCATCCCTATACTCTGTCTCTCTCTATCTTCCCCTACTCTCCCCCTTCTCCCCTCTCCCCTCTCCCCTCTCCTCCCAACCCCAGACACACCTTTGGTTCCCTTCCTTAAGGGAGCCCACCTCGCTTTTTATCTCTTTCTCTCCCTCTCCCTTTGGCTTGTATACATTCGGCCCCATTCAGCCTACTGCTTTAAGACGTTTACCCCCACCCAGGTGTCAAATATTTTCCTGGCGAGCGGGAGCGTGCCAGCATATTTATATTTTTGTTTTGACAGCAAGCTAACTTTGTACATTTTTCGATAGACAAATTTCTCCGGCGATGCCGGACTTCTCCATACAATGTTGGCTCACTATCGCTCGCCAGGAAGAAATTGACACCTGGATGGGGATAAACGTCTTAAAACAGTTGGCTGAATGGGGCCGCATGGATACAAGCCAGAGAGAAAGATAAATAAAACAGGTGCCCCCCTTAACATTGGTCATTCCGTTGGTCATTCCGCCGACAATTCCGTTCGTTCACAGGTCTTTCCACCCACATTAGAGTTGAGTTGCATTCACCCATTTCAAATTGAATGAATTAGGGGGATAGCGTTTATTTATTATTACTTTAGTTTCCTCACTAGAACTCCACCACGCTTAATAAAATATCCTCAAGATCCCCCTTCGAGACAAATCTGTACATTTTTCGGCAGGCCGATTCCTCCAAAATTCCAGGATCACTGTCGTTCGCCATAACAAATCAACACCTAAATGTCATGAGAGGTCTTGATATTGCTAAAAAAAAAATGGGACAAAAGGTCTAAAAATCGACAAACTATTGAGACGAACATCTTAAAATCTTAAAACTAATGGGGCCAAGCGTGAGGGAGAAGGGGGTCCAGAAAATACAACTACCTCCCCTTGAACTCTATAGTCTATTCACTATAATTAGGCAAACAATCTTGACCCCTCAGCTCTCTTAACTTCAAAAAGGGCTGGAGCCAATGGGGTGTAAATGTCCACATCTATTTTACTATACTCGGTTTCATTTCATCTGACGGCAAATGGAATCCCTGAGCAAATGATTTCTCGATAACTAACGGAAAATTAACCCTTTGAAGCTCTGATGCAGTTTAGAAGTTTATTTTGGCTATCATTAGACAATTTTATGCAGCTTAGGAAGTGTCTGTGGGTATTAAAAGGGTAAAGACTATCTCAATCAACCCTCTGACTTCCATACATCGTTACTAATCTGAATAAAATCGTCTAATAGTAGCCAGAAACTGAACAGAAACGCGTATTGGAGCTTGAAAGGGTTAATAAGAAACATCTGTCTCTGCTTTATATGGGTGCCACGTTTTAATGATTAAGGGGGTAGTACTCGCTCTTTCTGGACCCCCTTCTCCCTCATGTTTAGCATATTAGTGTTGAGGTTTTAAGACCGTTCGATCCTTCAGTTTGGCGATGTTGCGACCTTTCGCCTCATTTTGTTGTCAATAATAAAACTGTTCGTGCTCTTTAGGTGTCTTTAGGTGCTCTTTAGGTGTCTTTAGGTGTCTATTTTTCATGGCGAGCGGTAGCGAGCCTCAAATTTTAGAAGGAACCGACCATTGGCCGGGAAATTTTTCTACCGAAAAATTTACAAATTCATCTTGAAAGGGGGTCTAGGGGTTGTTTGTCTAAGCTTGATGGAGGTCTATAGTGAGCAAACTAAAAAATAAATGAATATATAGACCCAAAACCAAGCACTACCCCCTTAACAAACAAACTTTCGGTTACAACTCTGCGTAACAGGGGAGTAACCAGGCTGAAGACATGGCACTTTACCGCCAGCTGGAGAGAAACTGAGTATAGTATGGACTCTCTCCGAATGGTAGAAATAACAGCTCGTTTAAGCATTATAATTTGGGAGTTTGAAGACGTTCGCTCCATTAGTTTGGCGATTTTGATACCTTTCGCTCCATTGTGTGGGTCAATTTTAAGACCTTTCGTGCCATTTAGGTGTTAATTTTGTCCTGACGAGCGATAGCGAGCTTGTAATTTTAGAAGGAACCGGCTCTAGGGGGTGTATTGTTAAGCTTGATGGAGGTCTAGCGAGGAAGCTCAAAAATAAATTAATATATAAATACATAGACCAAAAGACAAGCACTACCCCCTTAATATTTTGTTTGTTTATTTGTTTTTTCCCAAGAGGTTGAAGTCGTGATTTCTGGCCTTCAGTTAATGAACAGGGTATAATTAGGTTACATGATATTATGCAGCTTAAGGGAGGTAACTTTTTTTTCTTTTTTTTTTATCTCTTTTTCTCTCTTTCCCTGGCTTGTATCCATTCGGCCCCATTCAGCCAACTGAACGACGTTTATCCCCATCTACAGTAGGTGTCGATTTCTTCCTGGCGGGCGATAACGAGCGAGCATTGTATGGAGAAATCCGGCCTTTTTCCGTCCGGAGACATTTTTCTATCGAAAAAATTTGTACAAATGTAGCTTGCTGTCACCAAAAACACAAAATATCATGCTGGCTTCGCTATGACAATATTGGATAACCTGGATGGGGGTAAACGTCCTTAAAAAACAGTTAGTGCTGAATGGGGCCGAATGGATACAAGCCAGAGAAAGATGGAAAACGTAGGGCAAAAAAAGCAGATGACTCTTTCCTTTAAATGAATCTGTGGTTTAATAAGCGGCTTATGTATTTTGCTCATTTATTGATCTGTGTGTTTTTTTTTTTTTTTTATTATTTTTTAGTTTCCTCCTCCCTAGAACCTCCATCAAGCTTGAAGATTACATCCACAATATCCCCACCTTTGTATAAAATTTGTTATATTTTTTTGCGGTAGAAAAATATCCCGGTCGAAGCCTGTTCCTCCTCTTTCCTGCTTTACCGGCTCAGTATCCACGGTTGCCCAGGAAAAAAATCGAC
>CM064551.1:35216218-35293718 GCA_032716605.1 Paralithodes platypus
AATTATATTGAAATTAATAATATAAATGTGTCTTTTTAATAAAGGAGACAAAAGGCAAAGCAACAAACAAATGTCTTTCCCAAAGTTGACAGAGCGACAGTCGCTATTTATTTATATATTTATTTGTTTTTGTTGGTGCATTGGAAAGAAGTGTGGTGTACTTGTTTAGTGTAATGCAATGAATAGGAGGTGTTTGTGAGAGCTAACTGGATTACACTCTGTGTAGGTAAGACTCAAACAAAACCAGTGAGGGAAGCCAGACAAATGAAACAGGAGTTTCTGTAACTCCTTACCACATGCCTATGAGGCCGCCCTTGGATATTGCCCTTCATTGGTGTCTACAGTCTCTCCAACCTCCCCAATTACTTGGTAGTAATATGACACAGAGATATAGTAGCTTTATATGTTTCCATTAAGTATAGAGAAATCAGGCATGCCAAGGGATTTTTTAAGTTACCTTCTAGCTGAAATCGAACAAGTCTAGATAGCAAAAACAACAATCTCCGACGAAGCCGGATTTCTTCATACAATCATGGATCGCTAATGCTGGCTAGTAAGAAATCGATACCTGGATGGGGATAAACGTCTTAAAACAGTAGGCTGAATGGGGCCGAATGGATACAAGCCAGAGAAAAGAAAAGGAAATAAAAAAGCAATCCACCCCCCCCCCCCGTTAACTGGTCATCTTATTTATTTTTTTATTTTTTTTACCAGCCATGACTATATTAAGGGGAGGTATACGGTTTGTCGGGTCCCCCCATCTCCACTGCATGTTTAGCCCCATTAGTTTGGAAATGGGTTAACACGTTCGGACATTACGTTTGGCGATTTTACCACTTTTGTCCAATTTGCTTGTCAATTTTAAGACCTTTCGTGTCATTTAGGTTTAGATTTTTTTTTCCCTGGCGAAGCGCTAGCACAGCCTGTATTTCTGGCCGTCACGTGACGTTTGGTTCTACCGAAAAATAATGCAACATATATAGGAGGTGTTTAGGGAGTGTGTTTGTTTTAAAGCTTGATGGAGGTCTAGCCAGGAAAGTAAACAATATATGAATGAATAAATATATAGACCAAAAACTAACCCCTACCCTCCATTATTTGACCACTTGCGAGTTTCAGGCTATAAGGAAGTTGGAGCCGTAAACATCGATATTAAACAGAAATACAATAATAATATAGGCTTTTGGTGGATAGAAAATATGAATAATAATATTTTATGTATTCATAAAGGCATTACAACCCTATTTTATCTGGTAATTCTGCTAAATGTCGATGTCTACTGCTCCAACTTCCTTATAGAACGAAACTCGCAAGTGGTCAATTGTTCTGTGGTTATACAAAACACATATCTAACTCCATCCTCTATACTCCTGTCTCTCTCTATCTTCCCCTACTCTCCCCCTTCACCCCTCTCCCCCTTCTCCCCTCTCCCCTCTCCTCCCAACCCCAGACACACCTTTGGTTCCCTTCCTTAAGGGAGCCCACCTCGCTTTTTATCTCTTTCTCTCCCTCTCCCTTTGGCTTGTATACATTCGGCCCCATTCAGCCTACTGTTTTAAGACGTTTACCCCCACCCAGGTGTAAAATATTTTCCTGGCGAGCGGGAGCGTGCCAGCATATTTATATTTTTGTTTTGACAGCAAGCTAACTTTGTACATTTTTCGATAGAAAAATTTCTCCGGCGATGCCGGACTTCTCCATACAATGTTGGCTCACTATCGCTCGCCAGGAAGAAATTGACACCTGGATGGGGATAAACGTCTTAAAACAGTTGGCTGAATGGGGCCGCATGGATACAAGCCAGAGAGAAAGAGAAATAAAACAGGTGCCCCCCTTAACATTGGTCATTCCGTTGGTCATTCCGCCGACAATTCCGTTCGCTCACAGGTCTTTCCACCCACATTAGAGTTGAGTTGCATTCACCCATTTCAAATAGAATGAATTAGGGGGATAGCGTTTATTTATTATTACTTTAGTTTCCTCACTAGAACTCCCCCACGCTTAATAAAATATCCTCAAGATCCCCCTTCGAGACAAATCTGTACATTTTTCGGCAGGCCGATTCCTCCAAAATTCCAGGATCACTGTCGTTCGCCATAACAAATCGACACCTAAATGTCATGAGAGGTCTTGATATTGCTAAAAAAAAAAAAATGGGACAAAAGGTCTAAAAATCGACAAACTATTGAGACGAACATCTTAAAATCTTAAAACTAATGGGGCCAAGCGTGAGGGAGAAGGGGGTCCAGAAAATACAACTACCTCCCCTTGAACTGTATAGTCTATTCACTATAATTAGGCAAACAATCTTGACCCCTCAGCTCTCTTAACTTCAAAAAGGGCTGGAGCCAATGGGGTGTAAATGTCCACACCTATTTTACTATACTCGGTTTCATTTCATCTGACGGCAAATGGAATCCCTGAGCAAATGATTTCTCGATAACTAACGGAAAATTAACCCTTTGAAGCTCTGATGCAGTTTAGAAGTTTATTTTGGCTATCATTAGACAATTTTATGCAGCTTAGGAAGTGTCTGTGGGTATTAAAAGGGTAAAGACTATCTCAATCAACCCTCTGACTTCCATACATCGTTACTAATCTGAATAAAATCGTCTAATAGTAGCCAGAAACTGAACAGAAACGCGTATTGGAGCTTGAAAGGGTTAATAAGAAACATCTGTCTCTGCTTCATATGGGTGCCAAGTTGTAATGATTAAGGGGGTAGTACTCGCTCTTTCTGGACCCCCTTCTCCCTCATGTTTAGCATATTAGTGTTGAGGTTTTAAGACGGTTCGATCCTTCAGTTTGGCGATGTTGCGACCTTTCGCCTCATTTTGTTGTCAATAATAAAACTGTTCGTGCTCTTTAGGTGTCTTTAGGTGTCTTTAGGTGTCTATTTTTCATGGCGAGCGGTAGCGAGCCTCAAATTTTAGAAGGAACCGACCATTGGCCGGGAAATTTTTCTACCGAAAAATGTACAAATTCATCTTGAAAGGGGGTCTAGGGGTTGTTTGTCTAAGCTTGATGGAGGTCTATAGTGAGCAAACTAAAAAATAAATTAATATATAGACCCAAAACCAAGGACTACCCCCTTAACAAACTCATTTCGTTACAAACTCTGCGTAACAGGGGAGTAACCAGGCTGAAGACATAGCACTTTACCGCCAGCTGGCGAGAAACAGAGTATAGTATGGACTCTCTCCGAATGGTAGAAATAACAGCTCGTTTAAGGGGCTTCTGGTCGCTTTTAGTGGATCCCCTTCTCCCTCGTGTTTAGCATTATAATTTGGGAGTTTGAAGACGTTCGCTCCATTAGTTTGGCGATTTTGATACCTTTCGCTCCATTTTGTTGTCAATATTAAGACCTTTCGTGCCATTTAGGTGTTAATTTTGTCCTGACGAGCGATAGCGAGCTTGTAATTTTAGAAGGAACCGGCTCTAGGGGGTGTATTGTTAAGCTTGATGGAGGTCTAGCGAGGAAGCTCAAAATTAAATTAATATATAAATACATAGACCAAAAGACAAGCACTACCCCCTTAATATTTTGTTTGTTTTTTTGTTTTTTCCCAAGAGGTTGAAGTCGTGATTTCTGGCCTTCAGTTAATGAACAGGGTATAATTAGGTTACATGATATTATGCAGCTTAAGGGAGGTCACCTGCTTTTTTTTTTATCTTTATCTCTTTTTCTCTCTTTCCCTGGCTTGTATCCATTCGGCCCCATTCAGCCAACTGAACGACGTTTATCCCCATCTACAGTAGGTGTCGATTTCTTCCTGGCGGGCGATAACGAGCGAGCATTGTATGGAGAAATCCGGCTTCGCCGGAGACATTTTTCTATCGAAAAATGTACAAATGTAGCTTGCTGTCAAAACAAAAATATATATATGCTGGCTCGCTAGGAAAATATTGATACCTGGATGGGGGTAAACGTCTTAAAACAGTAGGCTGAATGGGGCCGAATGGATACAAGCCAGAGAAAGAGAGAAAACGAGGGCAAAAAAGCAGATGACTTCCCTTAAATGAATCTGTGGTTAATAAGGGCGTATGTATTTGCTCATTTATTGATCTGTGTGTTTTTTGTTTTTTTTTTAGTTTCCTCCCTAGACCTCCATCAAGCTTGAAGATACATCCACAATATCCCCCTTTGTAAATTTGTATATTTTTGCGGTAGAAAAATATCCCGGTCGAAGCCTGTTCCTCCTGCTTTACGGGCTCGTTATCGTTTGCCAGGAAAAAAATCGACACATAATTGTCATGAAAGGTCTTAATAGTGAAAATGCAATGGGGTGAAAGGTCTTTTAATCGCCAAACTAATGGATCCAGCGTCTTAAAATCGGAAAACTAATGGGGCTAAACATGAGGGAGAAGGGGGTCTACCAAAATTAACCACCCCCCCCCCTATTTTAAGATATTTCGCCCCATTTTCGTGTCAATATTAAGACTTCGTGTCATTTAGGTGTCGATTCTTTCTTGGCGAGCGATAGCAAGCCTGTAATTTATGAGAAACCGGCCTTCGGCTGGGACATTTTTCTATCGAAAAATGTACAAATTTATCTTGAAAGAGGGTCTTGGGCAGGTGTTTTATTTAAGCCTGATGGAGGTCTAGGGAGGAAACTAAAATAATAATAAAAAAAAACCCCACATAAATGAGCAAATAATTAAGCCCGTCCCCCCTTAATTAAGCCCGTCCCCCCTTAATTATACATAACGATCAATAATTAGGTTATCTGTAATGTCTAGCTTAGTTTAGGTTAGGTTAATTAAGATTGTTGTTACACTATACCGTGTTCCCAATTAGTAGTCCAGAAATCGTGTGACCCCTTTGCCTCTGTGACTCAGAAAGGGCTTGATCAAATGGGCTGTAAATTGCCACATTTATTCCCTGGCTGGCCCTTCCCAAGTGGCCGCAATGCTAGCTCGATTACTCCAGTCGTTTGTGAGATATAGAGGTTAATGTTTAAGAGTGTTGAACTACTTATATGGAATAGGGTATATGTTTTATAGGGCATAGTTATATCGACTCTGCACGTGGGCAAAGTGACATTGGGCGAATATACCTAACATCCCCCTCCCTCCTCCCCACCTTTCCCTCCCCCTTCCAACCACCTTTCCCCTCACCCCCCCTCCCCCCCCCCCCCCCCTCCCACCCCCCTCCCCCCCCCCCCCTACCCCTCCCCCTCCCTTCCCAACCACCTCACCCCCACCCTTCCATCCCCCTCCCCCCCCCCCCCCCCCCTCCTCCTCCCAACCCAAGCCCCCTAAGCCAGCAATATTTCATCCCAGCCCAAATAGCAAGCCTGGAACACCCTCCATTTCAACCCTTTTACACAGGCCCCTCCTTCTGCCTTCACTCCCTTCCTCCTCCTTCTTGCCCTTCCTTCTATCCCATCATCCGCTTTACCCTTACCCCTCCTCCTCCTCTTTACACCTATTCTTCCTTCCTCCTTCATTCCTTTCCTCCTTCCTCTCCCCTTACTTTACCCTCCCGCTCCCTCCTCCTCTATTTTACACCTCCTCCTCCTCCTCTACCTTCCTCCTTTCCCTCCTCCTTTACTCTCATCCTCATTCCTCTCCTCCTACTTAACTCTCCCCTTCCCACCTCCTCTACTTTACTCCTCCTTCTCCTCTTCCTCCTTTTCCTCCTTTTCCTCTTCCTTCCTCTTGTCCCTCCTTTTCCTACACTCGCTTCCTCATTCCTCTCCTACTTAACCCTCCTCCTCCTCTTCCTTCCTCCTTTCCCTCCTTCTCCTCTTCCTCCTCTTCCTCCTTCTCCTCTTCCTCCTCTTCTTCCTTCTCCTCTTCCTCCTTCTCCTCTTCCTCCTTCTCCTCCTCCTCCTCCTCCTCCTTCTCCTCTTCCTCCTCTTCCTCCTTCTCCTCTTCCTCCTTCTCCTCTTCCTTCCTCCTTTCCCTCCTTCTCCTCTTCCTCCTCTTCCTCCTTCTCCTCTTCCTCCTCTTCCTCCTTCTCCTCTTCCTCCTCTTCCTCCTTCTCCTCTTCCTCCTCTTCCTCCTTCTCCTCTTCCTCCTCTTCCTCCTTCTCCTCTTCCTCCTCTTCCTCCTTCTCCTCTTCCTCCTCTTCCTCCTTCTCCTCTTCCTTCCTCCTTTCCCTCCTTCTCCTCTTCCTTCCTCCTTTCCCTCCTTCTCCTCTTCCTTCCTCCTTTCCCTCCTTCTCCTCTTCCTCCTTCTCCTCTTCCTTCCTCCTTTCCCTCCTTCCTATACCCTCTTCCCCTTCCCTCCTTCTCCTCGTCCTCCTTCTCCTCTTCCTTCCTCCTTTCCCTCCTTCTCCTCTTCCTTCCTCCTTTCCCTCCTTCTCCTCTTCCTCCTTCTCCTCTTCCTTCCTCCTTTCCCTCCTTCCTATACCCTCTTCCCCTTCCCTCATGGAGATGGATTAGGTCCGGTGGGCTCGGCTGGGTGGGTGCGGTGTCAATCTGGAGGCGACCTAAACAGCGGTCTTTTAGTTGGATGTACAAATAAGCTGCGGTTTCTCCTCCGGTCGCTCACGGGTGGTGGTCCTTCTGAAGCGAGGGGTTGGGTGGAGGGGGGGGGCTGAGGAGTGTTGCATTGGAGAAGAGAAGGTGTAGATTAGAGCTCCTGCGGTAAAGGTGGTTGGTGTCACAGGAGCGCATTTTCTGGCAATTGTTGATGAGCTGCAAGTTTTCTCTTACTCTTGTGTGGGTCTTTCGCATTGGAATTAGACACTAGATCGAAGGTAGATTATGTTAGGTAGCTTGATTCCAATGGTTCTTGTATTTTGAAGCTGCCAGACAACAATTGCCCGTGAAAACTTACGAAAAACTCGCTCGTGTGACACCGCCATAAGAGAGACGGGCCATCTTTTCTTCTGGTTGCCATTTTGGTACCTTTAGGGGGGATGGTTCACTTTTTGATTTTGTTAATTTATTATATTATTTGTTCTAGATTCCTCCACAGACATCCATCAAACTTTTAAAAAACATCTATTAGATCCCCCTTCTAGATTAATTTGTCCATTTTCGGTAGAAAATTTTCCCGGCCAAATCTTCCAAAATAACAGGCTCACTATCGTTCGCCAGGAAAACAAATCGACACCTAACTATAGCACGAAAGGTCTTAATATTGACAAGGAAATGGGGCGGAAGGTCTTAAAATCGACAAACTAATGGGGCAAACATCTTAAACTCTGAAACTAATGGGACTAATCATGAGGGAGAAGGGGATGTAGAAAAATGAACCATCCCCCCCCCCCCCCTTAATTACCAAACACCAGGTTTTACTTTTTGGTTTTATGATGTAAAATGTATAACCAAAGACCAAACTATAAATAGGCTACTGTACCAATATTCCCGAATGTTCAATATTATGGCTATGGAGATATTGGAGTGGCGAGAGAAGAAATGATCGCTGCTGTAGGGGTAACAAGATGGCGTAGGTTGGCCGATCTCTGTTAAGGGGAGATTTCCACTTGAGGGATTTTTTTCTGGACCCCTTTCTCCCTCATGTTTAGCATGTTAGTTTTGAGATTTTATCACGTTTGTTTCATTAGTTTGGCGATTTTTAGACTGTTCGACCCATTGTTTTCAATATAAAGACCTTTTGTGCCATATAGGTGTCCATGGCTTCTTGGCGAGCGATAGCTAACCTGTAATTCCAGAAGGACCCGTATTTTTTCTACCGAAAAATTTACAAATTGATCATGAAATGGGGTCTAGGGGATGTTTTTTGTTTTAAAGCTTGATGGAAGTTTAGCAAGGAAGCTCAAAAATAAATAAATAAATAAATATATTCATAGAACAAAACACAAGTACTACCCCCTTAATACAGGACCTCTAGTGTAAATAGGATATGCTTAACAGTACCAGACTGTCTCGTTACCCAGTGCCAAATACATTAACCCCTTCAGGATTCGAGGACGTGTTTTTTTTTTCATTATATTCTGGCTATCATTTAAAGATTGCATGCAGCTTGCAGTGAACTATCCAACTCTAGCTCTTTCCAAGCTTTCTGGCAACTAGCCAAAAAGCTCTCCAACAATTTTTCTTCCTCGTCTTTCCCTCCCCTTTTCCACTCCGATGGCACAACCATCACTTAATTATGCAAAGTAAACAAACACTGGAGTTACATGTTGCGAATCAAAGTAAAACAAACCCGAAAGAATTCTATAGTTATATCAGAAAGAAGAAAGTAGTTACTTCAACTGTTGGACCGTTAGTCGATGAAAATGGAGAATACACCAAAGACGAAGTACAAATGAGTAATGCCCTCAATACCTTCTTTGCATCAGTTTTTACAACAGAAGACCTCATTGATATCCCTACAGCATCGCTGATTGATATTGATAATTCTGATGTTCTAAGCAATATCACCATTACAGAGAGAGAAGTATTAAATTTTTTAGATAAACTCCAGGTAAATAAAATGCCTGGACCTAATACAATCTCACCTAGAGTTCTAAAGGAAGGTAAGGATGAGCTCTCTAAACCACTGACATTGCTATTCAATAAATCCTTTCAGTCTGGAGTCATGCCTGATCAGTGGAAACTAGCCAACGTAACACCGATATTAAAAAAAGGCAACAAATCCCTACCCAGCAACTATCGTCCAATTAGCTTAACCTCAGTTGTATGTAAAATGCTAGAAACACTCATAAGAGACAGACTCGTAAATCACTTAGAGGAAAATGGCATACGGTACTTAAAGATACTCGACACGACACGGCTTTCGTAACAAACGTTCCTGCTTAACAAACCTCTTAGACGTCTTTCACGATATACTCAACCTCTATGATGAGAGTAAAGCTGTAGATATTATATAACCTTGATTTTCAAAGGGCCTTTGACAAAGTTCCTCACAAACGTTTAATGCTAAAACTAAAAGCGCATGGAATACAAGACGGTGTGTTGAAATGGACAGAAAATTGGCTCGGCGACAGAGAGCAAAGAGTAGTCATAAACGGTAAGGCATCTAAATGGACCAATGTAAGTAGCGGGGTACCCCAGGGATCGGTACTAGGACCAATTCTCTTTCTAATTTACATCAGCGACATAGATGAGGGTCTCACCTGTACAATCTCAAACTTTGCTGACGATACAAAAATTACAAATAGTGTACTCTCAAAAGAACAAGTTGACGATATGCAACACAATCTAGATAAGTTGTCATGTTGGGCCCAAATTTGGCAAATTAGTTTCAATGCGGATAAATGTAAAGTACTACATATTGGATACCGAAATGAGAAAGCAAACTATTCGATGAATGGCACTCAGCTTAAGAGTGTAGACAGAGAAACCGATCTGGGAGTAACAGTATCTAGTAACCTAAAACCGAGTCAACAATGTTCAGAAGTTGTTAAGAAGGCAAACAAAATAATTGTCTTTATAGGCAGGTCATTTGAGCATAAATCCAAAGAAGTTATCCTAACTCTTTACAATTCCTTAATCCGCCCTCTTCTGGAATACTGCATTCAATACTGGTGCCCTTATTACCAAAACGATATAGACAAGCTAGAACGAGTTCAACGTAGAGTTACCAATATGATACCTAGCCTAAAAAAACAAACATACGAGGAGCGTCTTAGAGAATTAAATCTATTTCCTTTAACCCAGCGCAGATTAAGAGGCGACTTAATTCAAGTGTTCAAAATCATCAAAGGCATCGACAATATTAACTGAAGTAAGTACTGTACTATCGACCAATCTACTTACACGCGAGGAAACGGTTGCAAAATTATTGGTAAATCTTTTAGCTTACAAGAATTTCTTCTTCAATCGAGTTGTCAACTTGTGGAATGGGCTTCCCGGAGACGTTATAGACTGCAGCACCATTGATTCTTTTAAACTTCGCCTAGACAAATATCTGGCATCAAACCCTCGACTGACTGCATTTGTAAATGAATAACTTTATTGTATTCTCCCCTCAGATTCATCAAGGATTATTGCGTATATATATATTATTAAGACGTTCCTCTCTTTTTCCCAGATATACGAAAGATCACTTATAACTGTGTTATGTTACTAATCCATCTGTCCCCTACTAACTTTCTAATGGATAAAAACACCATCTGAGGAAGAGCACTTTATTGACAACGTTTCGCAGATAGCTTCATCAGGCACTGACCTGATGAAGCTATCTGCGAAACGTTGTCAATAAAGTGCTCTTCCTCAGATGGTGTTTTTTATCCATGCAGTCTACTTTTCAAGTACCACTTAACTTTCTAATCTTTCCACGGACATTAGTTCCAGGGCAGTAGTTCCCTTTCAAGTTTTCCCTTACCCACTCTAAACCACTGTTTTAACACTTGATCCTCAGTGTTTTGGAGGACAAGCAGCCTAGACGGGTCACTAGATCTGTTTTTGCTTGATTTCCTTTGTACTCCTTTGTACTTTGTACTTCTTCCTCTGAAAAAGCTGAACTATTTGCTCAAACTTTCGCTAGAAACTCAACCTTGGATGATTCCAGTGCTATTCATCCATCTCCACCCCCCTCTGTCCTACTTATGCCTAAGATCCTAATCTCTTCTAAAGATGTACTTTCTACCCTCTCTGGGCTTAATACTAATAAGGCGTGCTGTCCGAGTGGTGTTCCTCTTGTTGTATTAAAATACTGAGCTTCCGTGCTGACCCCCTGCCTAGGCAAACTCTTTTGTCTCTGTTTCTCCTCTAACGTCTTACCTTCTTGCTGGAAGTTTGCTCTCATTCAACCTGTACCAAAGAAGGTTGACTGCTCTCAACCCTCCAATTTTCGTCCAATTGCTCTCATATCTTTTATCTCAAAAGTTTTTGAAACTATTCTTACTTCCAAATTTCTTAATAATTTTTGTTCTCATAATCTACTATCAGATCGCCAGTATGGCTTCTTTAAGGGTCGTTCTACTGGTGATCTTCTTTCACATCTTACTAACTCTTGGTCATCCTCCTTTTGGGACTTCTGTGAGACCTTTTCTACTGCGCTAGACATATCGAAGGCCTTCGATAGAGTCTGGCACAAATCTCTAATTTCTAAACTACCCTCCTTCGGTTTTTATCCCTTCATCTGTGCCTTTGTCTCGAATTTCCTTTCCGGCCGTTCCATAGCTGCGGTTGTAGACGGCCATCGTTCACTTCCTCATCCTATCAACTCTGGTTATCCTCTGGGTTCTGTCTTATCTCCGATTCTCTTTCTAATATTCATTAATGATCTTCTCAACTGTACCTCCAGTCCTATCCATTCATAATTATGTAGATGACTATACCTTACACTACTCAATTAGTTTTCCAGAATGCCCCAGCAAACAATCCCTCAAAGACAAACGTAATGATGCAAAATTGCGGCGAAGAGAGAGATGTTGTAGAGAGTCGGTGAGTGGACGGGAGCTCTACTTTGTCTAGAAGTGCTATGTGAGAGGATCCTCCCCACACTTGTGAACAATACTCAATGTAAGGACGTACAGAGCAGGAAACTGTAAAGGGGTAAAACAAAACTTGAGGCGGTTGAGCACTCCCAGATTCTGGGAGGCCGCCTTAGCAAGACTGGTAATGTGGTCCTTCCAAGAGAGAGCAGAAGAGAAAGAGGCACAGAGAATACTGAGAGAAGATGAAGGGTTGATTGTTGTATTGTTGAAGTACAAGGGATAGTCCTCTGGGAATTCACGACGGATAGATAGATGAAGAAACTGGGTTTTGGAAGCATTAAATGCAACAAGTTTTTTTTCCCGCCCCAATTGGAAGTGGTAGTTAGATCAGAAGATAAGTGAAATACAGTATACGAAAAAAAAAACGAAATTAGTTACAGAATGAGAGGACATAAAACAGTAAGGAATACATATGAAACTAATAGAAACCGAAACATAGCTGTAACCTGAAATTATTCTTAACCCTTCAGTAGGAAAACGACTTTTCACTTTGCAATTTGGTAAATAATATGCTATTGTATTCAGCTTAGGAAAGACGCCATAGACAAGTAACTCCTTCACAAATATATTTTGTTTTCCTGTAAACACCAGATGGCTTCATTAAACATAGAAACAATTCTCGTAGTCAAATAATTTTTAATGATTACTAGACAAGAGAGAGCATTTGCATCTTGATAAATTTGTATAAGGTTTTAGTTTACATGAATAGGTGACCGGTCAACTCAACCAGTACACCATTTCAACCAGTAGCTCTCAACCAGTACCAAATCAACCAATACGGTTAGGTTAGGTTAGTACTATATTTTGGCACTGATTTGGTTGGTCTGGGTTAATTTGGCACTGGTTGAGAGCTACTGGTTGAAATGGTCTAATGGTTGAGATGACATGGAACCACATGAATAATATAAAAGTGGTTTGGCATATTTTAAAGTTCCGCCGTTTGATTTCGAAAGCCATATATAATATCCTTTAATGGAGTATTTTTTCAATCACTTTCCATTCTACACAAGTTATTTAGACGTGTCCATAAATCCTGCCCACGACTCACTGCCCACAAGAAGGGCACAAAAACTAAATACAACTCCAAATGTGTATCATTACCCAAACTAACTCTGTGGCCCGTTAAGAGGGGGGGGGGGGGGGGGGGGTCATATTTATTTCCTCATTTATGTATATATATATTTTGTATATCATTTTACTTTCCTCCCAAAACCTTCATCAAGCTGCCCAAGACCTTCCTTCAAGATAAATTTATATATTTTTCGATAGAAAAATATCCCGGCCAAAGGCCGGTTACTCTTAAATTACAGGCTCGCTATCGCTCGCCAGGAAAAAATCGACACCTTTATGACACAAAAAGTCTTAATATTGACAAAAAATGGGGCAAAAGGTCTTAATATCACCAAACTGAGGGACCGAACGTCTTAAAGTCTGAAAACTAATGGGGCTAAACATGAGGAAGAAGGGGGACCAGAAAAACGACCCATCTGTTAAAGAGCCTAGAGTTTAGAGCTAGACCTTTACTGTGGAAGTTCAGTGGATACGTCGGTCAGTGGGTTCAGTCGTTTCGCCCACAAGTCATATCGCCCACAAGTTATTCCACCCACATGTTATCTTTACCCACTAGATTTTTTTTTTTTTTTTTTTTTTTTTTTTTTTTAGATGGGTTAGGTGTGAGGGGGATCTGCCGGGTGTGGGCCATTCGCCTCTCTGTAGAGTCCTGTTTTCTTATGTTGACCTCTGACCATTTTGGTGAGATCATTCCTCATAATATTTGTGAGTTGGGCCTATAATTAGGGTTGGGTGTGAGAGGGATCTCCCTTGTGTGGGCCAATCGGCTTTCTGAAGACTCCCATTTGCTTATGTTCTATGTTCTCATATTATTCTTATGTTCACTGGTCATAATGTCTGTGTCCATGGGCTAAAGTGAACATCAGTACCAGTTGGTTGGGCAAATCAATATAATTATAAATAATTAATATAAACACCACACGAGGAGTAGCACTTTATTGACAACGTTTCCCAGATAGCTTCTTCAGGTCACTCATCTGCGAAACGTTGTCAATAAAGTGTTCCTCCTCATGTGGTGTTTATATTCATTATGTCAACTTTTATAAGTTATTTCAACATATAATTATAAAGTACGGTCGCGCTAATAAGTCATGTCCCAGCTGTCATTACGTTTTGCTTGCTCTGTGCTGTATTAATGTCTGTCAGATGTTGAATAGGGTGGGTAAGTGTAGGAACATGTTTGTATATTTCACTCGATATGCAAAAATGAAGCTTAGATATTGCCGATACCAATTATTGATCAAAACATACTTGGTGCCGAAACAACACTTATTAGCGCGACTGTACATTGTTTGTATTGTTGTGATGCTGTTTCCAAGTGGAGAGTTGTCAGTCAGTAACTACAGCACATAATATAGCCATTCATTTCAGATCAGGCTGACAATTTGTCTTAAGGGAGCCCACCTCGCTTTTTTTTATCTTTCTCTCCCTCTCTCTTTGGCTTGTATCCATTTGGCCCCATTCAGCCAACTGTATTAAGATGTTTATCCCCATCCAGGTGTCGATTTCTTCCTGGCGAGCGATAGCAAGCCATCATTGTATGGAGAAATCCGGCTTTGCCGGAGAATTTTTTTATCGAAAAATTTACAAATTTAGTTTGCTGTCAAAACAAAAATATATATATGCTGGCTTGCTACCGCTCGCCAGGAAAATATTGACACCTGGATGGGGGTAAACTCTTAAAACGGTAGGCTAAATGGGGACGAATGGATACAAGCCAAAGAGAGAGGGAGGGAAAGAGGAAAAAAGCGAGGTGGGCTCCCTTAATGGACAGTCAGTGTTCACAATTTCTGTACAGTTGATTCTTCTACTGACCTACGCCTTACCTAACCTCAGCAATATTTAGTCTAATCTAAGCTAACCTGACTTTAAAATCTTTCTCTTACCTATCTTAATCTAATCATTTCTAATGGAGCCTAACTAAAAAATATACAATATGTTTTGCCTAACTAACTGATCTATGATGAAAAGGTTAACCGAAAATTCCTGAGTTCGAATCCCAAGCAGAGAGAGATGGGTGGAGTGAAACAGGACTAGCCCAGATAGTGTTAAGAATACGGCTCTTACGGGGACCCAGACGGTATTGTACTGCATGAATTACAGGTTCGGCTCAATGGTTTAAGGAGGGGGTTTAATTTGCTCTCTAAACCTCTATCAAACTTTAAAAAACACCCACAAGACCCCCCATCGATATAAATTTGTACATTTTTCGGTAGAAAAATGTCCCGGCCGAAGGTCGATTCCTCTTCAAATACAGGCTTGCTCTCGCTCGCCAGGAAAAAATCGACACCTAAATGGCACGAAAGGTCTTATTATTGGCAAAGAAATGGGGCAAAAGGTCTGAAAATCGCCAAACTAATGGGGCGAATGTCTTGAGATCTCATAACTAATAGAGCTAAACATGGGGGAGGAGGAGAACTCGAAAACCCAACTGCCTCCCCTTAATCACTTGAGGCAGCGTATCCTGAAAGGGTTAAGGTTGTTGCACACTGACACGAAAGCCCCTCCAGGCGAGTTCCCGACTCGAAATTTCAGCCTGATACGGCGAAGCGGCAACATAATCGTGGATATCGGAGATTAGCCGTGGGTGACTCTCACGGTCCAAAGCGACGTATCGGGGGTCGATATGAGATTTTGAGCTATTCAAAAGTTTGTGGGAATCCCCCGGCAACTGTAAAAAATCGTCTGAGTCTGGTCTCCAGCGCGAACTCGCACAATCGTGTGGTCCGTATCAAAGACGTATGGTTCGTATCAAAGCCGTATGGCCCGTATCAACGTCGTCTGGTGCGTAAGCCTGCCGTGCGGACCGTATCTCTTCCGTGCGGAAAATTGGCAACGGGTGAGTTGCACGTCTCACGGCGTCGATACTATTCTACTGAGTTGTATCGCAGTCTTTTGGGTAGTATCTTTTCCGTGGACTAGTCGTGTACCCTTCACACGACTTTTCCTATCTTCTTCGTAGCATTATTGGTTTCTCCACCGTATCGGCATCGCTAGAGTCTTATCAAGTCGTGCGGAAGAGATACGGTAGAGATACGACTCTAACGATTGCAGCCATTTTCGCCGCGATCTCTAGTAAATTCGGCAAGGCACAGGATTTGTATGTGTCGTGGGTGTTCGTGCCAGTCTTGAAGGGGCTGTCGTGTCAGTGTGCAACGACCTTAAGGGGAGATTGGTAGTCTTTCTGGTCCCCTTTCTCCTTCGTGTTAAGTCGCAATTATTTTGAGATTATAAGACCTTCGGCCCATTAATTTGGCGATTTTTACACCTTTCGACCCATTTCGTTGTCAATTTTAAGACCTTTCATGCCATTTAGGTGTCGATTACTTCCTGGCGAGCGATAGCGAGCCTGAAATTTCGATATTTTTCTACCGAAAATTGTAAAAATGTATCTTGAAGGGGAGTTTTTCTAAGCTTGATGGAGGTCTAGAGAGAACACTAAGAAATAAAGGAATACATGAATTAATAGAAGAAAAAAAAAAACGGTCCGTCTCCCCTTAACTCTTTGAGTACGACTTTATGAAGTTTAAGAAATTCGTCTTATATATGACAATAACAAATACATTTTAGTAACTATTATATAACAATAACAATAACAATAACAATTTGATGTTGTATTTTGACCACACTATATGATTTTATTAAGGGGGGTCACCGGCCCTTTTTTTTTTTTTTTCTCTCCTTTTCTCTCTTTCCCTGGCTTTTATCCATTCGGCCCTATTCAGCCAACTGTTTTAAGGCGTTTATCCCCATCCAGGTGTCGATTTCTTCCTGGCGAGCGATAGCAAGCCCGCATTGTATGGAGAAATCCGGCTTCGCAGGAGACATTTTTCTATCGAAAAATTTACAAATGTAGCTTGCTGTCAAAACAAAAATATATATATGATGGCTCGCTACCGCTCGCCAGGAAAACATTGACACCTGGATGGGGGTAAACGTCTTAAAACAGTAGGCTGAATGGGGCCGAATGGATACAAGCCAAAGAGAGAGGGAGAGAAAGAGACAAAAAGCGAGGTGGGCCCCCTTAAACTCATAACAATTGTCCCGTGGGGAGGGCGGTAGGAAAGCAGGTCAAAATAGCCACACTCCGAAACGGCTACAATCAAAACGGTCATGTCCAAAACGGCCACAATCCTGAACGCCTTACACTTTTGATTTGGTTAGGTTAAGTTTAGCATGGTTTGAGTGCCTTAGCTTAGGTTACATTATGTGAGGGTTGGTTACGTTAGGTTAGGAGATTGTACCTAATTTGGTTTGTGTACATTTTGATTTTTTTCTTTTTCGGATTGGACTTGTAAGCAAACTCATATTTTATGAGAACATTGAAGTTTAGGACTTAATGTTTAGGCAGCTTTACTTGTGGGCAGTATGATTTTAAACGAACTGACATGTGGGGCAACAGATGTATTGGCGAACTGGCGTGTTGACAAACTGAGATATGGGCTAATCAACTTGTGGACGAACTATTCTGTGGAAGCTGACTTCTAGGCGAAATTACTATTAAAAGAACACACTTATGGGCATACCGACTTGTGGTGGAGACACTTCCTTATGGATAAGCTGAATAACAGGTGAACTACAGTATAGTCCATTCATTATAGGTAGGCCAACACGTTTCTCCACTAACCTCTATAACTTATAGACGGCTAGAGTAATCGAGCTTAGATTTCTACCATTTGCGAAGGGTTAACAAGGGAATAGGTGTGGAAATTTACAGCCCATTTTCTCTAGCCCTTTTTAAATGGACTATAGCTATTACACGAACAGATTTAAGGGCAAACCGACTTGTGAAGGTTGTGGATAAGGGAGTGGGCGAAGTGACCGGCATCCCAGTGAGTTATTGAGCCATGGAGGAGTGAGGGAAGGGCCGGGGCAGTCCAGGCTCTCTATAATCTACCTTGAGTTAGGGGCCTGGCCTCACCTACAGTCCATGCCAAGAGTTTGTCTATGGCCACCTACCTTTGATCTGTTCACCACGCTTCTATCGCTCGCCAGGAGAAAAAATCGACACCTGTATGGCACGATAGGTCTTAAAATTGACAACGAAATGGAGCTAAAGGTGTTAAAATCGCCAAACTAACGGAACGAACGTCTTAACATTTCAAAGCAATTTGTTAAACATGAGGACATGGTCAGTTATTAGAGCGTTTTATAGACTGTAATAGGGTTCAGTTAGGGAGGTATCACACGATATATGTTAACAGCAAATTTCGATAGGCAATCTAGATTTTACTAATTTGCTTTGCCTTTTTGAAGCTGTGAAATCTTAGCCGGCTGTCTTTGTAAAATACATGCAAATATTAATTCTGTTATCAGCTATATTCGATTGGCAATATTTTTCAGGCAACATTACCGAGATATTTTGTGTGCAATGGTGCCTTACTAGACTAAATGTGGATTACTTTGAGTGACGTCATTCTTAAAAAAAGAAAAACTTTTGGTTGCCAGACAAAAGTTGCCGATAAAAGCCAGGGGCAGAATGTTCGTGTGATACCGGATTATACCTGAAATATTGCCCACGTATTTTGAGAGAGGAAGCATCTCGTTAACAAATGCATACAGTAAATTATAGATATTTGTTTAGCTTGGGGATTGTTGATGTGAATGTATACCTGCTTGGTACTGTATTTCTTACATAAATGTTTCAGTATGCTAGTTAGATTGCTTACATATAGCGATATACTGTATATGTATATATATATACCGGTATATTAAAAAACAAAAACAAAACAAAAAAAATCTATATTGCTTCATACTGATTTTATTGGGGGAATAGATAACGAAGTGTATAACGTTGAAATGCTTAGTGAGTCGTTACATGGACAGGATTTATTATTTGCATGTATTTTACAAAGACAGTCTGCTAAGAGTTCACCGCTTCAGAACGGCACCCTATATTAGTAAAGTCTAGATTAACCTTAGGTTGTTCTCTGAATATATTTTGAACTCATGCATATGCCTAATTTTAATATATATATATATATATATATATATATAGATATATAGTAAAACTCGCTAGGAAAATTGAAACAATGGAACACCAAGCTTTCGTCTATTCTCTCAAGACATCTTCAGGGTAATACAAGAAAACAGGGGGAGAGTGAGGCTTAAATACCCGTCCTAAATCATCTGTGAGTTGCTATCTAGCATATAAATACAAAAAGTTTTGCCAGCCTACTGCCTGTTGCCATATTTTTAGGAACATACTTAATTTATATACAAAATATATGTACATATATACATTGAAATGTGCCTAACAATACAATCTAATCATATATACAATTTGATACACATCAATGAACTTGCAGATCCCTTTCAAACTGTTATCGTAACTTATGTAAATATGAAGACATACATATACCTGTAGAAATACATATAATTACATATACATACACATATACATGCATACTGTATACACACGTACATTACATACATACACATACAAATTACATATATAAGAAAATAGAAAAAGAAACAAAAAATTATGGGAGTCTGCAGAAAGCCAAAAGGTCACACAAGGCAGATCCTACCCATATCCAACCCTACTTATAAGGCCGAATAGCCCACACCTGGACATATACATAAGACAAACTGGAAAAAGATTAGAGGTAAGAGTTAAACAACACAAACAATCAGTAAGGTCAGCTCAAGAATCTAATGGTATTTTTAAACATAAACAAAGACAAAACCATCATGCACATTGGCATGAGGCTAAGATGATCTACTGGTCAAGCTGCTATTATGAAAGACTATTTGCCGAGTCCGCCTTGATCAGAGATTGTATGAACACTATGAATCTAAATGATGGCCTTTACAAAATAGATAACATCCTGCTAAATCTCCTCAATGAAAATTATAAAATAAAAAGAGATAGAAATAGATGTCCAGACCGTCAGATCATAGATTGAAACAGCTTGTAGTTTGACACCTGACCCTTTATGTGAGGTCTATCCTCATAGTATTAGATTGTTAGGTACCTTATTAATACTATACACATGAGGTATGATCACTATGTATTTTCTATGTGTTTTGTTTTGTTTTATAATAATTATTGTATATATGTATGTTTATATATGTATACAGTACATGTGTGTGTGTATGTATATGTGTGTTTATGTATAATTTATATACTGTGTAGCTGTGAGGGGGATTAGCCAGGTGTGGGCTATTCGGCCTTATAAGTAGGGTTGGGTATGGGTAGGATCTGCCTTGTGTGACCTTTCGGCTTTCTGCAGACGCCCATAATTTTTTGTTTCTTTTTCTATTTTTCTTATATATGTAATTGTTATGTGTATGTATGTAATGTATGTGTGTATACAGTATGCATGTATTATGTGTATGTATATGTAATTATATGTATTTCTACAGGTATATGTATGTCTTCATATTTACATAAGTTACGATAACAGTTTGAAAGGGATCTGCAAGTTCATTGATGTGTATCAAATTGTATATATGATTAGATTGTATTGTTAGGCACATTTCAATGTATATATGTACATATATTTTGTATATAAATTAAGTATGTTCCTAAAAATATGGCAACAGGCAGTAGGCTGGCAAAACTTTTTGTATTTATATGCTAGTTAGCAACTCACAGATGATTTAGGACGGGTATTTAAGCCTCACTCTCCCCCTGTTTTCTTGTATTACCCTGAAGATGTCTTGAGAGAATAGACGAAAGCTTGGTGTTCCAATGTTTCAATTTTCCTAGCGAGTTTTACTACATAATTTGATCACACGTATTTGTGATTTTACCTCCATATATATATATATATATATATATATATTATAATTATAATTATACGGTATATATATATTACACAAAGTGAATTTATAATGGAATGCAAACGGCAACAGCCAAACAACGAGTCCTAATGAAGCAGCTCCATTTTAAGCAAGGGGAAAAGAAACCCATGCACCGATATGTGCACTAGTCATCTACTTTGGGTTTACTAGGCGAGGGATAGTTTGCATACATTTATGTATACATGCTTTGAAGGTCATTACGTCACGTGGTAACTTGTTCCAGATGTTCACAATGTGATTGAAAAAGATCTGACTTATATTATTTTCCCACAATTTTGAAGAAATTTACTCTTGTGTAATTAGCTCGCTCAACTGTGAAGTTCTTATGAACATCCATTATCATGGCCCTTTATGATTGTATATACATTAATTAAGTCGCCGCTTTTTTTTTTCTGTGTTTTTTTCGCAGCTTTGGTATTATTTGTTAAACTCTTCTCTGAACTCTCTCCAATTAAGCAATATAATTTCTTTAGCCTGGGGACCAAAATTGCGCACAATACTCCAAAGGGGTTTACTGATTCTCTTTGTGCCTCACTTACACCGAGAGTAATCCACCTCCTCCTCCTATCTACTTCAATACACTAAACATGCACGCAACACTTTCTTTTTCTTCTTCTTCAAGAAAACAAAAATATATATAATTATTAACAATAGCCCACCCCCGGATTTCCAAGGGGTGTGTGTGTGGGGGGGGGGGGGGGGAACAGAAATGTAACAACGCCCGCCCGACCATCCCCTGCTCTGGACCTCGTCCTGTACAATATTCAGTGTTCCTCAGAGCTCTCTCAGTGTATGCCACCCGTCTTGCAACACAATCCCACCCCTACTATGTGTAACTCTCCAACTCAAGAGTGATGCTTTACTCCCAATCTTTCTTATTGTACAGCTGAGCTCTGGAACTCTTTCCAAGAATCAGCCTTTCCCTCCTATTATGACTTAAATTGTTTCAAACTCCGTGTGTCCAGGCATTTTGTCTCGAACGTCCCTTGATTTTGGCCCTGTAACTCTTTCAACTATGGGGGAGGCACTCGCTACAGGCAGATCTGCCTTTTGTCTCCGTCACATAGAAAACAAAAATGATAATAATATAGTGTATATGTATATATAGATACAGTATATACAGTATATAATTGCATAATGTGATACAGCGAGCTACATAAATAGTTACGCGGGTGATAATAATTATATTCTAATCTAACCCAACCACCTTACCCGTTCCAGCGGCTACCACCGGATGTCTTCAGTATGTCCAGTATCTACTTCCAAGGTCGGTGTTCATAATTACCCACCACTTAGTTATATTTAGAGTTATGAGTACAATTTAACCCTTTCACCATTAATACGTAATTTTCATATTCTGGTTACCATTAGACGATTTTCTTTAATGTATAATCTACCTATACGACTCGAATGGGTATATACCATCTCAATAAACCCTCTTAGCAATATAGCTTCTTCGTAAACTGCATAAAATCACCTAAGTTTAGCCAGCATCAAAGGTAAAAGGGCGTCATGGTGCTGAAGGGGTATAATGTGTTTGGAAGGGAATGTATTACTTCTAGGCTTTGCGTGGGTGTTTCATATGAATGTGTATTAGTAATATACGTATGTCATGTATTCTAATATTATATTGAAGTATATAATTATATAGTGTATATACTGTATACTGTATATAAATAAGTATATTTTAACAGCAATATCATACAGTATAGATGGTGTTCCTCCTATAATATTCCTCCGACAACAACACCACCAAAATCGGTCGACAAGGTCAATTGATTTGTTGCAAAATCGTTCACAGTAATTGCAGGGTTTTAAGTTATTGTTAAGGGGGGATTTCCACTTGAGGGATTTTTTTCTTGACTCCTTTCTCCCTCATGTTTAGCCCCATTGTTTTTTAGATTTTAAGACGTTCGCCCTATTAGTTTGGCGATTTTAAGAACTTTCACCCCATTTATGTCACTTTTAAGACCTTTCGTGCCATTTAGGTGTCGATTTTTTCCTGGCGAGCGATAGCGAGGCTGTAATTTAAGAGAAACCGGCTTTCAGCCGGGAATTTTTTTTACCGAAAAATGCACAAATTTATCTTGAAAGGGGCTCAAGGGGGTGTAATCTTAAGCTTGATGGATATCTAGAGACCAAACTAAAAACCTCCCCTTAAGACAGTTTGGTACAATGCTGGCGCCCTGAGCTTTCATCTCAAAAGACTGTACCTAAAGTTCCACCTGGTTAATGATGGATAAGTATCATATTTTTCATCTGGCATTAATTACTTTCATGGATTTAATTAGTTAGGTTTTTTGTAAATTAATTGGTGGGTTGGTGAAAACACGTATGAATAATGTAGCCAGTAAACGACCTCCATAAGTATTAGTACGTTAGATAAATATAAGAAGTCTATGAGCTAAGCTATCCTTGGTGCTATTAGTTACATAGCACCTGCAAGTGCTCAGTCTCCTTTACAGTATAAACAGAAGGGAGCCTGTCCATAAACCTTTCTTCCAGCGATCCTCTCTCCCTTTCTGCTTGCCCGCCCTGGCTTACATCTTGACGGAGCCTCATTACCATAAAGTCCACCGTGGAGTTAGTTAAGGGGACCGTCTTCCACTTAGGCGTCCACCTGCGTCCACTCTGGCCGGGGGAGACTGACTGGCCGCTCACAGTAATGGGACTTGGTAATGAGTGGATCGGGTGGAGGGGTGGAGTTATGGTGGGAGGCGGAAGTTTGGCGTGATTTGATGCCCCGCTGTTAGTGCTGGTCAGAACTTTGCAAAATGTGTGTGCGCGTGTGTGTGTTTGTTTGTGTGTGTCATGTTCTCCTCTCTTTTCTTCTCTATCTATTTAATTCCGTCTCTGTGAAAAGCAAAATGCTAAGTAAAATAAGTGTCAAGAACATAGGTTTGAAGATTGCACTTGTCAAATAGATTAATATTTTCTGAATATAGGACATATCAGGGACTCTTCAGAGGTGAGAGGTCTAACTAAAGGTCCTTAGAGGTGGCACCTACGAAGCTCTGAAGTCTCCTCTACAGGCAAGGCAATGGTTCGAACCATTGTGGTGTTTCTGTCAATGATGGTGGTGTTGAACACATCTCAGGTGAAATTGGAGAAGAAGGTGTAGATTGGTCTAGGGTGACGATATTGCTCACCACATGGGTAGCATTGCTGCTTAAATAGTATTAATGACTCACTTAATGTCTAGCTCTTCTGCTGGTAGAGCTATAGTATCTTCATGTATAGCTTGTCTGCAAGTGGTGATGTAGTTCGCTTCATGCGTAGCTCTTTAGTTAGTCTTGTTATTAATTTCATGTGTAGGTTTACTGCTGGTGGTTTTGTAGTAGATCACTTCATGTATAGCTACCAGGGGCCCTAGATGCCTGGCATTTTTGTGCTGGGGTTTACAAATAGTTTAAACAGTGGACGGTATTTGTCTGTTGAGTGTTGGATCTGGCGAGGTAGTCATAAGTATTTGCTTGACAACAGTAGGTGGCATGTTGGAGGTAGAAATTTCATACGCGCACCTTGGTGAAGGACAGCTGAGGTTGCATTGTCACATGAAGCAATTTTGTAGTTGGTGCACGGGGGTCGGTAGGAATTCTCCCCCTAAATATATAGGGAGTACAGTAATGTGGTAATCTGTTTTCTATGGAAGTGATGGTGTGGCTGATGTTTTGTTTGGTGCGGTGGATGCTCAGAGTGACATTTCTAAGAGCATATCACTAAGCCTGTTATGCAACATACCAAAAGCAAGGGGACCAAGATAAGCACATACAGCTTGGATTGGTCTCATTATTGGTAATGATAAAATTCCAATTATGATTGAATTTTTTCAAGTTCAAGGACAGGGTATCAGTTTGTAAATTTGCATCATGACCTGAGAAAAGGTAAAGTCCTTCCAGGTGCAAAGACTTTCCATATTTCAAAGGAAGTTAAGATAGAGTGAACCTAGACTAAGGGGATGGTAAACATAACGAAGGTCTAATGGTGGAATGTGTAATAAGCTAGCTCAAGACACTGGCTGATGAACACTGGCTCAAGACAGACAGAACGAGAACACCTACTTGGAGGAGGTATTCCATTGCATACACAAGTATATAATTATATACACTGTACTGTATAAATACATAATTATGTATATATACCGTATATTAAGTGAATCTTCCTGAAATGGGCCTTAAGGTCTTCTAGATAATAACTATTCATTGTAACTTCTTGTGACTCTCTCTCTCTCTCTCTCTCAATTATGATATTCTTCATCCGTTCATGCTTATTTTTGGGTTTAGTCGTATCTGTATATATTTTTGGGTTTAGTCGTATCTGTATATATTTTTGGGTTTAGTCGTATCTGTATATATTTTTGGGTTTAGTCGTATCTGTATATATTTTTGGGTTTAGTCGTATCTGTATATATTTTTGGGTTTAGTTGTATCTGTATATATTTTTGGGTTTAGTCGTAGCTGTATATATTTTTGGGTGTAGTCGTATCTGTATATATTTTTGGGTTTAGTCGTATCTATATATATTTTCCTTTCATTGGGATACCTTTTAGATTTTACTTCGATATTCCAAATTCCCTTGTCTTAATATGATGAGCCTCTTTGATTCTACTGCGTGCGTTCTCCAATCGACCACTTGCGAGTTTCAGGCTATAAGGAAGTTCGGCCTGTAAACATCGATATTAAACACAAATACAGTAATTATGTAGGTTTCTGATAGATAAATAGTATGTTGAATTTGGTTTTGTGTACCGGTATTTATAAATGTACTAATTAAAACCGTATTATAGCTGGTTATTCTGCTAATTATTATCGATGTCTACAGCTCCAACTTCCTTATAGAATGTAACTCGCAAGTAGTCAATTATCTGTTCATTCAATTAATGCCTGTGGTAAGGTTACATCGGGCTAACATTATAAGATTGTATTCAGTTTAGGAATTATGTTCAAAATTCAAGGGTTCATAACGATTTCGAGCAACTCTTTCACACCTGGATGGGCCGGTTTTCTGGACCACTTTCTCCCTCATGTTTAGCCCCATTAGTTTTCAGATGTTAAAATGTTTTCCCCATTAGTTAGTCGATTTTAAGACCTTTCGCCCCATTTCTTCGTCAATATTTAGACCTTTCGTGCTATTTAGGTGTCGATTTTTCCCCTGGCGAGCGATAGTGAGCCTATAATGTTGGAAGAACCGGCCTTCGGCCGGACCATTTTTCTACCGAAAATTGTACAAATTAATCTAGAAGGGGGATCTAATGGATGTTTTTTTTTTTTAAATTTTATGGAAGTCTAGGGATGAAACTAGAACAATAATGAATACATGCGAAAGTCGCCCAGAAGGTGAACCATCCCCCCTACCCTTACCCTTATTCTAGCCAGCTTCTAGACAGTGTTATGCAAGAACATTCAGGAAGACCTTTTGTAGCCGATATGTTAATAAGCTATTTGCTGATTAACGGATAACACATTAATACTTCCTTCCTGTTTTTGCATTTCTTGGTGTAGTCTGAAGAGCAGCTGTACCTATTAAGGGAGCCCACCTCGGTTTTGTTTTTCTCTTTCTCTCCCTCTCTCTCTTTGGTTTGTATCCATTCGGCCCCATTCAGTCTACTGTTTTAAGACGTTTACCTCCATCCAGGTGTCAATATTTTCCTGTCGAGCGGTAGCAAGCCAGCATATAGGCTATTTATTTTTGTTTTGACAGCAAGCTAAATTTGTACATTTTTCGATAGAAATGAGTCTCCGGCGAAGCCGATTTTCTCCATACAATGCTGACTCGCTATCGCTCGGCAGTAAGAAATCGACACCTGGATGGGGATACACGTCTTAAAACAGTTGGCTGAATGGAGCCGAATGGATACAAGCCAGGGAAAGAGAGAAAGGGAGAGAACAATTTAAAAAAGCCGGTGACCCCCCTTAACTGGTGTCCTTTTTATCAGTTTAGACATTAATAGTTTAATAATCCCTCGTAAAATTTAGAATTCCTGTCTTCGTGGCGCAATGCATAAGTGTGTTGATTTTCGGTGTGAGCGTCCTGGGTTCGAATCCCCGGACTGCCACATGTGTTTGTTAATTTATCATTAATCGAGTTTAGGAGTAAAGTTGGTTGGTGGAGAGAACATGATAATTATTTTAAAGCAAAAAGAAAAGCGATTGCGATACTAAAGGAGGAAATAATAACAACAAATAGTGAGGGCGTTAAGGGGACATGGGTCGTTTTTCTGGTCACTTTTCTCCCTCATGTTTAGCCCCATTAGTTTTCAGATGTTAATATGTTTTCCCCATTAGTTTGTCGATTTTAAGACCTTCCGCCCCATTTCCTTGTCAATATTTAATTATTTAGACCTGTCGTGCTATTTAGGTGTCCATTATTTCCCTGGTGAACGATAGTGAGCCTGTAATGTTGGAAGAACCGGCCTTCGGCCGGGCCATTTTTCTCCCGAAAATTGTACAAATTAATCTAGAAGGGGGATCTAATGGATGTTTTTTTTTTTAATTTGATGGAGGTCTAGGGAGGAAACTAGAAAAATGATTAATACATGCACAAAATGATTAATACATGCACAAAATGATTAATACATGCACAAAATGATTAATACATGCACAAAATGATTAATACATGCACAAAATGAGTAATACATGCACAAAATTATTAATACATGCACAAAATTATTAATACATGCACAACATGAGTAATACATGCACAAAATGAGTAATACATGCACAAAAATCGCCCAAAAAGTTAACCATCTCCCCTTTTAAAAAAAACCGGTCCGTCTCCCCTTAAATACTCAACTGCCGAGGTGAACCAGTATTGTCTTGGAAAGCAAGCACCAACAGATCAACTGACCCTCAATAGGCCGCTTGTTGAAGACTGTGGAATGGTACTTCTGGACACAAATTTATTTAGTCTATCATTCGAGCACAAAAATTAGTCAGTCGGAGAATTGAGCCTATATATATATATATATATATATATATATATATATATATATATATATATATATATATATACCGGTATATATATATATATATATATATATATATATATATATATATATATATATATATATATATATATATATATAATTTTTTTTTTTTTTTTTTGGTAACGTTAACTGTATTCTTTATTGTACAGTATATCTTGAGGAAGTGTCCAGGCATTAATGTTTGAAACTGTACAATGCGAATTAAAGCGTGCACATATAAACCACTTGGACCAGAATATAGAGGAGAGTCGCACCCCAACTCCCATTTGTTTTGCTTTCTCTCTATTCTTTGGACACCAGGAAGAATAATTGTGCCCCCGTAGCCATGTACAGTGGTCCACATTAGTTCTGTGCCTCATCGTGATCTTGTAAATGGAAATATAATGTGCGATGACTGAATTAGGAGGGTTCGTTTCTTATGCAATGGTCGACTCACCTGATAATTAAAAGGAACCACACTCGCAATCCCTTCACGCTAATTTGACTCTCATACGTAACATTCCAACGGGTAACAAAATCTATGTGGGCAACTGTGCATTCAACAGGGACAGAAGAAATGGAGGCCTCTCCCAAATCAGTGAGAGTGGTTGTGTCGTGTATTTTAGTTTAAGGGGAGACTGACCGTTTGTTTGATCTATTAATTAATGTATTCATATATTTTTTAAGTCCTAGACCTCCATCAAGCTTAGAAAAACACCCCCTAGCCCCCCCTTGAAGATAAATTTGTACATTTTTCGCTAGAAAAATGTCTCGGCCAAAGGCTGGTTCCTCTTAAAATTACAGGCTCGCTATCGCTCGCCAAGAAATAATCGACACCTAAATGGCACGAAAGGTCTTAAAATTGACAACAAAATGGGGTGAAAGGTGTTACAATCGCCAAACTAATGGGCCGAACGACTTATAATCTCAAAACTAGTGGGGCTAAGCATTAGGGAGAAGGTGGGGGGGGGGGGGTCCAGAAAAACGATCTGCCTCCCCTTAATGCATAAGATCACGAAGATGAACAGAATTTATGTGGGCAACGGTTCATCCAACAGGGAAAGAAGAAACAGAGCCCCCGCCAAATCAGTGAGAGTGGTTGTCTCGTGTACTGGGGGCCAACAGAGTATCATGTATATTGCAACGGTAAACGTATATGCCCTACCCCAGACTCCTTCCCTTAATTAATTATATGTAAATGGCAAGCCGGGGATCTACATAGGTGTATTTAAACAGCAGTGGGGGGCGGGGGGCTTCACTCGACACAAACCCATAACAGAAACAGTGCAAATCTCTCTCTCTCTCTCTCTCTCTCTCTCCTCTCCTCTCCTCTCTCTCTCTCTCTCTCTCTCTCTCTCTCTCTCTCTCTCTCTCTCTCTCTCTCTCTCTCTCTCTCTCTCTCTCTCTCTCTCTCTCTCTCTCTCTCTCTCTCTCTCTCTCTCTCTCTCTCTCTCTCTCTCTCTCTCTCAAATCTACAATACAGTCTCTCCGTCCTTGTTGCATATTTTTGGGTTTTGCAACAGCACTACCACGCAAACCGGTATCACACAAGCACTATTTTCCTCTCCTTTTGTTTTGTTTTTTCTCCCGCGAATTTAATCTGACACCTTCTAGAAACCGCTCGTATAATAATGTGGTCACCTGAAATCATCTACTTGGCCAGTGTAGGTGACCAGTTCAGGGCAAAACAGTCGGAACACGTGGCCGAGTCATATTGTTGTTGTCGGTAAAAGGTCTTGTGTGATACCCCTTGCATATTCCTATTTGTTTTCACCAACCCACCAATTAACTTACAAATAAACCTAATTAAGGGAGCCCACCTCGCTTTTTTTCTCTTTCTCTCCCTCTCTCTTTGGCTTGTATCCATTCGACCCATTCAGCCTACTGTTTTAAGACGTTTACCTCCATCCAGGTGTCAATATTTTCCTGGCGAGCGGTAGCGAGCCAGCATATATATATTTTTGTTTTCACAGCAAGCTAAGTTTGTACATTTTTCGATAGATAAATGTCTCTGGCGAAGCCGGATTTCGCCATACAATGCTGGCTCGCTACCGCTCGCCAGGAAGAAATCGACACCTGGATGGTGATAATTGTAGCTAGAATAAAATTAGTAAGCCGTGGCCATTACGGAAGGGGTTAATCATTTGACTACTGAAGGACTTTCCTAAGCGTCTTAAAATCGTCTAATACTAACAAAGATAAAGACAGCCATTTACTGAAGGAGTTGGTAGAGGTATTTCTAAGCTCATTGACTATAAGACCTCCTTCCTAAGCTAAGTAAAATTACCTGAATGGGGCCAAATGGATACAAGCCAGGAAAAGAGAGAAAAGGAGAGAAAGATACAACAAAACGAGGTGGGCTCCCTTAACATGTCTACCACGCCATTGTATGTATTCTTGTTCGGCTTAGGATGATATCGACCCGCTTTATACCGTCGTAGAATTTTAATGACTAGCATTCTACCATCGTTACCATGTTAAGGGGAGACTGTCAGTTTGTTTGGTCTATTAATTCATTTATTCATATATTGTTTTAGTTTCCTCCCTAGACCTTTATCAAGCTTAGAAAAACACCCCCCTAGACCCCCCTTCAAGATAAATTTGTACATTTTTCGGTAGAAAACTGTTCCGGCCGAAGGCCAGTTCCTCTTAAAATTCCAGGCTCGCTATCGCTCCCCAGGAAATAATCGACACCTAAATGACACGAAAAGTCTTAAAATTGACAACGAAAGGGGGCGTAAGGTGTTAAAATCGCCAAACTAATGGGCCGAACGTCTTATAGTATCAAAACTAGTGGGGCTAAACATTAAGAAGAAGGGGGTCCAGAAAAACGGTCTGTCTCCCCTTAACATAATAGGTATTACCTCATACAGTACCGGGGCCGTCCTTTACCTCATACAGTACCGGGGCCGTCCTTTACCTCATACAGTACCGGGGGTCGTCCTTTACCTCATACAGTACCGGGGCCGTCCTTTACCTCATACAGTACCGGGGCCGTCCTTTACCTCATACAGTACCGGGGTCGTCCTTTACCTCATACAGTACCGGGGCCGTCCTTTACCTCATACAGTACCGGGGCCGTCCTTTACCTCATACAGTACCGGGGCCGTCCTTTACCTCATACAGTACCGGGGCCGTCCTTTACCTCATACAGTCCCGGGGCCGTCCTTTACCTCAGTACCGGGGCCGTCCTTTACCTCATACAGTACCGGGGCCGTCCTTTACCTCATACAGTACCGGGGCCGTCCTTTACCTCATACAGTACCGGGGCCGTCCTTTACCTCATACAGTACCGGGGCCGTCCTTTTAACTTTATTCTGGCTGCCATTAGACGATGTTATTCAGTTTAAAAAGGGCCTCCGGCAACTAACAGGCTTCCAACAACCTCACTTAACCCTTTTTACTACCGCAGATCCTTCTTAAACTGCAGAAAAATCGTCTAAGTATAAGTAGAATAGAATTTAAGTAGGTCGCCGGTACAGAAGGGGTTAAAAGCTTCAACGGAAACTTTATTAGCGCCGTTATCACCACCATCAGTGTTCGTACCGTCTTTACTATTATCTGTATCACCATTATCAAACATCATCGTCTCCGCTACTTCCGCCATCATTATCGCCAACACCTCCACCATCAAAATTATCCTATACCTCTCAACCATTACCCAAAACACGCTTCCTCCCTCCTCCCCCTCCCTCCCCCTCTTCCCCCTTCCTCACTCCTCCCCCTCTCCTCCCTTCCTTCCTCCTCCCCCTCTCCTCCCTTCCTTCCTCCTCCCCCTCTTCCCCCTTCCTCCCTCCTCCCCCTCTTCCCCCTTCCTCCCGCTCTCTCCCCTTCCTCTTCCTCCTCTACCTGTCCCGGCAGATTTATTATCAATTCATCATCTAATTACTCTTCACTTTAGCCTCGCAGGGGAAACAAAATCATAATAATTTGGCGTTGGCGGGGTCTTAGCGTTGTCCGTGGAATGGGGCCTCGGCACGCAAGAAGTAATGAATTTCCATCTCACTTCTCATCCTATCAGGGCTGGGTAGCGTTCGGCGGGGACATCACTCGGCTCCACCCTTCTACCAAACTGTTGTCGGGTCATTTCGGTGCTCGTTTAGGTTTTCGGCGGTGCATTTTCCGGCCTTTCCCTTTTCCCTTCACTTGCATTATCACTACCCTGGCAAATTTGATGCACCCATGTCAGCTCAAGCACTATCTGCATGCTGGAGTACCCAAACAAATAGATCTGATTTTATTTGCGCAGCTTTTACATATTCCTATTCTCTTTAAGCCACTCAACTATGACACATGTTTAAACACACACACACACACACACACACACACACACACACACACACACACACACACACACACACACACACACACACACACACACATATATATATACACCCCCCCCCCACATACACACATACACACAAACATACTGTATATATATATATATATATATATAAAACAGAGATATATATAATGTATGTGTTACAAAACATCAAGCCTATACTTTATGAAGACGATACACAGAATTTGAAATGATACGCATGCCTATTAATACAAGTAATTATTACACACTTAAGAGCATGTATGAGGGTGCAAAGGCGGCAGTACGTGTGGAGAGTGAGCAGAGCGAGTTCTTTGACCTGAATGTTGGTTTGAAACAGGGGTGTGTGATGTCCCCGTGGTTGTTTACTGTATATATGGATGGAGTTATGAAAGAAATACTATCAAGAGCAGTGGATGTTGGTGTATCGCTGAAAAGGGAGGGAATTGAGTGGAAGCTACCTATACTGCTGTTTGCGGATGATACAGTTCTGATGAGTGATAATGAATGGGAGTTGCAGGGTCTGGTAAATGAATTTGGAACAGTGTGCGAAAAACGGAATTTGAAGGTAAATACGGGGAAGAGCAAGGTTATGGTCTTCGAATGGGGTGAAGTCACAGAGTGTGAGGTGAAGCTGAACGGTCAGGCTATGGAGATCGTCAACTCTTTTAAGTATCTGGGCAGTGTGTTGAGTAAAGATGGGACTATGGATGAAGATTTGCGGGAGAGGGTACAACAGGGGAAGAGGGTTGTAGGAACGCTAAAAGCAGTAACAAGAAATAGGGTGGTCAGTATGGAAGTGAAGAAGTCCTTGCATGACAGTGTGGTAATCCCGACACTGACTTACGGAAGCGAAGCATGGACGTTGGTTGAGAGACTCAGACCAAGAGTGAGAGCAGTGGAAATGAATTACTTAAGGAGTGCGTGCGGAGTTACATGGAGGGATAGACAGACTAATGAGGAAGTAAGAAGGAGGTGTGGTGTGGAGGTAGATGTGCTGGAAAGTGTGAAAAGGAACAACTTGAGATGGTTCGGCCATATGGAACGTATGGAAAGTGAGAGAATGACTAAGAGGGTGTACGAGAGCGAGGTGGAGGGACAGAGGGGGAGAGGTAGACCGAATATGAGGTGGAAGGATGGAGTGAGGAACTACATGAACGAAGGCGGTGCTGGTTGGGGGGAGGGGCGTCGACTGACTGGGGACAGAGGTGCATGGGGGCGGTTCGTTCGTGGCCACCCCTTCGGGGATCGCGGCGTCAGGCAATAGATAGATAGATAGACTTATCTTCTTCGTTGAATTGTTTTATCAATGGCCATATAGTAATATTATAAGTATTGATTTGAATTATATTGATAGCTTAATTGATAGTTTAAAAATATGAAACATACTTGAAACTTTTCTACTTACTGACTACATTCTCATTGGAAGTGGTGCTCAAACAAAACCGAGAAATAATAAAATAAAGTTAAGCTTGTGTATTACTGGCATACAATCATATACAGTGACTCATTCAAGGGGAGATGGTTCACTTTTGGGGTGATTTTTTTTGCATGTATTCATAATTTTTCTAGTTCCCTCCCTAGACTTCCATCAAATTAAAAAACAAAAAAACATCCACTAGATCCCCTTGCTAGATTAATTTGTAAACTTTTCGGTAGAAAAATTTCCCGGCCAAAGGCCGGTTCTTCCAACATTACAGGCTCACTATCGTTCGCCAGGGAAAAAATCGACACCTAAATACCACGAAAGGTCTAAATAGTGACTACGAAATGGGCCGAAAGGTGTTAAAATTGTCAAAATAATGGGCTAAATGTCTTAAAATCTCAAAACTAATGGGGCTAAACATTAGGGAGAAAGTTGTCCAGAAAACCGGCCTATGTCCCCTTAAACTCTTCTCATTTTAAGATGTTAATAATTACTTAGTTCTTTAATTGGGAAATAGTTTTAATTTGAAGTTGATATGCTTCATCATTGAGTTGAAAATTAAGCATTGCAGTTACTGCCTAATTGCAAGAAAGTGCATAAAGTGGCTTGTATCGGGATGCTTCTTAGAAACATTAAATAAGGAAATATTAATGAGGAATTTCTGTAGATTAGCTATTCCTTATAAAGCACTAAGAAAGCAAGATCAGTTCTATAATGTGTAATTAATATAGAACAATACACTTAATTTTCAAATTTACGTTTTATTCCTAGACTTTAAAATTTAAGAATGCATCATATTATATTTTAATTTATAATACATTTTGTTACACTACACATACACACACACACACACACTAACACACACACACACACACTAACACACACACACACACACTAACACACACTAACACACACACACACACACACACACACACACACGCACACACACACACACACACACACACACACACACACACACACACACACACACACACACACACACACACACACACACACACACACACACACACACACAAATGAAGCCGTTCCTTCCTTAATTCCAGCCCCCAAACTCCACATACCATTGACCATAATGTTGTCAGTGCATTGCCTACTGTATATACCTGTTTTCCTGTATGTCCACCTTGTGTTATATTACCCTTCTTGCCCCATATCAGGCATGGTGGTGGTAGAGCTGGAGTAGTGGCAAGGAATGAGAGATCTTGGGGGTTTATTGTTTTATGACTGTAGTGTATGTGAGAGAGGCAGTGTGTGTGTGTGTGTGTGTGTGTGTGTGTGTGTGTGTGTGTGTGTGTGTGTGTGTGTGTGTGTGTGTGTGTGTGTGTGTGTGTGTGTGTGTGTGTGTGTGTGTGTGTGTGTGTGTGTGTGTGTGTGTGTGTGTGTGTGTGTGTGTGTGTGTGTGTGTGTGTGTGTGTGTGTGTGTGTGGAACAAAAAAATAGAAAGTCCCACCCCTTTCCCATTCTGAAGTGAGCCATTTTAGATTTGAAGAAGAGCGACCATTACTTGCATTACTGCATGTCCACAAACATTTCAGTAATGTAAGCATGTTTCCTTCTATTTGTTTTTCCTTTTTTTTAAATTAAAGTGACAATTACAAAGTGGTGTACAATCTATCTTATTCTAGTTCCCTTATAGTTTATCTTATTGTACCAGTACCTCCCTACATTCAACCTAGATGTTCCCCAATTCGGCCCTCCGCCACGACCATTTCAAAGTCCAAGTCTCTCACTCTTGTCCTCTTTAGTGGGGAGGACCTTGTACCCCTAAGACACAGGAGTGCAGACTTGAGAAGAGAGAAAGAGAGCCGGCATCTCATCCAAGTTAAGACTTGGCTTCTATGCTGGTGCTTTTGCTCCGATATTTGTTCAGCTAATCTGGCATAGAAGACACTTGCAGAAGGTCCCATTCCTCCCGACGATGAGAAGACCAGAGGAGTAAAGCTTCCTTGATCCCTGTTCAAAAAAAATCTTCATAAGCGCGTTTCTTCTCACTTTCGTTTCTCAAGTATGCCGCTTTGAGTCCTCGCTCACAATATGTTTGTGCTCTTGGGTTGAAGATTCTGATGTCGAAAAAAGCCTGTTGTCCCCACGTCCAAAAACCTCGAGCACTTACGTCCACTTTTACTTCATTTGAAGTATTTGTAGTATTGTGGGCCAAGCGCTGTCCGTCCATAGGCAGAAGGTCTGGTTCAATTCTGACATCATGGCACACCTCGTCCAGCATTTGTGCAGTGATGTCTCGTACTTCATCATGCCGGATACAGATGAATCCTCCTTTCTTACAGGTCATACAGTGGTCTGAGTTGTTTATTTCACCACATGAACATTTCAGCGGCAGGTTCGAAACTGGCCACCCATACTTCAAGGCTACGGCATCATTGAATTCTTGTTTATTTAAGCTGAAGCCTTTTTCCTTTATTGGTAATGAAGTGAGCCAATTTGAAGCCCCCGTGTTTTGTGCCATCTCAACTCTAATTTTTGGTTCTTCACTACATTCGGTCTTAATTTGTTCTAGGCTATGTTTCTGTCTCTCTTCTCTGCTCTTTGTTATTTCATGTCTTGCGTTTCGTTGTTCATCTTCGTCCACCATCATTTTCATTTTGCTCCCGTATTTTTTCTGTCAGAGACGTAGTAAGTTTAAGGGGAGATGGTTAACTTTTTGAGCGATTTGTGCATGTATTCATTATTTTTCTAGTTTCATCCCTAGACCTCCATCAAAATTAAAAAAACATCCATTAGATCCTTCTTCTAGATTAATTTGTACATTTTTCGGTAGATAAATGTCCCGGCCAAAGGCCGGTTCTTCCAACATTACAGGTTCACTGTCGTTCGCCAGGGAAAAAAATCGACACCTTAATAGCACGAAAGATCTAAATTTTGACTAAGAAATGGGGCGAAAGGTCTTAAAATCGACTAACTAATGGGGCAAACATCTTAACATCTGAAAACTAATGGGGCTAAACATAAGGGAGAAAGTGGTCCAGAAAAGAGGCTCGTCCCCTCTTAAGGGAATTTTGGTACTCATAAGGTGCAGCCTCCACTGGGTTTATGATCCCCATACCTCCGAACCTTGGCAGAAGAGCTAATAGATCTCTTAGCACTTGCGTGTGATGCCGTGCCTCTCTGTTAAAGCAGGTATGAATGCTCCACTGATTGCTTCTTCCAGCGGTTGGAGCATCTGTCCAATGTCAGGCACTGTTCTCATAAGAAAGGTCCATCTGTGCTTAACGCCATATGTGAAGGCAGTATATGCAGCATGTGGTTCAGATTTCGCAATGTCTGTCTGGGTTCTCACTTCCTTTACCCATTCTCCTACCTTTTTTCGTACATAGACTCTCCTGCATTCCTCTGTACCTATTACTGCTCCTAAATGGCGTTGACCCTCCTTTGTAATATTCACTCCTGTCTCGTCAACAATCTTCACCGCTTCTTCATATTGGTCTTCTTTCACAATTAGTACAGATTTACTAGCAATAGGATGGTACCCAATGACTGAGCCAACTGATTGTACTCTCCGCCACCATTCTTTGAGATCCCTTATTCTTCCTGCACCTGTGAGGTCATCAGCATACGCCACTTGTTTCACTCGGGTTTCCTCATGTTTAATTTTCTGCTGCAGAATAGATAGTGCCAGAGCGTACATTGCCATTGTCACTGGATATCCTTGCGTTGTTCCTTCATTTTATTTGATAATTTGTATTTCTTCCATCTCTGTGCTTCCCACTATATACAGGTTAGCTGGCTCCTTATAAGTGTTTTCTATGTACTTTGCGATGCTCGGGAATTTGATCTTGATGTTTTGAATGGCTGTCTCCCCATTAATGGTGTTAAATGCATTTGTTGCATCCACTAGCAGAACCACTTCACAATCATCCTCACCATACACCTTCCCCATTGCATGTATTGCTGCTTCTCCTCCGGCTTGCTGTCCTGCACATAATTGTAAGTTGCGCACTGCTCTTTGTACATCTTTTCTAAATACAGACATGATTGCTTTTCCTATAATCCTTCTAAGAACCTCCCCAATGCCTACTAGTCTAACTCCTGGATTCTTATTTAAAGGTATCAGGCGACATGCTGTCAGAGCTTCTATGTTCACGCATGGTGATGATGCAAGTTTCTTTGCAAGCATTGCTATTGCTTCACAAAGGTCACTCGCGGCAGAACCAAACTTGATTTGACTTAGGAAGATCCTCCAAGTCTTAGCATCTACACCTGATGAACCTGCTCCTCCCTGTGTTTTCAGCGCCTTTCTCCATACGAGGTCTCCAGTTATATTCTCATATATCACCGGGTCTGGAGGAACATATTCCCCTTCTAATTTGGCCTCATCACTTGCTGGTTTTGCTTCTGGGTGTTTCTCCTTGAGCTGGTCCAAGATGTTTTGATTCACTTCGTGCACCCCACTTGAGGCTTCCCCAGAGACCATTCTGACTGCCTGTGCCACTTTACCAATCCTCGTGCTATTTCCCACTGATCGTGCCATATCATCTGGTTTCCTCTTTCTTCGTTGTTTTGTTTTCAGTCTTTGCTGGATTGCTCGTACTTGGCTAAGAATTTTGTCTAACTCCCCGTTTTTCCACCACTCCATTCTCTGTTTCAGCGCTTTAGTGTTCTCATTAAGTTTTGCCTTTGGTCTTTTTCTTTGAAGGAACAACTGAGGGATATGAAAGAAGCTATCTTGATTACCACGTGCGCCAAAGGGGCATCCTGAACATAACATAGGATCATACGCCTGAGTTCCCCCAGCATGTCTTTTGCGGCCTCGCAAATCGGTAGTTCAAACTTATTATGTTGCCATTGTATCACTTCTGTATAAATTTCATTCACTAATGCTGTGAGTCTGTCACCAGAATGTCCCATCCATTCTCCACCGTTCATGTTTACATTACGAGGTCGTTCGTTCTGTTCATGATTTTCGATAATCTCCCTCTCATTATCTTCGTTTACACCGTTTTAATTATTTTGTTCCGCACCTCTGTTGTCTTGCGAATTATTGATTCCTTAATTTTCTTCTGCAGGCTGCAGTTGTTGATTGTTATTACCTGAATTGTACATCCCCATTAACTACATTGTCTATTTCACGGTTCATTTGTACTGCATCACTCACTGTATTTTGTCTTTCATCAGGATCATTCCTCGACTGGTACTGAGTTAATGCCATCTTGTCTTATTATCTTAAAAAAAAACGTGTCTATATGTGAGAGAGAGAGAGAGAGAGAGAGAGAGAGAGAGAGAGAGAGAGAGAGGGGAGGTGAGAGATAGAGAGAGAGGAGACGAGAGAGAGAGAGAGAGAGAGAGGAGGAGAGAGACGAGAGGAGAGAGGAGAGAGAGAGAGAGAGAGAGAGAGAGAGAGAGAGAGAGAGAGAGAGAGAGAGAGAGAGAGAGAGAGAGAGAGAGAGAGTTACATTGTATGTGTGCGTATGTAGACTATTCAGTTCTGTATGGATGTCTGTGTTTGAGAGTATTTTCTATATGATACTTCTATACAATAGCCTGTGTAGATCTTAAGACGACACTTCTGAATATCGTTGTAAGGGGCGAGCAAAGCTTTATTGGTTTACTGGTTTACTCTTCATAGGTTTTTATTTATACATAGAATAATGAATGTAAGGAACATATATTAGTAATGGTGACAGCAAGAGATACTCTTTGCATCTTGTTGAATTAGCATAAGAATTATACAAACTTAGCTATGAATAACGATCAGCAAAACGGCAAGGTATCGACATGGACAATGCATACAAATTGAAGTTAGTATTTACAAGGTGTTACTCCAAGAAGGCAATTGTGACCTTTATTAAGTTAAATAATAATGGGTGCGTGGTAGCTAGAGCAATAATAATGCATGTGTCCAGCGGGGTTGTAGGTTGTAATAAATTAAGATCATGAATTTACTCGGCGTGTGTGTGCAACGAGGGTTAAGTGTAATACGGCTAAGATTTAAGGATAGGGTGTGTTGTGTTTATAAGTATCTTCTTCGAGGGACTTATTAAAGGACTCTGAAAGTCAGAGATAATTGTATCTCCTCCTTTTGTCCAGAAGTGGTTGGGCCAGCGTAATGTGTAGAACGACCGTCTCGAGTCGGGATTGATAGTTCTCTCTTGCTCCGTCTCTGGGTTGCTTCGTTGACTGGGCGTAGTGAGAGGTCGATTTATTCTGACTAGAAGTTGGTAGAGCTGCTCATGCTGTTGCCGAGTTACTCAAGCTTAACCTTTGTGGGGTACTTAAGATGGGAGTTAGGATACCTCGTAACCAGAAGGGCGGAATGCTCACGCGGTTGGCCGAGAATCACAGGCCTACCAGAAAGAGGTACACAAGACAGGGATTAAGTAACTGCAATGACAGGGTGGATGGAGCTGCTCACATCCGTGCCAGAATATCCAGGCTTAACCCAAATGAGCTACTCAAAATGGGGGTTTGGGTGCCTCATAACCAGGACAAAGTTACTCACACCAGTGGTCGAGAATCTCGGAACTTAACCTAACGGAATAGCAAGAGAGGGACCTGTTGCGTTAGCAAAGTGAGCTGCCTTCCATACTGCTGCTGAACAGGTCTAATTTTATTTCTCTGTCTGATGCTTCATTCTTTCCCTGCCGCTCCCTTGGTGGCTGGTATTTAGACTGGTCTCGTCCGGGAGTCTTAGGAAGCAGTGAAATGAAAGGCAGCAGCAGAGGTGGCCCAGCTAGGAGATTTCCCGGGGCCTTGGGAGTCGTGGATTGCCCCGTTGCTTGCTCGTGTTTCTGGTTTCAGTCGAGGTGGAGCCAGGGTGAAAGAAGATGGGGCCGTTGTCTTTGTGTCCATAGAGCCTGCAGGTGGTGGCGTAGACTCCTGGATTTAGCTATTTTTTGCACCTGTGCCTCTAGATTCGGCATTACAGATTTAATTAAACTTATGTACAGTATATAATATATATATAGATATATAGATAGATAGATAGATATAAATATATTGTATATATGCTTACACTTCTGTACGCTTATTTGTGCTTGTATGTGTGTGAATACATATACTGTATTTATGTCTACTGTACAGTATGTACACATGAATTGACCACATGAGTTTGTATCCACCTAGGGATTTTTTGTATGGAAGGCTTGGTAATGTGATCGATATAATTATAATAATAACTTGCTATCAAGCCGCTAATTGGCCATATTGCTTAACGACCGCATAAAAATATACCCTTCTAATTCAACCATACTAAATTTCCTTCCATTCATAAAATCCCGGCGTGTATTATAAATTCACTAGGACAACTGTACATGTGTGGTGTGTGGGTGTATTCCCCAAGGGTTAGTTCTGTTATGAATGTAGAAAGTGTGAATGTCATTGTACAGTCGCGCTAATAAGTCATGTCCCCGCTGTCATTACGTTTGGCTTGCTCTGTGCTGTATTAATGTCTGTCAGATGTTGAATAGGGTGGGTAAGTGTAGGTACATGTTTGTATATTTCACTCGATATGAAGAAATGAAGCTTAATTATTGCTGATGCCAATTGTTCATCAAAACATACTTGGTGCCGAAACATCACTTATTAGGCCGACTGTACCTCAAATTTGCATATCCCCCCCTCTCTCCGACCTACATACTCCTAAACACCTGTGGAATCTATTGTTCTATTTACCTTATACTATTATAGTTTTCCTATGTATTCACTCTTGTAGGTACATAATTTTCAAGCTTTATTCTATAGTTAACCTACTGTTTTTTACGTACTAAATGTACTAAAATACATTTCATATTTATTTATTTATACATTTATATATGTATATATATTTGTTACTTATTAATGATGTAGGGCTGTTTTTTACATGTTTCCATCAAAGTATTTGCCAGCATCCAGGCAGCCCTGCATTTGGCCCTAAAGGCGATGTGACAGGAGCGCTTTTACCGTCAATTTTCGATGAGCAAGTTTTTTACTCATATACTATTTTTTTACTCATATACTAGTTTGTTACTCATATACTAGTTTTTTACTCATATACTAGTTTTTTACTCATATACTAGTTTTTTACTCATATACTAGTGTTTTACTCATATACTAGTGTTTTACTCATATACTAGTTTTTTTACTCATATACTAGTTTGTTACTCATATACTAGTTTTTTACTCATATACTAGTTTTTTACTCATATACTAGTTTTTTACTCATATACTAGTGTTTTACTCGTATACTAGTGTTTTACTCATATACTAGTTTGTTTACTCATACTAGTTTGTTACTCATATACTAGTTTTTTACTCATATACTAGTTTTTTACTTATATACTAGTTTTTACTCATATACTAGTTTTTTACTCATATACTAGTGTTTTACTTGTATACTAGTGTTTTACTCATATACTAGTTTTTTACTCATATACTATTTTTTTACTCATATACTAGTTTTTTTACTCATATACTAGTTTGTTACTCATATACTAGTTTTTTACTCATATACTAGTTTTTTACTCACATACTAGTTTTTTACTCATATACTAGTTTTTTACTCATATACTAGTTTTTGGTATTTTCGCATTGGAATCAGCAGCTAGACTGAATGTTAATAATTTTAACCCGAAAAATGTGATAGGTCTGTTTATTACAGCGCAACCAGTGCAAAAGATTTCAATTCGATTCGGAAAGAATTAGTTACAGCTACCATCATCATCACTCCTCTCTCCCATCCCACCATAATCACCCCTCTCTACCATCCTACCACCACCATCACCCCTCTCTACCATTCCACCAACATCATCACCCCTCTCTACCATCCCACCAACATCATCACCCCTGTCTACCATCCCACCATCATCACCTCTCTCTACCATCCCACCATCATCACCCCTCTCTACCATCCCACCACCATCACCCCTGTCTACCATCCCACCACCATCACCCCTGTCTACCATCCCACCATCATCACCCCTCTCTACCATCCCACCATCATCACCTCTCTCTACCATCCCACCATCATCACCCCTCTCTACCATCCCACCACCATCACCCCTGTCTACCATCCCACCATCATCACCCCTCTCTCCCATCCTACCATCATCAACCCCTCTCTACCATCCCACCAACATCATCACCCCTCTCTAACATCCCACCATCATCACCCATCTCTCCCATCATCACCCCTCTCTACCATCCCACCATCATCACCCCTCTCTACCATCCCACCACCATCACCCCTCTCTAACATCCCACCATCATCACCCCTCTCTCCCATCCTACCATCATCACCCCTCTCTACCATCCCACCATCATCACCCCTCTCTACCATCCCACCATCATCACCCCTCTCTACCATCCCACCATCATCACCCCTCTCTACCATCCCACCATCATCACCCCTCTCTACCATCCCACCATCATCACCCTTCTCTACCATCCCACCATCATCACCCCTCTCTACCATCCTACCATCATCACCCCTCTCTCCCATCCTACCATCATCACCCCTCTCTACCATCCCACCATCATCACCCCTCTCTACCATCCCACCATCATCACCCCTCTCTACCATCCCACCATCATCACCCCTCTCTACCATCCCACCATCATCACCCCTCTCTACCATCCCACCATCATCACCCCTCTCTACCATCCCACCATCATCATCAGCCCTCTCCCATCCCACCATCACCCCTCTCTACCATCATCACCCCTCTCTACCATCCCACCACCATCATCCCTCTCTACCATCCCACCATCATCACCCCTCTCTACCATCCCACCATCATCACCCCTCTCTACCATCCCACCATCATCACCCCTCTCTACCATCCCACCATCATCACCCCTGTTTACCATCCCACCATCATCACCCCTCTCTACCATCCCACCATCATCACCCCTCTCTACCATCCCACCATCATCACCTCTCTACCATCCCACCATCATCACCTCTCTCTCCCACCCCCCCATCATCACCCCTCTCTACCATCCCACCATCATCACCCCTCTCTCCCATCCTACCATCATCACCCCTCTCTCCCACCCCACCATCATCACCTCTCTCTACCATCCCACCATCATCACCCCTCTCTCCCACCCCACCATCATCTTCTCCCACCTCACCATCATCACCTCTCTCAACCATCCCACCATCATCATGCCTCTCTACCATACCACCATCATCACCCCTCTCTACCATCCCACAATCATCACCTCTCTCTACCATCCCACCATCATCACCCCTCTCTCCCATCCTACCATCATCACCCCTCTCTCCCACCCCACCCATCATCATCTCCCACCCCACCCATCATCATCTCCCACCCCACCATCATCACCCTCTCTCCCATCCTTCACAATACTTCCCCAGCTCCCCTATTTTCTCTGTCTTGTTGACCTGACCTGTGGCCCTCCTCTCCCCACGGTGCTATCTAACACCCCGGGGAGCCCTGTCCTCACCCCGGTGGCTGAATAACATTACTGTTCAGGGGGGAGAAGAAGAGGGAGAAGAAGAGGGAGAGAGGAATGGGAGGTGTGTGTCTGTGTCCGAGAGAGAGAGAGAGAGAGAGAGAGATTTGATTTGATTTGATTTTGCCCCGAGGGGCGAGTTTATTGAGCAGCGCCCCCCATCCTGTGAGGGGACAACCACTAGTAAGGCGATACATACTGCTCAAAGAGCCATTATTCCACTGAAACAACAGCATCGTCGTCTGGTTACATTCATATTTGTGTTTATAAGTCAGGTTGGCATTATTCAGATGCGTTATTATAGTTTCCTCATTTAATTGTCACATGGTCTGTATATACGTATTTCATTAAAAAAAAAAAAAAAAAAAAAAAAAAAAAAAAAAAAAAAAAAAAGCAAGCAAGCAAGCAAGCTTGTAGTGACTGAATTATTAATTGACAGGTTGTAAATAATAGCACTACAGAACTAGTGCAATCGTATGAGGAGACTATTCATATTTTCCTTACATCAATGATTATTGAGATCATAGTTAGCTGAATACAATTATTACAAAAATAGGCAATGGTATAAATCAACATAATACATAATTTAATACAGGCGGACATAATCATGATCGGGTTCGTTGTGCACTGGGAGCTAAGGTGTCTTGAGATCGCCTCGTACCCACACACAACGAACGTATTATAGTCTGCATGGTTGGTATCTAATTGAATATACTTAGTGAGTATTTCAAGAATGTCAGGGGGTAAGGAAATGTGATTTGTATATTAGAAGACTGTGATTAACGAGACGTGTAACATGTGGAGGGAGGTGGTAGAAAGAGAGGGATCTCGTTGGGGGTGGAAGTTTCGCTCCCAGGAATTTTCGTTCCTGTGGTATTTCAATAATAATATAATAATAATAATAATAATAAGGGGACAACCACTGGTAAGGCAATACATACTGCTCAAAGAGCATTATTCTACTGTAGCAACAGTATCGTCGTCTGGTGTTATTATAGTTTCCTCATTTGATTGCCACATATGCTGTATATACGTGCTCATGAAAAAAAAAAAAAAAAAAAAAAAAATGACTGAATTATTAATTGACAGGTAAATAATAGCACTACAAAACTAGTGCAATCATATGAGGAGGCTATTCATGTTTTCTTACATCAATGGTTATTGAGATCATAGGTAGCTGAATACAATTATTACATACAAGATGTGACTAATATTTCGAACTACATTAATTATTATGCAATAATAGTACCACAAATATATTACAATCATATGAGGGACACTTCACATTCTTCATTACATCAACGGTTATTGAGGTCATAGTTAGCTGAATACAAGAGTCACATACATAATGTGACTATATTACCAACTACCGAAGTTATAATGGAATTATAGTAATACAAATATTTTACAAAGATGAGTTACATGGTTCAAATTCTTATTACAATAATGGTTATTGAGGGGATAGTTAGCGCAATATGACCAGTGGAGAAGTTTACATGCCGATAGTAATATAATATTTAGTAGGGTGTGTGGTTATGAGAGAGAGGGAGGGGGGTTGTAGGAGGTAGAGGAATGGGTGGGAGAGTAGGGGGGGGGGGGGGGGAGGAGGAGGAGGTAAGGTACTCCAGGGAGGAGGAAAGTGTGAGAGGGGAGGTGTGTGAGTGTGTATGTCCCTTCTTAAACATCCTAGAGGGACCCTACCCAGAGAGAGAGAGAGAGAGTATTAGAGAGGAAGACAGTGTGATCGGGTATAAATGTATAGAGTATTATCATGTACTATACTATAATATCACTGTCCACTACCAACCATCTTCTGCTATAGCTCTTGTTAACACCTTGTTCCTTTCTTATCCCTGGAATAGGTCCACCAAATTATCAACTAATCTTCTCCTCCCCCCCCCCCCCCCACCTTTCTCTCTCTCTCTCTCTCTCTCTCTCTCTCTCTCTACACACACACACACACATACATGCCTTCTGCTATTTACTTTCAAATCATTTTTTTTTTTTTTTTTTTTACTATTAGCTGCGTTGCGTCATTTGCATTTTGCTTATTTCGTTTATTTTAGCCTCACAGTGCTTTGATTATGCAAATTAACATCTGTTATATTGCAGTAATAATGAGATTTGTTAAGGGCTTGAGCTTAGTTCGTCAGGTTTTCGAATTGTTTTTCCAATTTTCCCCATAATGTTCTGGTTTTCCTAAGCCTGATGCCATTCGCTCGAATCGATTTAACCCCTGGTATACCGGCGACGTCTTCATAATGTTATTGTAGCTATATTTTGACGAGTTTGTGCTGTTTAAGAAGGATCTGTGGCAGTAAAAAGGATTAAGTGAGATAGTTCGAAGCCTGTTAATTGTTGGAGGCCCTTATTAAACTGAATAGAATCTTCTAATATTAGCCAGGATATAGTTAAAAGGACATACCGGTAGCCGGTACAGAAGGGGTTAATAATTCAACTCCCTATACGTCTGATTTTCTGATTTGCATGTTTTAAGTTATATTCCAAAGATTTTTCAATTTCACAATCTAATCTGCATCCACGTCCAAGTTTAGTTTTTTTTCCATGGAATTTCATTTTTAAAGGCAGAATCTCTAGAGGAATATTTCATCAGTAATATTTATGTAGCAATGTCTCGAGATTATTTAGCATTAATATGGACATTTGGACTGACGTGAGAAACTTTTTAGTGGTTCAACTAACAAAAGAAATAAACAAAACTCACATTTGGTAGTTGTCAGACAAGATTTGAAAAGACACTGTCGATAAATGCAAGTTTGAATCCATATGTTTGTGTGTTATTGGAACATGATCGTCCTCTCTCATTGTTACACTCGGATGCCGTAGTCTCTTGCCCACTTCTAATTATTTGTGAACTTGACCTATTTCCAATTATGGAAGTATATCTCTGGCAATGTGTTTATGCATATAATGTATATACATCAACAACAAAACTTTAATACTATTTATTGAAAACAAAAAAAATTACCCAAAAATCAATCCAGATAGTGTATAATTGCATAAAGCTAAACATAGAAGGTTCAGGAATGCTTATGAGAGGGCTAGAGACTACTGACTAGGGTATCCAAGAGTACCTACTTATCTGCTCTTATTCAAGCAATGGTTGGTTTCCAGTTTAGTTACTCCATTTTCTCCATTCTTATCAAATCTTGAAGTCCTACGTTATTCCCAATAATATAGCAAAATGTTACTACTACTCCTTGTTAGTATTTTATCCTTTTTTCTTACAAAATTTACATTTACTCTCCATATACTAATTTCCTCTTCTCACATTCTTCTTTCTGCCTTCTCATTTTCTTTCACCCTTTCCCCGTCAGTCTCTCTCTCTCTCTCTCTCTCTCTCTCTCTCTTTTCTATCCTTTAACTTTCCTTTTCTATCGGATATGCCATCTCTACTAGAATTAAGTCCTGACCACCTCGTTTGGATCGTAAGGTCTGTGTGGCCAGTGTATCTATGTAAATCTATGTAAATCTTCCCTCCTGTCCACACCTCCACCCCCCGCCGCGCCCCCATGACAGATGTATGAATGGTGGTGGTTGTTGTGATGGTGGTAGTTGTTGTTGTTGTGGTCTGGTTACGGTGCTGTTAAATGGTGGTGGTGAGACACGAGTTAGTTTCTAAGGAGATATTGTCCGGGTTTGTATACTGTGTGTCTCTAGCTCCTTATTATTAGTCACCGCCGCCGCTGTGTGTGTGTGTGTGTGTGTGTGTGTGTGTGTGTGTGTGTGTGTGTGTGTGTGTGTGTGTGTGTGTGTGTGTGTGTGTGTGTGTGTGTGTGTGTGTGTGTGTGTGTGTGTGTGTGTGTGTGTGTGTGTGTGTGTGTGTGTGTGTGTGTGTGTTACTCAGTTACTTGTTCGTCAAGGGGAATCCACGCAATGCGAGCTAAGCTCATTATTATCGCGCCTCCTTAACTGGGAATGTATTGCGTGAAATGCATGTTAAGTGTTTTATGTACTGTTGGAATGGCTGTGGATGTGTGTGTAATCTGTATTTAGCCAATTGGCGACATCGGAAACGAAGGCTTAGGGTGGATCTGTATGGTACCATTCTCACTATAGACGGTACCGTCTCGCCCGAAGGCTTAGGTAGCCATCAGCTTAGGTGAACCATATGATACCCATCTCGCCTTGTACCATTTTTGCCATTTTGCCAACCCCAGATGGGACGTCACAACGTCGTCCACTTATTCCAGGTACCTATTTACAGCTAGGTGAACTGAGGCTAACACATGAAAGGAGACAAGCCCAATTTGTCTCCGCCCGGCCGGGGATTGAACCCCCGACCCCTCGTGTGTGAGACGAGAGCTCTACCTACTAGGCTACGGGGTGTGTGTGTGTGTGTGTGTGTGTGTGTGTGTGTGTGTGTGTGTCATTAGAATGTTTTAAGGGAGCCCACCTCGTTTTTTGTTTCTTTCTCTCCCTCTCTCTTTGACTTGTATCCATTTGGCCCCATTCAGCCTACTGTTTTAAGACGTTTACCCCCATCCAGGTGTGAATATTTTCATGGCGAGCGGTAGCGAGACAGCATATATATATTTCTGTTTTGACAGCAAGCTAAATTTGTAAATTTGTCGATAGAAAAATGTCTCTGGGGAAGCCGGAATTGTCCATACAATGCTGGTTCGCTATCGCTCGCCAGGAAGAAATCGACACCTGGATGGGGATAAACGTCTTAAAACAGTTGGCTGAATGGAGTCGAATGGATACAAGCTGAGAAAAGGAGAGAAAGACAAAAACAACAGATGACGCCCATTAACCTATTCCGTACCAGCGACGTCTTCTTAATTACAGGTTAGCTTTATGTAGACGATTGTGTGCAGCTTATGAAGGTTCTGTTCTGTGGTAGTGAAAAGGGTTAAGGGGGGTGACCTGCTTTTTGTTATTTCTGTTCTTTTCTCTTTCTCTGGCTTGTATCCATTTGCCCCCATTCAGCCTACTGTTTTAAGACGTTTATCCCCAGCCAGGTGTCAATTTTTTATTTTTGTTTGACAGCAGGCTAAATTTGTAAATTTTTCAATAGAAAAATGTCAACGGCGAAGCCGGATTTCTTCATATAATGCTGGCTCGCTATCGCTCGCCAGGAAGAAATCGACACTTAGATGGGGATAAACGTCTTAAAATAGTTGGCTGAATAGGGCCGAATGGATACAAGCCAGAGAAAAAGAGAAAAGGACAGAAATAACAAAAAGCAAGTCACCCCCCCCCCCCTTAAGTGAGATAGTTCAAAGCCTGTTAATTGCCGGAGACCCATTTTAAGCTGAATAACATTGTTGCATCTCTCTCGCTATTCTATCGCTACTATAATAATCAGTGTTCCTCAGAGCTATCCCAGTGCATACCACCTCCTTTACGTAGGGCACGTGGTACCCGTCTTGCAACTCAATCCCACCCCTACTCTGTGCAACTCTCCAACCCAAGATTGAAACGTTACTCTCAAACTTTCTTCTACTCAACATCTGAGCTCTGGAACTCTCTCCCAGAATCAGTCTTTCCCTCTTCCTATGACTTAAATTGCTTCAAACTCCGTGTGTCCAGGCATTTTGGCTCGAACGTCCCTTGATTTTGGCCCTGTCACTCTTTCAACTATGGGGGAGGCACTCGCTATAGGCAGTTATGCCTTTTGCCTCCCTCAATCACATAGAAAAAAAAAAAAAAATACTAGCAGCCAAAACCACATTAATAGGACAGCACCGGTTAAAAGCGAATATTAGGATTTAGATGCAAATTGGTGAGGACCTGCGTTGAATACCTGAATTTTCATTGGGGGTGTTTGGTGTTGTGGTGAAATTAATAAAATATAGATTAACACTATTAGCCTTTACCCATTATCCGTTGACCCCCCCCTCCCCTCACCTCCCGATCTATTTATTTGTACTTAGTGGGGGGAGGGGGGGGGGGGTTACCGTTTTGTTTTTATATTTCTCTCCTTTTCTCTCTTTCAATAGCTTGTATCCATTCGGCCCCATTCAGCCAACTGTTTTTAAGACGTTTATTCCCATCTAGGTGTCGATTTCTTCCTGGCGAGCGATAGTGAGCCAGCATTGTATGGAGAAATCCAGCTTCCCGGAGACATTTTGCTATCGAAAAATTTACAAATTTAGCTTGCTGTCAAAAAATAAAAAATAAATAAATATATATATATATATGCTGGCTCGCTGCCGCTCGCCAGGAATAATATTGACACCTGGATGGGGGCAAACGTCTTAAAACAGTAGGCTGAATGGGGCCGAATGGATAAAAGCCAAATATAGAGTACCATAAGTGATAGTAGAGTAGGCCGCCAGCATCAAAGCAGACTTCATCTCAAAAGGTTCACTCTGATTTATTTTCGTCATGGCTTGTCAATGTTCCTCAGTACTTGTTTGAAAATAGGCTAGTATTTCATTAAATATATTGTGGAAGCGTCAGGTGGATTAAAGCATGGACACTCTCTCTCTCTGCCGCAATGTTGCATCTCTCTCGCTATTCTATCGTTACTATAATAATCAGAGCTTTCCCAGTGTATACCACCTCCTCTACGTAGGGCACGTGGTACCCGTCTTGCAACACAATCCCACCCCTACTCTGTGCAACTCTCCAACCCGAGAGTGAAACGTTACTCTCAAACTTTCTTCTATTCAACAGCCGAGCTCTGGATTTCTCTCCCAAAATCAGTCTTTCCCTCTTCCTATGACTTAAATTGCTTCAAACTCCGTGTGACCAGGCATTTTGGCTCGAACGTCCCTTGATGTTGGCCCTGTCACTCTTTCAAATATGGGGGAGGCACTCGCTACAGGCTGTTCTGCCTTTTGCCTCACTCACATAGAAAAATAAATAAAACCGTCCAGACTGTCGGTGGTTCGAGTCCAGTTGGGAGTATAAATATATTTAGTAGCTCATATACTTGAGATATACTTGATAATTATATATATATATATATATATATATATATATATATATATATATATATATATATATATATATATATATATATATATATATATATATATATTCTCTTTTAAACAGACGAGGTTAAAGGCAATAGCAGTTTCAGCATTCAGGATTTTATTGTTACAGCTTTCAATAGTTCTAACAATTTTCCTCCTGAACAAAGGCTTAAATTGCCTCTACATTTCCAAGCCGGGACCCCACCGAAAACGCCTTGAAATTGAAGTCCTACTGGATGACATCCTACGATCCCAGAAAGACGGCAAGATCACCACCACCCCAGCCCTACAACCCACCCTACTAGCAGAAGCCGCCAAAACCAGGGGATCCCACCAAAGCAAGCTCCTCAACAAACACCACTTCAAAGCCGCTAAACAACTTAAAGAGAACCCCAACATCATCATCCGACGAGCTGATAAGGCCTCCTGCCTTGTGATACACGGAAAAGAAGATTACCTACGGAAAATGGACGACATTCTTAGTGATAAAAACAAATTCAAAAGGATCACTCGCAACCCTACTGACGAAATAAAAAGGAAAGCCAACACCACCATCACTGCTATCAACGCCAAAGCCGATGGCGTACACCTGAAGAAACTCATCGGCGAATTCACCCCAGGTTATGCTTACGGTACTATAAAAACCCACAAACCCGGGAACCCCCTCCGCCCCATCATATCACAGATCCCTACTGCTACCTACCAGACCGCCAAGGCCCTGAACAAACTCCTCACCCCTTTTGTTCCTCGGCAATACAACCTCAACTCTGCTTATGACTTCCTAGAAATTCTACGAGATGCCCCCCCAGCTAACGACCACATCATCGCCTCCCTCGACGTAGAGAGTTTGTTTACCAACGTGCCAGTTGACAAGACCATAGATTTTATCCTACGTCGAGTTTACCACTGCCCTAATACATCCTGGACATCCCAGAGAAGGCCCTGAAGACGCTCTTGGAACTATGTACCAAGGAGTCCCCTTTCCTCTGCCCCCGCGGGAATATGTACCAGCAAATCGACGGTGTAGCGATGGGAAGCCCCCTGGGGGTCCTGTTTGCCAATTTCTTCATGGGAACTATCGAAGAGGAACTCCTGGCTGCCCACTGGCCCACTGTCTACTGCAGGTACATCGATGATATCTTCGTGCGGGTGAAGGACCTGGGCGAACTCAGGGACCTCCAGCAGCGCTTCATGGCCGCCTCCGGACTCAACTTCACTTACGAAGAAACCACCGATGGACATCTACCCTTCCTCGACCTCCTTGTCTCCCTCCACGACCACGGCTTCAAAACTACAGTGTACACCAAACCTACTAACAATGGCCAATGTCTTAATGGGGAAAGTGAATGCCCTATACGATACCATCAGTCCACCATCGCCCCCTATGTCAGGAGAGCCCTCACCCATTGCACCACCTGGAATAACACACACAATGAACTGGAAAGGCTCACCCAGGTCCTAGTCAACAATGGGTATTCCAACACTGACGTCACCAATGCTATCAACCACCACCTAGAAAAATGGTACAAACAAGACCCCCCCTAGCACCAACCCGGCCAATGACATTACATTTTTCTACAGAAACTACATGTCTTCCGACCACACAACAGACGAATCCATTATGAAAGAAATAATTCACAAAAACGTCCTCCCCACCAACACTGACAATAAAATAAAACTCATTATTTACTACAAATCTCCTAAGACCTCCAACCTTGTCCTCCGTAACCGCCCCATTTCCACCAACCAACCGAAAGACTATCATGTGATATACCAGCATATTTGCACCTCTGGGGACTGTGGACCCCTATCCTATGTTGGAATGACACAAACTCACCTTTCCCGTCGACTAGCCCTCCACCTTCAATCTGGCGCTATAAAAGATCACTATCAAGCCCCCCACCATCTTGCCCTAACTCGCGCCGACCTAGACAAACAAACCACCATACTCGACAAAGAATCAGACCCCAGAAGATTGGCTATTTTAGAAGCTCTATACATCCAAACACTCAACCCCAGCATCAACAACCAAACTCAAGACCTTCAAATTCTTCCTTCAGGCAAACGCTACAGGCATACTGCCCCCCTTCCTCTCGCCCTGTGCCCCCCTCCCTTACCCTTCCGCGCTCAGCACACAACTGACAACACCAACCAATCACAGCCACCCACAGCCAACAACCAACCACCGATAAGATTTAGTGCCCGCCTCGCGAATAGACTGCCTTCCACCAATGAACAGCCACCCCACACCCAGTAGCTCCGCCCACCTCCCTATTCTTGATCCTCGAATTTTGTATAAATATGATGGTTTGTCCCTATTCTAATCATTACCTCTCCATTCCCTGAAGTTGCAAGATGTTTACTTGTGAAACGTTGGATCCACCATGAATTTTGCTAACCTGTTGTACCTCATCTCTGAACCCCAGAGGAAATTTTTTAGAACTATTGAAAGCTGTAACAATAAAATCCTGAATGCTGAAACTGCTATTGCCTTTAACCTCGTCTGTTTAAAAGAGAATCTATTACCTGGCTATACTAATATATATATATATATATATATATACACTATATATATATATATATATATATATATATATATATATATATATATATATATATATATATATATATACACACACACGCGCGCATACAGCATATATAAAACCTTTTCTCGACATTTTCAAAGGTTTTTGTATGGTGCAGGATTTGGAGCATTGTTTATACTCTTACAATTAAGAGCCAGTAACTGGTATCGGGTCTGGAAAATATTGACTTAGCTGGCGCGTGCCTCCTCTGACCAATGGCGGCCTTCTGAGCATGATTACAGGAAGTGATAAGATAGATTGATAGATAGATAAATAGGTACGTTCTGTACACACAGACACGCACATTATTTATACTATATATATATACGGTATATATCGTTCGTGGCCACCCGGATCACAGCGTCCGGCAATAGATAGATAGATAGATAGACAATAATTTAACTTGCCATTTGGAATAACACGTGACTTCATTGTGTTGATTTGTTGAATCTATACGCTTTAAGGGGAGTCACCTGCTTGTTTTTTATCTTTCTCTCTTCTCTCTTTCTCTGACTTGTAGCCATTTGGCCCCATTCAGCCAACTGTTTTAAGACGTTTATCCCCATGCAGGTGTCAATTTTTTCCTGGCGAGCGATAGAGAGCCAGCAATGTAAGGAGAAATCCGGCTTCGCCGGAGACATTTTTCTATCGAAAAATTTACAAATTTCGCTTGTTGTAAAACAAAAATATATATATGGTGGTTCGCTACCACTCGCCAGAAAAATATTGACACCTGGATGGGTGTAAACGTCTTAAAAACAGTAGGCTGAATGGGGCCGAATGGATACAAGCCAAAGAGAGAGGGAGAGACAGATAAAAAAAGCGAGGTGACCCCCCTTAAGCCTATAGTATATACAGAGGTAGGGTTGGAACATTAACAAGATGAGACAGATCTATTACCCAGCATGCTCAGGGTGTGATCGTATAGTTGGTAACAAATGACGGTGGAACTTGGGGCTGGAATGGCCTCTGTCACCAAAAAATACTTTACCACGAATACAAAGCAAATATAAAACAAGAAGTGGGAGTGGAGAAGTTTTGTGTGTTCTGTGGTTCTGCGGGTCACCTTGTTTATGTAGGACAAACGGTTAGCATATAATTATACAGTATATATATATATATATATTTATATAGTGTGTGTATGTGTGTGTGTGTGTGTGTGTGTGTGTGTGTGTGTGTGTGTGTATGTGCGCGTGCGTGCGTGTACTCGTAATTGTAGTACACTGGATTTGAGTCTTTGGCTCGTATTATCCCGCTTCCTAGACCATTATTACCTATGACAACAACCCTCTTCCATGCTCAAGGGAGATGGTAACCGCCGGCTTCCAACTCAGTAAAACTTCACCAACCAAAGCGAGCAACTGAGCTAGTCACATAAGTGCGCGCGCGTGTTTGTGTTTATGTGTGTGTGTGTGTGTGTAGCTTCTAAACACGAGCAGTTCTAGAGGCAAAAGCATATGCTAATATAAATGATATGCTCCTACAATCTGCATTCTTAAAATGTTGTAGTGTTGAATCGTGTAGCCCCTATCAATACATGAATCGTGTAGCCCCTATCAATACATTAATCGTGTAGCCTCTATCAATACATGAATCGTGTAGCCCCTATCAATACATTAATCGTGTAGCCCCTATCAATACATTAATCGTGTAGCCTCTATCAATACATTAATCGTGTAGCCCCTATCAATACATTAATCGTGTAGCCCCTATCAATACATTAATCGTGTAGCCCCTATCAATACATTAATCGTGTAGCCCCTATCAATACATTAATTTTGCAGTGTGTGAATGGTCGTAAGCAATCGAAGGGCCAAGGACGATTCCAGTTAACCATTCAACTTCCGCAGATTCTTCCTAAGCTTGATAGCATAATTAATATTAGCCATAACCAAATGAAAGGATGCGTCATGGTATACTGAAAGGGTTACACAAGATCTAATAATTCACAGCAGCACACGGGCCTCATTTTTACGACAATGTACACTCGGATACGGTACCATAGTTTCTAGTCCACTCATAGGAATTCGTGGACCCCCTATGTATTTCTGTATGCAATTATACCTATATGGATTGATTTTTGGATATAACTAGCTGTTCAATAAATAGGAAATATAGTTTTGTAGTTGATTTATAGAAAAAAATATATTAATAAATTGGTTTCCAGAGATGTACTTCCATAATTAGAAATAGGTCAAGTCCACGAATGTTTATGAGTGGGCTAGAGACTATGGTATCCGAGTGTACCAAGGGTGTTCTTGCATATATGACCCCGGAGCCCTTTCGTAATGATAATAACAGTTAAGCTGGTATCACACGAGCGCATTTTTACTCAACATTTAACCTCAACACTGGTCTGGCAGCTTATGAAGTAAACATATATAATATTTCGGTTGCCTAAGTTCATCTATCACCCGTCTAGTTTCCGATACCAGTGCAAAATATTCCAGAAATGTTGCCATAATAATGTTGATCATAGAATGTTGACTATAAAAGCTCTCGTGTGATACCGGCTTTAGACTGAAGTTATAAGAGCATCATGTTGTTAGCTGAACTCTGATCAAACTTTAATATCAAAGCTACCAGATAACAATAGCCCTATAAACCACCGGAAAACCCCCGCTCGTGTGACACTCCCTTAAAAGTTTGCCGGCAATATTGCTTGTGTGATGCTACCTTAAGGGGGGTTAACGGGGGATTATCTAAATCCCCTTCTCGCTCCTGCTTAGCCCTATTAGTTACGAGTTTGTTAGACGTTTGCCCCATTAGTTTGGCAATTTTAAGATCTTTTGCCCAATTTATTTGCCAAAAATAAGACCTTTCATCCAATTTAGGTGTCGGTTTTATCCGGGTGAGCGAATCGGCCTTTGGCCGAGAAATTTTTCTATCGAAAATTGTACAAATTTATCTTAAAGGGGGGGTCTTGGGAGTATTTTGTTTAAACTTGATAGAGGTCTAGGGAAGAGACTAAAAAGATTATAAAATTATCAATATATAAGCAAATATACTGTATATTAAAACTGCCACAACACAAACAGCAATAATTATGAATAGTCGAGGTTATAAGGTTAGATTACTGTAGATTAGGCTAGAGTAAGTTACTTTATATTTGGTTAGGTCAGGTTTGTTTAGGGTAGAGTAGGTTTAGTAAGGTTGGTATGCTGAGTGAACTTAGGTTAGGAAATTATGGTTGTGGATGTGTGTGTGTGTGTGTGTGTGTGTGTGTGTGTGTGTGTGTGTGTGTGTGTGTGTGTGTGTTACTCAGTTACTTGTTCGTCAATGGGAATCCACGCAATGCGAGCTAAGCTCATTATTATCGCGCCTCCTTAACTGGGAATGTATTGCGTGAAATGCATGTTAAGTGTTTTATGTACTGTTGGAATGGCTGTGGATGTGTGTGTAGTCTGTATTTAGCCAATTGGCGACATCGGAAACGAAGGCTTAGGGTGGATCTGTATGGTACCATTCTCACTATAGACGGTACCGTCTCGCCCGAAGGCTTAGGTAGCCATCAGCTTAGGTGAACCATATGATACCCATCTCGCCTTGTACCATTTTTGCCAACCCCAGATGGGACGTCACAACGTCGTCCACTTATTCCAGGTACCTATTTACAGCTAGGTGAACTGAGGCTAACACATGAAAGGAGACAAGCCCAATTTGTCTCCGCCCGGCCGGGGATTGAACCCCCGACCCCTCGTGTGTGAGACGAGAGCTCTACCTACTAGGCTACGGGCTGTGTATGTGTGTGTGTGTGTGTGTGTGTGTGTGTGTGTGTGTGTGTGTGTGTGTGTGTGTGTGTGTGTGTGTGTGTGTGTGTGTGTGTAATTCACTCACTTGTTCGTCAAGGGGAATCCACGCAATGCGAGCTAAGCTCATTATTATCGCGCCTCCTTAACTGGGAATGTATTGCGTGAAATGCATGTTAAGTGTTTTTGTATCGTTGGAATGGCTGTGGATCTGTGTGTAGTCTGTATTTTAGCCAATTGGCGACATCTGGAAACGAAGGCTTAGGGTTAATCTGTACGGTACCATTCTCACTACGGTACCAGTCTCACCCAAAGGGTTAGGTTGACCAGTAGCTTAGGTTGACCAGTAGCTTAGGTTGACCAGTACGATACCCATCTCACCTTGTAACCAATCACCAACCCCAGAAGGGACGTCACAACTTCGTCCACTTCTTCCAGGTTCCTATTTATACTGCTAGGTGAACAGAGGCTACACCGTTAAGAGACTTGCCCAAATGTCTCTTCCCCGCCCGGGTCTCGAACTCGGGACCTTCTGGTTGTGAGCCAGACGCGCTATCCGTTACGCCACAGGGAGGTGTGTGTGTGTGTGTGTGTGTGTGTGTGTGTGTGTGTGTGTGTGTGTTGAGGACCTGTCAATAGGGAAGGGGCCACATAAGGGTCGAGATCCTGGTGGAGTAGGTTCGTAGGCGCGTGTGCGTTTCTGTTCGTAGTGTATGTGTGTGGGCGTGCTTGTGTATGAGTGGTGTGTGTGTGATAGCGTATGTACATGTCTCTCTCTCTCTATATATATATATATATATATATCTATCTATCTATCTATCTATGTGTAAGTCTGTACGTATATACGTGTGAGCGTACGTGTGTTGAAGTGACCGCAGATTAATCCTTAGGTCAATAGAGGGTCAGACAACAGCAGAGGTCCCCTGGGGTCTGTGTCACACTGATTATATTGACCACTACACTACCCTCACCCCTGATCATGCTCACCAAAGGTTGTATAGAAAGGGATATTGGATTTTAGTACTTTTTTGCTTTGTTTTACAGAATACGGATATATGTTATAGATATTATTATATAATTACGGTATATATACATTTACGTTTTTTTTCTCGTTTTCCTGGTTACTAATGTTTTTCATACTTTATTTAGAAAGTTTTATTTGCTTTTGGTACTTTATGTTTTGCTTGAAAACACAGAATCATAAGCATTTCATCTCATTAACTCTCCTCCTCTTACTAATTATGTACAATCTCTCTGTATACGCCGCAATGTTGCATCGCTGTCATTCTTCTACTGTTATTACAATACTGGTGTTCTTCAGAACTTAACAAGTGCATACCTCCTCCTTTACTGAAGAGTAGGTGGCACCCGCCTTTCAACACATTCCCTCCCTAATTCTGTCCAATTATCTAACCAGAGTGAACCGATTTTCCCAGTCTTTCTTGCACTCAACAAGTAAACTCTGCAACTCTCTCCCTCATCCTATGACTTAAACTGTTTCAAGCTGTGTGTCCAGACAACAAATACTTTAACGTACCATGAGTTTTGGCTCTCTATCACCCTTTACATTTTTGGGAGGCAACAGTATATATATATATATATATATATATATATATATATATATATATATATATATATATATATATATATATATATATGTATATATATCTCTACTGTTTCACTGTAATCAATTATAATGTATTGTTCCCTACCACTTCCCTTCGCTTCCCCAATGTTGATATCCACTCCACCAGCTCCATATATTGCTCCCTCGGTTCCTCCAGCTTTTCCTGACTCGCCTCTCTCGGGGAAAGATGAGCCATAAATTTGATAAACGATTGGTATGGACAGATCAGATAGAGGTGATGGATTGGTGGAAGAGTGGTTGCTGCGTGTGTGTGTGTGTGTGTGTGTGGTGAGGAAAGAGGAGGTGTGTGTATGTGTGTATAATGGGAGAGATAATGACAAAATGAGTGAAGTGCGGAGGTAGAGTGTGCGTGCGTGTGTGTTTGTGGATGGATGGATGTTCGAGGCGAAAGAGTGTGTTGTTATAGGTTAAGAGTGGAATGTGGAGAGAGAGAGAGAGAGTTTGTATGTGTGAGCAAAGAGAGAGTGTGTGTGTGTGTGTGTGTGTGTTTGTTTATGTTTTGATTTGTCTGACCATTTATTTTCAGTTTAAATTAGTTTATATTAAGTAATTTTTTTATTTCCACTATGTTTACAGTTGAGTGTGTATTAATGTATTTTGCTGTTACTACATCATTTATAATGATTGTAATGACAAACTTGTGGTCAATAAACCTATCTATCTATCTATCTATCTATCTATCTATCTATCTGTGTTTTTTAGGAAGAAGAGTGATGTAATTAGAGAGGAGTGAGAAGAAAGTGGGTGTGTGGATATGACTTAAGGGGCCCACCTCGCTTTTTTCCTCGTTCTCTCCCTCTCCCTTTGGCTTGTATCCATTCGGCCCCATGCAGCCTACTGTTTTAAGACGTTTACCCCCATCCAGGTGTCAATATTCTCCTGGCGAGCGGTAGCGAGCCAGCATATATATATTTTTGTTTTGACAGCAAGCTAAATTTGTACATTTTTTGATAGAAAAATTTCTCCGGCGAAGCCGGATTTCTCCATACAATGCTGGCTCGCTATCGCTCGCCAGGAAGAAATCGACACCTGGATGGGGATAAATGTCTTAAAACAGTTGGCTGAATGGGGCCGAATGGATACAAGCAAAGAAAAGAGAGAAAAAACCCCCAGAAAGATAAAACAAGCCTGTGACCCCCCTTAAGAGAGACAGTGTGAATGGGCGATGAGAGAAATATGGGCTCCATCCATACCGTACTTTTCCAAAGGATAGAGTCAGAAGCATTTCGTCAACTCAACTCCTAACACCAATTGTCTATAACCTCTCTACACGCGGTAATGTTGCATCTCTCTCTCTCTCTCTCTCTCTCTCTCTCTCTCTCTCTCTCTCTTTTCTACGGCTATTATAATAAACAATGTTCTTCTAAACAAAGCCTCTATGTTCAAGCTTCAAGTATATTTTTTTCTTCCGACTAAAACGCAATAGAGGTAGCATAAGTTATGAAAGGTAAAAGCGACTTTTAGGTATAAGGCTGTACCTCTGGGGTAAACAAGGAAGAACTTCTGATATTGTTTTGCAGTATATAATTTCTTATGTTAAAGGGAAGCTGGTCGTTTGTTTGATATATTAATTCATTTATTCATATGTTTGTTTAGTTTCCTCCCTAGACCTCCATCAAGCTTAGAAAAACAACCGCTAGGCCCCCCTTCTAGATATATGTGTACATTTTTCGGTAGAAAAATGTCCAGGCCGAAGGCCAGTTCCTCTTAAAATTGCAGGTTCGCTATCGCTCGCCAGGAAATAATCGACACCTAAATGACACGGAAGGTCTTAAAATTTACAAGAAAATGGGACGAAAGGTGTTAAAATCGTCAAACTAATGGGCGAACGTCTTAACATCTCAAAACTAGCGGGGCTAATTAATATTAGGGAGAAGGGGGTCCAGAAAAACGGTCTTCCTCCCCTTAACTCTACCTCCGGACACAAAGACTATATTCAACAGCTCAACATGGTGGAGATAGGCGGTCTTATTCCAGATGGTGAGTGAGACATCGAGACAGTTTATTAAGGGGGGTCACCGGCTTTTTTATCTTGCTCTCCTTTTCTCTCTTTCCCTGGCTTGTATCTATTCGGCCCCATTAGCCAACTGTTTTAAGACGTGCATTCCCATCCAGGTGTTGATTAATTTACACAACTGTTTATTGCACACCAATACAAGTTAAACATTTACTCTGTAATACTGAACATCCTCCTCTTTAAAATAAATACAAGTATGCATTACGTGGTCACTGGGAACATGGAAATGAAGACAGCTCTCTGGGGGTGGGGGGCGAGAGAGCGATGCTAAACTACCAAATTTCGTAACAGCCAATGAAACGTTTACCGAGCCATTCTCGTGGGGCAGCAATTTGGATTTTTTTTTCCATTTTTAATTTCTTAAAACCTATGGTAATATTTGTGTTTTCTGTAGATACATCAGGGAATGTAATAAAGGTATTTTTGTCATTTTGTATATCCATAAATACATGAATGCGGATCATAGCATAGCAGCAGCATTATCATTTTACATGGCAGACTGAGTGAAGCATCTATTGGTTCGAAACGTGTGTTCATAGGTATGCGGCCTTGTGATGGTTAAAGTGGGCGGTCGTCTAGAAACGATCTACTGTAGTCTATGATATAAGTAAATTAAGATCTTCCTTTACGTAAACTGTTATCATATATTAAATTTTCTTACAGTTAATAAACATGAAAATAAACGTCGCAGGTGGTATACAATTTACATAGTTTTTAATATTCATAAACAAACTGAATCTCATTTCGTTTCCCGCTACCTTAAATCCCAGTTGGAAAATGAACAATAGATGGCGTGTTTGGATGTTCTGTGTGGTAGTAGCGATTACGTTCCGATCTTCCTTTGGTTATGACGTCACGATACTGGACCAATCAGGGCGCAGCATAGGAAAAAGGTCTCGGTTACAACACCCAGGCAGTGACGCGCGGACCTGGACGTGCATAGTGTTATTTCCAGTGGTTTATTAAAGTTTGTGAAGGCCGTGAGAGTCGAGAACGGTTATTGCTGGACACGTTAAGGGGAGGTGTTTAGTTTGTTCCCTAGACCTCCATCAAGCTTAAAATTATACCCCCTTGAGTCCCTTTCAAGATAAATTTGTACATTTTTCGGTAGAAGAATGTCCCGGCCAAAGGCCGGTTCCTCTTAAATTACAGGCTCGCTATCGCTCGCCAGGATAAAATAGACACCTGAATGGCACGAATGGTCTTAATATGGGGTGTAAGTTCTTAAAATTGCTAAACTAATGGGGCGAAAGTCTTATAATATCAAAAGCAATGGGGCTAAACATGAGGGAGAAGGGGGTCAAGAAAAACATCCCTTAAGTGGAAATCTCCCCTCAAGGCTGCCCAGCGATAGATCAAGTGAACCGACCAAGAGCGGCCCTCTGCGGGTCCCACAACGTAAACCAAATTGATTGGTTGGATATTATGGAGTCGTATTATAAGGTATGTTGTTGTTGTTTAGTTTGGTGATCTGAATAGGACTTCTTAGAGTATATGCAAGTGGAAAAGGTTGAAAGAGACGAGGGAAAAAGCCAGGGACGATAAACCTGACATTTAGCACCGACAGCGGTGTATATCAAAGAAACTTGGGGTAATCCCTAGGCGTCCCCACGTGTTGTTTTGGCGTGGTAAAATATCGAGAGGGTTAAACATTTGGTCATGTCGTGGCTAATTAATATTGCATAAGTTGTTTTATAACATTCGTGTTATCGTTTTGACACCGTTGTTACCGTTATAATACCGCCTTGGCAACAACATTATCGTCATGCTACCGTTGTGGTACCATTGGCAACGTCGACTGACATTGGCACTGTCAAAACTATACACGACCCGTACAACGATGGTTTATATAATTAATGACTGTCGTGCTCCTGTCATCCCGCCGTTGTAGTCTGTTGCCTTGGCTCCGTCTTCCTAGGTCTTGCCCGGTCTTTTCCCTTTGTCGCGACCGTTGCAGCGCAGTCATTGCGCCTTCATACCTCATCCTTATCTTTCGATTGTCCTTTTTCCATCACCCCACATTCGTCCCAGGCTACTATCGTGCCCATTTCCCCATGCTTAGCACTGACTTTTATTGTCGTGGCCATCGTTGCCAACATAGTGTACGTGTGAAGGGCCCTTTACCCTACTAACTTCTAATCACCTGTTTGACTTACGACTAAGTTTATGAACTGATTATGGTTATTCAAGATGCATACACCTAATTTAATTAATCCAGCTACAGTAGCTCTCCACATAGATATAAAGCTGGACAAATGATATTGCCAGCTGACTTAATCTAATTAGTGCTTCACTGGAGCTGAACTAATTCCTTGACTCATTTTGGTATATATTAAGCAAACCACCCACCAATGTTCATGACAATTTTGAAATGCATGTTGGAATCCCTATAAACTGTACTTCATTTTTATGTAAGTTTGATAATTTGGAAAAATCGATTAAGGGAGAAAATTAACATTGAAAATTATGTGTAAAAAGTCTCCCATAAACGGCGGGCCGCTATGTTATTGTAGTTTGCGGCCTAATTTCGTCTGTTAATTCACTTTCTCCTTAATTGGACCCCCTATGAAGTACAACAGATTATATTGACATAAGTGATGGGTGTTTAGAGGGGGCAGAGCTCCCCCTTCAACATATTACGTGTCTCACAGTAACTTCTATTATATAAACAACCCAAGAATTTTCACAGATTTTTTAAATTTCATTTAGGATGTAATATAATCTATACTCCATGTTAAAATAAGTGTCAACCCTCGAAAAATTCTATTAAGGGAGATACAGAACCTAGAACCTGTAACGATATTTGTCCAGGGTTACCTCCCCATAGACGGCACACAACACGACTCGGCGGACCTCTTTCTCCCTGCCTGTCAGTCTAATTAACACTAGGAATTTACCTAATTTTCTATCCAATGTACTATCCAACCAGCGGGGGTGTGGGGGCGGCAGCCCCCACCCATAATACTAGGTTAGGTTAGGTAAGGTTGGTAGGTTAGGCTAAAATCTTTAATGTTGCTTAATTGTTGGATAATGGATAATGAGCTTACTGGTTAAGTTCATTTTTTATCCCATGTATCATCCAACTACTTTTGCCAAAGCTTGACTGTTTGTTTTTTTTCATTTTGGGGGTTTCTTAAGTTGAAAAACAAGAAACCCCGAGCCAACTTCTTTTTGCACTTGCTGTCTTTTATGCAGCTGAAAAATCTTAAAATCCGAGCCAACTTTTGCCAAAACTTGGCTCGGATTTTTTCATTTTGGGGTTTTCTCAAGTTGAAAGACAACAAAACCCGAGCCAACTTTCATCATAAAGCCATTATATCGCCTTTTTATGTCTTTAACCCCACATTTTCCCTGATCTTCATAGCCCTCCCCACTATCGGGCGCCGTGTCTTAAGATCGTTGGATAAAGGGGAAAACGATTTTTGTGGAGGTTGAAACTAATGTCAATCACTATATATTGACGCAAATAAACTAAAACTAAAACAAAAATAATGAAAATAATTGTTGGGTGGTTTCCTTAATATTTTCCCTAATGGTATTTGTGAGTGATTAATTATAGTCAATTTAGATATAAGCCTGGACAAACTTTAGTATGGTTCTGGCTACACAACTTCATTAAGTATGAGTGGGAAAGTCAGGTTTACCTTTTTCAGTCTAGACTTAAAATAATGAAGATAAACATATTATGCAAAGGTGCTGACCCATATTTATTTGTTTAGTAATAAGCTTTTCTATCTTATCATTTGTTTCCGTATTTTTGTTGTTGTACATTTTTTCTTTCGATCAGCTTGGAAAGGTAATAGGGAAAGGGATATGACCATTTTGAATTTGGCGTCATTTAGTTTTGTTAATGTTCCTTCATGGTTATAATCGACTATAATTGGTAAACTTCTATAATTGCACCTATACGAGCTAAACAAAATATTATTGTATTTAACAGGAAGGTACAACGAGGTAAGTTATGTGGAATAGGTGGCAATATGCGGAAATGGATTATAAGGGCATTCCGCCCCCTCTGACAAAAGTCTATCAATCTAGATGTGACACGGATTTTACAATGTTTTAGAGAGACATTAGCCTAACCTAACAACCTTACCTAATCTATCCTAGTATTAAGGGTGGGGGCTGCCGCCCCCACACCCCCGCTGGTTGGGTAAAACGGTAGAAATCCAGTTGGGGTGGAGTGAGTAACCGTAGATTTTCGTAAGGGGGTCAGAGGGGGAAGAATGCCCTTATAATCCATTTCCGCATATTGCCACCTATACCACATCACTTACCTCGTCGTACCTTCCTGTTAAATACAATACTAATTTGTTTAGCTCGTATAGGTGCAATTATAGAATAATTCCCTATAATAGGTAACATATGCTAGGTTAGGCAAACTCGGTTAGGTTAAGCATACTAGGTTGGGTAAACTAATTCAAGTTAAAGAAACTTGGTTAAGTTACATAGAGAACGAGTCATTCCCGGTAAAAATAATGGTAATACTTAAGATGATTTGTGGCGCACTATTAGAAACAATTTATAAGGGACAATAGGTATGTATAGACTCGCAATAATATTCTCAATATTGTCCCCATGGAGGATTTGCGATAACAACAACTTTGACAACCCTGATATGACATTAAATAAACAGTCCTGCGCATAAACAAACCCAACAGCTGGGGTGTGGGGGCAGTAGCCCCCACCCATAATACTTGGATAGGTTAGGTAAGGTTGTTAGGTTAGGCTAATGTCTTTTCAAAGTTTCTTTTTCCACTTTAAAAACAAAACAAATACTTGCTAAATACACCACCACAAGTGTTACCAAAATAATTGTCTAAACAGCATGGGTCAATTTAAAGATGATGTAATTAAATTGCTAAAAAATCGTTTCGATTGTTTTTATGTAGTTTAGAGTTGTGTAAGGGTGTCTTGATGTGTGAAAATAGGCGTAAATGCATATTTACCCATTATACAACAATCTAAAAACACGTCCCTTCACTCGCGAAAAATAACTATTTGGCCATAACCGTTTGCCGTTGGATACAAAATATGTAGAGGGGGGGGGGGCAAGCCCTCCCTCACCCCCCCCCCCCCCTCCAAGATTTATTGAAATCGTCATATATTTAAACAGTAGGGAGCAAAAAACAAATTTTCCCCAACGCTTCTTCTTCGCGGCGGATGTAAACAAAGCCACCCGCCTCTTGCGACGTAGGCGATATAGGGGATATTTTGTTTTTTTCAGGATCAGTAATAAATTTTTACGCGCATTTAGACACATATAGGAATGAAATACATGGTATAAGAAACCTGTAGGCCACGATAAAATCGATGTATGAATTTAATTACATCATCTTTATATTGTCCACAGCATGCATCAAAACATCAAATGGAAAATCCTTCGCATATTTTTCAAAACATTGTATGTCAAGTTAGAAACCATTTTAATTTGTGTTATTAATAAAGTGTAGTCATAAAGTTTAGGTTGAAGATTATCATAATTATACCAACAGATGTTCTAACATTTTCTTTGTTCTATAATTATGGAGTATGTGCATTCCAATAGTTTACGCCGAAAAAAATATGATTATTAGTGCCAGGAAAATGTGTGAACCACTCTTCTCCCACTTAGATTTATTACGGCTTTATAATACTTCCGAGGCACACTTGTACTAACTGTACATTCTTGAACACAAAATTAATGGTGGGTAAAGAAAACAGTGCCGTGAATGCTTGAATGGTAGAAAACTTTTTTATTGGTATACAGAGACGACAGGTTTCGATTCTTCCTAGAGTACACCTGATGAGGACTCTTAGAGAGTCCAAATGTGTCGTGTTTGTTAGTTACAACAGGACTTCAGAGGCTATCAACCCTTCTGGATTATTAAGCCAGCACATTGTAAGTCAAGCATAGCGTCAGGACTGGAACCCCTTTTCGAGAACTCCAGTCCCTTGTGTAGTGGCTGTGTCAAAATATGAATATATTGTATGGCATGTGGGTTTAATTCACATAATATATAATGGTCCTCGCTGACTCTTTGAACTACTTTAATGATCCGGCGAAAATATATAGAAGGTAGTGAACTACCAGGCAGATTCAATCCAGTTTGAAATAACTTTGAACATTTGCTGGCTTCATTTGTTTTCTAGAGTGTACAGGTGTCTTAAATAACCCTGAACACTTGCTAGATTCCCATTCCTATAAACAATCTTTTGAAACCTTTGTCCAATAAGCTTCACAGAATCACATGTACCATTTGCATTCAATTCAGTTCCCAGCATATGCCCATGGAATGATGGAGGGAACTGTACACCCGGATTTACAAGTTCGCAGATATCTGCATTGGAAGCTGTAAATTCACGGCGAAATATATTATGATCTTGCTGTTTCCAGTTGCTTCTCTTCATTCGTTGACTGTTTCTCTTCATAGTCGTTAAGGGGAGGTATTTAGTTTGTTCCCTACGTTTTCATCAAGCTTAAAATTACACCCTCTAGACCCTCTTTCAAGATAAATTTGTAAATTTTTCGGTAGAAAAATGTCCAGGCCAGAGGCCGGTTGCTCCTAAATTACAGACTCACTATCGCTCGCCAGGAAAAAATCGACACCTTAATGGCACGAAAGGTCTTAAAATTGACAGAAATGGGGCAAAGTGTCTTAAAATGTCCAAACTACTAGGGCGAACGTCTTAAAATCTCAAAAGCAATGGGGCTAAACATGAGGGAGAAAGGGGTCCAGAACAAAAAAATCCCTCAAGTGGAAATCTCCCCTTAATATGAATGTTCGAATTATTATGTTTCTATCTTAATAACTTTAGACAATTTGGTGCATCAAATTTGTTGGCGACCTATTGAATCTGAGTTTACATGTTCTTCCCACCTTCATCTGTAAGGAACACACAAAGCAAAGTTCATTGTCACCTCATAACTGTATCTTCAATTTCGCTGTTTCGACTCTCGCTGTTGGTTCGTTAGGGAGCTCGGATCTCATTTCACGGTTTAATGAGGAATGCCAAGGTCTTTATAGATTGGCTTTTCTTTCTGTTTCGCCAGTGAAGGTTGGAGATCCTGTTGTAAGAGAGATGGGCCAACTGTTGTTTTTTGTATCTGTGGAAGTTATGTTGGTACACTCGGATACCATAATCTCTAGCCCACTCATAGGTAGTCGTACGCTTCACTTATTTCTAACTATGGAATTATATCTCTGGAAACCAACTTATGAATAACATTTTCAATAAATCAACTACAAAACTATGTACACTATTTATTGTAAAGACAGTTCTATCCAAAAATAAATCAAAATTAATTATAATTGCATAAAGAGAAAACATAGGGGGTTCACGAATTGTTACGAGTGGGCTAGAGACTATGGTACCCGAGTGTACCGTAATGATCAAATACAGTGATATCGTATTGTGTATTATGTTGAATTAAATACAGTGATATCGTATTGTGTATTATGTTGAATTAAATACAGTGATATCGTATTGTGTATTATGTTGAATTAAATACTGATATCGTATTGTGTATTATGTTGTATTTATACCTTTAGACCAAAGTACACTCGGACGCCATAGTTTCCAGCCCACTCATAAATATTCGTGGACCTCACCTGTTTGTAATTATGGAAGTATTTATCTGGAAACAAATTTACGAATACAATTTGCTATACATCAATTACAAAAACTATAATAAACTACTTATTGAAAAGCAAGTTGGATCCAAAAATCAATCCAGATAGTTATAATTGCACACATAAATACATGGAGGTCCACAAATTCTTATGAGAGTATGGCATCCGATTGTACGGTCGCGCTAATAAGTCATGTACCAGCAGTCATTACGTTTGGCTTGCTGTATTAATGTCTGTCAGATGTTGGATAGGTTGGGCAAGTGTAGGAACATGTTTGTATATTTCACTCGATATGAAGAAATGAAGCTTAGATATTGCTGATACCAAATATTGATCAAAATATACTTGGTGCCGAGACATCACTTATTAGCGCGATTGTACCGTAACTATTAACCCATACGATACCGGTGACGACATTTCCATCATATTCTGGTAACTAGATGACGATTTTAGTCAGCTTTCGAAGGACATCTATTAATTAAAAGGCTACAGACTATCTCAATTAGTCCTTTTTGCAACCATATATCTTTCCTAAGCTTCATAAAATCGTCTAAATGTCGCTGAAATCAAATAAAGGAGACGTCCCTGGTACTATACGGGTTAAATACAGTGATATCGTATTGTGTATTTTGTTGAATTTGTAACCTTAGACCAACCTACATTATATACTGTGGCGTTCTGAGAGTGAGGGTCCGAGCCTGGGGAGTGAGACTGCGAAGAGCAGAGGTGAAGCAGCTTCAGAGATGGAGTTGGGTTCGGGCCGTGAATGGGCGCTTCGCATGTCTCACTCCCTAGACTGGAACAAGACCTCACAGGCCTCACCGTGTTCAGCAGTAGAGTGTAAAGGCTATCAGCCTATGCCCGAGAGGGAGTAGTTGGAATATAGAAAAAAGAAAAAAAAATCCGGGACAAAATTGCAGAATGAGTAAATAGAGGTTATGGGGAGATGGGTAGTTGGTAACATTCAAGGCAGCTAGAGCCGCCTTATTTACCAAGTTTTCTGTATATTTTTTTCAAGGAACATAGCGTTTTATTGTTGTTTATCATGGTTGGGTTGGAGGATTTGCATTAACTTACCCATTATTCATTAATCTGAAGATACAACGTCAAATGGCGCAATTTATTGGGTGAATTGCGCTTTTACAGTAGGTAAGGGAAATTGTGGGGTAAATTGGATACACGATGGGTTGAAGGGGGCGTTTCCCCCCTCACCCCCCTTGATTTATTGTCATCCTCATATATGTATATCAGTAAAGGGGCAAAAACAGGTTGCCGGTTTTTCGTTTTTGTGAGTAACGCTCACGCCATTTATTGGGTGAATCGCACCCACCCCATCGTTCAAAACAAGAAGAAGGAGAGTCATAAGTCGAAGGATTCATTGTGCGTAATTGTTTTTGGCCGGGACTTATTATTTTGGTTTTATTTTTTCGAAGTAATCGGGTTTTTCCAAGTGTCGATAACGAAATTCCTCCATGCAGATTGCAGACTATGATGAGAAATATATGGCGAGTCTATGGGTCCCTATTGTCCCTAATACATTATTTCTAATAGGGCGGCGAAAGAGGTCTTGAATATTATCGGGTAGTTTTTCTGGCCCCTTTTCTCCCTCGTGTTAAGCCCAATTAGTTTTGAGGTTATAAGACGTTCGGCCCATTTTTAGTTTGGCGATTTTAACACCTTTCGCCCCAGTTCGTTGTCAATTTTAAGACCTTTCGTGCCATTTAGGTGTCGATTTGTTTTGCTAGCGAGCAATAGCAGGACTGACATTTTAAGAGGAATCGGCCTTCGGCCGGAACATTTTTCTACCGAAAAATGTACAAATTTATCTTGAAGGGGGTGTTTTTCTAAGTTTGATGGAGGTCTAGCAAGGAAACTAAGAAACAAGGGAATAAATGAATTAATAGACCAAAAACACGGCCTATCTCCCCTTCTGACTCCTGTGATACCAATGTGGAGGAGGTTGACTGATCTCCGTTACTATAGGGTCTGGTTAAGGGGGGTCACCGGCTTTGTTTATCTTTCTCTCCTTTTCTCTCTTTCCCTGGCTTGTATCCATTCGGCCCCATTCAGCCAACTGTTTTAAGACTATCCCCATCCAGGTGTCGATTTCTTCCTGGCGAGCGATAGCGAGCCAGCATTATATGGAGAAATCCGGAGAAATTTTTCTATCGAAAAATGTACAAATTTAGCTTGCTGTCAAAACAAAAATATATATATGCTGGGTCGCTACCGCTCGCCAGACAAATATTGACACCTGGATGGGGTAAACGTCTTAAAACAGTAGGCTGAATGGAGCCGAATGGATAAAAGCCAAAGAGAGAGGGAGAGAAAGAGAAGACAAGCGAGGTGGACTTGGTTAAGCTGGATGAGTGAGCTGTATATGTTCTGTCCTTTTCTATCTTTCTCTGGCTTGTATCCATTTGGCCCCATTCAGCCTACTGTTTTAAGACGTTTATCCCCATCCAGGTGTCAATTTTTTACTGGTGAGCGGTAGCGAGCCAGCATATTTTTTATTTTTGTTTGACAGCAGGCTAAATTTGTACATTTTTCGATAGAAAAATGTTTCCGGCGAAGCCGGATTTCTTCATATAATGCTGGCTCGCTATCGCTCGCCAGGAAGAAATCGACACCTAGATGGGGATAAACGTTTTAAAATAGTTGGCTGAAGGGGGTCGAATGGATACAAACCAGAGAAAGAGAGAAAAGCACAGAAATAACAAAAAGCAGGTGACCTTGGTTAAGCTGGATGAGTGAGCTGTATATGTGTGGTTGATGTCTTGTTACCTCTTACTTCAATAGTAGGTCCAGTTTGGGAATTGTTTGGGAAATTATTCGTTGTGTTGTATGTTAATCAGTTATGTTGATATTATAAGGAACACCCCGGTCTTAACATTAAGGGGAGGTTTTTAGTTGATTCCCTAGACTTCCTTCAAGCTTAAAATTACTCCCCCTTGACCCCCCTTTCAAGATAAATTTGTACATTTTTCGGTAGAAAATTTTCCCGGCCAAAGGCCGGTTCCCCTTAAATTACAGGCTCGCTATCGCTCGCCAGGAAAAAATCGATACCTAAATGGCACGAATGGTCTGAAAATTGACAGAAATGGAGCGAGGGTTCTTAAAATCGCCAAACTAATGGGGCAAGCGTCTTTAAATCTCACAAGCAATGGGGCTAAACATGCGGGAGAAAGAGGTTCAGAAAAAAATCCTCCAGGTGGATATCTCCCCTTAACTAAATGTCTACCCTTCTATCTACATTTAATCTGGCTGTAATCTAAATGATGAAGGTTGAAAGATGACTTATAAATACCGATATCCTTCTAGATGTATATATCCTGCAGAACAACCGCAGCTATTCCACCACAGCCAAACTCAGACCAACCGCAAACACTTCTCACCGTACCTATAAATCTTGCCGTAACCGTTTAAGCGGGGTCACCTGCTTTTTGTTTATCTTTCCATACTTTTCTCTCTTTCTCTGGCTTGTATCCATTCGGCCCCGTTCAGCCAACTGTTTTAAGACGCTTATCCCCATCCAGGTGTCGATTTCTTCCTGGCGAGCGATAGCGAGCCATCATTGTATGGAGAAACCCTGCTTCGCCGGAGACATTTTTCTATCGAAAAATTTACACAAATTTAGCTAGCTGTCAAAAACAAAAAATATATATGCTGGTTCGCTACCGCTCGCCAGGAAAATAGTGACACCTGGATGGGGGTAAAGTCTTAAAACAGTAGGCTGAATGGGGCCGAATGGATACAAGCCAAAGAGAGCGGGAGAGAAAGAGAAAAAATGCGAGGTGGGCCCCCGTAAGTCACTGAGGAAAAGCGTAGTACGGTACAGTTGGTCACATAAATTATGTTCCTCTCCGTGGTCTTATACTTGGAAATATAATGCACATGATTGAATTACGAGAGTAGTGTCCTTTGCAGCGGTTAACTCAGCTGATTAGTTAACTGATAATTAAAAGAAACTACATTGGCAATTCACTCATACTGATTAACTTTCATACGTAAGATCTTGATGAGGAACAGAACTTATGTGGGCAACTGTACAGTCGACCTAATAAGTGATATCTCGGCACTAAGTATATTTTGATTAATAAATGGTGTCAGCAACTTCATTTATTCGTTGCTAGGGAGATATTCGTTGCTAGGGAGATATACAAACATGTGCCTACACTTATCCACCTTATTCAACATCTGACAGACATTAATACAGCACAGAGCAAGCCAAACTTAATGATAGCTAAGACATGACTTATGTGGCCAACTGTACAATCGCGCTAATAAGTAATGTCCCGGCACCAAGTATGTTTTGATCAATAATTGGTATCAGCAATATCAAAGCTTCATTTCTTCATATCGAGTGAAATATACAACCATGTTCCTACACTTATCCACCCTATTCAACATCTGACAGACATTAATACAGCACAGAGCAAGCCAAACGTAATGATAGCCGAGACATGACTTATTTGGCCAACTGTACATAGATTATCATGACCCCCCTAAGGATAGGCGGCGCTGTAGTGGGTCACAGTAGGCATTAAGGGGGGTGACCTGTTTTTGTTCTGTCCTTTTCTCTCTTTCTCTGGCTTGTATCCATTTGGCCCCATTCAGCCTACTGTTTTAAGAAGTCTATCCCCATCCAGGTGTCAATTTCTTACCACTGAGCGGTAGCGAGCCAGCATATTTTTTATTTTTGTTAGCCAGCAGGCTAAATATGTACATTTTTCGATAGAAAAATGTCTCCGGCGAAGTCCGGATTTCTTCATATAATGCTGGCTCGCTATCGCTCGCCAGGAAGAAATCGACACCTAGATGGGGATAAACGTCTTAAAACAGTAGGCTGAATGGGGCCCAATGATACAATCTGTCTCCTCTCCAGTGCCGGTTGTCGCTTGGACTTGCTGGTGTTGGGCCCATTGATAGGCTTGTATGATGTATGTTGACGTGTTTGCTTTGTGTGACCCCTATCTCAACCTTGACCTTGACCTGACCTGCCTGGACCCCTTGTACTTCACGCCACACCTTGACCCCATTCCATAACCCATTGAGAGAACCAGGGAGGGAAATTATTCCTCACCACTCGGGTGAACGTCTTGGAATTTACATTATATATATATATATTATATATATAGTAGATATAATATATATATATCTATAATATATATATGTGTTTGTGTCTGTTGTGTGTGTTGTGTTTGTGTATTTTGAGAGATGAACAGACTAAGTACGCATAGCGAGAGAGAGTAGAGAGAGAGAGAGAGAGAGAGAGAGAGAGAGAGAGAGAGAGAGGATTGCTATCAGGTCAGCGTCATACGCAGTGGTGGTTTTGCTCCTGATGGGATGTGGCCCTCGTGGCCCTTTAAAAGACTAAGGTCGTGTAAATATGATACACGGGTTTATATGATGTGTGTGTTTGTGTGGTTTATTGGTATGTGGGTTTGTGGGGTGTAGACGGCGCAAAGTTATGTGGGTGTGTGGGGTAAGTTGGTCTTGTAGTTTGATGTAGGTCCGGTGTGATAGAGAGAGTAGAATCGGGCAAATTTGTTTTAGTTAGTCGGTGCTTGTAGGAACTGACACTAGCGTTTGTGGTATGATGTGTGTGTGATTATTTGGGCTGAACGAATTATCTTCTGAGCTTAGTGTGTGTAAATGCTACTAGTCTTATGTGCTTCTGATGTGTAGTGCTTGTGGGTTTTGTGAGTTTTCTTTTAAAAGACATCGTGTAATCCCCTGATTCTGTGTGTATGTTGTGGTGTGTATTTGTGTTTGTATGGGTAGTGGTGTGGATGTATGGTAATGTGTTAGGTATGTGCTTCGTTTTTGCCCCTCCAGTCGTGTTTTGTGCTCTGTGTGCTGAATGGTACTTTAATGTAATTGTAGTGTGCGAATTTAAGTGTTGTATATGATGTTCTGATAGTTGTAGTAGTGGCTTTGTGTGTGTGGTGTAACGTGATGATGCTCATGTGTTTACGTTTATCTTTAGCTGTGTCTCGTGTCGCCCTCGCCTGTTATCGTGGGCTGTCGTTGCGTTACTCTGTTTCTGTGTGTGTGTGTAGCCCTGTGTAAAATAAAAGCATGTAGAGTCGTGGTGATGTGTTGTAATTCTTCAAAGTATACGAGTTTGTTGCCTACTAAACTTTGTAACATCAGGGTTTACGTGTGTGGACTGCGTAACGGTTTTATTTTAGACACACACACGAACAACATCAACACATTTAGAAACATATTCGAACTACACAAAATTTGTAACATACACAACACACACACACTCATCGATCACACCACTACACACCACACACACACCATTTGTCGGTTATTTACCTCTGTCTTTTCTTCTTTGTTATTTAAAATTCGGAACTTAGTTTCTTTTATTTATTTATCTTATTTATGTATTTCCAGCCCACGAGAGTTAGCCCATTTATTGTAAACTATAAGTGATATCAGTGCGAACTCTGTTTTCTCGTTTAACCGCGGGGCATTTCCAAACAAGCTTAGAGAAGAGAATAATTTTGGTGGGCGTTTACACCCCACACAACCCACACCCCTTTCCTCCTCCCCTTCATGTTTTAGCCCCAATTGCTTTTTTTGAGATATAGTTAAGGGGACGTGTGTCTCACTGGGTCGGCATTCAAATACCCTCCTACGTCTCCCCATAGTTTGGCGTTTTTTAAGAAACTTCGTTCCGGCCCCACTATAATTCTCGCACTTCTGGGTAGAAGGTAAGTAATAAGTGCCTCCCACTTCTCTTATCGCCGTGCCATTTAGAGGGTCGTCGACGCTTTCCCTTCCTGGCGAGCGAATTAGCGAGCCTCGCCGTAAATTTAAGAGGAATCCACGGCCTCTTTGTGGCGGGACAAGTTTTTCCATAACTCTTCGAAACAGTGTACAAATTAACTCTCTGACCAAGGGGGTGTAATTAACCGTCAAAGCGTGACATGGAAGAATCTAAAGAAAACACACAACTAAAAACCTGGCACCTTAACGCCTTTATTATCGTCTCTGCTGCTTCTGTCCACCTCTCCTCATTTCGTCATTTCTGCCATAGCCTCTATTTATATTATAGGTTATTTTTCTATTATTATTGTCTCATTCATCTCCAGTTTACCAGACACACACACCACCCATCTCTCGCCTCTCTCCTCCCCCCCTCCGCTCATCCCCCCCTCCCCCACTTTTACCCCTCCCCCACTCATACTCTCCCCCCCTTCCCCCTCCTCCACTCATACTTCTCGTCTCCCCCTTTAACCATACCTACCGCCCACTCATACCCCTCTACCCCTCCCCCACGTTCCCCCACTCCCCCTTCCCCCACTCATGACACCTCACCCCACTCATACACCGATGATGACGAAGTACCCCCCCACTCACACACCTCTCACCCCTCCCCCCCACTCAAACCCCTCACCCCACTCATACCCCTCCCCCACTCGAACCCCTCAACCCCACTCCATACCCCTCCACCACGACTCACACCCCCCCTCACCCCCATATCCCCCCACTCAAACCCCTCACCACCCAGTCACAAGACCCCTCCCCCCCACTCATAACTGCGCACTGCCGGACTATAACTGCTCTCACTCACTTGTCATCACACACGCCGTCATACTTAATAGGTAATACAGGACTCTCACACTCACCATCACTCTCACCCCACCCCCTCTCTCTGCGTCCTCCTCCTCTCTCGCTCTCACGTCGCACTCTCAACATGCTCTCCTCACTCTCTCCCACCTCTCTTCTCTCTCTCATCTCGTCATCCCTACTCTCTCTTCTCCTCTTATCTCTCTCTCTCTCTCTCTCACACACACTTTATCTCGCTATGTATCTCCACTAAGTATCTACATTATACATCTGTAATACCACGCAACCATGGCTGGCAGTTAGAATGATAGAGGTTCAGCACTAGTTTATGTGGAAACTATTTAATTAGTATATATAAGATATGTTCTACCTGGAGCAAACCTTTCTCAGAAGTTGCAAACAGTTCTTCAGTGGAGCAGTTCAAGAAGAGTTTAGATTATAACTATTATCCGTAACTCCTTGTAACTTCTGGACACTCGAGGATTTATTTTTTTTTTTTTTTTTACACTGGTGGGTTGAGAATACTGTATATTGGTGTGAACGGGATGAACCTGGTTAAGGGGAGGTTTTTAGTTGATTCCCTAGACTTCCATCAAGCTTAAAATTACTCCCCGTTGACTCCCTTTCAAGATAAATTTGTACATTTTTCGGTAGAAAAATGTCCCGGCCGAAGGCCGGTTCCCCTTAAATTACAGCTCGCTATCGCTCGCTCAGGAAAAATCGACACCTAAATGGCACGAATGGGTCCTTTAAAATTGACATAAATGGGGCGAGGGTTCTTAAAATCGGCCCAACTAATGGGCAAAGAATAATGGCAAGCGTCTTTAAATCTCTCAACCTGTTGCGAAACATGAGGGAGAAAGAGGTTCAGAAAAAAATCCTCCAGGTGGAAATCTCCCCTTAAGTATACATCTTGACTGGATTATCACAAGATGTCTACTCACTTCCAGAATGTTTAGAGCGTTAGGATTGTTTTTTCTTGGAGGGTACAGTCGCGCTAATAAGTGATGTCTCGGCACCATGTATGTTTTGATCAATAATTGGTATCAGCAATATCTAAGCTTCATGTCTTCATATCGAGTGAAATATACAAACATGTTCCTACACTTACCCACCCTATTCAACATCTGACAGACATTACTACAGCACAGAGTAAGCCAAACGTAATGACAGCTGGAAGACATTTATACAACACTGAGCAAGCCAAACGTAATGACAGCTAGGACATGACTTATTAGCGCGACCGTACATACCTTCATCTGTTTTACACTGTTAGCTATGGTTTTGTGTATATGTGACTGTATTCTTATCACGGTTTGTCACATAACTTTTGTATTCCACTGTACCCTGTGTTTTGTATTCCACTGTACCCTGTGTTTTGTATTCCACTGTACCCTGTGTTTTGTATTCCACCTGTACCCTTGTGGTTTTGTCTTCCACGTACCCTGTGTTTTGTATTCTGTACCAGTGTTTTGTATTCCATTCGCCTGTTCCCTGTGTTTTGTATTCCACTGTACCCTGTGTTTTGTATTCCACTGTACCCTGTGTTTTGTATTCCACTGTACCCTGTGTTTTGTATTCCACTGTACCCTGTGTTTTGTATTCCCCCCCACACTGCAACCCCTGGGGGGTTTTGTATTCCACTGTATCCTGTTTGTTGTATTTCCCACACTCCACTGTACCCTGTGTTTTACGTCCTCATATTTCTATTCTGCAACCTACATTACGCTCAAAATGTTCTCTCGTCAGCACTATCAACAAATACGGTATATAGCGCCATATCTGATTTATATATATATATATATATAGAGAGAGAGAAAGAGAGATATATTTACATAGATTTGTCATATATCAACAATGCCACAAGATACAGACATTACGATCCCAACGAGGTGGTCAGGACTTCATTCTAGTAGAGATGTCATATCCGATAGAAAAGGAAAGTTGAAGGAAAGGATAGAAAAGAAGGCGAG
>CM064551.1:35299494-35337952 GCA_032716605.1 Paralithodes platypus
AAAATAAACCTAGGTTATAGCCTAGGCTAGTCTAAACACAATTATTCACACAGCGTTTATTATGTATTCATTTTTAGGCTAGGCCTAGGGTAATTATTTTTCATAATTTTTGTTCCTGTGAGATACTTTCAAAATTGTTGAGGAATAGGCATATACCCTAATCTAACTCAGAGGTGGTGGGGAGTTGGAATAAAACATTTCCGCAATGCACGAGAGTTCAATCTACTAATGGTAGGCTACGTGTTGTCCGCAACACTGAATTTGTGCATCAATTAACCTTGACTGAGGTCTAGTCTGGCATATGTATGCTAGTCCTAGCTTTAACCTCTGTCTGATCATAAGACATATAAGGATACAACTATATTCATACTTTTTATTAACTGCCTTAATGGTGTTGTAAACACAAGTTAACAATCCATATTGCGCTATTATTGCCTCAATAAATGACGTGTAGTGTGTCATAAAGAGCTATACTGCAGACGAATTTGTTAATGGGTCGCGGGTTTGTGTTAGTCGATATTTTGTGTACCTATATCCGGGTCAAATTCATGTAAGGGTGGTCTGGACCACCCTTTGCGAAAGGGGATTTTACGGGCTTCCTACGATCAAAGATGGCCGCTACGACGCTTCGTGAATACCAGCGTTGAGACGTAAGGGAACGTTAAGGGAGTTTTCGGATCGTACGACCGTTAGTGAATTCACCCCCTGTACTTTTAAGAGTAGCCGGCCTTCGGCCAGGACATTTCTCTACCGAAAAATGTACAGATTAATCTAGAAGGGGAAGCTTGGGAATGTTTTTACAGCTTGATGGAGGTCTAGGGAGGAAGCTAAACAAATAATACAAAGAAAAAAACAATAAGCAAATGAATACGCCAATCCCCCCTTAAGGGGAGGTTTTTAGTGCGTTTCCTAGACTTCCATCAAGCTTAAAATTACACCCCCATGACCCCCTTTCATGATAAATTTGTAAATTTTTCGGTAGAAAAATGTCCCAGCCGAAGGCCGGTTCCTCTTAAATTACAGGCTCGCTATCGCTCGCCAGGAAAAAACCGACACCTAAATGGGACGAAAGGTCTTAAATGTGACATAAATGGGGTGAAAGTTCTTAAAATCGCCAACTAAAGGGGCGAACGTCTTAAAATCTCAAAAGCAATGGGGCTAAACATGAGGGAGAAAGGGGTAAAGAAAAAAATACCTCAAGTGGAAATCTCCCCGGCAGTAGAGGTTAGGAGTAAAGAATTTGGGTGGAGTGTGTTGTTGTATTTGGGTGGAGAATCACAACCATGAACAGCGTATAAATAGCCAACTATATAGGTGCCACGTATAATTCCTTTCCGTGCTCTCGTGTTGTTCCTATTCTGGCTATGTCTTGAGTCGGCCACCCCTCAAAAAAAAAAAAAAAAAAAAATATATATATATATATATGAGTATATATAAGAGAATAGAATAGATCTCAATTTTCCTCTCATTCCTTCTCTCTTCTTTGTTTCCTGTTCACTCGCTTGTTCTCCTTCACTTTCTCTCTGCTCCTTCCTTCTTCTGCTTCGTCTTCCTACTTTTCGCTCTCATTTCTTCTCTTCCTCTCTACTTATAATCCTGTTCCTTACATTTTGACTCTTCCTCTATAATCTCTCATTCGCTTATACCCTTTGCTCTTTCCTCTTCCTCCTCCTATCTCCTGTTTTCTATATCCTCCTCTCTCTCTCTCTCCCCTTACCTTATAAAGTAATACCTTACGCAGTCAGCTACGCTGCTATTATTAAAATGGAAAAGGAAAAAGGGGAGGTGAAGAATGGAAAAGAAGAAAAAGGAGAGAGCGAGAGAGAGAGAGAGAGAGAGAGATAAGAGTAAGAGATAGAGATAAGAGTGAGAGAGAGAAAAAGAGATAGGGTAGAGAGTGCATTATCGGGCGGTAGAGCTCACCTGTAGGTTAAGGCAGGAGGAAGGAGAGATAGAGAAAAAAGGAAGAGAGAGACGAAGGTGGAGGAGGATAATATATACAAAGGAAGATAAAGGAATAGGAGCGAGCAGAGAGGAAGGGAAGGATAGGAACAGAAAGAAGCAATAACAATAAAATAGGAAGAGAGAGAGAGACAGAGGTGGAGATATAGAAAAGAAGTTAAAGGAGGAGGAGGAACAGAGAGGAAGGGGAGGAGAGGGAGAGAGTGCACAGGAAGCAATAAAGAAGAGGGTTGGGATGGGCAGAAAACACCGGGCATTTGAGAGAGAGTAGCAGAGAGATAGAGAGAGATAGAGATATAGGAGATCTCGAGAGTCTCGCGCTATCTCGCTCTATCTCGAGACCTCTCGCGAGCCGAGGCGAGAAGAGTGCTGATCTCTCTCATCTCCATTATCGATAGGCTCCCGCGATCGCCCTCGAGCGCTCCCTCTGCGCCCGCGACCGAGAGATAAGAGCGAGACATCCTATCCACGACGACGAGCTCTCGCGCTCTCGCGCGTAGAGAGCAGAGAAAGACGAGCTGCTCGGAGCGCGCGACCCCCGAGAGAGTCTCTACTACGCGCTCGCTATTCCATCATCGAGCGTGGAGAAGGATCCCACCTGAGTTAAGGCTGGAGGATGGTGATTGTGACATTACCCGGGCAGCACAGTGACACGGGTACAGTCGGCTTAATATGTGATGGCTCGGCACCAATTATGTTTTTATCAATAATTGGTAACGGCAATATATACACATTATTTCTTCTTTTTGAGTGAGATATACAAACTTATTCCTACACTTACCCACCCTATTCTACATCTGACAGACATTAATACAGCACAGAGCGAGCCAAACGTAATGACAGCTGAGACATGACTTATTAGCGCCACTGTACAGTTGGCTTCAGTGAAAGCTGGTACAGTCACTCACAAAAATTCGTGGATCTCCCCAATTCTAATATTATTATGGAAGTATATATATCTCTGGAAACGAATCTATGAACATGCTTTTCTATGCATCAAATACAAAACTATTTATATGATTTATTGAAAAGCAAGTTCTATCAAAAAATCAATACAGATAGTTGTAATTACATAGGGGGTCCACGAATTTTGTATACGTGACTGTACATATTGTAGTTAATAATTCTAACCCGCTAATGAAGTAAATTCAACCCCTCCCAATATTTAAATGCTCGATGTATCTTTTCCTTCATTCAGTGTTCGCAGTCTTAAGGGGCGAAGGTTGTTTTTTCAGCCCCCCCCCACCCTCCCTTCCCCCTCACGTTTAGACCAATTCGTGTTCAGCTTTCATGGCATTCGGCCATTTTTAAGACCTTTCGTCACATTTCTTTAATAATATCAAGACCTTTTGTGCTATTTAGGTGTCGATTTTTTCCTGTCGAGTGATAGCGAGCCAGTCATTTTGGAGGGGGACATTTATCTACGGAAAAATGTACACATTCATCTCTAAGGAGAATTTTGAGGATAAGTTATTAAGCTTAATGGAAGAAACTAAAACAAAGATAAATTCATAAACAAATATCTAATAAATATAGCGTACCCCATTAAGCTTATTGCATTGCATTCTTAAAATCGCCTAACTAATGGGCCGAACGTCTTAAAATCTGGAAACTAATGGGGCTAAACATGAGAGAGAAGGAGGGCCAGAAAAACCAACCATTCCTCCCTTAAGCTTAACACATTGCAGTGTACCAGGTACTTGAACAGGCGATTGTACAGTGGCCTTCAGTAATCCAGGGAGATTTTCTGGAAACAGTCAAAGAGGAGACGCAAATGACCTAAAGAAGATGTAGTCGAATAATTATACGATAATGCCATTCTTCTTTATATTTTGCTATTCTTTGACGATTTTACTCATAATAAGATTAATTTGAGAGTTAGCCTATTTGGTTGATTTATATAGCCCTGTCCTAGTCTGCTGAATCGAGTATAACATATCATAATACATCATTACCAAATAGCGTCTGAGGTATTCAATTGGTTAATGCGTATTTGCATTATCATATCGTAAACATATTTCAGCTGAAGTATGAGCCATAAACTATATCAATAGGTTACCGATGTTAAATATGTGGGAAAAGGTACCAGACGTCGATCAACATATTCCTGTAAAGTCGGTGAAATTATACACGATTGTTATAATATGGCTTACAAGAACGTTTTATAGAAGTGGAAATGAAGGCAAAATGGCATACATGAGAGAGAGAGAGAGAGAGAGAGAGAGAGAGAGAAGAGAGAGAGAGAGAGAGAGAGAGAGAGAGAGAAGAGAGAGAGAGAGAGAGAGAGAGAGAGAGAGAGAGAGAGAGAGAGAGAGAGAGAGAGAGAGAGAGAGAGAGAGAGAGAGAGAGGTAGAGAGAGAGAGAGAGAGAGAGAGAGAGAGAGAGAGAGAGAGAGAGAGAGAGAGAGAGAGAGAGAGAGAGAGAGAGAGAGAGAGAGAGAGAGAGAGAGAGAGAGAGAGAGAGAGAGACAGACTACACCCTCACCCCCAGAGAAATCACACAAACATACCTTCCTCTGACGTATGTATAAATCTGAAATACGGAATTCATGTATGCCAGATCGACAGGTTCCCGATAGAGTTGCATCACTGCATATATACACCATTTTCAAGTGACGTCACAGAAGGAATATAATAACACTAGATTCAATTCTTCTTCACACTATTCGGAACGACGCTTTGGAGTTATTATGATTGATTTAGCATGGGTATTAAGGGTTTTGATTGCAACTGTCATTTTCGAGTAAAGTATATCATATTGGATTACTCATTAGGCTAAAAACCAAAGCCGCATCCCAATACCCTCACCCCCCCCCCCCCCCCCCCCCCCAATCACCCCGCCCTGCTAGACCCCTACAATCTAAATATGAATGGTACATTGTTTTGGTAGACAATTGCGATTTTGCTATTGCTCGCCGAGAAAAAACTCGACACCTAAATTGGGTGAAGCATTTTGCAATCGCCAAATTACTGAGGTGAAGCTTCTTAACATCTTTATACTTATGGAACGAAAAAAGGGAGGTCCTAAACAGCAAACTAAATGAATAAAGAAAGAAAGAAAGAAAGAAACGCCTCACACCGTATAGGGTTTACCGGACATTATATTTCACTCTCTAGCTGCTGATCTCTTGAAACTATATTGCAGAATGAACAATATGTATATTTGCTTCATAAAAGGTATGTCTTACAAACTAAAACAAATAACACAAAATCAAATAAAAGGTATGTCTTACAAACTACCACAACACAAATAATAAATATATATATATAAAAAAAAACCAAACAAACAAACAAAAAAATCCCAGCATTCCTTCCATAAACCTCAAGCCCCGGCACCCCAACCCCAGGAAGGACAACAATAACGATATAATAATACCATCATCGCGTGCGTCTGGATTCCCTTCATTTACATACATTATCTCCCACAATCCTACACATTTTCGCACGCACCCTCATTATTGCCATTGCGGAGTCGAATTTGGAGGTCAGGGCATTCCAGTGTACGAGATTGAGCACGTTAAGGAGAGGTTGGCTGGGGTTCTTTTTTTTCTGGTCCCCTTTCTTCCCCATCCATTAGTTTTTGAAATTTTAAGACGTTTGCCTCATTAGTTTGGCGATTTTAAGACTTTACGCCCCATTTCTTTGTCAATATTAAGCCCTTTCGTGCCATTTAGGTGTCGATCAACCTGTACTCAAGCGGTTCTTCAAAAATATTAGTCAGTGTGTCATATTTGTGCTGCCCCCCATAAAAAAATAAATAAATAAATAAATAAATAAATAAATAAATAAGATAAATAATTAATACACAAAATAAATACATAAACAAATAAATTCCCATTATTATAAGTAGCGCCAACGAACTTGACAATAATCTTGATCCCTGACCTCTCTGTAACTCAAAAGGGCCTAGGGCAAACTGGCTGTAAATATCCACACCTATTTCCTGGTGGACTCTTCCCAAATGATAGAAACGTCAGCCCGATTGCTTTCATTCATTTCGAGTTATAATAAGTTACGGGGTCAAGATTATTGTCAAGTTCGTTGGCTCTACTTACAGTATAATAATGGAAATGTATTTATTTATTTATTTGTAGTATATACCGGTACAATATATATATGTGTTTTTTTTTTTTTGTTTTTTTTTTTACCTGACCACGACTGTGCACCGGAATTAAAATGTCCGTCCATAACCATAATAATACGTAGTGCAATTTCCAGATAGAAATATAATAATTGATCAATACTACTGGCGAGAATAGAGATGCATCATTTAAGAGCATTGATAGGATAAAGCGTTTCATCCAGATTTGGCACAGCATGTCGTTTAGTTTGTTGACGAACATTTGCACGTCCCTGGTTAAAGAAGAAGAAAGAAAGAAGAAGAAAGAAGAAGAATGAAAAAGAAGAAAAAAAAGAAGGAAAAGGAGGAACAGAAGGAAAAGGAGGAACAGAAGGAAAAGAAAAAGGAAAAGAAAAAGGAAAAAGACAAAAAAAGGTAAAGAAGAAGACGAAGACGAAGAACACAAATAATACTAATAATAACAACAACAACAACACCATAAACTACTTCCTCCTCCTATTCAGTTCACTACACTTAACAAGCACACCAGACATATTTCTAAAACATCTAAATTACCTGTAATGTACCTCAATTTTGGCTCCCTGTCACTCCTTCAACCTTTGGGGGAGACACTTGTTACAGGCAGCCTTGTTTTTGTCTCCTTCATACATATAGAGAACAATAATAATAATAATCTGGCGTTTTAATGCACATGCGCTCAAAACACACGGAATTATAGGTAGCGCCAACGAACTTGACAATAATCTTGACCCCTTAACTTCTCATAACTCAAAATGAATGAAAGCAATCGAGCAGGCATTACTATCATTTGGGAAGAGCCCACCAGGAAATAGGTGTGGATATTTACAGCCAGTTTGCTCTAGGCCATTTTGAGTTATGAGAAGTTAAGGGGTCAAGTTTATTTTCAAGTTCGTTGGCGCTACCTATTTTGTTATAGTTGGATAAAAACACCATCTGAGGAAGAGCACTTTATTGACAACGTTTCGCAGATAGCTTCATCAGGTCATTTGTTATATTTATCAACTTTACACAATACACATGTGTACTAATAGTCGACAAACTACCTTGTAATATAAACTAATAGAGAGCACAACCTGGTTGCTCAAACCACCAGCAGGACAACAATCAACTTGCAAACAAATAGAAGGCCTTTATAGTCTTAGGGAATAGCTGTTTATAATGTATAAATAGATTGAACCCAAAATAGGAACAGGGAGACACAGGGAGATAGAGAAGTAGATACAGATACAGCTGTGCACAACACACACACACACATTATATATATATACTGTATACACACACACACACACACACACACACACACACACACACACACACACACACACACACACACACACACACACACACACACACACACACACACACACACACACACACACACACACACACACACACACACACACACACACACACACACATGCACGTACAGTGAGATAGTGAAAGAGAGAATGTGTGTGTGTGTGTGTGTGTGTGTGTGTGTGTGTGTGTGTGTGTGTGTGTGTGTGTGTGTGTGTGTGTGTGTGTGTGTGTGTGTGTGTGTGTGTGTGTGTGTGAGAGTGAGAAAGTTAATTTACTAACAGATACTGACAGAAGCATAAACATATGTATAAAATACAGAGCCATGTGTACGAAGGAAGACTCACATATACTCACACACACACACACACACACACTTCACACTCTCTCTTTCTCTCTCTGACACACACGCACGCACACAAACACACGCACGCACACAAACACACACACACACACGCACGCACGCACGCACGCACAACCTCGCCGACCAGACCACGGTAGAATTGCTAAATAAAGGGGTAGCGGTTTGCGGTCGGGGCTTCTGAATAGCAAACCACCGACTCTTAGCAAATAGATATAATATTAGCTAACCACATACACGCGGTTACATACACAGGTGCAATTCTCTTTATAATATACATCAACGACATAGATGAGGGTCTCACCTGTACAATCTCAAAGTTTGCTGACGATACAAAAACTGCAAATAGCGTACTCTCAAAAGAGCAAGTTGACGATATGCAACACAAGCTAGATAAGTTGTCATTTTGGGCCCAAATTTGGCAAATGAATTTCAATGCGGATAAATGTAATGTACTACATATTGGATACCGAACTGAGAAAGCAAACTATTCGATGAATGGCACTCAGCTAAAGAGTGTAAACAGAGAAACCGATCTGGGAGTAACAATATCGAGTAACCTAAAACCGAGTCAACAATGTTCAGAAGTTGTTAAGAAGGCAAACAAAATAATTGGTTTTATAGGCAGATCATTTGAGCTAAATCCAAAGAAGTTATCCTAACTCTTTACAATTCCTTAGTCCGCCTCCTCTGGAATACTGCGTTCAATCCTGGTGCCCTTATTACCAAACATATATAGACAAGCAAGAACAAGTTCAACGTAGAGTTTCCAAAATGATACCAAGCCTAAAGAACAAACCATACGAGGAGCGTTTTAGAAAATTAAATCTATTTCCTTTAACCCAGCGCACATTAAGAGGCGACTTAATTCAAGTGTTCAAAATCATCAAAGGCATCTACAATATGAACTGTAGTAAGTACTTCACTATCGACCAATCTAATTACACGCAGGGGAAACGGTTGCAAAATTATTGGTAAATCTTTTAACTCACACAAATCTAAGAATTTCTTCTTCAATCAAGTTGTCAACTTGTGGAATGGGCTTCCCCGAGACGTTATAGACTGCAACACCGTTGATTCTTTTAAACTTCACCTAGACAAATATCTTGCATCAAACTCGCGACTGACTGCGTTTGTAAATGAATAACTTTATTTTATCCCCCCCTCAGATTCATCAAGGATTATTGTGTATTATATAATATATTACTAAGACGTTACTCTCTTTTTCCCAGATATACGAAATATCACTTATAACTGTGTTATGTTACTAACCCCTCTGTCCCCTGCTTACTTCATAATCTTGCCACGGACATTAGTTCCAGGGCAGTAGTTCCCTTTCCAATTTTCCCTTACCCACTCTAAACCAGTTTTTGGACACTTGATCCTCAGTGTTTTGGAGGACAAGCAGCCTAGAGGGGTCACTAGACCTGTTGTTGCTTGATTTCCTTTGTACTCCTTTGTACTATACACTCGGTTACATACACAGTTGCACAGTCACATACTCACATATACAAGAATAAGATATCGTTAGAGGTTATAATTAAAGTAAAACATATAAATTCACATTTAATTATCACACATAATTATATCCCCACTAAGTTACAACATAAACATAATTGTAATAACACACAAACATAGATTTGTGGAAAATAATTCGTAGAGGTAGATTGAAACTAAATAAAAATCGTCTAATGGTAACAAGAATATGATGAAAATTACGTATTGGTGGTGAAGGGGTTAACTCACACAGTAATGCCAGGTGAAACTGCGGGTCCGATGACCAAGTGTGGTCGCTTCAGATCCACGATGAGCCCTCAAGCGGATTGAGTGAACCTCAGATATATACATACTACATGTAAACTAATACACACTTCATACTTAGTCAAGGATATTTGCATCTGTACAGTACAGGTTACTGGTAGGTAAAGCTCTTCAGTTCTGTTAATGGATAAGAGCCGAGAAGAAAATTAGAAAAAAAAAAAAAAACAGCAACAAATGTTTCCCTAGCAAGGGTCTGATGGATAAGTAAAACTGAACACAATCGAATAGGAAGCTTTGAACTCGGAGGGGGTTCTTACACGACGATGGCTGACCGGCAATGGATAAGGTACCTTGAGGCATAAGACAGACCTATCTAGAGTAATTTTCGTTGTGACCATCTACTCGAGGAGCGATATATCTGGCAAATGAGAGATAAAGACCTCTACCTCTAAAACCTATCCCAAGACAATCCGTGACGCCCCGACCATCAGTAGCAGCAGCCAGCACCCTGGGGAAAGAGAGCAGGCGGGGGTCGGTGGTGGTCCTGGTAGAGGTAGTAGTAGTAGTAGTAGGGGGTCCCGGCCGTGGCGTGTGGTCGGCCGGAATAAAGCTATACGTCTGGCTGGGGTCCCGAGATCACAGGTGTGGAGGGTGCGGTAAATCGATGAAGTAGCAGCTCATTTGCATGTAATGATAGCTGGGGTCTGGCTACTGGTGTTGCTGTGCTGGGGGGAGCTGCTGGTGGTGGAGGTGCAGGGTTGAGGGTGGAGCTGGGAAAGACAGTTAGGCCAGGAAAAGGTGGAAAAAAGAGCGGGTGGCTTTCGGTATGTAGTCGAGTTTGGGGGGAGTTGGGAAGGACAGGAAATGAAAAGTGGGAAAGAGTGCAATTTATCTTAGGAAAGTGGTGGTAGAGGGAAGTTGAAAAAGGCAGTAAGGACATGGAAAGCGGGAAAAGAGAGCAGGTATCATTGCTAAAGTGATAGTGGTGTAGATAGTAGAGTTTTGGAGTGGAAGTGGGAAAGACAGGATATGGTTAAAAGGAAAATATAGTTAGGGGTTTTGGAAGTGGAGGTGGTAAAGAAAGGAGCGGGGGTGAACAGGGAAAACGGTATGGCCTTGTGGAGGTGAAGGATGGGGTATTGGGGTGGAGGTGGAGGGTGGGGTATGGGGGTGGAGTTGGAGGATGGGGTATGGGGGTGGAGGTGAAGGGTGGATTAGGGGGGTGGAGGTGAGAAATACAGCTTGAGATTGAATAAAGGCTAATGGGAGCGAATGTATCGTTCGTGATTATGATTGACACAGAACATTAGATACAGAGATCCACCGAGGATATCTAAGGTAAACTCGGTAATGGCTGTGAATTACCTCGATGAACCTCCAATAATGCTTTAGGAGGACCTTGATGAGCCCCAATAGTACATTTGAATTACATCAATGGACCCCAATACCTCGATGGGACCTAATACTATTTTTGGATGAACATGATGTGCCCCAATAAGGATTTTTGATGACCTGGTGGGCCCAAATAAGGATTTTGGGTGACCTTGTGTCTAGTTAGATATTAGATAATCAGTGTTCAGACCGAGTATTCGATACTGCAAAACACTCTACTGGGACGGTTAGGGGCTGATAAGAGGGAAACACTCTACTGGGACGGTTAGGGGCTGATAAGAGGGAAACACTCTACTGGGACGGTTAGGGGCTGATAAGAGGGAAACACTCTACTCACTCTACTGGGACGGTTAGGGGCTGATAAGAGGGAAACACTCTACTGGGACGGTTAGGGGCTGATAAGAGGGAAACAGAGAGGATGAAAAAGTAATATGGACTAAGACCAAAAGTTGCTTATAAGGGGGATTTTTGAAAGGTGTATGTACAGTGCTTACTGTTGCGTTAGTTGTGGTTTCTGGGTAGAGTAAGTACGTGAAATGGCAATTGAAAAGATAAAGTGCAAATTTAATGAGAAAAGAAAATTAGTGGAAACCGGTGCAACATTGAATGAGGGAGAGTGAAGTGTGACAAGAATCGATCGGGGGTAATGAAGAAGAAAGTGAGTTATGGAGGTGCAAAATACAAGTAGGGGAATGAGGGAGCCATATATTATTGTCAGAAAAAGAAGGAAGATGGCGCAGCAAAACTGGGCGAGAATAGGAACAAAGGTAGTCAGGAGGCATTGCGAATAACAGGAACGAAATAAGGAAAGTACATTGATAATGAAGGGAAACAAATACAAAATGTGCTAAAAATACATAGAAGGCCTCTTCGTCGGACGCTCGGTAAGTTGAGTGTTCAGTCCTGTGTGTAAGCTCCTTCATAAACTGGCACGGATTATCCTCATTGGGAATAGGTCCACTTCGGGCGTTTTGTGTATGGCCACCCTCAACGGGAGTTAGGCGTCGGGCAATAGATAGATAGAACAAACATTTATGGCGAAAAGGGAGAACATTGGAAAGCCTGTGAACAAATGAAAACAAAAAACTAGGAGAAAATATATAAATTTGGGGAGCAGATATATATATTGATTTAAGGGTTTTATGAGGGTCAAATTAAGACCGTAAAGTAGAATGGGAGTACAAATATCATGTAACGATGATCAGTGATCCAACAATGAAACAACAAATTTCCTAGGTGAGAGCCGCGAGAACAGGTGATTATTTAAAGCCTGTGACTGATAACTTGATTAGCCAAAATGTATAACAAAGAAGAAAAAATAAAGAATAGAAAACATTAAATAATCGAGATGGTAAATTTGTATACGAATAACAATTAGATGTATAACAAATAAAGGAGAACAGAAGATGAATCAGGAATATTGGAGAGAGAGAGAGAGAGAGAGAGAGAGAGAGAGAACGAAACCAATAAATAAAGAGAGCGATTCGAAAACAAAATAAAGAAAACTACAGAAAGCGAGAGAGAGAGAGAGAGAGAACGAAAACAATAAATAAAGTGAGAGCGATTCGAAAACAAAATAAAGAAAACTACAGAAAGAGAAAGAGAGAGAGAGAGAGAGAGAGAGAGAGAACGAAACCAATAAATAAAGAGAGCGATTCGAAAACAAAATAAAGAAAACTACAGAAAGCGAGAGAGAGAGAGAGAACGAAAACAATAAATAAAGTGAGAGCGATTCGAAAACAAAATAAAGAAAACTACAGAAAGAGAAAGAGAGAGAGAGAGAGAGAGAACGAAAACAATAAATAAAGTGAGCGCGATTCGAAAACAAAATAAAGAAAACTACAGAGAGAGAAAGAGAGCGAGAGCGAGAGAGAGAAAAACATGAAGTCAAATGCTAGTAATAAAAGGAAGGCCAAGTTACTGCCGCGTGAGTAATGGGCACAGCAGACATGAAGGGGGCAGGACGCGGTGTATGATAAATATAGAGGAAAACTTAGGGGAGATGGCCCGGTTTCTCTGGCCCACCTTCTTCCTCATGTTTGGCCCCATTAGTTTTCAGATTCTAAGACGTTGCAACTCATTCGCTTGGCGATTTTAAGACCTTTCGCCCCCTTTCCTTTGTCAATATTAAGACTTGGCGTGTCATTTAGGTGTCGATTTTTTGCGAGCGAACCTGTAATTTAGGAGGAACCAGCTTTCAGCCGGGACATTTTTTCTACCGAAAAATGTACAAATATATCTTGATGGGGGATCCTGGCGTTGTTTTCTTAAGTGTGATTGAGGTCTAGGGAGGAAACTAGACAAAAGTAAATGAAAACAAATCGACCAAAAACTGAACCATCCCCCTTTATGGATAATGGGGCAGCAAGGGACTGGAGTTCTCGAAAAGGGGCTGCAGTCCAGACGCTATTCTTGACTTACAGTGTGCTGGCATAATAATTCAGGAGGGTTGATCCTATTTTAAGGGGAGATGGTTCGGTTTTTCTGGCCCCTCTTCTTCCTCATGTTTTGCCCCATTAGTTTTCAGGCTTTATGACGTTCAGCTCATTAGTTTGGTGATTTTAAGACCTTTCGCCCCTTTTCTTTGTCAATATGAGGACTTTTCGTGTCATTCTGGTGTCGATTTCTTGCTAGCGAGCGACAGCAAGCCTGTAATTTAGGAAGAACAGGCTTTCGGCCAGAGCATTTATCTACCGAAAAATGTACAAATATATTTTGATGGGGGATCCTTCTTTTTTTCTTCTATTTTTAGGTTTGATGGAGGTCTAGTGAGGAAACTAGAAACAAAATAAATGAAAAAAAGAAAAGGAAAAATCGATGGGGATGGGGATAATGGGACATAGAGGGACTGGAATTCTCGAAAATGGGTTGCCGTCCTAACGCTATTCTGGGCTTACAGTGTGCTGGCTTAATAATCCAGGAAGGTTGAAAGCCTCTGAAGTCCTTTTTTAACTAATAATTATGGAAAATGGGCAAATGACAAATTCGATAATAATATAATGAAGGTTGACAGCGGTTCCGCGAATAATATGGAATGGAGGAAATGTTACGTCTACAAAAATTATAAATGCATAATTAAAGATCAATGTAACGAATAAACAATAATGGAATAATAGAGCAGGAGAGAGAGAGAGAGAGAGAGAGAGAGAGAGAGAGAGAGAGAGAGAGAGAGAGAGAGAGAGAGAGAGAGAGAGAGAGAGAGAGAGAGAGAGAGCCTACTGTATGCAGAACAGCAGGAAGGAAGATATAACAGAGAGATAGAGAGAGAGTGAGAGAGAGAGAGACTACCGTATGCAGAACAGCAAGAAGGAAGATATAACAGAGAGATAGAGAGAGAGAGTGAGAGAGAGAGAGACTACCGTATGCAGAACAGCAAGAAGGAAGATATAAGAGATAGAGATAGAGAGATAGAGAGAGAGAGAGAGAGACTACCGTATGCAGAACAGCAGGAAGGAAGGTATAACAGAGAGCCATGGATGGGGAGAGATATAAATCACTGGGTGGTGGAAAACTCGTACAAGAAGGAGGAGGTGGTGCGAGGACAAACATAGACGGGAAATAATAAGGCGGAGAGAGAGAGAGAGAGAGAGAGAGAGAGAGAGAGAGAGAGAGAGAGAGAGAGAGAGAGAGAGAGAGAGAGAGAGAGAGAGAGGTCGCACACCACAACATCTAACTTAGAACTCTAAATCTATAGTCTGGAAAACACAACCATTAATAACATATACTGTATATACAGTACATAGTTTTGCACCAGCTATTTTTGTATGCAACTGTACATCATCTACGTAAATAGGAACCACCCTAAGTACACGGCAAGTAAACATAGTATAAGTTCAGACACATACAAACCAATGTCGACTTTAATATCCAAATGCCCACACCACGATAAACAACTAATACGCCAAAGAAACAAAACCAGTATACACACCGCACACACACACACACACACACACACACACACACACACGCACGCACACACAAAGCAACCCCATTCTCACAACACACACACACACACACACACACACAGCACCACCATAACAAGAGCCAGCACCACTTTCGCCGACACAATTAATTTATCACTAATTGGCGGTATTAGCAGCCACTTTGCCGCTTATCTTCATGGCTTACCCTCATTAAAGCCTTCATCAAGACATCGACCCGCGCTATCATCGGTGTAATTTAGTATATCTATAGTGTTATCGCCTCAATTACACCGTATCCGCTCTACCCGGCCGATTTACAAGCCCACCGAGTTACCCGTCTGATTTTGTGTATCAGTTTTTGTCAGTATCTATCTATCTATCTATTGTATAAATTGTAGAGTTCGCCACCTGCAAGTGGCACCGATGAACGAGCAGCCCTTTGGTAATTTGTTTAAGGTTTATTCCCTTAGACGGGTTTCCAACCAAGGTTGTCGAGTCTCATCCACCCGGATTATTTTTAAGGTTGTCTCCCCTAGATGGGTTGCCGACCAAGGCTGACGAGTTCCATCCACCCTGTATTAGCTCTTGGAGGCATTCTCGGAGTATAGTAACCCTTTCAGGAGGATGACGTGATCTTCGTCTTATTATGTCTACCAGTAGACGATTTTCTATAGCTTATAATGTAGGACTCCAAGGGGTAAGTACTATGTCAATACACCATCTGAATTACATAGGATTACATATATGGTATAATGTTAGCCAGAATGAGAGGTAAAAATAAGGCCATATCGTACTGTAGGGGTTATAATCGTCTAGTGGTAGCCAGACTACGGGACAGTGCAAAGGAGTACAAAGGAAATCAAGCAACAACAGATCTAGTGACCCTTCTCGGCTGCTTGTCCTCCAAAACACTGAGGATCAAGTGTCCAAACAGTGGTTTAGAGTGGGTAAGGGAACATTGGAAAGGGAACTACTGCCCTGCCACTTACGTGGCAGGACTAGGAAGTTAGTAGGGGACATATGGGTTAGTAAGGTGCCGTGGTCCTAAATAAGTTACTGGAGGTATTATTAACCCCTTCAGTATTTGAGGACGCGTTACGTAATTTTACCCCTTGCGAAAAAATGTGTACATTGTTTGGTAGAAAAATGTCCCATCCGAAAGACAGCTCCTCCTAAATTACAGGCTCGCTATCGCTCACCAAGAAAAAATCGACACCAAAATGACACGAAAGGTCTTAAAATTTACAAAAATGGGGCGAAAGGGCGTAATAAATCGCCAAACTAATGGAGCAAACGTCTTAAAATCGCCAAACTAATGGAGCGAACGTCTTAAAATCTCAAAACTACTAAGGATAAGCATGAGGGAGAAGGTGGGCCGAAACAAATCCATGAGTTAAAATCTCCCCTTAACCCCTTCAGCACCATGACGCCTTTTGACTTATTATAATTATTCTATCTATAATTGGAAGATTGTAGGCAGTTAAAAAAGGAACTGTGTTATTCAAAAGGGTTATTGAGATCGTATTTACCTATTCAAAGGGGTTATTGAGATCGTATTTACCTATTCAAAAGGGTTATTGAGACCGTATTTACCTATTCAAAGGGGTTATTGAGATCGTATTTACCTATTCAAAAGGGTTATTGAGATCTTATTTACCTATTCAAAAGGGTTATTGAGATCGTATTTACCTATTCAAAAGGGTTATTGAGATCTTATTTACCTATTCAAAAGGGTTATTGAGATCGTATTTACCTATTCAAAAGGGTTATTGAGATCGTATTTACCTATTCAAAGGGGTTATTGAGATCTTATTTACCTATTCAAAAGGGTTATTGAGATCGTATTTACCTATTCAAAGGGGTTATTGAGATCTTATTTACCTATTCAAAAGGGTTATTGAGATCGTATTTACCTATTCAAAGGGGTTATTGAGATCGTATTTACCTATTCAAAGGGGTTATTGAGATCTTATTTACCTATTCAAAAGGGTTATTGAGATCGTATTTACCTATTCAAAAGGGTTATTGAGATCGTATTTACCTATTTGAGTCCTAAAGGTTGATTATAAACTGAAGAAAAGCGTCTAGTGGTAACCAGAATATGATGGCAATTACGTAATGGTGGTGAAGGGGGGGTCACCGGCTTTTCTTATCTTTCTCTCCTTTTCTCTCTTTCCCTGGCTTGTATCCATTCGGCCCCATTCAGCCAACTGTTTTAAGACGTTTATCCCCATCCAGGTGTCGATTTCTTCCTGGCGAGCGATAGCAAGCCAGCATTGTATGGAGAAATCCGGTTTCGTGTGAGACATTTTTCTATCGAATTATTTACAAATTTAGCTTGCTTTCAAAACAAAAGTATCTCCATGCTGGCTCGCTACCGCTCGTCAGGAAAATATTGACACCTGGATGGGGGTAAACGTCTTAAAACAGTAGGCTGAATGGGGCCGAATGGATACAAGCCAAACAGAGAGGGAGAGCAAGAGAAAAAAAGTGAGGTGGGCTCCCTTAACACATAGTGGTAAAAGAACATTTGAGAAGCAAGTGTACAGAATGATAAGCAAAACAATGAAGTATATAAACACACACACACACACACACACACACACACACACACACACACACACACACACTAAATTACTTTATAAGTATCACACACACACGCACACACACACACACCTCCCCGTGGCGTCACTGGTAGCGCGTCTGGCTCACAACCAGAAGGTCCCGAGTTCGAGACCCGGGCGGGGAAGAGACATTTGGGCAAGTCTCCTAACGGTGTAGCCTCTGAACCCTAAGCCTTCGTTTCCAGATGTCGCCAATTGGCTAAAAATACAGACTACACACACATCCACAGCCATTCCAACGATACATAAAACACTTAACATGCATTTCACGCAATACATTCCCAGTTAAGGAGGCGCGATAATAATGAGCTGAGCTCGCATTGCGTGGATTCCCCTTGACGAACAAGCAAGTGAATACATACACACACACACACACACTAAATTACTTTATTAATATCACACACACACACTAAGTTACTATAAATATCAGAGACACACAGACACACACACTAAGTTACTATAAATATCACACACACACACACACACACACACACACACACACACACACACACACACACACACACACACACACACACAGCCCGTAGCCTAGTAGGTAGAGCTCTCGTTTCACACACGAGGGGTCGGGGGTTCAATCCCCGGCCGGGCGGAGACAAATTGGGCTTGTCTCCTTTCATGTGTTAGCCTCAGTTCACCTAGCTGTAAATAGATACCTGGAATAAGTGGACGACGTTGTGACGTCCCATCTGGGGTTGGCAAAAATGGTACAAGGCGAGATGGGTATCATATGGTTCACCTAAGCTGATGGCTACCTAAGCCTTCGGGCGAGACGGTACCGTCTATAGTGAGAATGGTACCATACAGATCCACCCTAAGCCTTCGTTTCCGATGTCGCCAATTGGCTAAAAATACAGACTACATCCACAGCCATTCCAACGAAACATATAACACCTACACATATAGGAGGCGGGAAATAACGAGCATGCTCACTCCCGCAATACAACTAGAGTAAGTACAACTATAGTAAGTACACACACACACACACTAAGTTACTATATATATATCACACACACACACACGTCAATGCAATACACTCACGACTACAACTTACAGCATTATAATATCTCTAACACATGTGGCCAATCCTAATAGGGGGGATGGTTCGTATTTCTAGACCCCCATCTCCCTCGTGTTTAGCCCCAGTAGTTTTGACATTTTTAGATGTTCGGCCCATTAGTTTGGCGATTTTAACACCTTTTGCCCCATATTCTTGTGAATATCAAGACCTTTCGTGCCATTTAGGTGTCGATATTTTTCAGGCGAGCGATAACGAGCCTGTACATTTCATAGAAACTGGCCTTCGGCCGAGATATTTTTCTACCGATAAATATACAAAATTGTCCTGAAGGGAGGTCTAGGGGATGTTTGTTTAAGCTTGATGAAGGTCTAGCGAGGAAACTAAAAGATAAATGTATTAATAAATAAATACATATGAAAAAATATCCACTGCCCCCTTAATAGATTCAATGCTGTGCTCACCTGTAATTAACTAGCTGGATGTCTGCCCCGATATCAATACAAGCCATTTACCTGTGTGAGGAGAGAGAAAAAGGGGATATTAGCAATTAATTAACACATGTATTCATGGGCGTGATAAACTAATCAGGCAAATTGAATAACAACTACTCAGGTAAATTGAATAAGATAGTGTTGTAAGGTAGTCTATAAACAAGCTCATTCACATCACCGATAACCCGCAAATTAGGTTACGAATGATCCTAATAATATGCTTAGTTACTAGGGTGAAATAAAAGAATACATTATATATCTATTTATCTTACATCCATCTATCCGTATATTTGTTTAATTGTTTAAGTATGTATTTAAGTATATTAGCGGGCAGATATGTCAAATAGATGTTCACTTCCGAAAGAAAGCATGAACATTTGTCTATAGGGGTTTTTGAGTATGCTGAATCCGATTTTAATGGGATCCACGCTGGCAAACCAAGGGTTCCCACTCAAACTTGACATTGAACAAAAATTTGTCATAGTCAACCTATATTGTTGTGGTCTAGCCACGTTAATCCGTTCATATTTATGTGCAGTATGTGCCTCATGTATTTGACAATAATGACATATCCAAGGATATCAAAGGAAGGATATAAGGGTGAACGATTTTATTTAAAACTCATCCGAACATTAATGATTATATCTCTTTTCATTTATTTTTCAGGAAAATCACATCCATTGTGCATGCATACATATGCATTAATATGATGATGTGTTTAATTTGCAGAACTTGCCAACGTTCATCATGATTAGCCTTCAATAATTAATCAGGTCTAACTAAACCTTTGATATAGATTTCTGATTAATATTGAAACGAACGTAACAAATGTTTCTAATCTTTTCAGGAATCGAGATGGATGGTGTCTAATACAACCAAGCTATATGGAGCGATGGCGACCAAGAAAATAAAGCTTGACAGTACTTCTGCCCATCACCCGGTATTAACCGAAACAGACTGGACGTTATGTGCTATGTGCCAGAAAAGTTCAACTGAACCCCTGAGAGACCCATCCCAATGTAAGAATGTAAACCAGTCCAAAGACTATGATTCGTTAGCTGAGCACATCCAGGAGCTACACTCGCTTAGTGCACTGCCAATGAACATACAGTTGTCACGTTTGGATGACGGTCAAGGTATCGCTGCAACCCTCTTTCAGCACAATGCAAGATGGCACAAAACATGCTACATGAGGTTTAACCAAGCCAAAGTTGAGCGTGCTCGCAAGAAGGTTGCCAAACTAGAAGATCCTAAACCGAAGACTTCTCCACTCATAGGTAGACTGCGTTGTGCGTTTCCTGGAACCTCCTGCCAAGCTAAAGAAAGTCTCTGCTTCTTTTGCGATGAAAAAATGGAGGACACTTATCACAGAGCAGCCACACCACGAATGGACGCAAATGTTCGGAAGATGGCAACCGAGCTTCGTGATACCTGGCTACTAGCAAAGCTGTCCTCTGAAGACATGACTGCAATAGATGCGATATACCACAAACAGTGTTTGACTGGCTTCAGCAATAGATATCGTGCATTCACCAGGAAAGTGGAATCGAAGGAAGATTCAGATCTAGCCCCAGATGCTATAGCCTTCGCAGAATTGGTGTCCTACATTGAAGAGACTCGTCAGGTAGATGAGCATGCGGAACACATATTCAAGCTGTCAAGCCTCGTACAACTCTACAGATCACGACTTAAGCAACTTGGCGGCGATATGTCAGAGCGCACAAACTCAACTCGTCTGAAGGAGAAGCTTCTCGCACGAATTCCCGAGTTGGAAGCACATAAAAGCAAGTATGAGGTCATGCTCACGTTTAAGAATGACGTTGGAGATACCTTGCTGGAGGCCAAGAAGTGGGACCCTGAGAGTGATGCTGTTGTGCTCATGAGAGCTGCAAACATGATTAGGAAAGAGATCTTTCAGAAACGCTACACATTCACGGGATCGTTGCTAGACGAGCAGTATAAGGATAATCCAACTTCCCTACTTGCTTTGGTTCAGATGATTCTTGGAGGTACAAACATCCAAAACCAGACGGAAAACAATCAGGTCGTGAAAACAGCTGCAATATCAATAGTTGAGCTGCTCACATTCAACACTCTGAAAAGTAGCAGGAAAGAAGCCACTGCTCTACAGACTCGACACAGCCTGGAACGAGAAACTAGACTTCCTTTGTACCTTGGGTTGCTGATCCACAACAAGACCCGAAAGCGTGACTTGATTGACACTCTTTTCGAGAAGGGAATGTCTGTATCATATGACCGAATACTACAGCTGTCCACAGATGTAGAAAAACAGTGCATTGACCTCGTTTGAAGATGCTGGGGTTGTGTGCCCAACAGTCCTCAGAAAAGATCTCTTCACAACAGGCAATCTCGACAACATAGACCACAATCCTACATCGACTTCAGTACAAACTGCGTTCCATGGAACAGCCATCTCTCTGACGCAGCATGTTACGAATGAATGTGCAGGCACAGAGCTCCAGAACAAACCTCTCATCCACAAGGACACACCAAGCGCAACGTCGATCAAGCCAATCATGGACTCGTACAGTACTGTCCCACCAGCTACATTCCCAACCGATAACCCTACACCATGCAAGACTGAGGGACAAGCTGTCCCCGAAAACTCACCAATCGACTCAGATGAGCTGCAGATCTCATGGGCACAGGCAGTTGAGAAGCTGCTGGAGAAACCTGAAATTAATTCAGATGATAACATCTTTTGGTCCGCACATTTTGCAGCGTCACAAGATTCCTGCCCCAGACCACCAGCGATATCCGGGATCATGCCATTATTCCGTGATAATGCGCATTCTTTGGCGATGGTAAAGCATGGCATGGATGTAATCGCTAAAGCTACCGAACATGTGCATCCAGGACAAGTCCCGATATTGACTGTTGATCAGCCGCTGTATGCCATCGCCAAGTAGATACAGTGGACCTGGCCAGCTGCCTATGGCGAAGACAAGTATGTGGTGATGATGGGTGGATTGCATATAGAGATGGCGTTGCTGAAAGTTTTGGGAGATTGGCTAGATGGCAGTGGATGGTGGATTGTACTGACGACTGCAAATGTTACCACAAATGGTAGGGCTGATGCTCTTAGGAAGGGATCATTCACAGCACGTTCTCAGTGGGCTAATCAAGTAACAGCTGCTGCACTGTTTTGCTTACATAGCCAAGCCTACAATTCATACAAAACAGAAACAGAAACAGAGGCAGACGCGAGGCCTGTGATGCCATTCAAAGACTGGTGCACACACATGGAGACGCAGCATCCGCAGTTTCGGTACTGGAGCAAAACCTTCAAACTTGAGGTGCTCTTCCTCCAGTTCATGCAGTCACAGCGTGAAGGAAACTTTGAGCTCTACATTGGCACACTGGGAAGAATTGTGCCATGGATGTTTGCCATGGATCACTTCCACTATGCGAGGTGGTTGTCTGTTCATGTGCGAGATCTGCTGCAGCTACAGCGTGAATGCCCAGCAGTGTGCAACGAGTTCAAAAAAGGACACTTTGTGACACAGAAGACAACTCATCGCTTCTCCATTATGGCACATGACCATGTACACGAGCAGCTCAATGCTGTGTTGAAAGGGGATGGTGGAATAATCGGCATCACTGAAAATGAATCAGCCCTCAGGCGGTGGATGATTGCCGGCCCCGAGATGGCCAGGATCATACATGAGGTGGAAGTGAGCACATCTCAGAAGACAACCCGCAATGATCGACACCATGAACAAACTCTGACCACACAAAAGAGATTTGCAACAAATGTCCAAAGCGTGATAGATGTTCTGAATGAATTGGGTAATCCCTTCACAGAAACGAGCGCTGATCTCCTCACACTGGACACGAAGGTCATCATGGCTGATCAAGTCATCAATAACTACTCAGAAGCTGAGGAAATAGGAAGGACTCAATACAGCACCTTCGTTGATTTGCGAGTTGTGAAGATGGAGAAGCCTTTCAATGACACTATTCCAAAGAACAAGCTCCAGATGTTCAAGTCAGGAGAACGGAAAGTGTCTTCGAAGATAAAGTCCAAAATGTCCAACATGAAGAGCAACCTGCAGCTATTTTCACGAATGTACATCTCTTGTCAAGCACGAAATGGTGAGATGGAAGTTTTCTTCCAGCATGAGAACCACTCGTGGCCAACGTCTCTGGCTGAAAACAACCTGATGCGTCTCGGAGACAAGGCTGACGTGCTGAAGTGTCTGGAACCGCTAGCACCACATCCACAGACCACACCTTCTGTGGACGTGAAGATCTTTGATGGTGCCGCCCTCGTCCATAGGTTGGATCAGAAGACTGCCACAACATATGTGAAAACGTTCAAAGACTATGCAGAGTATGTCTTTGTCCCGTATCTGAAGAGGCAGCTTGAACATGCTGCACGGGTAGATGTTGTATGGGATACCTACATGGCTGACAGTCTGAAAGTGCACACCAGAGAGGGCCGAGGTACAGGAGAAGCTCTTCGTGTGTCTGAGAAAACACGACTCCCACACAACTGGAAAAGTTTCTTGTGAGTTGACAGCAACAAGACAGAACTCTTCAGGTTTCTAGCCACAGCCATTAAATCTGAAGCAACAGCAACAGGGAAGATCACAACCAAGGGTCAGAGTGTTGCCTCATCCGCAACACTGGATGCTTCTGACCTACATCCATGCTCACACGAAGAGGCAGACTACCGAATGATGCTCCATTGCTTCCATGTGTACAAACTTGGCATGAAGAAGATAATGTTGCATGCCACTGACACGGACGTACTGGTTCTTGCCATTGTGACTGCAATCGACATGGCAGATTGTGAACTTTGGTTAGCTTTCGGACATGGTGCCCACTTCCGTTATATTGGAGCTCATATTGTTGCCAGTGAGATGGGCAATGATTACTGAAGAGGCTTGCCATTCATGCATGCATTGTCAGGCTGCGACACGGTGTCGTCATTCAGCTCCATCGGTAAGAAGACCGCCTGGGAAGTATGGAAATCACTTCCACAAATCAACGACGTATTTCATCGGTTGTCAGATACTCCGGATGAAGTGACAGAAGCTGACATGAAAGAACTCGAGAGAGAGATATGTGGTCCTGTTCTACTGTCGCACATCACAGCTCACTGAAGTGAATGAAGCAAGGAAGCAACTCTTCTCCTACGGTAATCGGAATCTGGAAAACATCCCGCCGTCACGTGCAGCACTGCTACAACATGTAAAGCGAGCGACTTACCAAGCAGGACACGTCTGCGGACAGGCTCTGAAGGCCAGTCCGACTCTTCCAAGTCCTTCCGAGTGGGGATGGAAACTAGACAGCGAAGGAATCTGGGTGCCCTTATGGAGTACCCTCCCTGAAGCATCAAAGGGGTGCAGAGAACTTGTCAAGTGTGCCTGCAAGAAACGCTGCACAGGACGATGCCAATGCTCCAAAGCCAGTCTCCCCTGCACACAGCTCTGCTTCTGTGGTGGACAGTGTACACCAAGGGACATGTTCTAATTGGTAAATAGATGATCCAATAATGCTTATTGATTGTTATATTGCTATGTTTAGTCGGGCAGATATGTAACAATATGTTTCATTGACGAATATTCCTACTTTGTCTATAATATCATTAAATTTAATTTTCACTATCATATGTGGTACGTAAAACGAATCAAAATCTTATGGAAAGCATATTTGTTGTTTACACAAGTATACTACAATACTCTTTTGCATGATACATATCAAAAACTTCAATTTTGGAATATAACAAGCATCTAATAAATATTCAATGTTGTAAAAAAAAGTTGCGGTCGCAAAGAAATGGCGATTTGACCCCTTCCATGTTCAATGTCAATTTTGAGTGGGAACCCTTGGTTTGCCAGCGTGGATCCCATTAAAATCGGATTCAGCATACTCAAGAACCCCTATAGACAAATTGTTATGCTTTCTTCCAGAAGTGAACATCTTGGTCTTATATTGTTACATATCTGCCCGACTATATATATATATATATATATATATATATATATATATATATATATATATATATTTGTACTGTATATATTAACAACCTTCCCCTTCTTCTTCGCCTACTCTTCCTCATCGTCCTTAATTTTCTCTTCTCTTCCTCTGCCTACGCCACCCCTTCTTCCTCTTCCTCACCTCCCTCTTCCCTCTCCTCCGCCTATTCCACCCCTTCTTCCTCACCTCCCTCTTCTCCTCTTCCACCTCCCTCTACTCCTCTTCCACCTCCCTCTACTCCTCTTCCACCACCTCCTGCTCTTCCACCACCTCCTCCTCCTCCTCTTCCTCCCTCACTTCCCTCCTCGCGTGCACCTTCCGGATCATGCAATGGCAGTTTTCCCCTTTTTTATAATTTTTTGAGTAATCGTAATTTGTTGAGCACCTCCGCTTGCATGCACGCCCCAGCCCTCTCCTCTGATTGTTATCCACCGTAGACTCCAGAACACGCAATGGGAAAGACGCTAGATTTACATGAAGGATTATTTAGACAATTTTTGATCCACAACTTTATTTTATCAATTTTACTTTAGCAACTTTATTTTAGCAACATTTTGAAGTTATTTTTGCACTGGACTTAAGGGGAAGTTTTTAGTTTGCTCCCTAGACCGCCATTTAGCTTAAAACCCTTCGAGATAATTTTGTACATTTTTCGATAGAAAAAAATCCCAGCCGAATGCCGGATCCATATTACAGGCTGACTCTCGCTCGCCAGGAAAAAATCGACACCTAAATGACACGAAAGGTCTTAAAATTAACAAATGAAGCGAAAGGTCTTAGCAAAATGGGGCGAACGTCTTAAAATATCAAAACTGATGGGGATAAACTTGTGGGAGAAGGGGGTCCAGATAAATGCCTCACAAGTGAAAATCTCCCCTGAAGGTGGATTGGTTTACGCGTTTGAATTCTGATAAGAGGTATAATTATAAAGCTGCCAGATCAGTGTTGCTGGAGAAGTCGGTGATGTAAAGCCAGATCTAAAGTCTCGCTGCTTGCCTTCCGTCCCTGGATTAATTTCACCCCTCACTTCTTAGGCTCTGTCTCGAGTCGGTCACCCCCAATACAAAAAAAAAGTATGTGCCAAAGTATGCCTAGAGAGAGAGAGAGAGAGAGAGAGAGAGAGAGAGAGAGAGAGAGAGAGAGAGAGAGAGAGAGAGAGAGAGAGAGAGAGAGAGAGAGAGAGAGAGAGAGAGAGAGAGAGAGAGAGAGAGAGAGAGAGAGAGAGAGAGAGAGAGAGAGAGTTCTTAGGTACACTGGAAACCAAGGATCATCCTATATCTTGGCTGAGCGCAATATCCAAGCAAAGCCGACTGAAATTTTTGAGGGGAGATGGGTCATTTTTCTAGATCCCCTTCTCTCTCATGTTTAGCCCCATTAGTTTTCAGCTTTTTAGATGTTTGCCCCGTTAGTTTGTCGATTTTAACACCTTTCGCCTCATTTCGTTGCTAATTAAATTTAATGTTTATTTCCTGGCGAACGATAATGAGCTTGTAATTTAGGAAGAACGGGCCTTCGGCCGGGCCATTTTTCGGTAGAAAAATTTACAAATTAATCTAAAAATGGGGATCTAATGGATGCTACTGATGGAGGTCTAGGGAGTAAACTAGAAAAATAATAAATACATGAACAATTCGACCCAAAAAGTGAACCATCTTTGAAAGTGGTTAACGCCTGAACAGTTGCCTCACAATAATATGGGCGGAAAGCAGCATGACAGGAGGGCTATAGTTGTAGTTCAGGTATACACATGTTTTAAGGGGAGATGGGTCGTTTTTCTGGGCCCCCTTCTTCCTCATGTTAATCCCCATTAGTTTTGAGATTATGAGACGTTCGGTCCATTAAGTTGACGATTTTAAGACCTTTCGTCCCATTTCGTTGTCAATATTAAGACTTTTCGTGACATTTAGGTGTCGTTATTTTCCTGGGGAGCAATAGCGAGCCTGTGATTTAAGAGGAACCGACCTTCGGCCTGGACAGTTTGCTATTTTTGGTATATTTATGTATTTATACATTAACATTATAGTTTATGTATTTATACATTAACATTATAGTTTATGTATTTATACATTAACATTATAGTTTATGTATTTATACATTAACATTATAGTTTATGTATTTATACATTAACATTATAGTTTATGTATTTATACATTAACATTATAGTTTTCCTCGCTAGACCCCCATCAAGCTTTAAAACACATACCCAAGACCTTCGCGTTGAATTTGTACATTTTTCGGTAGAAAAATGTATCGGCCGAAAGTTGATTCCTCCCAAAATTACAGGCTCGCTATCGCTCGCCAGGAAAATATCGACACCTAAATGTCACGAAAAGTCTTAATATTGACAACGAAATGGGACGAAAGGTCTTAAAATCGTCAAATGAATGGGCCGAATGTCTTTAAACCTTAATACTAATAGGGATAAAGATGAGGGAGAAGGGAGACCAGAAAAATATCCCCCCCCCCCCCTTAACTAAAGCTCTTATTATTCTTTGCACATTCAAGGCATAGCCTACGAGATTTTTTTTATTTTTATTTTTTATTTTTTTATCGAATCACTAACATGTATAGACACTTAACCCTTTCAAGATCCAATACGCATATATTTTCTGTTTTCTGGCTACTCTAGGACGATTTCATTCAGATTAGGAAGGGTATATGGTAGTCAAGGGGTTAATTGAGATAGTCTCTACCCTTATCCTTCACACAGATCCTTCCTAAATTGCACAAAATCGTCTAATGACAGCCAGAATAAACTGTCAAAAGGCGTCATGGTCCTCAAAGGGTTAAAAATGTTCTATCTGGGTTGGACATGGGTAATTGTGATTGCTAATAATGTCTAGGAAGTGGGACAACACAAACCAAAAACTCAATTCCTGTCAAACTACAATTATGAATACAATTATGAATACAGAGCAAACACACACACACACACAGTCACGAACAAACCTCACACAAGATTTGTTTTTACAGAAACGCACACAAATACACAAACAAACCAGCTAACGAACACATTCACACATACAGACTAGTGTCATATACAGTACACACGATTTAATGCACAAACACACAAACACAAACACACACACACACACACACACACACACACACGTGCAATATACACGCACACTTCCACTCACGCGCGCAGAAAGAAAACTTATATTTCCAACACCCCCAACATAATGACCCCACATCACGAAACCACTCACCACCTCCACCACCATAATCTACACAATACTGTCACTAGAAACAGTTACATCTTTCTTGTCTTACTGGTGCATAATTATCGGCTTGCTTCACTTACTTATGGGGGTTGTCTTACTTTATTTACTTGTGGATACCGTCTTGCTTAAGTTACTTATGGGATTGTCTTACTTTACTTACTTAACTGTGGATATCGTCTTGTTTCAGTGACTATAAACAGTTACATCTTTCTTGTCTTACTGGTGCATATCGGCTTGCTTCACTTACTTATGGGGGTCGTCTTACTTTACTTACTTGTGAATATAGTATTACTTTATTTACTGGTGGATATCGTCTTGCTTCAGTTACTTATGAAGATCGTCTCATTTTACTTATTTGTGGATATCAGCTTGCTTCAGTTATTTTATGGGGGTCGCCTTACTTTACTTACTTAACTGTGTATATTGTCTTGCTTCAGTTACTTATCGGGTAGCGTTGCTTCAGTTACTTATGGGGGTAGCGTTGCTTCAGTTACTTACGAGGATAGTCTTGCTTCACTTACTGATGAGGATCGTCTTATTTGATTTATTTGTAGATATCTTCTTGCTTCAGTTACTTACGAGCATTGTCTTTATCTACTTAATGGTGCATATCGTCGTGCTTCAGTTACTTATGAGGATAGTTTTATTTTACGCACTTATAAGGATAGTCTTATTTAACTTATTTGTGGATATCGTCTTGCCTCAGTTACTTATGAGGATAGTCTTAGTTAAGTTACTCATGAGGATCGTCTTATTTTACTTATTTGTTGGGATAGTCTTGCTTCAGTTACTTATGGGGATAGTCTTGCTTCAGTTACTTATGGGTATAGTCTTGCTTCAGTTACTTATGGGGATAGTTTTGTTTCAATTACTTATGGGATAGTCTTGCTTCAGTTATTAGGATAGTCTAGCTTCAGTTACTTATGGGGATAGTCTTGCTTCAGTTACTTATGGGGATAGTCTTGCTTCAGTTACTTATGGGGATAGTCTTGCTTCAGTTACTTATGAGGATAGTCTTGTTTCAGTTACTTATGGGGATAGTCTTGTTTCAGTTACTTATGGGGATAGTCTTGCTTCAGTTACTTATGGGGATAGTCTTGTTTCAGTTACTTATGGGGATAGTCTTGCTTCAGTTACTTATGGGGATAGTCTTGTTTCAGTTACTTATGGGGATAGTCTTGCTTCAGTTACTTATGGGGATAGTCTTGCTTCAGTTACTTATGAGGATAGTCTTGTTTCAGTTACTTATGGGGATAGTCTTGTTTCAGTTACTTATGGGGATAGTCTTGCTTCAGTTATTAGGATAGTCTTGCTTCAGTTACTTATGGGGATAGTCTTGCTTCAGTTACTTATGGGGATAGTCTTGCTTCAGTTACTTATGGGGATAGTCTTGCTTCAGTTACTTATGAGGATAGTCTTGTTTCAGTTACTTATGGGGATAGTCTTGTTTCAGTTACTTATGGGGATAGTCTTGCTTCAGTTACTTATGGGGATAGTCTTGCTTCAGTTATTAGGATAGTCTTGCTTCAGTTACTTATGGGGATAGTCTTGCTTCAGTTACTTATGGGGATAGTCTTGTTTCAGTTACTTATGGGGATAGTCTTGCTTCAGTTATTAGGATAGTCTTGCTTCAGTTACTTATGGGGATAGTCTTGCTTCAGTTACTTATGGGGATAGTCTTGCTTCAGTTACTTATGGGGATAGTCTTGCTTCAGTTACTTATGGGTATAGTCTTGTTTCAGTTACTTATGGGGATAGTCTTGTTTCAGTTACTTATGGGGATAGTCTTGTTTCAGTTACTTATGGGGATAGTCTTGCTTCAGTTACTTATGGGGATAGTCTTGCTTCAGTTATTAGGATAGTCTTGCTTCAGTTACTTATGGGGATAGTCTTGCTTCAGTTACTTATGGGGAGTCTTGTTTCAGTTACTTATGGGGATAGTCTTGCTTCAGTTACTTAGGGATAGTCTTGCTTCAGTTACTTATGGGGATAGTCTTGCTTCAGTTACTTATGGGGATAGTCTTGCTTCAGTTACTTATGGGTATAGTCTTGTTTCAGTTACTTATGGGGATAGTCTTGTTTATACATAGTCTTGCTTCAGTTACTTATGGGGATAGTCTTGCTTCAGTTACTTATGGGGATAGTCTTGCTTCAGTTACTTATGGGGATAGTCTTGCTGCAGTTACTTATGGGGATAGTCTTGCTTCAGTTACTTATGGGGATAGTCTTGTTTCAGTTACTTATGGGGATAGTCTTGCTTCAGTTACTTATGGGGATAGTCTTGCTTCAGTTACTTATGGGGATAGTCTTGCTGCAGTTACTTATGGGTATAGTCTTGTTTCAGTTACTTATGGGTATAGTCTTGTTTCAGTTACTTATGGGGATAGTCTTGTTTCAGTTACTTATGGGGATAGTCTTGCTTCAGTTACTTATGGGGATAGTCTTGCTTCAGTTACTTATGGGGATAGTCTTGCTGCAGTTACTTATGGGGATAGTCTTGCTTCAGTTACTTATGGGGATAGTCTTGTTTCAGTTACTTATGGGGATAGTCTTGCTTCAGTAACTTATGGGGATAGTCTTGTTTCAGTTACTGATGGGGATAGTCTTGCTTCAGTTACTTATGGGGATAGTCTTGTTTCAGTTACTGATGGGGATAGTCTTGCTTCAGTTACTTATAGGGATAGTCTTGTTTCAGTTACTTATGGGGATAGTCTTGTTTCAGTTACTTATGGGGATAGTCTTGCTTCAGTTACTTATAGGGATAGTCTTGTTTCAGTTACTTATGGGGATAGTCTTGTTTCAGTTACTTATGGGGATAGTCTTGCTTCAGTTACTTATGGAGATAGTCTTGCTTCAGTAACTTATCGATACCTAAATGGCCCGAAAGGTCTCAATATTGGCAACGAAATGGGGCAAAGGGTTTTAAAATCGACTAATTTATGGGGGCAACATCTTACAATCGCAAAACTAAGGGGGCTAAACATGAGAGAGAAGGAGGTCCAGGAAAACTAACTACCCTCCCCTTCATTTGCTTGTGGGGATCGTATGTCTTCAGTTACTTATATTGTCTTGCTTCACCGCTATATTATCCATCACAATATCCATAAACAGCTCCCTATGTGTTCGGGTTACTTATGTACTGTATGTGTTATTTATGCATGTGTTATTTATGTATGTGTTATTTATGCATGTGTTATTTATGTGTGTGTTATTTATGTATGTGTTATTTATGCATGTGTTATTTATGCATGTGTTATTTATATATGTGTTATTTATGTATGTGTTATTTATGTGTGTGTTATTTATGCATGTGTTATTTATGTGTGTGTTATTTATGGATGTGTTATTTATGCATGTGTTATTTATGCATGTGTTATTTATGTATGTGTTATTTATGTATGTGTTATTTATGTATGTGTTATTTATGTGTGTGTTATTTATGTGTGTGTTATTTATGCGTGTGTTATTTATGCGTGTGTTATTGATGTATGTGTTATTTATGCATGTGTTATTTATTTATGTTATTTATGCATGTTATTTATGTATATGTTATTTATTTGTGTTATTTATGTATGTTATTTATGTATGTGTTATTTATGTATGTGTTATTCATGTATGTGTTAATTATGTATGTGTTATTTATGTATGTGTTATTTATGTAGGTGTTATTTATGTATGTGTTATTTATGTATGATATTTATGTATGTGTTATTTATGTATGTGTTATTTATGTATGTGGTATTTATGTATGTGTTATTTATGTATGTGTTACTTATTTATGTGTTATTTATGTATGTTATTTATGTATGTGTTATTTATGTATGTGTTATTTATGTATGTTATTTATGTATGTGTTATTTATGTATGTGTTATATCACCACTATAACCTCTAACACCCATTGAACATTAACCCCTACAGTACCGGCGACGGCTTTTTGTATATTATTCCAGCTACATTAAGACGATTTTATGAAGCTCGGGAAACTATAACTCACCAACGACTAGAGTAATCGACCCAATATTTCTACCATGTGAGAAGAAGGGTAAGCCAGGAAATAGGTGTGAACATTTACAGCCCATTCGCTCTAGCCCTTTATGAGGTACTGAGGTTAGGGACGACCCATTTGGAACAGGGTATATGGTGTGTTTGCGCCATCGCCCGGTTTCTCTCATGCATTAAGGGAGCCCACCTCGTTTTTTTTCTCTTTCTCTCCCTCTCTCTTTGGCTTGTATCCCTTCGGCCCCATTCAGCCTACTGTTTTAAGACGTTCACCCCCATCCAGGTGGTAATATTTTCCTGGCGAGCGGTAGCGAGCCAGCATATATATACGGTATATATATATATATATTTGTTTTGACAGCAAACTAAATTTGTACATTTTTCGATAGAAAAATGTCTCCGGCGAAGCCGGATTTCTCCATGCAATGCTAGCTCGCTATCGCTTGCCAGAAATAAATCGACACCTGGATAGGGATAAACGTCTTAAAACAGTTGGCTAAATGGGGCCGAATGGATACAAGCCAGGGAAAGAGAGAAGAGGAGAGAAAGATAAAAAAAAAAAAAAAAAAAAAAAAAAAAAAAAAAAAGGTGACCCCCCTTTAAGGATCAATTATGTTGTCCAGTATGTCAAGTATATTGTTCTTCTCAATGAACTAATGTCAATTATTACTTAAAATGCCCTCTCTTTATAGTGGGTGATCATGTTTTAAATAACATTCTATATAATAATTTCTTTGACTAAGCTTCATTCTTGCTTCTCTCACTCGATTATATATTACATATTGGTTCTCAGTGATTTACCTTCATCCCCCCCCCCCCCCCCCCCGAGAGAAAATGTTGTGTTAATTTTATTGGGTCTGTTGGGTATAACATCCATTTAAGGGGAGTTTTCTGGTACCCCTTCTTCCTCATGTTTAGACCCATTAGTGTTCTGATATTATGACATTCGGCCCATTAGTTTGGTGATTTAAAAACCTTTCGTCCCATTTCTTTGTCAATATTAAGACTTTTCGTGTCATTTAGGTGACGATTTTTTTTCCCGGCGAGCGAGAGCGATCCTGTATTTTATTTTCTATCGAAAAATGTACACATACTGTATATCTTGAAAGAAGGTCTTGAGAGGGTGATTTTATAAGTTTGATGGAGGTATACGGAGGAAGCCAATAAAATAGTAAAACAATAAATAATTGAACAAATAAATACTCCCATCCCCCCTTAATGGGGGTGACCTGCTTTTTGTTATTTGTCCTTTTCTCTCTTTCTCTGGTTTGTATCCATTCGGCCCCATTCAGCCAACTATTTTAAGACGTTTATCCCCATCTAGGTGTCGATTTTTTCCTGGCGAGCGGTAGCGAGGCAGCATTATATTGAAGAATCCGGCTTCGCGCCGGAAATTTTTCTATCGAAAAATTTACAAATTTAGCCTGCTGTCAAACAAAAATAAAAAAATATGCTGGCTCGCTACCGCTCACCAGTAAAAAATTGACACCTGGATGGGGATAAACGTCTGAAAACAGTAGGCTGAATGGGGCCAAATGGATACAAGCCAGAGAAAGATAGAAAAGGACAGAACAAAAACAGGTCACCCGCCTTAATGCATGAATCTGTTAAATATATATTTAAGTCCTAATAAATAACTTGCCTGATATAATCATGTTTTAAACCGAGATTGATAATAAGTTGTCCTGCATATCACCTTACTGATCTACCTAAATCTCTCTCTCTCTCTCTCTCTCTCTCTCTCTCTCTCTCTCTCTCTCTCTCTCCTCTCCTCTCCTCGTCTCTCTCTCTCTCTCTCTCTCTCTCTCTCTCTCTTCTCTCTCTCTCTCCTCTCTCTCTCTTCTCTCTCTCTCTCATCTCTCTCTCTCCCTCTCTCTCCTCTCTTCTCTCTCTCTCTCTCCTCTCTCCTCTCTCTCTCTCCTCTCTCTCTCTCTCTCTCTCTCTCTCCTCCTCTCCTCCTCTCCCTCTCTCTCTCTCTCTCGTCTCTCTCTCCATTGTCTCTCTCTCTCTCTCCTTCTCTCTTATCGCTCTCTCTCTCTCTTCTCTCTCTCTCTCTCTCTCTCTCTCTCTCTCTCTCTCTCTCTCTCTCTCTCGCAGGGGGGAGGAAGGGAGTGAAGGAGACAATAACAAGGTGTGTGGATATTTACAACCTCACTCGGCTACTTCCCCATCACTCATATGCCCCACCAGTCGTTTCGCCCCACCAGTACTTCGCCTCATGACCACTTCGCCTCATGATTACTTCGCTCCATCATTACTCCGCCTCATGACCACTTCGCCTCATGACCACTTCGCCTCATGACCACTTCGCCTCATGACTACTGTACCGCATGGCCAAATCACCTCTATAGCTTCAATTAAGGGGAGATGGGTTGTTTTTCTGGACCCCTTTCTCCCTTGTGTTTAGCCCCATTAGTTTTGACATTTTAAGACGTTCGAGCCATTAGTTTAGCGATTTTAACTCCTTTAGCTCCATTTCGTTGTCAATTTTAAGACCTATCGTGTCATTTAGGTGTCGATTTTTTCCTGGCGAGCGATAGCGAGCCTGTAATTATAAGAGGAACCGGCCTTTGGCCGGGTCATTTGTCTACCGAAGAATGTACAAATTTAGCTTGAGGGGGGTCTATGGGGTGTTTTTCTAAGTTTGATGGAGGTCTAGCGAGGAATCTAAAAAATAAATGAATAAACTAATTAATGGACCAAACAAACAGCCACTTTCCACACACACACATACACATACACACACACACACACACACACACACAGCCCGTAGCCTAGTAGGTAGAGCTCTCGTCTCACACACGAGGGGTCGGGGGTTCAATCCCCGGCCGGGCGGAGACAAATTGGGCTTGTCTCCTTTCATGTGTTAGCCTCAGTTCACCTAGCTGTAAATAGGTACCTGGAATAAGTGGACGACGTTGTGACGTCCCATCTGGGGTTGGCAAAAATGGTACAAGGCGAGATGGGTATCATATGGTTCACCTAAGCTGATGGCTACCTAAGCCTTCTTCGGGCGAGACGGTACCGTCTATAGTGAGAATGGTACCATACAGATCCACCCTAAGCCTTCGTTTCCGATGTCGCCAATTGGCTAAAAATACAGACTAAACACACATCCACAGCCATTCCAACGATACATATAACACCTACACATATAGGAGGCGGGAAATAACGAGCATGCTCACTCCCGCAATACAACTAGAGTAAGTACAACTAGAGTAAGTACACTCATAAACCCAATTAATATATTGCTAATAGATAATCGATCATTATATTCACCCATGGTTAACTATGCAAACATCGAATTGAAAGAGTTTGTTTTTCTTACTAAATGGTTTTGTATAAAGACGTTATGATTATTTACTCCTGGAGTACCTATGGTGTGGCTACCGTTTGTTCTGGTTAGCATTAGCCGATTTCTTGCAACTTAAGGAAGAACTTATGCAATCAAAGTTAGTTTTGTTCTTAAATAACCCTCCAATTCCCACAAGTCCTTCCTAACCTGGATATAATCGTCTAATGATAGCAAAATATAATGAAGCATTACCTATCGTATGGTGCAGTTTTTACGCCATGCATCCCTTGATTGACAGGCTAAGAGGGTGCCATTCTTACCTGGACTTGAATGGACATTTTCCACGAATCGAATCGTAAGACCTGAGCGTCCAAACTCTTGATGTCTACCAATGACACTGAGTGGGATCGAACTGTAGACCCTTCGATCAACAGTCAGTCGCACTACTGACCACGCCACAACCCGCGACTACAAGGGTGATTACCGTAGTACAAGTCAGACGAAGTAGTAGTGGGACGAACTTACCTGCACACATCACGCCTCCCCTTCTAGTAATTTTTACTTCACTGTTGTACTCCATCATTCATAATTCTCGTATTTTCACAGGGTCCTTGGATAACTATAAGAACAGGTAAATATTGTGGTCGAACTTGATTGCTTTTAGTCAAATACAATAAATGCTGAGCTATCACTTATATCAGGATGAATATTTACCTCTCTACCAATTTTCCCTTAATTTTAATTATATATTTGTTTTCTTAAAGCCTCCTTGGTTCAGTGTATAGGACGCTTGTATCAGGTGAGAGGAGTTCTGTGATCGATTGTATCAGGTGAGAGGAGTTCTGTGATCGATTCTCGCTAATTATGAATATACAGTATATATATAACATTGGTGTTGTTGGCTAGACAGTTGCATCTCTTTAACTCCCAGACATATATGACGCGACCGCGTCATGTGGACTAGTGAACCAAAAACTCATATGACGCGATCGCGTCATATGGACTTATCTCTATACCTCTCAATAAGTTTATGACGCGATTTTGCGTCATATGAGCTCAGTAAGTCCGATAAGTTACCATACGATAAAACCGTTGGTGGCAACCTCATTCTCCTCCGATAATTCTAACGGTCGCAGTGTTGTGAGTGTAGTGCGGGGCAGTGGCAATGATCCCGGGGCTCCCGCCTCCTCGGACTTAATGGAACATAATATGTCGGAGGGAGTTGCTGGAACCCGATCAATATTACATACAACTGACTTTTCTGTCTAGAGACAACACACTTAATCAAAACAATTCCTACAGTACATTAGCAATCCATATCACTCTTTATCCTACACACTGCATTGACAATCCGGAATATACCACAGTGCTTAGGTAAGGAGATGAGAGAGAGAGAGAGAGAGAGAGAGAGAGAGAGAGAGCGAGAGCGAGAGCGAGAGAGAGAGAGAGAGATTCAACATATGATTACAATTAAACAGGAACCAACCAAATAGTTAAAGTTTGAATATCTACTCAGTAAATTGTCCCATATATTGGTGCAAAAGATCCCAGAATAGTTTTAGGAATAATGCCGACTCAAAAATTGACGGTAAATGCTTTCGTGTAACACTATATATCATATCCTCGTTTAGCTGTGCAGTAAATTGCTCTATTAAGGGGGGAGTGCTTGTTTTTTGGTTTATATATTTATTTATTTATATATTAGTTTCCTGGCTAGACATCCATCAAGCTTAAACAAAACACTCCCTAGACCCTCTTTCAAGATAAATTTGTAAATTTTTCGGTAGAAAAATGTCCCGGCCGAAGGCCGGTTCCATCTAAAACTAGACTCGCTATCGCTCGCCAGGAAAGCGTCGACACCTAAATGGCACGAAAAGTCTATATATTGACAAAGAAATGGGGCGAAAGGACTCAAAATCGCCAAACTAATGGAACGAACGTCTTAAAATCTAAAAAAAACTAATATGCTAAACATAAGGGAGAAAGGGGTCCAAGAAAAGCAACTACCGAAGATAACATTCCATTCTTGGATCTATCTCTCTCTCTCTCTATATATATATATAGTTATATTAGTTTGTGTTTATCTCTTCCGTTTCATCTTATATAACCCACTGTTACCCTCCAATTAGTGTTATACTCTCAATTCCCGTTTTATACTCGCTCCGAAGCAAAACCTGTTCTCAACACACACACACACACGTAATATACAAAACAAACAAATACAGATATAGCCAATGTTGAAATTACAAAACACAAAGAACAGATACACACAGAGTCCATAATTAGCCAATCACACACACACAGTCCATAAGCCAAATCTACATACCCATACACATACACCCTCTCTCTCTCTCTCTCTCTCTCTCTCTCTCTCTCTCTCTCTCATATACACGGTAGCATACGTCTGAGGCGGCGATACTGCTCCGCCCGGGTCGAGGTATGCTGCCGCCAGAGTAGTAGTATATCAAACAGTATGACCTCAGAGTCGGGGCCGCAGGACGGATGTATCGTATACTTAGGATATATCGCCGACGGCCAGGGGGGGGGGGGAGGGGGAGAGAGAGAGAGAGGGAGGGAGAGAGGGAGAGAGAGAGAGGGAGGGAGAGAGAGAGAGAGGGAGAGAGAGAGAGAGAGAGAGAGAGAGAGAGAGAGAGAGAGAGAGAGAGAGAGAGAGAGAGAGAGAGAGAATTAAGATTAGCAACTAAATTAATGGCTAAAGGAAAATAGGGAAAATATAATAAGAAATGGAAAGCCAGAAAATACTAGCAAGAAGAAATATCAAATGAACACTGTATATATAATTATATATATATATATATATATATATATATATATATATATATATATATATATATATATATATATCCTACATAGATATACTGTATACATGTACTATACTACTGTATATACTCAGGCCTAATCCCCACTTTTCCTTTTTTTTTTCTTTTCCTTCTTGTAATTTTTTTTGAGGGGTGGCCGACTCAAG